>JAOTOM010005003.1:37500-701952 GCA_034440615.1 Ashinkailepas kermadecensis
CGGCCATCTTTGCTGTGCATTTTGCGTGGGGTTGCCGGGAGTCGGTGTTGGCATGTGGCTTTTATTAGGGTTGCAAGTCACTTAGGCCAAGGATTTCGGAAATATTGTGTTGAAGAAAGGTTGTGGGGGGAGGGGGGGTGCAAAGGGTTCCCATGAACATGGGAGGCTGGGCCAGGCCTCATATGCCTGGCTTCAAGCAGCCAGACTGGTAGCACTGGCTTGCAGAGGTACAGTTACAGGTCCCCCTAGTGCAGTGGTTCCCAACCGGGGAGAAATTTCCCACTGGGTGGAAATTTCGGTATTTCAGGGGGGAAATTTTGATGGGATCCATTACGCATTTGTCTCATTGACGTAAGTGATGTCTTGAGTGACATACAAATATAACTTCAGTTTTTTAGGGGGGAAACGGCAGGTTTGGCCAGAGGCGAAAGGGGAAATGGACCAAAAAGGTTGGGAACCACCGCTCTAGTGGATGTGCAGGTTCCCTGAGAAGTTCCGGTATTCATTTAGCAGGCATCACACATTGGGTGGGGCTGAAACCTAACCCGGCCTGACCAAACCTGACCTAAAGCCTACCCTAAACCCCTTAATCTGTACGATAATTTTCCCAAGATGGGGCACAATTTCACAAGTGTCAGACCCCCCACCCAAGATTGGCACATGGAATACCTGTGGGTCACACCAGACATTGCTCCCCCCCCCCAAGACCGGAACATGGAATACTAGCAGGCCTCATCAAACATCACTTTCCACCCTGCCTACTCCAGGAAGGACATTCTTGGCTGGTATCCTGGCACAGCATGGGCCCCCTCTCTATGAGGTCACCCCCCCCCCCTTGACAGCTTTCTGGATCCACTCCTGTGTACAGGACCCACAAGAGATGTGGGCCCCTGGGAGTCAGTGCCCCAAGCAGTGCAGGCTCCCTGAGAGGTGGGTGTGGGCCCCTAATGGGGCCCATATGAACAACTACCTTGGTAAGGTACCTAGCTCTAGGTGACCAGATACCCACTGCCCAACCTAACCTGCAATGCAATTTTGGTGAAATTAATTTGACTGAACATAACTTATGGGTGGAACTCAAATTATTAGTTTCAAATTAAGTAGGCTAACAATCCAATCCTAGCATGTTAGGTATTAGCCATGACAAATTCCTGGCTATGGATTGGGGGTGGGGGGGGGGGGTGCAGATTGGAGTCAATTTCTCACCCTTGGTGTGGATTGGTGCATATTTTCACTGTGGGCTGATGTGCCCCAGTGAACCTTGTGCCATACTTTACAGTCTGGACAATAGATAGGTACTTACCTTGGTACCTAATGTGCCTAGGTACCTTACCAGTGCTTTCCTAAATGGTTCCCACTACGTCTTTTACAGAAAGGCAGTCAAACAATAGTTGTTTTTCAAATCAATTTTCTGCCTTCTTACCTTGCAGTCTGCTGGAAACCTGATAGATGGATCACGTTTATGGCAGCCGGGAACCGCACATACACCCATACTTCTGGCTTGCTTCTCCTAATTTCTAGCGCACTAATGGTAAATATTCCAGCAAACTAGACGTGTCTGAAGTACATTCAACATAATTAAATACGCGCAAACAACATACGCTGCTTACAAAATGTACAATAGGCTTTTTAAATGTAAAGATTCTGCCCTCCCTAACTCACAAAACATAGCGCTTTAGGTTCGCCAAAGAAGGCTGGGTGACCATTGACTCTCAGCGCCATCTACATCTTTATCAACTTTCAGACCCCATTGGTGCGCGCACAGATGAAAAACTGATATCGATCACAATCGTCACACGCGTCATATATGTAGGTAAACGACACCCCAGCAGCTGACGTTATTGTCCAACCTGACTCGATAGGCCTTGGCCTGGCCTGGAGTGACGAGTTAATTGCACGATAGCAAATATTCGCTTAAGTAGGTCCGCCTAATACCACGCGCTTCAATAATGTCAGCTTGAAGAAGAAAAACTAATATGTATTTAGGTTACTGTCATATGGGAGTGAATAAACGGTCACATCCGAGAAAAAAAATACTGTGTATCCGATCATGAATCTTGTAATTAGTCGTGTCAGTCTACGCATGACTTCGGCTAGCATGCTCTGATCGGTATAATCTCGGATCTAAACTTTTCCCATCAAAATACACTACGTTTATTTTTGGCTGGCCATTTTGTCAGCCTAACCTAAAAATAATTGAATAATTGAACTTCAGATTAGATTGAACAAATGTCCGTCTAAGCTGGAAAGCGGACACAAATACCTGGCTTTCAATATGCTGTAATGCATGATGCAACAAATAACTATGCCTGAACACGTACGCAATTCTTGATTGTTGAATTAATTAAAAAGAGCTACGTCACCGCCAGGTATACCTAGCAGTTCTGGGATGTTTTTCACGCCAAACGTCCACGAATATCAGTTCACTTAAAATGTGATGCACCTTTTTGATAGTCGAATTTGGTCGGTAATCAGATGCTTCAGCGTCTAAATGCAATAGTCGTGAGAGTAAATCTCCACACAAGTCATAGTGCAGCAATCACAGCCAAGTCAATTTTGGAATTATACTGCATACATATGCGAAGGGACCTGGATTATGGTGACTTAACAATACCCTTCTCAATGATGACTTTTCATTTGTAGTGTTCGTGCAGATATTAAAAGTGAATAATACTAACGACAGCGTACACGGGACAATATTTACGGTTTCGATTTGAAGCTAGAAATGATCACGCGTGCAATTCGAGCGAGTGGCATCAGAAGCAGTAAAGAAGAGGTCAGGGAGAGGAGAAAAAAAAATTAAATGACTAAAACAATATGGGACTGACTGCTTTTGTCTCCAGTTCTATGAGTCTACATGTGATACAGGTAATAGCTATCGGCGAATCGAGGACAATCTGACTTCTATAGATTTCCACAAATTAACCAAAATGGAAAGAACTCCTGCAATGGTCGTACTACAAGTGAAGACTGTCTACATGTGCTTAAGGGTAAGATGAATATTTCGGCCTTTGGATTTTCCAAGCAATTTTTCCCTTTTCTTCTGGTCGGGCCTGGGGAACATGATCGTAGATTACATAAATGAAGCAAATGGAAGAGGAATGTTTTCATAGCGCATCGTCGTGGAGTGGTAACATTGATAGCAAACAGGGTGATCGAAAATGTATTAAGAATATATCGATTTGCCTACTATATAGTTTCTAAAATAGTGGCTAAGGTCTTGTCAAATATAATGAGGAATGTCGTGGAAAGCACGTGTATAATGGCCTTTGAAATTAAACGGGTTCAGTTAGAGGAAGACTTGTTGGTTCTAGCTTGCGAACTCTACCGGATGTTTTTAATTACTGCGAACGTAATGACTTGGAGAAATAGGAGAAGCCGGTTTTGGTCCGGGCAGCTAAGCTTTTTGGTTTTTTTCTAGAACACCACACGAGGTGTTCCAGCCGTTGATGCGTTGATTAGTACCAGTTTTTGCCATATCAGTTTTTGTAAGACATAATGGTGTATGGGGTACGCCCGCCAAAGGGGTAATATCGCCCATGCATTTAGTGAAGTTCCCTTTACCCATTTAAAGTCATGTAATTTTCCCAGAGGCTCATTTGATACCAAAAAGACATGATTATCTCCGAATTACGAGTCGTTTTAGGTAAAATGTGGCATATTTAACAGCGTGAAGCACGGAAGAGGTCGTACAATTCGTAGATGGTACGAATTAGTTTTTCTAGGAAGCGTAGAAAACCATTAGGTTTATCTTTTGCTTGTGCTTGCAGTGGAATTATGGTATTACGCTCATGTAGTACTCTCTCCGGCCCGGGGTGAAGTTCTCTCGAGAGCCCCGCCCCACGTCCTCAGGTTTTTCCGTGATAGCTGCCGAATGAGTAGACACAGAGATACGAAACTGTAGTACCTTCATATACATCTGCTTTGCATATCTTGAACAAATTTCGGGCCACGATCGTTGGTCATTGACTCAAGACGGGTCAAATAGATAAATATTTCCAAACCTTTAAAGAGCCATCATTCGGAGTACTTACAAAATATCAACGCCACGCCCAGACCATGCTCTTCTTTCATCAACGCGTACAGCTGTGTGTAGTTCGGGGCGTTTGGAATCGTTTGGAGGGGCACCATTTCCTCGGATAGGAACAACTCTCAAAGTCCATAGGGGGGAGGGGGGAGGCACCTTAGACTGACAATTTGTTGAGCTGGGGAGGTTGAATGGGTGCACTGGTACATATCAAAAGGGCATCTATTCCTCTCAGGAGGCTCTTTTCTTTTAAAGACGTACCTATTCCTCTGATAGAGACATCTTTTGCTTTAAAAAATATGCTAAGCTGGTGGGGGACATAGTGCATTGCAGCCTATCGTGGGTGCTTTTTCCCGGTCAGAGAGTCGCCACACTTCCATGGATGGGGGTACACGCCTAAGTGTCCTTCCCTCTATATCGCGCCTCTGGTGCGGAGTAGCCCCGTGAAGGCGGGCAGCGTCATCTCGATCTCTCCAATATACTTTGCGAATATGACGATTTTGCAGTGGGCACATTGGCGTCAAATTTTGCTTGCTCTTAATTCTAGACCTGATAATAGTTGCTCATAAACACGTTGAGCTTCGTAAGCTGACATTCTTGAGACTCACAGACATTGGATAAGCGTGGTGTGTTCTTATATCAGTATACCAAACTATGGATAATGCAATATTATCCATAGAAATCCAGCTCAAACCAGAAGTTTACATTTCCTGTGTGTTTCGCGTGCGACTTTGTACAAAAAAACAGTCAGCTGAGCTTCTTCCTTTGCTTAAACGCGAAAATCCTGAAGGCAGTCAGGTGCTATGCGTTTTTAAAGACTTCGCGTGGCAATGGTACATCTGCTATAAATCGTATGAAAACATGGGAAGATTCCTCTGATTCCATTTGAAATTATACGAAGAAACCACGTGAAATACGCAGAAACCGGCGTGTCTACGGAAAATCTAAATGTATACGTGCACAATTACGTGTCCTATTGGAAGGTCCGAAAAAAAAACGAGAATGGACGACACAAACAACAGCAACCGAAATAAACAAACAACCGAAAATTAAATCGCTCGGGTTACTTCTTGTTTCGATCATCATTAGCGGGACACATTTTCGCACACAATTACAGGTCGATCCGACAAAATTTAGAGGTCGTTACAAATGTCGCTTTTTGTCACCCCAACTTACGAGGTGTATATCTAAGGATCGTGGCCCATTGCAACGTTCTAAATAAGATAGCTAGAGAAATGACCTCAACACACTATGTACACTCAAGTTTCGTGTTTTTCTTTGTATGCCTACAAAAGTTGTACGAGTTACGATTACTAAGTTATCCGCTTGTACTTGCACCCCGGCGCGATGTCGTGAGCACGTTCACAAAACATGCCCCCAAAGTCGGCACATGAAGTGAGGTTCCCCCGGGGCTAAGCCGGCTGCTGATATCCATTGTGCCCAACAAGAAGCATGCCATGGGGAAGCTGTCCGACGTTATCCATGACCGTTATTGCACACCTTTTGACATGCGCAGTGTACGTTGTCACTACCTAGAAGGAGGGTCTAAAACCAAGCGAATAACTTAACAATTGAAGTCATACAACATTCACAGGATCACCAAAAACCGACGAAACTTCGATGCACATAATGTGTTAATGTCGTTTGCTCAGCTCTCTTGTTGTAAAAAAAAGATGCTACGGGACCATGAACGTTTTGTTTAAAACCCGTAAGCTGCGATAGCAAAAAGACTGCTTTTGTCGCCACCTCTAAATTTTGTCGGATCGACGTGCAATTGTACATGCATTCTTGCGTTGCCAAGGCTAAATGAAGTGAAATGCATCCCGAATGATTTGTTTTGCTTCATTGTTAGGGGCACACCCTAGTGCACAAAGGACGGGATCTAAAGTTGTTCATGTTCAATTATTGCTACTGTCGTCAAGTATTCATCATTTTCAATTATTTCTGTAGTTTTTCATGTCTTCCATTTCCAAGTTAAAAATGTCCAATGCTATAAATCCGAGGAGAAATGAGGCCATATGCATGTGTTGAGTTTCCTACATTTTTGGTGTAGTCTCAGTCCGACCACCTTTACCTCCGTCCCACCAACACTTTGTTCTCTCAACATGGGACCATGTGAGGCGGGCCCTATCAACCAAATTGGCAACACACATTGCCTCCATGCATTGGGCCCCACCAATAATTTTTTTCTTCTAACCTCTCCATCCATGATTTTGGGTGTAGGTTGCATTGAAAATGGGGCGGTTTGGCCCCTGTCAATTGGTCAGCTGTATCCTCCAGTGAACTGGACCCACCCAAGAGTTGTCGAAAGGTTTCAACCGCTGTTATCAAATACCGCATTTTCCCGAGGTTGATCAGACCACACCAAATAATAGCAGTTGGAGCCCGGATCCAAAATACACCAGCGGTGGCGACGTCTATGATAAAAGCTAACAATGGTGATAAATCGCACGACTAAGTTATAAAACGGCAAGTTCGTTACGAATTCAAATCAAATCCTTATCGAGCAAAGTGCATTTTCTATGCTCCTGACCAAAGCCACTTCTATGTTTTGAGACAGGTGCTTGACATTTAACTTTCACCGGACCCATAGCCCTTGCGGCTCGCAGAATTCCCAGAGCTGAAACCTGGCTACGCCATTGTGAATGCAGTTCTCTCGGAAAATGACAGAAGCGAGCATGGACTGTGCTGATAAGAGGGGCATGTAGACTAGTACTTCGAAATTTGTTCCGGCTATTTTCAGTTAAAAAGCACAGTTATGGTCGTAGCGATAGTATTCACGGTATTGTAGGCCCTAGCTTTTTTTCTCTTCAGTGGTATAAGTATTACGGCAGCTGCGGGGGATATGACCCCTCCCCCAAATTCCACAATCGGGGATAGGACCTGGACAATTTTCGTCCAAAAGCGACTTGAATGCAATGACTTTTCAGATGGATACTGTGCCTCGCAATCATTTGTTCCACCCCAACTTTGCGACACCCCTCCCACTGCCCTCACGGAAAGGGGAAACTTTCCCCGCCTCTCCCCGCGGTGGCTAAGTCAGGAAGCGCATTGGACTGCCTCCAGATTTTCAGCTTTGGCCTGCAATCAGAAATCTGTGGAGACACGCCGTGGGCACGTAGCGATGATGGGCCCATATTTCGAAGGCTCATAGGCCACCTCCGCAAAGGTGTGTGGGACGATATACATTGTGTTTCACTCACTCCGAAAAGTGGGTTGAACCGGTGTCCAACTTCCTCCCCCTCCCCTATGGCAGAACCCTCGACTGCAACTAACCTCCTTCGCTGCAAGAGATTCTGTGTTTGTAGCAGATCAAAATAAACGGATAAATGTGAAACATTTGTGAGAAAAGATATCAATCTCCACACAACATCCGCTTTTATAATTTGCCTTATAAATACTCGCTAACTGTACACAAGTTATGAGCTCATACAGTGGCATAACCAGGACTTCTCCCTGAAGGAGTGGGACAAATCTGATCAGAGGGCCACCGAACCAATGGAATCCTACATGCTAGACAGCAAGATTTGAAAATTTGTTGAAGTGCGAATATAGAGAATATAGAGAAAGGCTTACGGCATTAGATATGTACTCATTCAAGTGTAGGAGATTTCCAGGTTTTCAATCAAAGGATGGTTGACCATTGGAATAGGCTGACTGCTGATGTTGTGGGGAGTCCCTCATTGAATGTACCTAAAAGTATGGTGGAGAAATGCGTTAGGTTGGAAAATCTTGTTCTTTTAATTATAATTCGTGGTGGATGGGATGAGATTTGTGCTATTAGGTGTACATGGTACAGGCACCTCTAAGCAGCCATGGATGGAGCTGAACACTATTGATGGGGTACTCGATCCACGCGTGTGTGATGCGGGATTGAGTGAACAGGGCTAGATAAGTATTGGTAGGTGTATAGGATGTTGGTCGATAGTTTCTTTGGAATATAGAATGTGGTATTGGTTGGGGCGCTGATAATTTTTTGTCCACGCTTGTAGTATCCTTCCCGTACGGGCTCAACCCGGTTGGATCCCTGGGGTTCTTATTAAGTCTGTTATTATCTATTAAGTCTATTATCTGGGCCACCTAGCCATCAACAGGAGCCCCTGTTGACAATCTGTGACCTTCAGTGCTTTTAATGGACCTCCTTTTCGTCTGATGGGGCCTCCTGTGGATCGTATGGTGCAGCCTATCTACTAACGGTGCCTGATATATCCCTGATTGGGTTCCTATGTGTCTGGTTGGGCCTCCTATCGTTAAGCAGGGTCTTCTATTGACCATCGGGGACCTACTGTGCTTCTGATGGAGGCCTATTGGACTGGTAGAGCATTCCTTGGCCTTTTTAGGCCTTGTCTTGATCTGGCGGAGCTTTCGTCTTGGTCTGATGGGACCTTCTTTTAGTCTGGTAGCGACAGACAGTGCCTACTGTTGGTCATCTGGGGCTTCCTGTGGTTCTGATGCGGCCCCTTCTTGGTCTGGTTGGGCCTCTTCTTGGTATGATGGGGTCTCGTGTCCGTCAACAATGGCCTCCTATGGAAAACGGGCATCCCGTGTCTATTATGGGGCCTCCATTTGGTCTGGTGTGGCCTTCTATCAATCAAAATGGGCGTCCTATCGACGGACAAGAGTCTCCAAATGGGTCAGATGGAGTATCTTGCGTGCTTGAGGGGTCCTGCAGTGGATTTGATAGGATGTTTTAACATGGGTTACTTGGAGCATCCTGTGGCCTTTTTTAAATGCCAGAATGTGATTGGAGGAGGATGCGTTTGCCCTCCTGGCTAACGCCAGAGGGCGGCTCCGACCAATGACGCCGGTACTATGCAACAAATCCTGGGGCCTACGCAAGCTCCAGGGAGATGTCCCCATTACTCCCTCCCTTAGCTACGCCACGGGCCTTATTCTTGCTAAAGGTTGCAGCTTGGGCTAATCCCAACGTCACCGGGGAGTCCCATGAACTCCTGAATGACGTCATTTGATGATGAATATTGTGTGTGTCACATATAGGATACCACGCCAATAAGAGAAATATTTCTTCAAGTAGCTTCCATTTTGCGAAACATTTACAATTCTGCTGTTTCCCTCTATTAGCATATATTGATATTGCTCAAGGTCTTTGTTTTCGCTGAGGGGAACTTCTGAAATCTGGACTAATCTATCGTGAAATAATGCAAGGAAGCTTCGCTTGGATATGAAAAAAAATATGCGCTTCTCAGGGAAAACTGAGGTTTGGGAAAGGACGAAATGCTGCTTATGGGGGAACGCCGGATAGATTCAGAGCTGGATGGCAGCTGTCCCTCTTGGCCCCACCCCCACCGGTCCTCGGATCTCTGCTCCTTTCATGTATTGGGGACTCCTTACCAAATTGAGTGTCTCCTCATGCAACCTCGGGTCCAGTTTCATATTCCATGTTTCTCTTCTCCCGTCTTAGGTGTCTTGTCTTCCATGCCGGGAGTCTTCTCTATTGCGTGGTCCTCCCCTTCCAAATTAAGGGTCTTCTGTCACGTCGCAGGGCTTCGTCTTCTAACCTAAATGTTTCTTACCCATCTTGGGGGCTTCCCCTTGTGCCTTGGGGGACATCATATCTAATCCTACTGGCTTCCTCTCTCGTCTTATAAACCTCCTCAGTGCATGGGGTCTCCTTACCTGCCTTGGGGCCTTATCTATCTTGGGGGCTTGCTTGCCCGTCTTTGAGGCTCCTCCTGGGTCTCATTTCCCCTTCGAGAGGCCACTTCCTCTATCCTTGGGGCCTCTTTTCCAATCTTGATGGAGTACTGATGAATTACTTTTCTTTCCTAGAAGCGTCAGTTTCTAAATTTGCAGCCTTGTCCTGCCTCAGAGGACTTTTTATTTCCTAGGAGGAGCTTTCTGATCCGTTTTGTGGGCTGCTTGTCGCATCCGGCAGCCATCGCTCCTATCTTATTGCCCTCTTATCTCGTCTTTGGGGCATCCTTTCATCCGGGGCGGCGTTCTTTCCATTCTTCCGCCTCCTCTTCCAAAGTGAATCTCTACCACGCTTGGGAGCTCCTCTTCTTCCCTTGAGGAATTCTCTCAATGTAAGGGCTTCCTTTCAGTGGTATCTCAGTGGCATTTTCTCAAGTCCTGTGGGGGACTTCCATGCCAGCATTGGGGTCTCCTCTTCAATTATATGGCCTCCTTTCCTATCTCGGGGCCTCTCCTTCCAAATTAGGGACATCTTGTCATACCTCAGGAGTCTCCTAGTCTAAGCAGGGTGGCTCCATACTCGTCTGGTGGCATTCGTTTCATCATGGGGCCCTACTTCCGTATCTCGCGGCCTCTTCTATCATCTCTGTCGCCCGTCTTTTACGAACCTGATCTGATTGTTTTAGGTGGTGGGAGGATCCTTGCCAGTTTTCGGGGACCTGCTCTACTAAGCTGGCTATATGACCATTGCAGTCGATGCGCCCTTTAACCCCAAATAACTAACTAACTAACTAATTATTCTAAGCTCGGTGCCTACCAACCGTCTCAGGGAATCATCTTGCGCAATGCGATCAGGTCTCATCTTCCAGTGGCTTCCTCTTGCAAATTAGGGGCATCTCTCACGTCTTCGAGGGCCTCGTCTCAATTTCTGGAGATTCATTGCTCGTTTTAGATGTCTCCTTGCGCGTTATGGGGCCGTCTCTCATATTCCATGGTCCTCCCTGATCTTCTGGGCCTCCCCTTGTGTCCTGGGGGCCAGTTGCACTATTGTGGGCTTCTTCTCATAAACCATGAGTCTCCTCTAAATTAGAGGCCTCCCGCCACGCCTCAAAGACGCCTCAGATTTATTATGGACAAGCTCTACCGGTCAGAGTCGCAACCAAGGGGACGGAGGCTTGGCCCCCTGTCACTTAGTAAACAAAAATACACTAGACTAAGCAAGACATTTTTAGATTTTCACCACGCAAAATCAAAAATTTTCGGCGCCTTTGCGCGCCCAAATATGTCTACGTTTCCTGATAGTACAATTTTGGTCGGTCCCGTTTAAGAAAATCTTGGCTGTGTCGTTGCTACCCGTCTTGGGGGTCTAAGATCTTGGAACTCCATCTCCTATCGCACTGGCTACTTTTCCGTCTAAAGGGCCTTCTCTAATTTATTTGGGGCCTCTTGCCAGTTTTCGAGGCATTCTCTTCTGTTCCGGGGGCCTCCGAGCCCGTGTTCAGGACCCTCTTTAGTCCGTTGGACTATTTTCTCCTTGGGACCTCCGTTTCCAAATGAAATGCCTCCTCTCTCGTCTTTGGGACTCCTCCGTGTTTCGGACCTCTACCCACCTGAAGGGTCACCTCGTGCGTCCTGGTGGACTCCTGCTCTCTCCCAGGGACATCGTTTCTCATCTCTTCTGTCCTTTCCTGTCCTATCTCTGGAGCTTTGTGGGACTTCCTGCAGAAAAGAGCTCTGATTTGTATATAATATTAATTGTCTGCATGGTAGCGATCCTCAGTGTGAAGCCTTTCTTCTAGAGAGCACTTCAACTTTTCTGTGCGCTTCCGGGACGGTGCCTCCTCAAATGTCAGGGGGGAAAACGCCGTCTTCCACAGAGCATGGGGCGACTGTCCTTGCTGCCTCCTCCGGTGGCGACGCCCCTGGTCCAGTGTGTCTAAATTCGCTCAGCTAGCCATCAGGATGTAACGATAAATTATTTCTGAATAGTTTGTTATAGCCAATTCAAGTGGAACCGCAAGTAGCTGGTCCATTCACGTTATTTCTGTGTTTGGGAAATATTTTAATTCGAAATGCATTAACATAGTTTCCTCCACACTTAGCTTCGCGAATCTTGAACCGTTACTTCCCACAGCACAATCAGCTCAACTAAGTCTCGTCTATATGTTATTGAAGTGGACAGAAAAATAGGGAGAGGTCACTGGACATAGCTCACAACAGACGACTGACTGGCAACAGTAGCGTCGACAGAGCTGACATAGCAATGGCCGCGGGGCGAGGACCAGCACATCCCACACCAGGCGTAATTACATGCCGGCATATCCTACTAAAATGTCCAAACAACTGTACGACTATCCACTAACATTGGGCGTGTGCTACAGATCGAAGTCAAATCCTTATCGAGCAAAGCACACATTCTACGCATATGAAAAAAGTAATTTGGGACATGCTTTTCTCGTTTCATTTTCCACGGACAGATGGCCGTTTTGGCTGGTGGCATACCCAGGATGGTATCCTGACAACGCCTCAGTTAATGAACGCCTCTCTGAAAGTCACATGAGGGAGTGTGGACATTGAGACTGAGATGAGTGCAACTTGCGTACATGGGAATTAGTCCTCCGATGCTTTTCGGCGCTTTTCGGATAAAAAGTACACTTGTGGTCTAAACGATAGATAGATCTAAACGAGCGATATATCTAGGCCTTCTCCAGTGGTGTAAATACCCCACAATTTTCGGTCAACTGTGATAAGAATCCAACAGCTTTTCAATTGGGTAAATTTCCTCGCTTTCATTTCCCCTCTCCATCCCCTTCACCATTTTGAACATTAGGCTACGAATCCATGATGAACTCGAAATAGGAATTATCACTGACACATAAGACCGCACAGATACACTTATTAGGATCCACAGCACACATACTGTTTTCACATTTCAAAGGATGTTGCCGTTGGTGACCATCAGTCCACGGTCCTCGGTGTACACGATGAGCATGTATGGACACACATTGTCCTCGGTATTCACGACAAACATGTATGTCGACACACATTGTCCTCGGAAATCACGATAAACATGCATGGACACATATTGTCCTAGGTATTCACGATAAACACGTATGGACACACACCGTCCTCGGTTTTGCCGATGTCCTCGGTAATTCAATCCACACTGGGAGCCAACAATTTGATGCTTCTTCCCAAATTGACCCTCCACCCTACTCAGCAGCTCATGCCCTATCACCGAGAACAAATCGATGCTTCTCAGGTGGTAAATAAAGGGTGTCCTCGTTAGTGACCGCCAGGACATAGTCCTCGGTAGTCACGGCAAACACGTATGTGTGTGTGTGTGTGTGTGTGTGTGTCGGATTTTCATCGATCAGAATTCATTTCTGAGTATTCCTCAGTCAGCTGACGAAGTTTTATGATGGATCTGAATTATAACGAAAACATAAACGTTTTTGTGTGTATGTGTGTGCGTGCAAGCTCGATGCTCCGGTGCAAATAGTGGTGACATGTTCCTTGCTGAAACTTGTCTTTTTGATCATCCTTTTCATCTTTTCATCTTCCTTTTCATCATCATTCATCTTTTTAATTATCCTTCGGATCAACTTTTTGATCGAAGTTTTATGAATGCGACTTTAAATTAGGTTGATATTAATTCCTAAATTACCAGTAAATACCAAATCTTCGAAGTTGTGCTTAATGGTTTCAAAAGTGGTGTTTCCAAAGGATAACTCACGATGTACATCACCATCTCTTTTTTGTTCGACCATCGCTGGAGTGGTCTACGCGTGAGGTAAGGTGAGAAGGGTACTCATCTGACGGTGGATCAAGGGCGCTGAGTTCGAAATAATAACAATTACGCCTAATTACTTGTCATATACCCATGTCTGTTATGATGTCCTTATATTAATGGCAGCAATATAGCGCAATAGCATGCAATACCATATAATTAAAGTATGGATGTGAAGTACGGGTTGTACCTACCTACATCTGGGCATTTCAAATTGGCAATTTGCCAATATGGCTGAGGATATCATTGGTGTTAGTTACTCGGTATATAAAAATTGGAATGTTTGTCAAAATAAAAAATTTTCTCTTGTTTCTATTTATATTCTTCTATATTGTTCGGTCGACTTGTGTTCTTTCCACTTGCATTATTTCGACTTATATTCTTTCGACTTCTATTATTTGCACTTGCATTCTTTCTACTTCTGTTTTCCTTCAACTTTTTCGACTTCTACTCTTTCGACTTATTCTTTCAACATTTATTCTGTTGACTTTTATTCGTATGTCTTACTTGGTTAACTTTTGTTTCGTTAACTTGGTTAACTTCCACTTTGACTCTTTCGACTTGTGTTTCTTCAACTTCTATTCTTATATTTATCGAATCGTTTTTGTACATATGCTTTTCATTAGTTTGACATCACTGAACAGGGCGGCGATGGCGTCGCCAATGGCGGTGTATCGCAGGGTGAAGGAAGCCTTGGAGATGTGCTCGAGACTAATCGATATCGAAACTTAGCTAATGTGTTCGAGACTTAACTATATCGAAACGTGTTCGTTGACCTCTCCCAGCCTACAGGATGTGAGAGGTCGATAATAATCCGAAGGGACCCATCTGGTTGAGGATATGAGAAAGTTGGTCCCGAATGGCGTAAAGGGTGTGGCAGGAAAGGGTCCTCAGTGTGACCCCGTGCTACCTCGGTGTCTCTGCCGGCGGTGTTGGGTGTTCTGACGTTGTGTGTGGTGTGATGCGAGCAGGTGGCATGGGTCGTAGCGTCCGCCGTGGTGGTGCGGAGGTTTGTTGGCTCGGTATGTGGGTGATGTGGATGATGTCAGAGGCCAGTATGCGGTGTGTGGCGAGCCGGTGCATTATGTGTGTGGGTGATGTGGATGATGACAGAGGCCAGTATGCGGTGTGTGGCGAGCCGGTGCATTATGTGTGTGGGTGATGTGGGTGATGTCAGAGGCCAGTATGCGGTGTGTGGCGAGCCGGTGCATTATGTGTGTGGGTGATGTGGGTGATGACAGAGGCCAGTATGCGGTGTGTGGCGAGCCGGTGCATTATGTGTGTGGGTGATGTGGGTGATGACAGAGGCCAGTATGCGGTGTGTGGCGAGCCGGTGCATTATGTGTGTGGGTGATGTGGATGATGGCAGAGGCCAGTGTGCGGTGTGTGGTGAGCCAGTGCATTGTGTGGGTGATGTGGATGTCAGAGGCCAGTATGCGGTGGATGGTAAGCCGGTACAGTGTGTGGATGATGTGAATGATGTCAGAGGCCAGTATGCGGGGGATGGTAAGCCGGTACAGTGTGTGGATGATGTGAATGATGTCAGAGGCCAGTACGCGGTGTGTGGTGAGCCGGTGTAGTGTGCTCCGAGCGTGTGGTGCTTGTGTCGGTTTTGGTGGATGAGGTGATGCGGTGGGTTGGTTTGTGTGCGGAAGTCCCAGGTACTCCTACATGTCGTGGAGTGGGGGAGGGGGAGGTGCTTGTGTGTGTGGTCGAGCAGGCTCGTTCTCCTGCGAGGGGAAGACGTACCTCTTCGCCCGTGCCGGAGCCTGGCCCTCGTGGTGGATCAGATGGAGCACTTCACGCTCCGCTGCCCACCGATGGCAGGCCTGGTCGGAAGAGGGATGTTACCCCCTCCCGCAGCCGCAGCGGCCCCGCTCAGTGTGGTAGCAGGTGGTGGTGTTGTGGGGACCTGAACAGTGCACACGTGTTGGGTGTGATGCGCGTCACCCTCTTGTTTTGTGTCCATATCTCTGACAGTAGTTACAACGGCGTGGTAGGGGTCACGATCGTGGAGTCACGGTGTACCAGATGTATGATGCGTGGATGTGGGTTGGTGGTGTGGGGTGTTAGACGTCAGGATGAGGTGGTGTGCTGCTTTGTGAGATGGTGTGGACGGCCGGTAGGCCGGCACTGCACCCTGGTCGTGGAAGTCACGGTGTACCAGATGTATGATGCGTGGATGTGGGTTGGTGGTGTGGGGTGTTAGACGTCAGGATGAGGTGGTGGGCTGCTTTGTGAGATGGTGTGGACGGGTAGGCTAACACCACCCCCCCCGGGGAAGAGAGGGGTAGAAGAGAAAAGGTGGGGGGGGGGACGTGGATGGGTGGTGGCTGTTTGTGAGATGGTGTGGACGGCCGGTAGGCTGGCACTGCACCCTGGTCTATTTCGTGGATGTGGGTTGGTGGTGTGGGGTGTTAGACGTCAGGATGAGGTGGTGGGCTGCTTTGTGAGATGGTGTGACGGCCGGTGCCGATGTTGACGTGGTGGTGGGCTGCTTTGAGATGGTGTGGACGGCGGTACGTTGGATGAGGTGGTGGGCTGCTTTGTGAGATGGTGTGGACGGCCGGTAGGCCGGCACTGCACCCTGGTCGTGGATGTGGGTTGGTGGTGTGGGGTGTTAGACGTCAGGATGAGGTGGTGGGCTGCTTTGTGAGATGGTGTGGACGGCCGGTAGGCCGGCACTGCACCCTGGTCGTGGATGTGGGTTGGTGGTGTGGGGTGTTAGACGTCAGGATGAGGTGGTGGGTTTTTGAGATGGTGTGGACGGCCGGTAGGTCACCCTGGTCGTGGATGTGGGTTGGTGGTGTGGGGTGTTAGACGTCAGGATGAGGTGGTGGGCTGCTTTGTGAGATGGTGTGGACGGCCGGTAGGCCGGCACTGCACCCTGGTCGTGGATGTGGGTTGGTGGTGTGGGGTGTTAGACGTCAGGATGAGGTGGTGGGCTGCTTTGTGAGATGGTGTGGACGGCCGGTAGGCCGGCACTGCACCCTGGCCGCCCGAGCGGGCCACCAGGGTATCCTCGATGGCGGACACCTGCTCTCAGGGGCGCAGATGGTCCCCTGGCTGGTATTGAGGTGAGTGGCGGGTGTCGCGGTCACTGGTGTGCCCTAGATGTTGTGCAGTGTTGAGGTGAGTGGCGGGTGTCGCGGTCACTGGTGTGCCCTAGATGTTGTGCAGTGTGGGGAGGATGCGTGCGTCGATGTCGTTGTTTGCGTGTATGAGTAGTGCACCAGAGCGTATGTGTTTGGCATGTAGTGTTGCTCCGGTGTGCTTCAGAAATGCGTCCTTCGCCGCGCAAGGGTCGAGAGAGCGAGAGAACTTATACCTCTTCCGTCCTCCCGGTTGCAGATGAAAAACATTCCGGTGGGTGCGGATATGTTGCGCATGTTGGATGTGTTGTGTTGTTGCCTGTGAAAGGTGTTTGCCTGGGGGTGAAGGCAAGTGAGCCGTTCGTGAAATGGGTGCGCGGTGTTCGTGAATGTGTTGGGATGCGGCGTTCGTGTAGGTTGGCGAAAGTCTAGTGATCGTGAAGGTTTGCGAAAGTGCGGCGTTTGTGAAGGTGTAAAAGTGCGGCATTTGTGGAGGTGGTGGGAGTACGGAGTTTGTGACAGAACCTTCTCCCATACCCCTGTCTGGTGCTGAGCGACCTCAACGCGCATAACTAGGCATGGGGTTGCCACACCACATCTCCACGCAGACATCACATTGAAGTACCCCTCAACACCCACAACATGGTCTTTTGAAATGGCCAAACACCAACCCACAACATAAAGGTCGCCCCGTTCCGACCTCCCCCTGGCTTCGGCTACCATATCTCCCCTCCTCTCTTGGCACGTGCAACCCGACCCCCTTTTTAGCGATCACGTCCCCATTCATGTCATACTTGAACGCTCAGCCCAGTCTGGAGATTATTCATTTATACTCCACTGGAACGTTCGCAAAGCGAAATGGCCATCTTTTTTCCAGGAAATTGATACTGTCTTCCCTCCCCAGCCTCAACCGTCCCCGCTCCTCCCCCCCCACACAAAAAAATCGGAATTCCTAAATGCCATATTACTCGCGGCAGAAAAACACGTCTCCCACACTCGTCGTCCCCCCCCCCCCCCCTGGTCGCAAGCACGTGTCATGGTGTAACGACGAGTGTTAGCGCTCCGTCGTCCTGTGGCGGCAGGCGGAGCGGACATTTCGTCAAAATCTCACCACACAAAATATGGTAGAAGCCCGCGAGGCTAAAAATGTTGTCGGCAAATTATCCTTGCGGCCAAAAAGCGTAGCTAGCAACTCTGCTATTCCATTTCAGGGCCATCGATTTACCCCATCTCCCAAATCCACCCCGTACATTCCCACTACTGACAATTAACCAACACCACACAGCAGCACCTACAGCCATCGCGGAACACTTCGCCACCTATTATGCTGACATTTCCTCAAATACACAATACTCACAACACACCATCACTTTCCTTCACGACACTTTCGCCACCTGCAACCTTACCTCGGACAACGCTGAGCCATATAATGCTCCCTTTGCTCTCTACGTACTAAATTTATTCCTCTCCAAAGGAACCAACACTGCGGCTGGCCCCGACCAATTGGCATACCCCTTCTTCAAAAATATATCCGACTCAGAAAAGACAATCTCCTTTCGGCACTAATCAACTATGGACCGACGGAACCTTTCCCCCTTCTTGGTTAACTGGCACTACCATTTCTGTCGCTAAACCACGCAAACCTCGCCATCTGCCCTCGAGCTATCGCCCATCTCTCTTACTAGTTGTGCCTCTACAATCTTCGAGCGCATGGTCAATGGACGAATCAGAGTTTACCTCGAAAACAACGAAAACTCTCCCTCTTTCAAAGCAGCTTTCGGCCTAGACACAGCACCACTGACAACCTCATCCAAATTGTTGACTCATTTCAGCGCGGTTTCATGAAAAAAAAATGAAGTTGTCACACATTTTCTCGATCAGCATTCCGCATATAATAAAGTGCACAGATATCCCCTCCGAATCAAATTACACCGAATTGGTATCAAGGGCAGAATGGCCCCATTTCTCACGAACGTTCTCCCTAACAGAACATTCACTGTCCGCTGCAGAAACATTCACTCTCGGCCCCACAAACTTGACCAAGGCGTTCCACAAGACAGCATTTTGTCCCCCACCCTCTTCATCATCCTGATCAATGACGCTCTCGCTGACCTTTACAAAATTGCTCCCTGTCTAAAATACTTTATTTATGCCGACGGTCTGGCCATTTGGTACACACACTCGTCGGCAGAAAGAGCAAATCACCTCATGCAGCACACCATGTATCAAATTGATTATTGGTGCTCCCTTTGGGCACTGCAGATCTCCACACGAAATCCGTCACAATGCTTTTCTCCCGGCTCCCCATGTACATTCCACCTGCCACACCGCTACGCAATTGCAACCAAATTATCCCTCACCAAATGACCTTCACCTATCTTGGCATCGTCCTAGACAAAGGACTATATTTCGACTCCATATTGCTCATCTTAAACAGCGCTGTGCTAAGGGCCTAAATATCCTGCTCTTCATCTCCGGTCGCGACTGGGGTGCAGACAGAGCTACCCTCACCAAAATGTACATTGTCCTGATTCGCGCAATCCTGGAATACAATGCGCTTATCTCTGATCATATATCTCCCTTACAAATCACATCACTTGAACGCATACAAAATCACGCCCTTCGCCTCATCACCGGACCACACTGCACCACGCCCATCAACAGTCTCCGGGCTGAGGTCCACCTCCCTAGTCTACAACACCGAAGAACACTCCAACTAGTTAGGTACCACTTTCGAACCACAACACAGCACAATCATCCCGCCACTCTCGTGCTCTCTTACAACTACTCGTAGTACCAATATCCGAAATATAAACTATATTGTCATACATCTGAACCATGCCTTTACACTCACGCTGAAATTACCCGGGGTAGCTCCCGGCAAGTCGCCCCCCCCCCCATGCTCCCATTTTGACACAAGAAACATCCCAAGCTCGAGTATCTCTTTCGGTTAAACAAGAAATTACTTTCCCCATCGAAATTCAACTGACATTTTTCGAGTATTAAGCGGCCCACTCCCAACATACATGCTTTACACTAACGGCTCCCATTTACAGGGTACGTGAGCCGTACCACAGGCGGTACGGGCTCCGCCTGGTGCAGTGGACCCAACACTAACCAAACAAAATGAACGCCACACCATCCGGTTTACACGGCAGAGTTAGTGGCCACCATAACCTGCCTACAATACATTATCCAACACAACATCACCTCACCCATCATCATCTGTACTGACTCACGCTCATCCATGGACGCCTCTCGTAGCCATACACAACACATCCCACCCCACACTCTACGCTATCCGTCAACTCTAACACGTCCATCACGCTCACCTCCAACTCACTGCTCTGGATCCCTGGCCACATGGGGATACCGGGCAACAAGCGGGCGGATGGGCTCGCTCGTCGAGCGATCGACCTTCCACCCCCGCCCACCTCCCGGTGCCCCCCAGTGACCTTTTGTCCCTCACTAATAGTTTATATACACAATATCTCCAGGCATGCTGTTATCATAACACCACACAGTTACATACATTAAACCCTTTTTCTCCAAATAGCCTTCTTCCCAGCAACACACACGCACACACGAGGTGCTTCTTGCCCGGCTGCGGCTCGAACACACCAAACTAACCCACGATCACATACTGCACCGACCTCGCCGCGCGCCACTTTACCAAGAGTGTGACGAGGGAAACTCTGCCGAACACGTTTTGCTTACCTGTCCTACATACCATGTACAGCGCCGCCCCCTTCTCTTTCACACCGCCCAGCATCACCTTCCACTTTCGCTGCTCATCCTTCTTGGTGACGAGCACCCGGAGCTCCTTGAGCTACTTCTCACCTTTTTGCATAGCACCAAACTAGAGCAGGTCATTTGAAGTCAAATGCTATCATACCCTCCGCTGTCATATACTACATATATATAGGTTATTTCACGCTAGGTTGGAAGGGACCGATCCAATTTCGCGAAAACGGACGAGTTCACCATAGTTCGCGGTTGGGTTTTTACCTTCGGGTTTTCCACGAAGCTTGGTTTTTCCCCTTTCAGGTTTTTTCCAAGCTCTTACATAAACATGCACCTCCACATTGAAGGTCGGGCCTGACGCCTACGGCTCGCCCTGGGCGCCGGGCCTCCACTTCGCTCCAGGTCGCAATTGGCCAGCGGAGCCTGTCCGGAGGCTGTGATACTGCCCACCTTCTAAATGTTCTACCGTTTGCGATGTATGTATGTATGTATGTCTGTATGTGTACCTGTATGCGATGTATGTACCGGCCCTTTACGCCACCTTCTGTATTTGCCGGTGTCTCTTATCTTTCCTCTTTTGCTTGTTTGTTACTACTTGTTTGATGCCATATAAGCCGGTTTAACGCAGCCCTTCCCTTAACGTAACAAATATCTAGCGAATGGCACTCTACCACTGTTAAAAACAAAACAAAAATATGAAGATTACGGTGATGTGAACAGTCAACAAGCACAGTAAACAGCTGTGGGTAAAGGCTGCGCATGAAAGAAGCACTGCAGTGAGAAATGCTTGGTAAGACAGAGCGAAAGAGCACAAAGGAACAAAGAGTGGTGCTTGAGGGGAGTACGTCAGTAGAGGTCATCGAAAGAGCGTGCAGAGGGCACTAGAGAGAAGTAAGCGTTGTGGGGTTCCCAGGGGGAGTGGCGCCGTCGGACTGTGCCCACCTAGTTTATAGTTCAGCAGAGGGAATCAGACGCAAGGTGACCGGGGAAAAGCGAAGGCGGTTGTGCTGGAGACGACGGAGCATAGAGGTGGCTGAAGACTAGAAGACCAGAAGACCGGAGATCAGAAGATCAGAAGAGTCGAGACGTGCTGATAGGGCAAGGAGGTCAGAAGATCAGAACAGCGGAAGGTGTGAAAAGGTGCAGACGAGGAGGGGCGCAATCAATCTTGTAGATGGTGTGTGGGTGTATGTGAGAGAGTTGAGCGAGTGGAGTGAGTTGGGTGTGTGCGTGTGAGCGTGCGAGTGTGGGTGTGTGGGTGTGAGCATGTGAGCGTGGGTGTGTGGGTGTGTGGGTGTGTGGGTGTGTGGGTGTGTGGGTGTGTGGGTGTCTGGGTGTGTGGGTGGGTGTGCGTGTGAGCGTGTGAGCGTGGGTGTGTGGGTATGTGGGTGTGTGGGTGTGTGGGTGTGTGGGTGTGTGGGTGTGTGGGTGGGTGCATGAGGGTGAGAGTGGCAGGCTGAGGTTGGTGAGGTTAGGATAAAACTGGGGGCGTGGGAACATAGGAATTCGGTGAAGAAATCGGAAAGTAGAGGGGTATGTGGGGGAGGGGTAGGGGTTAAATCGTCACCGAACTTCTGCACCTCTTCACATCTTGTAGAGTTGCATATTTTCATCCGATCTGGACATCTGCGATGGACCTGGCGTGTGCGGTCGTCACACGACTGTCGCTGGTCCCGCTCGGGTGACTCGGGTGACCGCTCTGCCGACACGACTGTCGCTGGTCCCGCTCGGGTGACTCGGGTGACCGCTCTGCCGACACCAGTGTCGCTGGTCCCGCTCGGGTGACTCGGGTGACCGCTCTGCCGACACCAGTGTCGCTGGTCCCGCCCGGGTGACTCGGGTGACCGCTCTGCCGACACCAGTGTCGCTGGTCCCGCTCGGGTGACTCGGGTGACCGCTCTGCCGACACCAGTGTCGCTGGTCCCGCCCGGGTGACTCGGGTGACCGCTCTGCCGACACGATGTGCTGGTCCCGCCCGGTGACTCGGGTGACCGCTCTGCCGACACCAGTGTCGCTGGTCCTGCTCGGGTGACTCGGGTGACCGCTCTGCCGACACCACTGTCGCTGGTCCCGCTCGGGTGACTCGGGTGACCGCTCTGCCGACACCAGTGTCGCTGGTCCCGCTCGGGTGACTCGGGTGACCGCTCTGCCGACACCAGTGTCGCTGGTCCCGCTCGGGTGACTCGGGTGACCGCTCTGCCGACACCACTGTCGCTGGTCCCGCTCGGGTGACTCGGGTGACCGCTCTGCCGACACCAGTGTCGCTGGTCCCGCTCGGGTGACTCGGGTGACCGCTCTGCCGACACCAGTGTCGCTGGTCCCGCTCGGGTGACTCGGGTGACCGCTCTGCCGACACCAGTGTCGCTGGTCCCGCTCGGGTGACTCGGGTGACCGCTCTGCCGACACCAGTGTCGCTGGTCCCGCTCGGGTGACTCGGGTGACCGCTCTGCCGACACCAGTGTCGCTGGTCCCGCTCGGGTGACTCGGGTGACCGCTCTGCCGACACCACTGTCGCTGGTCCCGCTCGGGTGACTCGGGTGACCGCTCTGCCGACACCAGTGTCGCTGGTCCCGCTCGGGTGACTCGGGTGACCGCTCTGCCGACACAGGTGTCGCTGGTCCCGCTCGGGTGACTCGGGTGACCGCTCTGCCGACACCAGTGTCGCTGGTCCCGCTCGGGTGACTCGGGTGACCGCTCTGCCGACACCAGTGTCGCTGGTCCCGCTCGGGTGACTCGGGTGACCGCTCTGCCGACACCAGTGTCGCTGGTCCCGCTCGGGTGACTCGGGTGACCGCTCTGCCGACACCACTGTCGCTGGTCCCGCTCGGGTGACTCGGGTGACCGCTCTGCCGACACAGGTGTCCGATGCGGTGGTCAGTGCGCCAAGACCGGGCCGAACCCGTCCGCTTTGCGTGGTCGTCCGTGTGGTTGGCTGACTCAGATCGTATCGTGAGCAGGCGGCTTTGCCGAGGTAATCGCGGCTCTTGTGCGGTCGTCGCCGCGGCTGGAGCGACGCCAGCCGTGTCACCGCCCGCCGACGCAATCCTGTTCTGCGCCTTCTGCCGAGCGGGCGATATTCGCCGCAGTGAAGCGATCCCGTGCGCTAGTGGTAATGTACGGGGGGGGGGGGGCGGCACGGTCAGACGGCCCGCCGACCGGCCGGCGAGTCGTCCGCTCTGCGTGGCATCGATTCAAGCCCGCTCGTCTGTCGGCACCGCCGGCACGGCGGCTGTCGACGGCCGGGCTACTGTCGGCCGCCGCGCCACTGTCGGTGGCCGCGCCACTGTCGGCCGCCGCACCGCTGTCGGCCGCCGCACCGCTGTCGGTGGCCGCACCGCTGTCGGCCGCCGCACCGCTGTCGGTGGCCGCGCCGCTGTCGGTGGCCGCGCCACTGTCGGTGGCCGCGCCGCTGTCGGCCGCCGCACCGCTGTCGGTGGCCGCGCCGCTGTCGGTGGCCGCGCCACTGTCGGCCGCCGCATCGCTGTCGGTGGCCGCGCCACTGTCGGCCGCCGCACCGCTGTCGGTGGCCGCGCCGCTGTCGGTGGCCGCACCGCTATCGGTGGCCGCACCGCTGTCGGTGGCCGCGCCGCTGTCGGTGGCCGCGCCACTGTCGGCCGCCGCACCGCTGTCGGTGGCCGCGCCGCTGTCGGTGGTCGCGCCACTGTCGGTGGCCGCGCCGCTGTCGGTGGCCGCGCCACTGTCGGCCGCCGCACCGCTGTCGGCCGCCGCACCGCTGTCGGTGGTCGCGCCGCTGTCGGTGGTCGCGCCGCTGTCGGTGGCCGCGCCGCTGTCGGTGGCCGCACCGCTGTCGGCCGCCGCACCGCTGTCGGTGGCCTCGCCGCTGTCGGTGGCCGCGCCACTGTCGGCCGCCGACAGTAGCGAGGCCGCTGTCGACGGCCGCGCTACTGTCGGCCGCCGCGCTACTGTCGGCCGCCGCGCTACTGTTGGCCGCCGCGCCACTATCTTGGCGGCCGTCTGCACATGGCCAGGCATGGGCCGGTAGAGGCTGTCGAGCATGTCGTATGCTGTCTGGAGGTCAGCGAATATAGTTCGTGTCAGCACAGGGCGAGAACGGTGCGGCGCACTCAACACCGGACGAGAACGGTGCGGCGCACTCAACACAGGGCGAGAACGGTGCGGTGCGGGTCAGCACCGGGCGAGAACCGCGGGCACCTGTGGCACAGGATGGCTCTGCGCCTCTTGCTGCGCTAATTGTGCTGTAGCTGTGCTGGCCTAGCTGTGCAGGCCTGTGCTGGCCTGCGCTGATTGTGCTGTAGCTGTGCTGGCCTGAGCCAAATGATTGCCATCCTGAGATGCATGCATATGTAATATATTTTCAAGCATCATGTTGCAAAGACTGCTCATACGCTAAATTGTGTTAGCTTCCATAACAATCAGCGAACAATGTCGGTCAGTGCACATCTACGACGTTAGCACATAGTTGCATATTTTGTTATTGCTACGATTTTGCAAAACCATTTTGCAACCATCATGCAAAACTCTGCTGTGCCTTCGAGGGGCCAAATTCTGCCCAATGGACCAAGTGCTGTGCTGGACTAGATTTTCTCGTCTGCCACTTTCTTACTGGAAACATGGTAGCTCTACATAACACTGAGATTATCTTGGCCGACTCTCTCCTTCCCCTGTTCCTCGTGCGCGCCTCTCGCTGTACACATTTCCTGCGCACAGCCCAGACACCGCAGCCCGATGTCGCTCATACAGGACAAACCTATGATGCCCTAACTGGGCAGCAGCAGTCTATGTGGATTGTGTTGAAATTCTTCGTGATATATAGATGTTTTATGAACCATAGATGATGACTTCTAGGACAACGTATCCAGGCGGAATGGTAGTTCAAGAACTATTCATTATATCTCGCAGCCGTTTATCGTATCGCGAACATACAGATCTGCTATTGTCACCAGCATGGGGGTAACCACTGGGGGGGGGGCTGATGGACATGTCCCCCCCCCCATTTCTGAAAAGTAGCGATTTGTCCCCTCCAATTTCTTTCGTGCCCCCCTCCCCCAAGCCTCAGCTACCTGAGTATGATCGCCGCAAAATTATACTTAATCATTTATAAAATGGAAATATATATGCAAGAGAATCACCAAAAATATTAGAAGCCGATCAAGCCAATCAACGGGCTTCACGGGATATCTGTCGTTGCAAAATCTCCGAATGGCAAATCAGCAAACATTCGAAGCTTTTGCTTCCAGGTCATTCTTGAATAGCATGAACCTTGACCATCTTGTGTTCTCGCTTGGGTGGAAAATTGTGCTTTGCGAGGCAACACATTGTCCTTCTCGCAAGGCTTTATAAGGCTTTATACGTCTTAGGCTGCATTCCCCTGCGCATATGTTGATATATCTTGAGGAAACGTGACTGGGTGTCCTTGGGTATCTGCAAGACCATGGAGGGGAGTCATGAACAGCCTTAAGCGCGTACGTCAAGTTAGCGTAGTATTCGTATTCGTATTTAGCGACGAGTTGGCCAGAGGCGTATTTGTATTGGCATTGACATTCAGCGACAGGTTTATGATCGTTCGAATCAATTACCACGAATACTTCTGCTTGCATGAACCCGCTGGAAGCAACTACATCGGCCTCACTTTACCACTTTAATGGTCAAGGTCTAACGCAAGCCGGTTTCTTCGGTCGCCTCTCTTTTTTTCGTTTTCACCAAAACCTGCCCAAACCTGGCCACAGGCGATAACCTGTGATGAACCATCGTGTAGCATTTCAAACCGTTACATGTCAAGGTTAAACTTCAACGTCAAGGTTAGCTTCATTTATTAGATGGCGATATTGGAGCGACTTCTTTACTATGCTCTGCACCATTGATACCAGGGGCGCAGGGGGGATTTTCTTAAGGGAGGCGTGACCCCTCCCCCCGCAAAAAAGGTCACGAATCAGGAACTTCATTCGGCGAGGGAAGAGCGCGAAAAATGTCGGGTATTACGTGGCAAGGTCTGACAATTTCTTCTGTAATCTAGTGAATCTTAGGCTATTAAGGAGATAAGACCCGAGTTACCGCCCCCTGTCCCACTTGGTTGTGCCTCTAACCGGTACCAGAGCAAATTGTATATTGAACGGATGCCAACACTTCTTATGGTTGCCTTCAGTTGGTTGTCGTACTGCCCATACTTTACTTTGTCTACGGTCGTCTTCGGTGGTATGTACCAACTCGAGCTGCATAGCCGTTTCTAGAACGTGGTACCAAGCAGCGACTCCGCCACTGGGGGAGGGGGGACGCGTCCCCCTCCCAAACTTGAAATCAGGTCAGGACCGTCCCCCTAACTTTGGTCGGGTAAAAAATAAGCTTTCCACTCAAATACAAGCTTGCTTCTGGCTTATCCAGAGGGTTCTGCTAGGGGACCAGATCGCTATATAGGGATCCTTGATCACTATTACCTCTCCACAGCTCTCCAGGAGTTGCTACAGGGCCGTCAGCGAAAACTGGACCCGCTGATCGGCGAGACGGCTCCTGAGCAGCCATCGGGCACCCTCAGTAACAACGGATAGGCTTGAGAAGGTAGAGGCACCACATGGGATCTCCTGATTACCAAAAGGAGCGTTTGAGCACCCACAATGGCTCCTGGGCCCCCTAGTGACAAAAGGGGGACCCTTGATCAGACAGAGGGACCACACGATTGCCTCTGACTGGTCGGTGGGCCCCTGAGGGCCTTCCTCAGCTACAAAAGAGAATCCCTGAACAGTCAGAAGGCCCCCCGAGGAAGTGGCGGATCCAGAGTTGGGGCGGGACATAAGGCCATGATCCCTCTTGTACCCGAAGGGGCCCAAGGGGGCCGTTGAACGTATTGGGCGTAATATGTCTTGGGTAGCGCACCGCACAAATCAACCGATCTCTATACTCGTCTCAGCGGGCAGTGGTCCGCCATATATTTGGCACGAATTTGTCGTGGAAACATCAATGTGGGAAGAAAACTATGCGAGATACCAGTCACCAGCGGCGCAGCTAGGTGATTCTAAAGACGGGACCAGACCAAAACAAAAATGTCAAGGAACTGAGATCGCTTTCGGCGCGCGAAATAAGCCGAAAATGTCTGGTTTGGTGGTGAAGATCTCACAATTTCTTGTTTGATCTAGTTTATTTTTGGGTGCTAAGTGGGTGGGGGAGGGGGAACCCGGCCACCCATTGGCTGCGCGTCTGCCAATCGCTTCAACCACAAAACTGACTGCCAGAGTCCAACAGCTTGTGGAAACCTTGTGATATATCACAAGATACACAGGTGTTGATAACAAACACAAGATACACAGGTGTTGATAAAAACACAAGATATACGCTGTAACATAGCTGCCGTTAGGTATCACTTGTGGTTTGAAGAGCAGTTGCAACAGCATTAACATGCAATATTAAAAGCTTGAATGGATGCCGGTAAGTACAAGTAACATGTAAATTGATGTATATCAGCTCTTTGTTGCTATATTTAGTAGGGGAATGACACCCGAAACATTATTTTTCTTACTTTCTTTCGTTTTTTGTCCGTTGGATTTTAATATGTCTGGCAAGAAGTATGTGTTCCCCCACCCTCGAAAAAACATGCGACAAGTCGAACGGGGTATTGCTGACCAGCTGTTGGTGTGGGTGAACTCAGAACATGTTACAACGCAAAACGCATGATATTTTGTGTGCCAACGCCGTTCAAATTGGGGGTAAAATTCGCATTTTGGCATCTTTTCAAGAATATAAATTTAGGAAATGTACATGGGTGGGATACTGGAGTTACATGTATCCCAATATCCCCGTTTCCCGATTCCCTGTCGTTAGGTCCACCAGTACCAAAACAGAAGTTGAACAGAACAGGCCCCGGTTTAATTCTTATTTTATTATACCGCTTCATTCCACTTTGATCCCGCTTGTGCCGCTATTCATTAAGCTGCATCACTGTACATAGTTCGGATGTGAAAGCGAAGGAATATGCAGAATTGTCTGCGTCAATTGCGCTTCTTGCAGCTGACTTTCTCTACAGCTCCACTGCGGAGCAAAATTAGTACAGAGCATTGCATTTACCGACAAGTGGGCAAGTGCTGGTATTTTTTTATGCTGAACCAAAAAACCACCAACCCACGCTATGGTTTGATACGCCTATTGTCTGTGTTGAAAGACTCTTTGGATAATCGTCGCACCCCAAGAGTCCGCGGCCTAGGGCACCTGACGGACCTCTTGTTGGTTAACCTCAGAAGTCGTCAGCTGAGCAGATGGTTATTTAAGAGATGGACAGGTCGTGCTATGCATAGAGGAAGTGGTGAGGAGGATTGCAATAATGGAGCATACAAATTGTCTCGGGGAATCGAAGAACTACTTCAAAAGTAAAACAGCAAAAAAGTAAAAAGGCAAAAAGCAAAGTAAAAAAGCAATAAGAAAGTAAAAATCGTGACCGCAATTGGCAGGATTTCAGTAGCACTGACTATATAACACTGCGCATTGGCAGGTATAATCGAGGGACAGACGGCCGGTAGATGAAGAAGCTATCGGACGCACTGGACGAACAATGGCAAGAGCGAGCTGTCTCATTCAGAGGAGAAGTGTAGACCGTGCATGAGTTTTCTTTTCCATCCAAAACATTATGCTGTCCAGAAAATTATCCTCTCATTTTTCTCATTTTGAGGCTAAATGGTGCTGTTTGACAAGACTTGCTCTGTGAGAAGGTGTTCAAGATTCACTGGGAAGTGCAAACTGAGATTCAGATGTCACACGTTTGTAGAAAAGCGTCCTCTCCGTATTATATTAACCAACACTTTTCCTCTCCACATCCAGGATTATAAAACACAAATCCAACCATAATCTCATCGCACTTTCAAAATGCAACATTATCGCGTTGTCGACATAACTTGTAGGCCGACCGAAACTGCGATCTCTCTCTCTTGGAAACCCGCCAAAACATACACGTATATTGGGCATCACTGGATGGCACACAGCATCGGGCGCTGTACGTGTTCACTATAGAGTGCTTTGTTTAACTATGAGTTGTAGGTACTTCAGATAAAGCATTGTTTCCAGTACATGGGGCCAGGGCCGTGCGAGTGCAAGTGCTTAATGTGTAGGGCACTTGAATATCGGTGCCAAGTACACCAGCCATAGGCGGATTGCCTTGAGTGTTTATTCAGCCACGCGCCCCCAGCTAGGTATGCAGAGCTAAACTGATTTCGGATGAAATGCATTCACCATACTGCATAGCAAATTTTGGGTCAGATATTTACTTGTAATGTCATGAATCGAATGCAAAGTGTTTTTCGCGTGTGTTGTTCCTCACTACCACGGATCTATGTGTAATTAAACTGCAATGCCTGCATCGTTTTACTGCGTAAAAACATGAAATTAATATAGAATAACAGAAAGGTGTATTCTGCTACAATTAATTACCTTCTGCACCTTCGGTGCATATCTTCCTATCTATCAGATAGTGTCGATAGTTATGTGTAGTTAGTCTATTCCCAACATATCTATATGAATTTGAGAACACGGTATATATATATATATATATATATATATATATATATATATATATATATGAATATATATATATATATATATATATATATATATATATATATATATATATATATATATATATATATATATATTCATTGAAGTTCTCCGCATTTTTATTTCATAGGGGCGCCTCTGACTGAAAAATTCGCACGGGTACACTGGGACCTTTTCAGAGGGGCGCTTTTTCCCGGCCGGATGGACGCCTCCTTCCATATGGGGGCGCATGCCCTCAGTGCCACACCCTTTATCCGCTCTTTATCCGCCCTTTAGCTCTATAGAAATGACAATTTGACTGATATTTAAGATTTTATTCCTAACAGGCCAAAAAAGTAGCTAAGCATATCAATTCAAACATAAATAAAAAAGCATTTTGAGAAGAAAAAACAAAATTGCTTCTTGCGTCGAAAGAAAAACAATAAAATATGATTTCCGCATGTAAAAAAGAGAGCTCGAAGTGTTACATGGATCAAAATATGTCGCGTGGCCTTAAACCAAGACGTCCTTACCTAAAGCTTGTGTTTTCACCAAACTTTCTGAGATAGCCTCGGGATAAAGTGGAACCAGGTGAGTTAAAAAAGAGCATCCATGTGGTATAGATTTGTCATCACTACATTACCGGATTTTAGACACCCTTAACAAGTGACCCTGCCAAGCTTGCCGAGGGCCAAATATCCATGATAGCTACTTTCTCACTGGTCGATTTGTCGTGGAATGCTCCCCATAAAGCGAGCTAATGCAATGAACGGCAACCAGCCAAACGCATGTAAGGTAAGTGTACGTATGGCAGATGTACGTAGGCAAATGTACGTATTCAAAGTACGTAAGCGCAGATGTACGTGCGGCAATTGCACGTAAGCGCATATGTGCGTATGGCATATGTACGTAAGCGCAAAAGTGCGCATGCGCAAATGTACGTAAGCGCAAATTTAGGTATGCGCATATGTATATAAGCGCAAGTATACATAAGCACAAATGCCCGTATGCGCAAATGTACGTAAGCGCAATTGTACGTAAGCACAGAAGTACGCCAGCAGAAATGTACGTAAACGCAAAAATATGTAAGCGCAAATGCACGTAAGCGCAAGTGTAAATATGCCCAAATATGTGCAAGCGCAAATGTGCACAAGCACAAATGTACGTAAGCGCAAATGTACGCATGCGCAAATGTACGTAAGCCCGAACTTACGTAACCACAAAAGTACGTAAGTGCAATTCTACGCAAGCGGAACTATGCGTCAACGCAAAAGTATGCTTGAGTTAAAACGTCGAATGCGAAAAAGTAATTAAGCTCAGATGAAGGTCGGCGCGATTCTAGAACACATGTACGGGAGGAAATGTACACATGTCAGACTTACGCAAGCAAATGTGCGTAAGCGGATGCGCGCACACACGCATGACATTTACGTAAGCGGAAATGTACCAACATATGCGCAAATGTACATACGTAATAGCAAATGAATGGAAAAGGTAATATACGTAATGGAATGTGGACGTAACCACAAAGGTGCAGATGCATAAAGTGTGCAAGAGAACTAATGCGCTACAGAAATGTACGCGGTTGGATATATATATATATATATATATATATATATATATATATATATATATATATAATAATATAATATATAAAGAGAGAGATATATATATATATATATATATGTGTGTGTGTGTGTGTGTGTGTGTGTGTGTGTGTGTGTGTGTGCGCGCGCGTGTGTGTGTGTGTGTATGTGTATTGTGTGTGTGCGCGTGTGTGTGTCTTTGTGTGTGAGGCGGGGGAGCATGTGCATAGAAATGTGCGTGCGCAAACACAAGTTATTGCATACATGTTCTCATGCACGATTATGGGTAAGAGGAGCTGCACATAAACAAACGTACGTTAGGTCACCGGCGTACCCAGAATGTTGTTAAGAGGGGTGTTATTAAGAACGCTTCAGGTATTTGTGCTCTTGTGAAGCGAAATATAAATTTGAACCCTAAGCGATGAATCCGGCGCTGCCCCCTGGATTGGTATAGGTCGTAATATGTAAATGAGATCAATTTCCGGGAGCGCAAAATAATTCAAGCGCAAATTCACGCATGCCAAATGTAATTAATCCAATGTATGCAATCAAAAATATAAACGATAGAAAATGTAGATAGGGACAAAATTGCGCAGATGTACGCCAAGACAACGGTACGTGTGAACAAATGTGTGTTCAACTGTACGTAAAACCAAATGTACGGATGGGAAAGGAACGTAAGCGTAAATGTACACAAGCACAAATGTGCGCATGCACGAATGTACGGAAGAGCAGCTGAGACATGCGTAAGATTTGGGGCACACCCGATATTTTTTACTCTCGTTGAGCCGGGGTTCTCGAGTGCCCACCCACATCCACACCCTTCCCTCCCCTCTCCCCCGCCATTAATTGTGCACAAATTTTGCAACAGGAGCGCTCTTTGCAAATTTGGAATTGCCACCAACAGGCCTCAGCATTCCGCTCTGTTAGTTCGCGAGCCCTTCTAAGAGCCAGAGGCATTTTCGCGGGCCGAGGCGCTCTTTGCGTCGCTCCGGGAGTCCTCTTATTCAGCTGGGGTCGTCTCCGTGGCTCGGGGACCTCATCGTTGACCAGATGCCCGCTGTCAGCTCTGCCCTCCTTTCCATTAGCGTGAAGCACCAAAACCTGTCCAGGGGCCCAGCACGTTCGGCCCGGGGCACTACGTACTTGCCAAAAACACGGGTGGAACCTAACATGACATGACCTCGCGAACAACACTAGCATACTGCCCTACGAAAAAAAAATAGGAAAGGACTTCAAATCATTGAAGCCCTTCTTACCCGTCAGCACCTATCCCTCCTCAAAGTCCAACAGGATTTGAGAGAAATCCACATATTACATTATTTGTTTGAAATTAGTTCCTGAGTGTCATCCCTTAAATGAAAGCGCTTTTACAAGCAAAGCATGATAACAATTCGGAAATACTCCTGAAGCATTCTTCATTATCATTCAAACTGTTTGCCTGACGATGTGAAGTGCAATGCCCGAAAATAATAAAACCAACAAAAGCTGATTAATGCCGAATATGCGGACAACTTCAATGAATATATATATATATATATATATATATATATATATATATATACACATATATGTATGTACATATATATTTATACATATATATATCTATATATATATATATATATATATATATCTATATATGTATAAATATATATATATATACATATATGTGTATATATATATATATATATATATATATATATATGTATATATATATATATATATATATATATATATATATATATATATATATATATATATATATATTTATATATATATATATATATATATATATATATATATATATATATATATATATACCGTGTTCTCAAATTCCTAAGATTGTTGGGAATTGACACCTAACTGACACATAACTTCGACACTATCTGATAGATGAAAGAAATCCCCACGGAGGTGCAGAAGGAAATTAATTGTAGCAGAATACACCTTTCTGTTATTCTATATTAATTTCATGTTTTTACGCAGTAAAACGATGCAGGCATTGCAGTTTAATTACACATAGATCCGTGGTAGTGAAGAACAACACACGCGAAAAACACTTTGCATTCGATTCATGACATTACAAGTAAATATCTGACCCAAAATTGTACAAATTGGTCAAACAAAGCGAGAAATAAATGCATTTTAACTCATTCTAAGTGAAATAAGTTCTATTACTTTCATTTTTTGGTTGGTCGTACTTCAATTTTATAGCAGAAATAACGTCACCGCTGCACTGGTGTTTCGCGGAGCACGACACTTAACCGAATCACGGTGGTGCAGGAAAATCCGCTATCTACAGGATACAATTTTGGGCCGGCCGAGCATATTGAATGATGTATGGATATATGACAATTTTGCAAAACTTGGAAGCTCTCATTCGGCGTTCATTAATCTTTACCATTGCAAGATCTCCGTCCACTAACTACGAAAGGTGCCCAAAAAGCCATTCTAATTGAGTATCTGGAACCGGAATGTAACCCAACCACATATAGCTATTCCAAGATCACGAGGAATATCACTGGCTGCACGACGCACTGGAAAGCAGCATATCGTCAATATATTGGTATTGGCACGGGCTTTATTACCGGCTTCACGGGTAAGTTGGGTTGCCTTTCATCCAGTGTTCATGTAACTGTGCCTGTGTGAAATGGAGAGAGAAATGGAGATTTTCTTGGAATGCTCTTTCATAGCGCAATATATATGCATCTTCGATCACGTTGCTCAGAATGTTCCGTTCTTATGTTGTCCGTTGCTATTTAGTAAGCTTTCCGCATGGATAATTCACAGCATGTGGAACATGTATCTCATAACCGGAACTGGTGAGCCCTGGCGGCTGCAACAGGTGTGCTGGATGAAAGGCGTGCTGAGTGCCTGCACATGCCAACAGCATCATTTTCCACGCTTCCTTCAGGAGTTTTCGGAATCCCTCTCCCCCCCCACCACCAGTAATGCACAGTGCCAAATATGATACATTTATAAACAAATGGGATAGTCTAGCGAGGATATAAAATTATGCAAAACATCCTTTGAATATCTCGTTCGGAGGTGCTGATTTCCCCTTCACCTTAGGCCCACATTAATCAGCTTCACCACATTAATCAGCGACGACAAGCAGGAGCTTGGCAATGTGAGCATCGGTGAAGACGTCAGTTCTGAGGCGATTAAACATAGGGGCGACTGCGTTAGTATTATTTTGCGCGCCTTTTTGAAGCTGTTTTTGTTATTGGTGACCTTAGGTGAAGAGATAATTCACCAAGTTTCAGTATAAAAATGTAAACTTCATTCGATTCGCATTCCCACCTTTCTTGTGTCTCCATCTCGTTTCGAGAGCAAACCAGGCAAAGCCTAGCAACGTGGATCCTTGAAGAAGTGACCGGAGCAAAGGGTGTGTATGCGTCAGTGATCATGGGTGTATGCGTCAGTGATCATGGGTGTATGCGTCAGCTAGCATGCGCAATCATTGGGCAGTGATGTCAGAATTGGCTGGAGTATATCACCATTAGCTCAATGGTCGCCAAAATGTCTGGTTGATGGTTGATGGTTGAGGAATGATTGCTGACGGTACTAAGTTAGCTCCTGGGAGGAGAGGCAGCCACATGTCATTTAGAAAATCACCTGGAATCTCCGGATCAGAAGTAACACAAAAAAACATGTTCGGCATTTACAGACATTGAGCAATGAGTAAGGATTGGTTAGAGGTCTGCCCATTTCAGTCGGTGGAGCGGCATCCTAGAATTGAGGGATGAGCCGATTATTCCTTTACGGTTGTGCAGTGTCTGGTGAAAACTGGGATAAATTAGACACAGTGGACAAATTGCGCGCCCAACAACACAATTGCAGGGCTCAGTTCACCTTTGTTGTGCGGTTCATCATAAAGTCACGAAGTGTTCGAACTTAATAAGAGCCGCAGGGGGCCACCTGGGTCAAGCAATGCCTCACCGCCACAGCTAGTAGTCGTAATGCGCCGTTTCACTAATTTTCAGCACACATCTATCGTAAAGGGATTTCTTGGGATTAATTTGTGCAGGCCATCCAATCCTCCTCCTTCCCCAATTCGAACCAATTTCGATATTATCCCTTTAACCTAAGAATTACATAGAAGGAAGAGACCAAAAATGGATCCTGCCTTGCTCTCTTCCCTCTTTCTCTCTTCCAACTCAACTTTGAGTTTCGACCTAGGCTATCCTCACATGTCAATTACGCTGTGACTGTTATCATTGCCCAGAGCGCAAACAAAAACAATTATAATGCATTTTGTACCTTCGGTAGTCCACGGTCTGAGATGACTAAAACTTGATATTTCGTCAAAGATACCTAGGATATCCGCTTGAGAGTACTGCAAGCTTCAACTAGCTGGAGGCGGGAACTCTGACGCTATGGAGAGAATCACCGAGAAGGAGGAATCGATCCCTCCGAGCCAGTCGGCACTCAGCACTCTGTCATCTGAAACCTGCCTAATTGCCGTAAGAAAAAAAGGAAAATGACGTACTTCTTCCTCTTTCTGTGATTGCAGGGATTAATTCCGTTTCACCGCACACAACAAATAAGCGCGTATAGTTGTGTCAGTTGTGAAACACAAGTTACTAAGTCATAGAAAAACTGCATCCTTTTTCTTCTGGTGTTGAGGTAAGTTTGAGGTATTAATTTCTTCAAATTCCTCAGTTCTGAGCTCACTTGAAGCTCCTGTTGCCGGTCAGGCAAATATTTCCGTCCTGCCCAGGAGATTAACCAGACACACGCCGTGGCCGGACAATAACTATGCGGATTACCGCTCGGGAGAAAACTTCAGATTGAATCTTGAAAGCAGCATTTCACTTGGACGGCAACTATCTGTCAAGTTGTCATGCCACACAGTTTTCCATTATCTCGATCTTCTCAGTCTTAACTGTCTGGAGACTTGCTGTCTAAGCCGTCTGAAGGCTCGCTTTCTGAGCTGTTTGAACGCTCGCTGTCTGAACCGTCTGGAGGCTCGCTGTCTGAACTGCCTTAAAGCGCCTGTCTAATGCGGCTGAAGACTCGCTGTCTAAACCGTCTGAAGGCTTGCTCTCTGAACCGTCTGAAGACTCTCTGTCTGAACCGTTTGTAGGCTTGCTATCTGAAACGTGTATAGACTCGCTGTCTGGACGGTTGGAAGATTCGCTCTTTAAACCGACAAGAGCCATGTCTAGTATATTAAGTTGGTGAACATGCCACCTCCGGACAGCTCAGCAGTGGTTGTTGCTCCTACTCGGACAGGGACGGCTAACAACAATCTTTTGGTGCCGTAAAAATCGCTGCACCGCTGAATTGGCATGATAGTAATCTTAACTTCGTCTCCTCCAGCATAAAACTCGACCGGTCAGAATTGGTTTCGGCTCCAATTTATTTGTTTTCCCCGCAACGTTACCAAAGTTCACTCGTCTGCGTCAGGGAGGGAGGTGAGACTGGCAATCGAGAGCGGTGCAGGCTGCACTGTGAATTCGGTTTGAACATATCAAAAGAACATGTGAGATATACAGATCTAACTGCTTGTGTTTTCACTGGCTTACGCATACATCAAGCGTTTATGGTTGAAAGAAGCAACAGCGAATAACATTGCAGTCTTTGGTCGAAGTCCCGGCGGTCAATTTGGGTTGATCACGGCTTCCCAGATGGTTTTTTTCTTCTTCTTGGGGCAGGAATTATCACCAAAGCCCATCATATGTCAGCTCCCGGTGGGGCGCACGCTCGATCGCGCATAAAAGGTAGCTAATTTATATGCTTTTAGGTTTCAAAACATGATGATTTGGTCACGAATTTGATCCTGAAACATCATTCTAACCATTGGTTTGCATTTTATGAAATTATGTCAAGGTGGTTTTCAGTTAGTCACTCTGAAACTTCACTGCCGAGATGTCTATGCATTTGGTCTCAATGCCTAAAATTAATGTCTTATGCTTAAAAATATATCAAGCCTAGTCCATCCACATCGATACATTAGGTCCACATCGATTGCCCTGTGGCCCACAGGGACAATATCGAGGAAGGAGCACATAGGGCTAAGAACAAGGCGGCAATCGAGGCATGCGCCCCCGTTCCCTCTCCGCGAAATGGTCCGATTTAAGTGCAAAACCACGCCAAACCATGCACAAATGTGCCATTATCCACGTCAGCCAAAGGTTCAGCTCCCTCACGAAGTAAAGTGTGGGGGGGGGGAGAGTGTGTTTGGGGGCATGCCGGACCATAGAGGTCATTCGCGCTGCCTTTAAAGCGAGTGGGTTTTGCAAGCAAGTGTACATTTAGGTTAAAGGAGTCTTGCGTCATAGTGCATGTGATGTTAAGGGACTGAAGATGGGGGGCGGGTGGGGGGGGGGGTAGGTGGTGAGACATCTCCCGGATGCTTAGAGTTTTAGTTTACTTTATCCCTCCGCAAGATAATTTGCATTGGGGTGGGGGAGGGTTGGCGAGAAAGTTGATTTTGCCAGGGTGTCGGCATTAGCCTACTCTTGTCGAAGAGCACCGAGCGACTAAATTAAGGTTATATAGATTAAATATATACCTGCCGTGCGAGCAAGGAGATAATTGTCCACACCGCATCTCATACCGACTGTCGCATGTTAGTTGTTAGCAATGGGTTAGCAGAAGCATGCTTCCATGCAGGGTTATGCGTGAGGCTAGTACGGCGTTTTGCAATTCGGCTCATCTACATCCGTTGTACATCTGGGTAGCCATGTTACGCTGTGAATTTCAAGGTAAATCGGCTCATCTACGTCTGATGGTACCTCTGGGTAATCGGTTTACGCTATCCGAACTCTTAAAGCAAGTCGGCTCATCTAGGTTCGATGGCACCGCTAGGTAACCATTTATTTCGAGTTGGAAAGCGAATCGGCTCGTGTACGTCCGATGCCATTCGTGGATGGCTGTTTACGTTCTGCTATGAGTGTCTGCGCGGGCATGCAGTGCGTGTTGGAGTGCGTGTTGGTGGCGTGGTGTCTGCAATACTCCTGCTAGTTTGGTGGCGTATATATAGCCAAATAGTATTTGGAGGAGTTGTAAGGGGTCCGGGCCACGCCGGGTGTCGGAGCGGTGTCGGAGCGGGCCTCCGGGCGGGGCGGTGTCGGAGCGGTGTCGGAGCAGGCCTCCGGGCGGGGCGGTGTCGGAGCGGTGTCGGGGCGGGCCTCCGGGCGGGGCGGTGTCGGAGCGGTGTCGGAGCATGCCTCCGGGCGGGGCGGTGTCGGGGCGGTGTCGGAGCGGGCCTCCGGGCGGGGCGGTGTCGGGGCGGGCCTCCGGGCGGGGGCGGTGTTGGGGGGCGGTGTCGGAGCGGGCTCCGGGCGGGGGCGGTGTCGGGGCGGTGCGGGCCTCCGGGCGGCGGTGTCGGGGCGGTGTCGGAGCGGGCCTCCGGGCGGGGCGGTGTCGGAGCGGGCCTCCGGGCGGGGCGGTGTCGGGGCGGGCCTCCGGGCGGGGCGGTGTCGGAGCGGTGTCGGGGCGGACCTCCGGGCGGCTGCCGGGTGCCGTATGGTTGGTGGCTAGCTGGTTGTGCAGCTCGCGGCTCGGTTGGTGGACCGGCTAGATGGTTGTTGTTGCCCTCTCGCCCACCACTTCAACCGCTCCGACGTCGTCTCCAACTCTGCTGCGGCCCGTCGCCATTATTACACGAATTTATATAGACGAGGCCAGACACCTTTCCACATCACATACACCCGTGAGTGGTCGGGCTGGTCATGTAGCGAGGAGGGGTCATGGGCTCGGGGTGTGATGTGACACTGATGGATTGGCGTGATAGGGGTACACGACGTTGGTGCTGCCACAGCCGCCGGCACTCATCCATTTACGGGACCCACTCAGAAACCACCATATAGCACACCATATCCACCCCCCCCCCCCTCCACTAAATCGACGTGCTTGGGGTAGCCAGATGCAAGCGGGGCCCGGGTAACTTCCAGGCAATAATTTCGACAGTGATGTTTTCTAACCGTTGAACATTTATTTCCACCAATATCCGGTGGTCCTTAAAAACCCCTTTGTCATTCACACGAACCTTTCATTCACTCACGACCATCGTTCACTCCGTCCATTCCCCATGTTCATTCGGTCCATACTAAAACCAGGTGGTCCACAATCTCTTCCCTCCTGCATTACGTAAACATCTGGCGGGTCTTACTTCCGAAGGTAACTGTAGGCTCAATTTGCATTATAATTACCCATTTCAAGGTCTTACCTGGAAATGGCTGACGCGACGCTAATGATTGCATAATTTGTACCTATGTTGGTTCCTGCCCTCAAGGCTTGGCAACACTGGGAGGTAAAATTTTTCGTCGGCTTCTGTGTGGCCTTATAACTGGACTCAGGTATCAATGGTCAACTTACCTAACATTACTCATTCGACGCTATGCCTGGCCCTACACGTTGAAACATGCGACCGGAAGCGACATTGATGGCTGGTCCAGGGCCCTGCCGCCTTGCTAACCTATCCTGCCCTATTCAGTTACCGGGGCGTATGGAACGCCAGTCTCCTCCCAGCCAACTTTATAATCACACGACCCTGGCTCGTGAGACAAACGGAGGGGGGAGAGAGTGTTCCCTCTTGGGCCATGGATGGCCTCTACCTAAGTCCGGCGCCAGACGTCCTTCGGAACACCGTCATACCACGGTGCCAATCGATACAGCCATACCACGGACCTTACTCGTCTTTCTGTCCGTAGGCCCATCCGCACCAAAGATCATAGGGCCTATGGGAATGTGCGGCCCTGAAATACCCGAGTTTCCCAGATGCCCAGTTGGAAGTTACCACTAAGAAACACTGCCCAGGAGCAACAATCAGGAGAGTTTCATCGTTGCGCCCTTTCGTCGTGCTACCCCCTCCCCATTGAGGAAGGGAGTGTCAAAAGCCACTCACGGTCTGCGTCCGAGAACATATCGCCCATAGGAGGACAGCTAGCAGGCTGTCCCTCTCGCTATATCTGTGTTCGTTTTCCCGCGAATGCCGTCGAGTTCTTCTCACGACCGTCCCATATCCGCCGTAAATGCACCCATGTGAACAGATTCAGAGCCGTGCCGTGAGCCGTGCCAGAGCAAGACTGAGCCGTACCGTGAGCCGTGCCAGAGCCAGACTAATTCACCGAGACCGAGTGTTCGCCCGAGATTGAGACAGTGACAGAGACAGACAATCTTAGACTGAGATCGACAGCTTGACAGCTTAGACAGCTTGGACTGACAGCTTAGACTGAGATCGAGATCGGGCTCGGGACCGAGGGCACGAGACCCGGACCGAGGTCGAAATCGAGACGGCGACACCGAAACGGACAAAGATTTAGACTTAGATCGAGGTCGTGGGAGTGACAGAGATACTGACATAGACAGACCGATATGCAAACAGAGGTCTTGATCGTGATAGTGACAGCGATGATGTCGTGATAGTGACAGCGATGATGTCGTGATAGTGACAGCGATGATGTCGTGATAGTGACAGCGATGATGTCGTGATAGTGACAGCGATGATGTCGTGATAGTGACAGCGATGATGTCGTGATAGTGACAGCGATGATGTCGTGATAGTGACAGCGATGATGTCGTGATAGTGACAGCGATGATGTCGTGATAGTGACAGCGGTGATGTCGTGATAGTGACAGCGGTGATGTCGTGATGATGTCGTGATAGTGACAGCGGTGATGTCGTGATAGTGACAGCGATGATGTCGTGATAGTGACAGCGGTGATGTCGTGATAGTGACAGCGGTGATGTCGTGATAGTGACAGCGGTGATGTCGTGATAGTGACAGCGGTGATGTCGTGATAGTGACAGCGGTGATGTCGTGATAGTGACAGCGATGCTGACCGATACCGAGATAGAGATCGCGACGCTGAAATATATTTAAAAGGCATTTTGCAACAAATGCCTTCCGAGCAAGATATATCCTTCAAAATTATGTCTCCAAGACAATTGCATTTAGGTTCAGGCTATTACCCGTGCTTCGGCGTTGGTGTTGTCACTAGCAAGGTACTCGCAAGCTTCATCATATTTCATTTGCATTGCCTAGTACTATGTACCGAATTAGAGAGCGTACCTGGTATTTATCGGCATAGGTCAGGTCAGAGAGGCGAAATCACAACCAGGCATGTATTTGGAATCACTAATTGACTCCAATTCCGTTCACAGCCACCGGCATTCACACTACATTCACTCCTACGCAAAAATAGAAAAAGGAAAGACAATATATACATCTGCTCCCTGGAGCGAACACTATATCTATGTGCATACCTACGTACAATTTATGGGTAATGCCCCCATCACGTGGGAAGTTGCCGGCGCCGGTAGGGTTGGCTGAGCTGGGACGGTGGTGATGACGGGTGCGGCTCCATGATGGGTAATGCCACCCCCCCCCCACCCCCATCACGTGGGAAGTTGTCGGCGCCGGTGGGGTTGGCTAAGCTTGGACGGTGGTGATGACGGGTGCGGCTCCATGATGCCGGGCAACACGCACACATCCCCCCCCATTACGCGGGAAGTCGCCTGCGCCGGTGGGGTTGGCTGAGCTGGGACGGTGGTGATGATGGGTGAGGCTCCATGATGCCGAGCACATGCACCCCCCCCCCCATTACGCGGGAAGTTGTCTGCGCCGGTAGGGTTGGCTAAGCTGGGACGGTGGTGATGACTGGGTGCGGCTCCATGATGCCGAGCAACACGCCCACATCCCCCCCCATTACGCGGGAAGTCGTCTGCGCCGGTAGGGTTGGCTGAGCTGGGACGGTGGTGATGATGGGTGAGGCTCCATGATGCCGAGTAACACGCCCCCCCCCCCCCATTACGTGGGAAGTCGTCTGCGCCGGTGGGGTTGGCTGAGCTGGGACGGTGGTGATGATGGATGAGGCTCCATGATGCCGAGCAACACGCCCCCCCCCCATTACGCGGGAAGTCGTCTGCGCCGGTGGGGTTGGCTAAGCTGGGACGGTGGTGATGATGGGTGAGGCTCCATGATGCGAGCAACACGCCCCCCCCCCCCCATTACGTGGGAAGTCGTCTGCGCCGGTGGGGTTGGCTAAGCTGGGACGGTGGTGATGATGGGTGAGGCTCCATGATGCCGAGCAACACGCACCCATCCCCCCCCCATTACGCGGGAAGTCGTCTGCGCCGGTGGGGTTGGCTAAGCTGGGACGGTGGTGATGATGGGTGAGGCTCCATGATGCCGAGCAACACGCACACATCCCCCCCATTACGCGGGAAGTCGTCTGCGCCGGTGGGGTTGGCTAAGCTGGGACGGTGGTGATGATGGGTGAGGCTCCATGATGCCGAGCAACACGCACATCCCCCCCCCCATTACGCGGGAAGTCGTCTGCGCCGGTGGGGTTGGCTAAGCTGGGACGGTGGTGATGATGGATGAGGCTCCATGATGCCGAGCAACACGCACACATCCCCCCGTTAAAAGTCGTCTGGCCGGTGGGGTTTAGCTGGGGGTGGTGATGTGGGTGAGGTCCTGTGCCGAGACCCCCCCATTACGCGGGAAGTCGTCTGCGCCGGTGGGGTTGGCTAAGCTGGGACGGTGGTGATGATGGATGAGGCTCCATGATGCCGAGCAACACGCACACACCCCCCCCCATTACGCGGGAAGTCGTCTGCGCCGGTGGGGTTGGCTAAGCTGGGACGGTGGTGATGATGGATGAGGCTCCATGATGCCGAGCAACACGCACACATCCCCCCCCATTACGCGGGAAGTCGTCTGCGCCGGTGGGGTTGGCTAAGCTGGGACGGTGGTGATGATGGATGAGGCTCCATGATGCCGAGCAACACGCACACATCCCCCCCCCATTACGCGGGAAGTCGTCTGCGCCGGTGGGGTTGGCTAAGCTGGGACGGTGGTGATGATGGATGATGCTCCATGATGCCGAGCAACACGCACACATCCCCCCCCATTACGCGGGAAGTCGTCTGCGCCGGTGGGGTTGGCTAAGCTGGGACGGTGGTGATGATGATGGATGAGGCTCCATGATGCACGAAATTAGCAACACGCACCATCCCCCCCCCATTACGCGGGAAGTCGTCTGCGCCGGTGGGGTTGGCTAAGCTGGGACGGTGGTGATGATGGATGAGGCTCCATGATGCCGAGCAACACGCACACATCCCCCCCCCATTACGCGGGAAGTCGTCTGCGCCGGTGGGGTTGGCTAAGCTGGGACGGTGGTGATGATGGACGAGGCTCCATGATGCCGAGCAACACGCACATCCCCCCCCCCATTACGCGGGAAGTCGTCTGCGCCGGTGGGGTTGGCTAAGCTGGGACGGTGGTGATGATGGATGAGGCTCCATGATGCCGAGCAACACGCACACATCCCCCCCCCATTACGCGGGAAGTCGTCTGCGCCGGTGGGGTTGGCTAAGCTGGGACGGTGGTGATGATGGATGAGGCTCCATGATGCCGAGCAACACGCACACACCCCCCCCCCATTACGCGGGAAGTCGTCTGCGCCGGTGGGGTTGGCTAAGCTGGGACGGTGGTGATGATGGATGAGGCTCCATGATGCCGAGCAACACGCACACATCCCCCCCCCCCATTACGCGGGAAGTCGTCTGCGCCGGTGGGGTTGGCTAAGCTGGGACGGTGGTGATGATGGATGATGCTCCATGATGCCGAGCAACACGCACACCCCCCCCCCCATTTACGCGGGAAGTCGTCTGCGCCGGTGGGGTTGGCTAAGCTGGGACGGTGGTGATGATGGGTGAGGCTCCATGATGCCGAGCAACACGCACACATCCCCCCCCCATTACGCGGGAAGTCGTCTGCGCCGGTGGGGTTGGCTAAGCTGGGACGGTGGTGATGATGGGTGAGGCTCCATGATGCCGAGCAACACGCACACATCCCCCCCCATTACGCGGGAAGTCGTCTGCGCCGGTGGGGTTGGCTAAGCTGGGACGGTGGTGATGATGGATGAGGCTCCATGATGCCGAGCAACACGCACACCCCCCCCCCCATTACGCGGGAAGTCGTCTGCGCCGGTGGGGTTGGCTAAGCTGGGACGGTGGTGATGATGGACGAGGCTCCATGATGCCGAGCAACACGCACACATCCCCCCCCCCCCATTACGCGGGAAGTCGTCTGCGCCGGTGGGGTTGGCTAAGCTGGGACGGTGGTGATGATGGGTGAGGCTCCATGATGCCGAGCAACACGCACACACCCCCCCCCCCCCATTACGCGGGAAGTCGTCTGCGCCGGTGGGGTTGGCTAAGCTGGGACGGTGGTGATGATGGGTGAGGCTCCATGATGCCGAGCAACACGCACACATCCCCCCCCCCATTACGCGGGAAGTCGTCTGCGCCGGTGGGGTTGGCTAAGCTGGGACGGTGGTGATGATGGACGAGGCTCCATGATGCCGAGCAACACGCCACCCATCCCCCCCCATTACGCGGGAAGTCGTCTGCGCCGGTGGGGTTGGCTAAGCTGGGACGGTGGTGATGATGGATGAGGCTCCATGATGCCGAGCAACACGCACACATCCCCCCCCCATTACGCGGGAAGTCGTCTGCGCCGGTGGGGTTGGCTAAGCTGGGACGGTGGTGATGATGGGTGAGGCTCCATGATGCCGAGCAACACGCACACATCCCCCCCATTACGCGGGAAGTCGTCTGCGCCGGTGGGGTTGGCTAAGCTGGGACGGTGGTGATGATGGGATGAGGCTCCATGATGCCGAGCAACACGCACATCCCCCCCCATTACGCCCCCTACGGGGAAGTCGTCTGCGCCGGTGGGGTTGGCTAAGCTGGGACGGTGGTGATGATGGGTGAGGCTCCATGATGCCGAGCAACACGCACACCCCCCCCCCCATTACGCGGGAAGTCGTCTGCGCCGGTGGGGTTGGCTAAGCTGGGACGGTGGTGATGATGGGTGAGGCTCCATGATGCCGAGCAACACGCACACCCCCCCCCCCATTACGCGGGAAGTCGTCTGCGCCGGTGGGGTTGGCTAAGCTGGGACGGTGGTGATGATGGGATGAGGCTCCATGATGCCGAGCAACACGCACACCCCCCCCCATTACGCGGGAAGTTCGTCTGCGCCGGTGGGGTTGGCTAAGCTGGGACGGTGGTGATGATGGATGAGGCTCCATGATGCCGAGCAACACGCACACATCCCCCCCCCATTACGCGGGAAGTCGTCTGCGCCGGTGGGGTTGGCTAAGCTGGGACGGTGGTGATGATGGGTGAGGCTCCATGATGCCGAGCAACACGCACACCCCCCCCCCATTACGCGGGAAGTCGTCTGCGCCGGTGGGGTTGGCTAAGCTGGGACGGTGGTGATGATGGGTGAGGCTCCATGATGCCGAGCAACACGCACACCCCCCCCCCCCATTACGCGGGAAGTCGTCTGCGCCGGTGGGGTTGGCTAAGCTGGGACGGTGGTGATGATGGGTGAGGCTCCATGATGGGTAATGCCACCCCCCACCCCCCCCCATTACGCGGGAAGTCGTCTGCGCCGGTGAGGGTTGGCTAAGTGGGAGGGTGGTGATGATGGATGCCCATTATCCGAGGAAACCCCCATTACGCGGGAAGTCGTCTGCGACGGTGGTGATGAGCTGTGGGGTGCGGCTCCATGATGCCGGTAACATGCCCCCCCCCCCCATTACGTGGGAAGTTGCCGGCGCCGGTAGGGTTGGCTGAGCTGGGACGGTGGTGATGACGGGTGCGGCTCCATGATGCCGAGTAACACGCCCCCCCCCCCATCACGTGGGAAGTCGTCGGCGCCGGTAGGGTTGGCTGAGCTGGGACGGTGGTGATGATGGGTGCGGCTCCATGATGCCGAGTAATGCCCCCCCACCCCCCCCCCCATCACGTGGGAAGTTGTCTGCGCCGGTAGGGTTCGCTGAGCTTGGACGGTGGTGATGACGGGTGCGGCTCCATGATGGGTAATGCCCCCCCCCCCCCCCCCATCACGTGGGAAGTTGTCGGCACCGGTAGGGTTGGCTGAGCTGGGACGGTGGTGATGATGGGTGCGGCTCCATGATGCCGAGTACATGCCCCCCCCCCCCATCACGTGGGAAGTTGCCGGCACCGGTAGGGTTGGCTGAGCTGGGACGGTGGTGATGACGGGTGCGGCTCCATGATGCCGAGTAATGCCCCCCACCCCCCATCACGTGGGAAGTTGTCGGCACCGGTAGGGTTCGCTGAGCTGGGACGGTGGTGATGACGGGTGCGGCTCCATGATGGGTAATGCCCCCATCACGTGGGAAGTTGCCGGCACCGGTAGGGTTCGCTGAGCTTGGACGGTGGTGATGACGGGTGCGGCTCCATGATGCCAAGCAACACGCACATGGCGATAGTGGGTAGCGGGTGGCCTCGGCTCGATGTGGCCTCGGCTCCATGATGCCAAACAACACGCACATGGCGATAGTGGGTAGCGGGTGGCCTCGGCTCGATGTGGCCTCGGCTCCATGATGCCAAACAACACGCACATGGCGATAGTGAGTAGCGGGTGGCCTCGGCTCGATGTGGCCTCGGCTCCATGATGCCAAACAACACGCACATGGCGATAGTGGGTAGCGGGTGGCCTCGGCTCGGTTCTTCGGCTCCTCCACCCGATAGTGGGTAGCGGGTGGCCTCGGCTCGGTTCTTCGGCTCCTCCACCCGATAGTGGGTAGCGGGTGGCCTCGGCTCGGGTCTTCGGCTCCTCCACCCGATAGTGGGTAGCGGGTGGCCTCGGCTCGGTTCTTCGGCTCCTCCACCCGATAGTGGGTAGCGGGTGGCCTCGGCTCGGTTCTTCGGCTCCTCCACCCGATAGTGGGTAGCGGGTGGCCTCGGCTCGGTTCTTCGGCTCCTCCACCCGATAGTGGGTAGCGGGTGGCCTCGGCTCGGTTCTTCGGCTCCTCCACCCGATAGTGGGTAGCGGGTGGCCTCGGCTCGGTTCTTCGGCTCCTCCACCCGATAGTGGGTAGCGGGTGGCCTCGGCTCGGTTCTTCGGCTCCTCCACCCGATAGTGGGTAGCGGGTGGCCTCGGCTCGGTTCTTCGGCTCCTCCACCCGATAGTGGGTAGCGGGTGGCCTCGGCTCGGTTCTTCGGCTCCTCCACCCGATAGTGCGTCCATCGTGTCCCACCGCTGGACGTTCACGAGCGTTCCGGTCCGACGTCCACCGCCGCGGGTCTGAGAGTCCGGTCCTCACCATGGCGCGACCAAGAGTTCCCTCTGTCCTCCAGCGCATCTGGCTTTATACACAATACGTTCTCTTCCTTCCATTTTGTTTTTGCCGCACGGATGATCGATAATTTTCTGGAAATCCAGTCTCTGCTCCGGCTTCCGCTGTTGACCGGTCAGCTCTTCTCCCCTCGCCACGTGTGTGTCAGCTCTTCTCTCCTCGCCACGTGTGTGTCAGCTCTTCTCCCCTCGCCACGTGTGTCTCAGCTCTTCTCCCCTCGCCACGTGTGTGTCGCTCTTCTCCCCTCGCCACGTGTGTGTCAGCTCTTCTCCCCTCGCCACGTGTGTGTCGCTCTTCTCCCCTCGCCACGTGTGTGTCAGCTCTTCTCCCCTCGCCACGTGTGTGTCAGCTCTTCTCCCCTCGCCACGTGTGTCGCTCTTTCCCCTCGCCACGTGTGTGTCGCTCTTCTCCCCTCGCCACGTGTGTGTCGCTCTTCTCCCCTCGCCACGTGTGTGTCGCTCTTCTCCCCTCGCCACGTGTGTGTCAGCTCTTCTCCCCTCGCCACGGTGTCTCAGCTCTTCTCCCTCGCCACGTGTGTCCTCTTCTCCCCTCGCCACGTGTGTCGCTCTTCCCCTCGCCACGGTGTGTCAGCTCTTCCCTCGCCACGGTGTGTCAGCTCTTCTCCCTCGCCACGGTGTGTCGCTCTTCTCCCCTCGCCACGGTGTGTCAGCTCTTCTCCCCTCGCCACGTGTGTCAGCTCTTCTCCCCTCGCCACGTGTGTGTCAGCTCTTCTCCCCTCGCCACGTGTGTGTCAGCTCTTCTCCCCTCGCCACGTGTGTCTCAGCTCTTCTCCCCTCGCCACGTGTGTGTCGCTCTTCTCCCCTCGCCACGTGTGTCGCTCTTCTCCCTCGCCACGTGTGTGTCAGCTCTTCTCCCCTCGCCACGTGTGTGTCAGCTCTTCTCCCCTCGCCACGTGTGTGTCAGCTCTTCTCCCCTCGCCACGTGTGTGTCGCAGATGCCAGAGTTGTCCTCACTTTCTTGTCTAGCAGTGTGGTCGGGCATTAACGACGGACCGGCTCTTTTCATTTATGCGTCCGGGACATGTCCTGCAGCCCCTCGGTAGGTTGCTATGACGATTTTGGCCTGGAAAGGCCAGATGCAGGATCCTGTTCGTGGCTTGTATGTTCCTGTTGTATCTTGCTTGCGTCAGCCGCAGCTGCGATCTTGACACGCTGGGACGGGGGACGCCCAGCCATGTGGCACGGGAGCTTGTTTCTGGTCGACCGTCCGAACATCTTTGATAACATGCAGAACTTCTTAAAGAGTTCTGGGTGTTTGTCACCCAGAAGCGATGGAAGCGAGAGGGTGATGCCCTCTTCTTGGCAGGCCTGATGTCGTTGTCTTTGAGTATCAAAGCTACTGCAGTCTAGCAGGGTGTGGCCTATGCTTAATGTGGTATTGCAGCTGTCGCAGCATCCCCAAGGCCACCAAGGTCCGTGATGCGAAGGACCTGGACAATTGCGGGTCATCGGTCTGCATTTATATCTGCCATGTCCCCCCCCCACGAGTCGCACTGGGCATCACAACCTGGTTGGATAACAAGCTCGTCACCCATACCTCGGACCATGAAGGAATCAAACCAGAGACCGATTGCGGACGCTGGTCCAAGAAGGAGAGAAAGTATGTGACGATGAGGCGCCTGGACATTGTGCTTCAGCACAACAGGTGCATGAATGGCACAGACTTGATGAGCAGGATGATCACGCACTACAGGATGAAGATGAGGACCCAGGAATGTACCGTGCGAACTATGTTCCACATGCTCGACATAGCTGCTGTAAGCTCGTTCATCGAGTACCGTGAAGCAGGGGCGGATACAAGAATTTGCGTGGAAGTAGGATCACTCGTTTGGATGGGTGCCAGTGCGAAAATCCCTGGAGGGGCGCCTTCTGTTCATTATCGGTTGAGCAGGTGTAAGAGTACTCGAGCATATTGAAAAGGTGCCTCTTCTTCTGAGAGAGGAGACGTTGATGATGATCCGCTAAGCAGTGAGGGGAGGGGTGCAACTAGAGCCGTACTGGAAGGGCACCTTTTCCCCGCCAAAGGGGCGCCACCTTTCCATGGTGGAGGAGGAGCATGCCTCTAATGCCCCCTGCATCACTCCTGCCGTGAACATAAGCGTGGGGCGGGTCCAGTGGAGGTGAGACCTCCTGAAGTACACGGAGTTCAAGCTGCGGCTCGCAAAGTAACTCATCGAAGTCCGAACGCCTTCTACCGATATCAATGGTGGATGAAGGTGACATGCAGCCAGCAGCGTGGTTTTTTCCATTCCTCTGCCTCGCACCATCACTCCCTTTCCTTCTGAAAGTACACGAAGAACATCAGACCTGGACATGCCGAAGTTCATGTCGGCGAAGGAGGCCTACCACAGATGCCAACATCGAAACTGCAGCAAACTGGTGAGAACCAGATGGTCGTCCTGCCAGGGTTTCCTGTGCCTGTCTTCTAGCAAGAACTGATTCAAGCAGTTCCACGAGTGAACACGATGTCGCGGAGAGGCGGATCTGAGGATGCAGCAGACTCCTCATGTAAAACCATTCATGTCTTGCATGCGCCTTGCACACTTTGAATTGTGCAATACGTTTGCTGAAGACATGAATGCACAATGGGAAACCATAGTCTCTACTTTCTAAAGCCAAGTGCAAGGTACAGAAAGAAGTCATTAAGTCCCTAAGAATAGATATCTATATATCCAAAGCGCCATTTAAGGGGTTTCCGAAAATAGACACAAAATAGTTTGCATCTGTACGCGTCTTACAGTCTGGCAGTCTGATGACCATGCTGTTCGAACTACTCCCGAATTCGCATGTATATCAAGAGGTTACGACCTTGTTGAAGCAAAAAATTGCCATTGTGGACTAACTCGACCACGGGGTGCAAAAAAACGTTGAGAACGAACAAGTTCCCTTGTAGAAGGACAGAAGACCGCTTGAGAGCCGCTTCCATAAAGAGAGGCATATTGCACTCAGTGTATTGTTGTTGTTGGTGTTGGTGGCTACCCACTTTGCAACACATGTGACTCAGAATATTGAGCAAGTCGGTCACGTTTGGAATCAGAAACACAAAGGCACAGGGACACAAAAAGAATCAAAGGAGAATTAGATGGAACGACGAAGCTGTCTAGAAAAAAAATGAAGCATGGTTTTACTGCTTGAAGTTCAATCATTCCCAATCAGCTGCAGCTTCGCGTTATTGTGCGATCCGGCATTCAGACTCGGGGAAAACTATCAGACAGATCACACTCAAAATCCCTGTGAACCTTCCAGTTCTTTTGAACTCACTATTTAACTGTTTGATGCGTTGCAAGGCAGTTCACAGAAAACACCATTTGTGGACTCGGTATGCTCCCCGGATGTCGATAATCAATACTAGTCTGTGTTGAATGAACGCCCGACCATCGCCTCGGTGAGATTGGTCACCGCTTGATTCAGCGAAACAGCGGCCTGACGCACGGCTGTAGCAACATCAGCTGGCTGTTGCTAGCGGCATTCCCTAGCCATTGGAGATCCTGTTGCTGACGGGCAGTACGCACCGTTGATCCATTGATCGCCAATCGCTGCAGCACACTTCCCGGCAGCGCACGCCTGTCGCCAACACGGGGTGTGCCGATCTGCAATGTTCCTGCAGCATGGAATTACGGCCTCGTCTCCAACAGGGCATGTGTTGAGCTGTGGTGTTCCTGCAGCATGGGATCACGGCCTTGTCTCCAACAGGGCATGCGTTGAGCTGTGGTATTGCTGCAGCATGGGATCATGGCCTTGTCTCCAACGGGGCATGTGTTGAGCTGTGGTGTTCCTGCAGCATGGGATCACGGCCATGTCTCCAACAGGGCATGTGTTGAGCTGTGGTATTGCTGCAGCATGGGACCATGCCCTTGTCTCCAACAGGGCATGTGTTGACCCAGTAAACATGCCGACAGCGGCCCGACGTCGGCCCGATACTCGGCCCTACGTCGGGCCGATGTCGGACGCTAGCGGCCCGCTGTCGCCTGGGGAGTGGAATGTCCGCCAATGCCGACATTCAGCCGACACTTAGTCGACATGTAGCCGAGGTGGGGCCGATGTCGAAAATATGTGCTGCTGTCCGGACGGTAGCGGCCCGTTGTCGGCTGGGGAGTGAATTGTTGGACAGCAGCCCGACGTCGGCTGGCCGCTATTAATATGCCGAACTCAACCAGACATATGACATATTCTAGGCCAGCTTGCCGATGTCGGGCCAAGAGCGGCCCGATGTCGGTATGCCGCTTACGAGATGCCGAGCTCGCCCCGACACATGCCGACAGCGGGCCGACATCGGCATGTTTACTGGGGAGCTGAGGTGTTCCTGCAGCACGAGATCCCAGCCACGGATGAGCATCGACTCGCCTCCAACAGCAAGGTTAGGCTACTCCGGTGTTCCGGCAGTACGAGAGCTTGGCTCCGACCCGCCTGACATCCATCGCCACGCCTCCAACAGCAAATATAGGTTAAAGGGAGGAGCAACAATGACCGACATGCTGACTGATCGGCAGGTTGTACTTCACCTGACCACTCAGCCAGCTAGATGGCGTTGCGATCAGTTAGCCTAAACAAATATGAATACCTGTACCCGCATTTGCCTCACATCCGTAAGTTATGCAATTGTGAAACTTGCGCCCAGAAAAGATCTGCTCTTTTCATCTTGTGATTCGGCAACTTTCATCACAATAATTTTCTTGAAATACTCCCAAACTTTGTTCAAAGAAAGGATGCCGCGCCACCTGGATGCCGCGGCACCCAGGCTGTGCAGCTGCCTGCCGCGGCACCCAGGCTGTGCAGCTGCCTGCCGCGGCACCCAGGCTGTGCAGCTGCCTGCCGTGCACCCAGGCTGTGCTGCTGCCTGCCGCGGCACCCAGGCTGTGCAGCTGCCTGCCGCGGCACCCAGGCTGTGCAGCTGCCTGCCGCGGCACCCAGGCTGTGCAGCTGCCTGCCGCGGCACCCAGGCTGTGCAGCTGCCTGCCGCGGCACCCAGGCTGTGCAGCTGCCTGCCGCGGCACCCCGCACGGCGGCCGCCACTTACCATGCGTCCCGCACAGCAAATAGCTGAAGCGTTCGTGAATCGCCGCACCGTTTGCATATCGGAGTTTCGAATCAGTCCCAGGAAGGGATGCCGCTAACTTCTGCCCTGAGCTATGCAGTGTGGTGAATGCATTTCATCCGAAATCACTTTAGCTCTGCATACCTAGCTTGAGGCGCGTGGCTGAATAAACACTCAAGGCAATCCGCCCACTAGCGGATACAGGGAGGAGCCACTCCGGCCATGGCCCCCCGAAGCGCTTAAAAGGGGGACAATAGTGTCTTTTGGCCCCCGAAACCAACAGAAGTAAACTGAATTAAAATGCAGTAACCTTTGCCGAGGTTAAAAAATATCGTCTGGATGAAAGAATCTCCAATTTTAAAGGTATTTTTTATAATTGTTTGGAAGCCAATATGTTAGCATAGTACATTCTGACACACATCGAGGGTTCTATGCTGCTCAAGTTCTGCTTACAGCAAGAGTTGACAAAATCGGATCTACCAGTGTGTACACGTGCATGAACGTTGACGTGGTACAAGACGTTGAACGTGAACGTGAACGTTTTGGTAAACAAGAACAAATGAATCCCATAACTTAGAAGCGGTGGAGGTAGGCTGGGGCCCCTACACAAGATATTATGTTGTGGCATTAATTATTATTGTAAAAATGGGTCCCTTTCACAAATAGTGGTAGAAATCCGATGCTTTTAACCAAAAATAGTGGGAGAATGGGTACCCTCCAAATCTCTTCGACCCCTCCCCTGATGCAATTCCTAAGTACGCCACTGGGTGGAGGGGGAGGGGGGGGGCTGACGCCGAGAACCGAAAGTTGCCCCCCCCCCCACCCAACCGGTGGGCTAGATCCGCCAGTGAATCTGCCTATGGCTGGTGTACGTGGCACCGATATTTAAGTGCCCTACACTTTAAGCACTTGCACTCGCACGCCCCTGGCCCCTTGTACTGGAAACAATGCTTTATCTGAAGTACCTACAACTCATAGTTAAACAAAGCACTCTATAGTGAACACGTACAGCGCCCGATGCTGTGTGCCATCCAGTGATGCCCAATATACGTGTATGTTTTGGCGGGTTTCCAAGAGAGAGATCGCAGTTTCGGTCGGCCTACAAGTTATGTCGACAACGCGATAATGTTGCATTTTGAAAGTGCGATGAGATCATGGTTGGATTTGTGTTTTATAATCCTGGATGTGGAGAGGAAAAGTGTTGGTTAATAGAATACGGAGAGGATGCTTTTCTACAAACGTGTGACATCTGAATCTCAGTTTGCACTTCACAGTGAATCTTGAACACCTTCTCACAGAGCAAGTATTGTCAAACAGCACCATTTAGCCTCCAAATGAGAAAAATGAGAGGATAATTTTCTTGACAGCATAATGTTTTGGATGGAAAAGAAAATGAATGCACGGTCTACATTTCTCCTCTGAATGAGACAGCTCGCTCTTGCCATTGTTCGTCCAGTGCGTCCGATAGCTTCTTCATCTACCGGCCGTCTGTCCCTCGATTGTACCTGCCAATGCGCAGTGTCATATAGTCAGTGCTAATGAAATCCTGCCAATTGCGGTCACGATTTTTACTTTCTTATTGCTTTTTTACTTTGCTTTTTGCCTTTTTACTTTTTTGCTGTTTTACTTTTGAAGTAGTTCTTCGATTCCCCGAGACAATTTGTATGCTCCATTATTGCAATCCTCCTCACCACTTCCTCTATGCATAGCAGGACGTGTCCATCTCTTAAATAACCATCTGCTCAGCTGACGACTTCTGAGGTTAACCAACAAGAGGTCCGTCAGGTGCCCTAGGCTGCGGACTCTTGGGGTGCGACGATTATCCAAAGAGTCTTTCAACACAGACAATAGGTGTATCAAACCACAGCGTGGGTTGGTGGTTTTTTGGTTCAGCACAAAAAAATACCAGCACTTGCCCACTTGTCCGTAAATGCAATGCTCTGCACTAATTTTGCTCCGCGGTGGAGCTGTAGAGAAAGTCAGCTGCAAGAAGCGCAATTGACGCAGGCAGTTCTGCATATTCCTTCGCTTTCGCATCTGAACTATGTACAGTAATGCAGCTTAATGAATAGCAGCACAAGCGGGATCAAAGCGGAATGAAGCGGTATAATAAAATAAGAATTAAACCAGGGCCTGTTCTGTTCAACTTCTGTTTTGGTACTGATGGGCCTAACGACAGGGAATCGGGAAACGGGGATATTGGGGTACATGTAACTCCAGTATCCCACCTATGTACATTTCCTAAATATATATTCTTGAAAAGATGCCAAAATGCGAATTGTACCCCCAATTTGAACGACGTTGGCACACCAAATATCATGCGTTTTGCGTTGTAACATGTTCTGAGTTCACCCACACCAACGGCCGGTCAGCAATACCCCGTTCGACTTGTCGCATGTTTTTTCGAGGGTGGGGGAACATATACTTCTTGCCAGACATATTAAAATCCAACGGACAAAAAACGAAAGAAAGTAAGAAAAATAACGTTTGGGTGTCATTCCCCTACTAAATATAGCAACAAAGATCCGATATACATCAATTTACATGTTACTTGTACTTACCGGCATCCATTCAAGCTTTTAATATTGCATGCTAATGCTGTTGCAACTGCTCTTCAAACCACAAGTGATACCTAACGGCAGCTATGTTACAGCGTGTATCTTGTGTTTGTTATCAACACCTGTGTATCTTGTGATATATCACAAGTCTTCCACAAGCTATTGGACTCTCGCAGTCAGTTTTGTGGTTGAAGTGATTGGCAGACGCGCAGCCAATGGGTGGCCGGGTTCCCCCTCCCCCACCCACTTAGCAACCAAAAATAAACTAGATCAAACAAGAAATTGTGAGATCTTCACCACCAAAACCAGACATTTTCGGCTTGTTTCGCGCGACGAAAGCGATCTGAGTTCCTTGACATTTTTGTTTTGGTCCGGTCCCGTCTTTAGAATCACCTAGCTGCGCCGCTGGTGACTGGTATCTCGCATAGTTTTCTTCCCACATTGATGTTTCCACGACCAATCCGTGCCAAATATATGGCGGACCACTGTCCGCCGAGACGAGCATAGGGATCGGTTGATTTGTGCGGTGCGCTACCCAAGACATATTACGCCCAATACGTTCTTCCCAACAGAAAGACGTAATCATTGATCTAACCAAGGGCGTCGCCACCGGGGGGGCGGAGGGGCAGTCGCCCCCCCTCCCTGCCGTGAGACTAGGGGGGCGCCGCCCCCCCTGAAATTTGAGGAGGCCCCTATCCGGAAATGCACAGGAAAACAAGTGAGCAAGGAGGCCGACGAGACATGAGAGGAGGACTCCAAGACGTGAGAGGAGGCCCCTAATTCGAAGAAGGAGTCACCTAGGAGAAGATAGCAGGCCCTAGAAATCAAAAGAGTGCCAACAATTGGCACGGAGGCCCCCAGGAATGCAAAGGAGGCCCCCAGGATTGCAAAGGAGGCCCCCGTGATTACAAAGGAGGCCCCCAGGATTGCAAAGGAGACCCCCAGGCTTGCAAAGGAGGCCTCTAGGATTGCAAAGGAGGCCCCGTGATTACAAAGGAGGCCCCCATGATTGCAAAGGAGGCCCCATGATTACAAAGGATGCCACAGGATTGCAAAGGAGGCCTCCATGATTACAAAGGAGGCCCCCAGGATTGCAAAGGAGGCCCCATGATTGCAAAGGACTCCAGGATTGCAAAGGAGGCCCCCATGATTGCACAGGAGGCCCCAGGATTGCAAAGGAGGCCCCCATGATTGTAAAGGAGGCCCCATGATTGCAAAGGAGGCCTCCAGGATTGCAAAGGAGGCCCCCAGGATTGCAAAGGAGGCCTCCGTGATTACGAAAGAGGCCCCTATGATTGCAAAGGGGTCACAGGAATGCAAATGAGGCTCCCAGGATTGGAAAGGAGGCCCCCAGGATTGCAAAGGAGGCCCCAGGATTGCAAAGGAGGCCCCCAGGATTGCAAAGCGGCCCCCAGGATTGCAAAGGAGGCCCCCAGGATTGCAAAGGATGCCCCCAGGATTGCAAGGGAGGCCCAAGGATTGCAAAGGAGACCCCAGGATTGCAAAGGAGACCCCAGGATTGCAAAGGAGGCCTCCAGGATTGCAAAGGAGGCCCCCAGGATTGCAAAGGAGGCTCCCGTGATTACAAAGGAGGCCCCCATGATTGCAAAGGATGCCCCCAGGATTGCAAAGGACGCCCACAGGATTACAAAGGAGGCCCCCAGGATTGCAAAGGAGGCCTACAGGATTGTCAAGGAGGCCCCAAGGATTGCAAAGGAGGCCTACAGGATTGCAAAGGAGGCCCCCAGGATTGCAAAGGAGGCCCACAGGATTATCAAGGAGGCCCACAGGATTGCAAAGGAGGCCCACAGGATTGTCAAGGAGGCTATCACATCAAATATATCACATCAAGACCTTGCAAAAAAAGTAGACCTCGATGTCCAAAAGTTCACACCGAGACTCGATCAAATGGACCCCAGCACCAGAAAATGAAGAACAGTTCCGGAAAAATTTCCCGGAGGGCTTTTTTTACTCCGAAAGGTGCCATCGGCTGAACAAAAAAACTCCCTCGGTGGCCGTAGTGGCATATCAAAGGGGCAAATGCCCCCTCACTCCTAAGAGGGATATGCTTCCAAGAATCGAGCCGAGACCCCCAAAAGTCGCGCTGGGGCCACAAAAATTCGCGTCGGTCCAGAATTCGCGCAGGGGCTCCAAGTAAATACGGCGGGCCCCAGAAAACTCGCTCCGAGGCCCGAAAATCTGCAACAGGAACCGCCAAGATCGCGTTGGGGGCACAGCTAAGTACAACGCGCCCCGCAAACTCGAACCGGTCCCACCAAATATCGCGCTCGGACCCACAATTCCCATCGATAGTACCACAAATTTGGTCTGGGCATACAAAATTCACGTCGGGGCTGCCAACAATTGGCGTCTAGGGCTCCACATAAGCACCGTGTGACCCCCAAAGTCGGGGACGAGTGGTCTAGGGGTAAGATGCTCGTCTCACAATCGAAAGATTGTGGGTTCGAGTCTCACCTGTCGCTACTCTTCGCCCGCGACCAATCGGCGTGAGAGATTGGCGACGCTATATGACTCAACAGTCGACGTGTCGTAAAACCAATAACCAACCAACCGACCCCCAAAGTCGCATCGGTATCCGAAAAATAAAGCCGAAGCCCTCCAAAATAAGGAGGGATTCAACAAAAAGTCCGGGTCATGAAAATGGTTCTGGAGTACCGAACATATCATCAGATGCCTTGACAAATCGCGTACGGCATCGAAAAACATACCGGAGCTCGAAGAAAATCGAGGTGAGATGGAAAAACATGGCGCCAGGGACTCGAAAAATCAGGCCGATATTCGGAATTTAAAGAAAATTCAGAAGAGATCCACAAAAATCGCGTTGAGCCCAGATAACTGGCGTTGGGTGCCCGGAACCACGCGCCTGGGCGCGATAAGTTGCGCTAAGACCTAGAAATATCGCACCGAAGAACCAAAATCGTACCGGGCCCCACAAATGTGCGTCAGAAGCCCCAAATAAACACAGCGGGACCCTAAGAGCACAACGGGGACCGAAAATGTCCCTCCAAAGCGCAGTCTCGCAAAAAGCGACAGGGCCCTAAAACATGCGTTGCAGCCCTAAATAAATATACCGGGAACTATAAAAAAACACAAAAAAAAAACGGAAGCTCTCAAGGCACACAGGGGCCATGCGACCGCACAAGGGCCTGAAAAGAGGCTGGGGCCGCAATAAGCAACATGGTCCCAGAACGAACAAAAATACCGGGCACTAAACAAATACATTGAGATCATTGAAAGCGCCCCGACAACTAAGAAAAATCATCAATGCACAAAGAAGCAACAAACCCTAAAACGAACAGGGGTTTCGAAAATGCGTTGGGCCTCGAACAAAAATGGATTGGAGCCCTAACACACATCCGTAGACGAAGAAATACGAAACGGGTCCAAAGAAGTACACTCAGGCAGGGCCTCGGTTCGGTAGCCAACCTGGAAGCATGTTTAATCAAAGATATGAGGTGCATCAAAGCTCAGCGGCTATCCGCATTTCTTCATCATAAAATATGGGAAGTTGGGAACTAATGATCGAATTTAATTAATCGAATTTTTCGCAGCGAACGCCCATACAAAGCATTTCATGACGTCATATATGGCGCAATGTGGCAGCATTTAGCAAAGCGTAGGAGGCCCAGCAGAATTCGCAGCATCGCACGAAGTGTGGCGAATGCGCCGAATGCGCAAGATGGGTGTACACATGCATTAACGTTGGCGTCGTGGCGACCGGGCACTATGAACTGGAATGTCTGAAATTGGTACATTTTACATTTTAATGTGATCTGTGTAGGTGTAATTTCAGCAGTGCAAGGTGACTTATCAAGGGATACCAAAAGAATACATTCGAACAGAGTTGGGGAGCTAGGGTTGAAATCCGACGAATCAGAAATGATAGTGGTAGATTAGGCCCCTCGACAGGATAATTTAGTTGGTCACTAATTATTTTATATAAAAAGGTCCCCTTTGACAAAATAGTGGTCGAAATCGGAAGACTTTTTTTTGAGTAGGTGGACCCCTCCAAATACGTTTTACCCCCCTCCCCTTGACGCAAATATAGGAATGTCACTGGTCCCCCAATAATTTTCAGAAACATACGCACATGGAGCAAAGCTAACATTGAAGGAGCAAATTCCCCCTCACAAGCATACAAAACAACACCGATGCCCCATATTAAATGGGAGAAATGAAGTTTTTTTAAATGTATTTTCGTCCTACAAACTTGTCTTCTGTGATTACAGCCTGTATGATCAGAGCTTCAGCTTCAATACCTTCTCAACGACATAATTTACAAAACGGTACAGCACAGTGAAAACCATGGGCGTGACGGCGTGGAATTTGAAGGTTTTGCATTATTTATGCATTGTCATTGTTACATTGTTGCATTGCCATTGATGCATTGTTGTTCAATGCTTGTTCTTGCCGTGAATTTATTCGCGGAGGATTTATGATTTTAGCTTCTGTGCCAAGTGCCTTGCAGCCAGCACCAAATGTTATAAAAATAAATAAATTCCTAAGATGACGATCAGAAAACCAATTCAATCCATTTCTCGTTGTCACCTTCGCGAAATTGTCGTCCTAGGACTGAGCAATGATCGTTTAAGCTTATTTATGAGATCAAGCCGGTTGAACTGGAAAAATGCGCCGAATGCGCAAGATGGGTGTACACATGCATTAACGTTGGCGTCGTGGCGACCGGGCACTATGAACTGGAATGTCTGAAATTGGAAAATTTTACATTTTAAAGTGATTTGTGCAGGTGTAATTTCAGCAGTGCGAGGTGACTTGTCAAGGAATGCCAAAAGAATACATTTGAACAGGTTGTGGGAGCTAGGGTTGAAATCCGACGAATCAGAAACGATAGTGGTAGATTAGGCCCCTCCGCAGGATAATTCAGTTCATCACTAATTATTTTATTTAAAAAGTTCCCCTTTGACAAAATAGTGGTCGAAATCGGAAGACTATATTCAGTAGTTGGACCCCTCCACATACGTTTGCCCCCTCCCCTTCACGCAAATATGGGTGCGTCACTGGTCTCCCAATAATTTTCAGAACTTACGCCCATTGAGCAAAGCCAACATTGCGGGGGTAAATTCCCCCTCACAAGCATACAAAACAACACCGATGCCCCATATTAAATGGGAGGAATGATGTTTTTAAAATGTATTTTCTTCCTACAAAGTTGTCTTCTGTGATTACAGCCTGCATGATTAGAGCTTCCCCGCTTCAGTACCTTCTCAACGACATAATTTACAAAACGGTACAGCACAGCGATAACCATGGGCGTGACGGCGTGGAATTCGAAGGTTTTGCATTATTTATGCATTGTCATTGTTACATTGTTGCATTGCCATTGATGCATGGTTGTTCAATGCTTGTTCTTGCCGTGAATTTATTCGCGGAGTATTTATTAGTTTAGCTTCTGTGCCAAGTGCCTTGCAGCCAGCACCTGTTATGAAAAAAATTAATAAATCCCTAAGATGACGATCAGAAAACCAATTCAATCCACTTCTCGTTGTCACCTTCGTGAAATTGTTGTCATGGGACTGAGAAATGATCGTTTAAGTTTGTTTATGAGATCAAGCTGGTGGGAATGACTAACAGTAGTGATGAACCTAGCTATATTCAGTTAAACTTGGTGGACATAAAAATGGGTTGATCAATGGAAGATATCTTTAAGATATGCTCAGCACCAGCCCCACCAGCTCGCTGTAATCTAGAGGCCAGCGGAAAGATTCTTCTCGTCGATAAAGCATAAAGATATTGGTTTGTTTTGGCACTGACGTATTTATGTACGTTTGCTTATTCATACCCTGGTATGGCTTAGTTCTCAGCGAAAAAAAAAATGATTCTTGCTATTGCGCTTTGCGTAAATGATGCACCATGCCAAGAACAAACAAGACATCAATATGAAGTCATGTTCCCCATTCGGGATCCATACTAAGAGCCTTAAAAAGCAATAGGAGGCCCTAACACCGTGGAGGCCCCCTTTCGGGAGCAGGAGGCCCCCTATCAATATTTCCCCCCTGGAAGAATTTCGTGGCGATGCCACTGGATCTAACAGGAGTTTCTGCTCATCAGAATCCACTCCATCAACATAATCGTACGCCTGTATGCTCCATATCTCACAGGATGTAATCAGTTTTTCTCTTGACTCTCGCCTACTTGTACTGGGGTGTATAATGTCAGTATGCTTATAAAATATCCCAAAGAAAATGTCACTTAATGTTAGCTTTAACCTGATGCATTATTGATTTGCGCGAAGTGTATTATTTCTTGTCCAATCTTCTCTGCCCCTTCGTCCTCCCCTTCCCCTTCCCCTCCCCTTCCCCAGTAGCCGCTGAAATTTTCAAACCTCCGCTACCGACTGCTCCCCTAATGGCGCTAAGCGGACGGGTGGTCACGATAGCACGAACCTGAGTCCCAGTAGTCCTTCACGTCGGCCTAGGGGCCCTTCACTTCGACCCTGGGTACTCACCGGTCGCCCGGAGGCCCGTGGATCACCCAATTATTTGTCTGTTTCGTCACGGCCTATGTCGAAATACAACGTGTTCAACGGCCCCCTTGGGCCCCTTCGGGTACAAGAGGGATCATGGCCCTATGTCCCGCCCCAACTCTGGATCTGCCACTTCCTCGGGGGGGGGGGCCTTCTGACTGTCCAGGGATTCTCTTTTGTAGCTGAGGAAGGCCCTCAGGGGCCCATCGACCAGTCAGAGGCAATCGTGTGGTCCCTCTGCCTGATCAAGGGTCCCCCTTTTGTCACTAAGGGGTCAAGGAGCCATTGTGGGTGCTCAAACGCTCCTTTTGGTAATCAGGAGATCCCATGTGGTCCCTCTACCTTCTCAAGCCTATCCGTTGTTACTGAAGGGGCCCGATGGCTGCTCAGGAGCCGTCTCGCCGATCAGCGGGTCCAGTTTTCGCTAACGGCCCCGTAGCAACTCCTGGAGAGCTTTGGAGAGGTAATAGTGATCAAGGATCCCTATGTAGCGATCTGGTCCCCTAGCAGAACCCTTTGGATAAGCCAGAAGCAAGCTTGTATTTGAGTGGAAAGCTTATTTTTTACCCGACCAAAGTTAGGGGGACGGTCCTCACCTGATTTCAAGTTTGGGAGGGGGACGCGTCCCCCCCCCCCCCTCCCCCGGTGGCGGAGTCGCTGCTTGGTACCACGTTCTAGAAACGGCTATGCAGCTCGAGTTGGTACATACCACCGAAGACGACCGTAGACAAAGTAAAGTATGGGCAGTACGACAACCAACTGAAGGCAACCATAAGAAGTGTTGGCATCCGTTCAATATACAATTTGCTCTGGTACCGGTTAGAGGCACAACCAAGTGGGACAGGGGGCGGTAACTCTGGTCTTATCCCCTTAATAGCCTAAGATTCACTAGATTACAGAAGAAATTGTCAGACCTTGCCACGTAATACCCGACATTTTTCGCGCTCTTCCCTCGCCGAATGAGGTTCCTGATTCGTGACTCTTTTTTGCAGGAGGGTCACGCCTCCCTTAAGAAAATTCCCCCTGCGCCCCTGGTATCAATGGTGCAGAGCACAGTAAAGAAGGCGACTTCCACTGTGGAAGCCAAACGACCGCCGCCAACGAGAAGCAGCAAGCAAGCGCCCTGAAACTCGTCTCGTCAGGGCCCCTGAAAACTCGCGCCTGAGCTCGAGAGATCGCGCCTGAGCTCGAAAGATCGCGTCGGGGCCCATAAAATTTTCGTCCGGGGCCACAAATAAAACAGACGGGTCACAAAAATCGCAGCGGGACTCAAAATAATTAAGCCGAAGCCCACCAGAAATAAGCAAGGGATGCCGAAAATATGCGGTCGGACCCATAAAAGGGATCTGGAGCCCCAAAAAAGGCGCCATAGGCACCCCATGTCGCGTAGTGATCGTGAAAAGACGACCGGAGCTCAAACATCGTGGCGGGGCGCACAAATATGGCGCTGGTGTCCAGCTAATCACGCCGGGACCCAGCAAAAACGGCTGGGGCTACACAAAAAAAAACTCAGATGAGGTATCGTATAGCCTCGTCGAGCCCACAAAACTGACGTGGCCCCAGAACCTCGCGTTTGTGCCCGAGCAATAGCACGGAACACCGAGGCATCGCACCGAAGCGCTCACAAATCGCCCTGGGCCCCCACCATTTGGATCGGGTGGGGAGTGGGCAAATAAACAGCGGGGCCGCAAAAGCACACCGGGAGGCCAAACATACGCCGAGACCATCCAAAACGCAACGACTCGCGAACAAGAGACAGGGCCTTACAATATGCGCAGTGGCCCTAAGTAAACACGCCAAGAGAAATCAGAAAGAAGAACACGGAACCAGCGCCTTGGTTTGGTAGCAAACATGGGAGCATATTTATCACAACGATAATGCGCATCAAAGCTCAGCGATGTATCCGGATTTCATTTTCACCAGAAAATACTGGAAGAAAAGAAGTAATCTACAATAGATAATCATAAATGTGACCTGGGAGGTCATCAATTGACCCAGAGCGCCTATATACAAATAGGGTATAAATCGCGATGTGTCGTGCCGCGACACAAAGCACTAATTGCAGTCAAGTGCCAGCCAAAAGCACACCTTTGAGACCAAGTAATGGTACCGGGAAAGAGGGTGAAGAACGCCTTATATTGAAAATTCGATTAAACTCTGAACCTATGAAATGCCCTGGGACCATTTCTTAGAATAGAGTCTATTCAATAGACGCTGGTACAAGTGTCCTTTCTCTGGTGCATTACATGTACCTTTTCTTAATAGATGTCATAAGGTGGAAAATTGGCCGTCATTGATGAATTGCGGAAAAAGCTACACATATTTAAATCGGACGTTGTTTCTTACGTTTCAGTTCAGGCACTATCCAACTCCGATGTTTTTGAATGTTGACGTTATTTTTTTGCATTTTTTCCCTTCAAAATCGATTAAAAGCCATTTGGTTGGACCTCTGTGCTCGCTGCCGGTCGAGGATCAACTGCTAACAGGGGAGATAAATGGGGCAATGGGGGTAGGTATATGCGCCCCATGGATATGTGGCGGCCTGAGACCGAGAAAGGCGCCCGCTCAGGAAGACTCGAGTGCACATCCCCTCGCTCAACTATTTCTTGGCAGAAGGCACACTTTTGAGAAGAGAAGGCACACTTTTGAGACAAAAAGGCTCGTATGCTCGAGCGCATCCTATAGCCACTCAACGAATTCTTCCGCCGAAGACGCCCCTCCGAGGCGATTCACCCTCAGAGTAAAAAGGGAATACATTTACTTTGAAGGTACACCAAAGTTCACCTTCGAGCGTCACAGCCGTCACAGCTTATTTCCTCTGATATGGCACGAATTGGTAGCATCATACATGTTTCAATTTCGCTGCGTGCAAGACATATGAGGTGCCTGTATAGTTTTGTAGGTTTTGTGCATTATTTCCTTTCCGCCAAAACGGAAGCTCACCTTGTGTTTGTACCTATGTTTGTATGGTAGCGCAGCTTGGCGTAGCCAGGGATATTTGCATTCAAGCATTTGAGAGAGGCAAGACAATGACACCCAACAGTAACCAGCAATAACAGTAGCATAGTAATTATCTGTTTGAAGTTGGTAGTTCCTTTCTCCCTGCTTGAAAGATGTCATTGGGTATAGTGGCCGTAAGTATGACCTACCTAGGGGAAGAGAGGGGGGGGTATCTGAACACGTTCTGTTTCCTGAACACCTACCTTTGGATGTCTCCCACATCATGTTCAGTGCATAAAGAACAAAAAGATGGTGGTATTCATACATGATGGACCTGTCTACCAAAATATGAAGGTCTGATCGCATAGTTCTACCTAATTTTTGTGTACAGAGCTTGCAAAGTTCACAAGCACCATTTTAGGCTTCCAAGAGCAGTTGGCATAGGAAAGTTACTTTCAATATTTTTGTGCAATTACACCAGCATTTTGTAGTGGCTACCAATAGCTTGCATCACAACACTACACACAACAGTACCACTACAACAGTTGCACCACACAACAGTTGTACCACAACAGCTGCAGTGAGATAATCCTGCACAACAACATTTTGGTGTTCAGAATATGGCACACCACTACAAAATAATTATCTATTTTAAAGTTGCTCTTTGCAAGTGGTTAGAAGATTTTCATTGCAAGGAACTGTTTGAATATGGATAGCCTTTTCATTTTTGTGTTCAGTAAGCACAGTACAATTGCTGGTTCAGCCATACAGAAGCAGCAGTAGAGCTATTTGTTGCATAATGCCTTAAGTGTTCAGAATTGACAGTTCACCTATTGCCCTCTGCATTAAAGAGCAAGCCCAAATGAAAAAAGTGCCAAAAATATCTGAGCAAGGCATTTATTGAAAGTGCTTGCAATGCTAGTGTTCAGTTTATGTATACCCTTGAATGTGCAATTAATTGCAATGAGGGTTAGCCTGGCATATTGCACAAGGTATGGGTTGATAACTTGATTAGGCTGGGAAAATGGTAAATTTCAGTTTAACATAATTTCTGATTTCCCAGAATTGATTTTATTAATGCAGTGTTTCTGAATGTGCTGAGCATGATGTAACCACCCATTTCCTCTGTAAATGCATACTCTTCACTTGGGAGGCAAAATAATACTGAAATGTGGCTTGGGGTTCAGGGAATATGGCTTGAAAAGTAATGTTTAGAATAAAGAAGAAAAGATCTAACATAATCGAACTTAACCAGGCCTAATCTTCTATGCAAGAAGACAACTTCTTTTTTTATAGTCAAAAATTTGCAAACAATTGTTTTTCTTTTAAAAAAATACAATTAAAAACCTAATGTGACCTAACCTGAACTATCCTGAACTGTTCTTGAAGAAAACAACTTTTTAAAAAATATTTTGAGAAAAAAAATCTCAAATTTTTCTTTTGAACATTTTTATAACATAAACAAAGCCTAACCTAACCTAACCTAACCAAACCTAACCTCTTTGTATTCTTCATGGAGGCAAAATGTGTGGAAAACTTGTTTTGTAGTTACCTTAAACTGCAATAATACTGGGAAAACTATGCCATGCAAATGCCACTCAAATTTTGCAATGATCCTTCAGCCATTGACTTATAAGATTAGCATATAATACCATTTTCCACACCATCTTTCACTGTAATACTCAAGTCACCAGTCAACCAGACTGCAAAGTATGGCACATTCAATGTAATCTGGTCTGTGGAGCAGGCTGTCACTGGTGTGCCTGGTGCAACAGATTGTGGTATAGTAGTTTGGCAGGAAATAATGCAAATTGAGTATGCTTCCTTGTCATATACTGTGCTATATGACCTTTGCAGTCGATGCACCCCTAAGCTACAATAATCAACAATAACTTGTTGTATGGTGTGGAATCCCTCATTCAATGTACTGTAGGGTGGGTACATTTTTAGGCCCCAGAGTAGTATTTTTTATTACTTATTACTCTAAATGGTATTGCAGGTAGCATCCTAAAATGGATAGAGTTGTGGCTTTCAGATAGACAGCAGAGAGTGATGCTAAATGGTACAAAGTCATCATGGCAAAATGTTCTTAGTGGAGTCCCCCAGGGGTCAGTACTGGGGCCACTATTGGTCATTATATATGTGAATAGCATTGAATGTGGCCTAAGCAGTAAGGTTTTGAAATTTGCGGATGATTTGAAGATCTTTAGAGCAATAACAGGGCACAATGAGCAGGTTTTGCTGCAGAAAGACTTAGACGAACTAGTGAAGTGGTCCAAAAAATGGCAAATGAAGTTTAATTTTGATGTCCAAGCTTGGTCCCCTAGTTATGAGAAAGATTGTTGGCTTTTAGAGAGAGTACAAAAGAGGGCAACAAAAATGGTTAATGGTATAGGCAACCTGGCATATGAGGAAATATTAAAAAATTGAATATGTTTTCACTTAGATATGGAAGGCTGAGAGGAGATCTCATCGAGGTTTTTAAATTTGTTCATGGTCAAGAACAGGGATATCTCAGGGAAATGTTTGAATTTAACAGAAATGATGCAATTAGAGGTCATAAATTCAAAATTAAAGTTAATCACAGCAGGACAAGGTTAAAACAGTCTTTCTTCACCAACAGGGTAGTAGAACACTGGAACCAGCTGCCAGGAACCATTGTCAGTAGCAACACACTGAACATCTTTAAAAATGGCATAGACAATCATTATATTAATAGGGGGCTTGTTTTTCTGTATTCCAGGGAGGAGTTGGGAGTTGGGAGGAGTTTGTAATTGTTGAGTGTGTTATGCAATAGCAAGTGAGTCTCTTATTAAGTCTAAACGCTTTATAACTTTATATAGGGTGTACCTAGCAGTGGATTCAGCACCTTCCTTCAGGGTGTGATACTGATGAGATTGTCTATGGTAGCACAATGGGTATGATGGGAGGAGTTTGTAATTGTTGAGTGTATTATGCAATAGCAAGTGAGTCTCTTATTAAGTCTGAATGCTTTATGAATTTGTGTGGGATGTGCCTAGCAGTGGATTCGGCACCTTCCTTCGGGATGTGATGCTGATGAGATTGTCTATGGTGGCACGATGGGTATGATGGGAGGAGCTTGTGATTGTTGAGGGTGTTATGTGGTAGCAAGTGAGTGGTGCTAGATAGGCTGGGATATATAGCTTCCTAGGAACTTGGGATACGGGATTGATTGGGGTGGGAGTATGTACATTTATAGTACCTTTTCTAGATTGGCTTAACCCAGATGGGCCCCTGTGGCTCTTATTAAGCCTTAATACTTCATGACTTTTTGATTCATAATTCATGCAGTAGGAGGATGTGAATTTTGGTGGATGGAGTATGATTGATGATGAGTGTCTTAGTCATGATTATAAAGAGGGAATCATGCTAGCAACAGGTGCAGTGTCCTCAAAATATCTTTTTTTTGTGGAGTGGAATGTAGCAGATGAAGATGTCAAAACTCCTGATGATGTCAAAACAGCTGGGCAATGTGGTATAAAAAAGCATGGGCAAAGAATGGTATTAACAGATAGACACTCATCTGCTGATATGCTTGTGATTGTACAGATTCCAGGCATCAGATATGGTGGAAACAGTAACAGTTAATACAGTTGAGTGTTGTGAAGTTCAATAGAAATCAATTCAGGGGGTCAAAACCCTGTCCCCTGCAGTTCAAAGCAACTTCCTGATGGGTGTTGTTTTCCATCAATTGTTAAATTCCAGGACATTACGCAGGTTTGTATGGCATACCTTCCCTCAAGTATGTGATGCTGATGGGCTGGCTATGGGAACACAATGGTGTAGATGGCTTCTATAGAACTCAAGATATAGCATTGACTATGGTGTTTCAGATCTTGTCTTATGGTATCTTCCCTTTATATGTTTAACAAAGATGGTCCGCTGTGACTCTTATTAAGCATTGGCGCTTCAGGGGTGAACATGGGTGGGGGAGGGAGCACTTGAGAAGTTGGATGCCCACCACAGGGCAATCTGAGCATGGGGAGCCCTCATATGTGTGACATTGGCCATTGAGGAGTGTGGCTGTGTATATGAGATGGCTAGTGGGAGACCAAGGGACTTGCATAGCATGTTAACTGTGCAGGCAGTGGGTTCCACAGTCACAAGACATTTAATATTAGCTTCAACTTCAGCATTACTGCATTACAGCATAATATTAGCTGCATAATGCATTGCATTACATACTGAATTACAGCATAATATTAGCTTCAGCATTACTGCAGGGGCTGGAGTCAGTTAGGCAATGGTGATGGCCCCACAGTAGCCAATGGATGCCTATGCCACTCCCCCCTCCCCACCCCCTCCCATGAAGAAAGAATATTGGTCCCTATCAGAAATGGTATTGGAGTATGATTTATTGAATAGTGGACAATGTTGGCAGTCAGCAAGGGACATATTTTGAAATATTTGAAGTTAGGCACACATTTGGAGATGCAAAAGCATAGCTTGAATCCCTCTTATTTTCTTATTATGCAAGATGAGTCTTTTCTAAGTCTTTTTGATGGTAAGTCTTATTATGTAAGAGGAATATATGTCTTATTATGTAAGCTGTTACTCTACAGATATTGGGTAGCTAAAGCCCCATCGTTGACCCTTTTGGCTGCGCCCCTTATAGTAGCCTAGGGTCAGTATTTCTAGGACACCTGACAAATTGATTAGAGAATCGACATGCCAGATTTCAGCCTGATATGCATATGCAACAAGGCTGGAGATCACTTACCAAATTAAAGGTAGGTCAGGTCAGGTCCTTATCAGGACAAATTTTCAGATTGAATAGGGAAAATGACGAGTTAACATCAGCAGGATACCAAACCAGGGGGTCTGGACCCTCTGACCCAGCATTAAAATATTGGTTTTTCGTTAGGTGTGAGATGTCAAAAGGAGTCCATTAAGATGTCAATCTTCCCAATGGAAACTATGTCGTTGAGAAAATGGTTTAAGTCCTTCAAACTCAATTGTGAGCCCATAGCCTGCTTATATGTGCATCTTTTTCGTTTATCTTGGGAGACACATAGTATAGGGATACTTGTTTTAATGACAATGATAAGAATAGCATACTATCAGCAAATTTTATTGAATAGTAGACCATATCATGGGTATAAAGTCATAAAGTGTTAAGGCTTAATAAGAGCCACAGGGGCCCATCTGGGTTAAGCCTATCTAGAAAAGGTACTAGAAATGTACATACTCTCACCTCAATCAATCCCTTATCTCAATTTCCTAGGGAGCTATATATCCCAGCCTATCTAGCACCATTCACTTGCTATTGCATAACACACTCAACAATTACAGACTCCTCCCATCATACCCATTGTGCTACCATAGACAATCTCATCAGTATCACATCCCGAAGGAAGGTGCTGAATCCATTGCTAGGTACACCCTACATAAAGTTATAAAGCATTCAGACTTAATAAGAGACCCAAAGGCCCATCCAGTTAAGTCTGCAAATGGAAGACACCATAAGCCTGGCAAAAAGGCAAACCCCAACCATCCCACACCCTGAAGAAACCAGTCCTCCAACATCCCACACGCCCATCAATGCCCATCCACCCTAGCTATCCAGCCCTATTCCCCTGAACGTCTTAACACATGTGGATTGAATGTCTTATCAATAATTTTCCAACTGCATCCATGCCTGCTTAAAGGGGTCTGTGCCGTGCACGCTTACATAACATACATCTCACCCCATCCATCACAAATTAGAACTCAAAAACAAGATTTTCCTGTCTAAAAAATTTGTCCACCCTACTTTTAAATACATTCAATGAGGAACTCCCCACAACATCAGCAGGCAGCCCATTCCACTGATCAACAACCCTTTGACTGAAGACCTGTTGTCGCTTAACTGTCCTACACCTCAACTTGTCTAACCTGAATTGATGACCCCTATGTGATACTCTAAGCTGAAGAGCACCATTCAAATTGACCTGATCTAGTCCTTGAACAATTTTGTACATTTCAATCATGTCCCCCCTTAATCTCCTATACTTGAGTGAGTACATATCCAATGCCACAAACCTTTCTCCATATTCTAAGTTACCTATTCCACTGATGAGTCTAGTTGCTTTGCGCTGCACTCTTTCTAACATGTCTATATATTTTTTATAGGTAGGGGCTCCATGCTTGTACAGAATATTCCAAGTGGGGTCGCACATATGCTAAGTACAGTTTTTTTCATGACTTCCTTGCTCTTATATATCACACTTCTATTAATGAGTCCCAGCATTCTGAGTGCCCTGTTCCTAGCTGAGCTACATTGTTTTTCTGCTTTAAGGTCTCTTGAAACCAACACACCTAAGTCCCTTTCCTCTTCAATAACATCCAGTTCCCTCCCTCCCATTGTATATCTTAAAGTCTCACATCCAGATCCCAGATGCATAACCTTACACTTGTCATAGTTGAAAGACATCTGCCATTGATCAGCCCACTTTTTTAGGTCCTCCAAGTCTAGTTTAATATTTCTAGATTGATCACAACTGTTTGCCACTCCTACCAGCTTGATGTCATCAGTAAATTTGAACACTATTATTCAGCCCTACCTCAATGTTATTCACAAAGATGATGAAGAGAAGTGGCCCTAGAACAGAGCCCTGAGGTACTCCACTCAGAACATCCTTCCAATCAAATTTACATCCATTTAACATTACCCTTTGTTTCCTTCCCCTGAACCATGCTTCAATCCAACCTAGAACTTTTCCAACAATCCCATGTTGCTGTAGTTGATGAATTAGCCTCCCATGTGGAACTTTATCAAAAGCTTTGCTAAAGTCAAAGTACACAACATCCATCCTGCTTTGATTGTCTACTTCTTTAGTAACATACTCCATGAACTCCAAAAGGTTAGTTAAACAAGACCTTCGAGATCGAAATCCATGTTGAGTATCCCTTAAAAGATTGTGCCTATCAAGATGAATCTGCACATTCTGTTTAACCAGATTTTATAGTACCTTGTAAACTATTGAGGTCAAACTGACTGGCCTGTAGTTCCCTACACACTTCATACTTCCCTTTTTGAAAATTGGAACTACATTTGCATTTCTCCAATCTTCAGGCACTTAGAATATTCCATAGACTGCCTGAAAATTATACCTAGGGGAACTGCTAAACCTTTAACACACTACTAAGACCCTAGCATATATATCATCTGGTCCAGAAGCTTTATTAGGTTTTATATTCTACAACTGCTTTTCTACAGCTTCTGTAGTTATTGTAAGATACTCCAACCTACCACCTGTCATGGCATAAGATTCAGTTGTTTCTATTCTACCAGAATTATCTTTAGTAAAGACTGATGATAATTGTTTAGGGATTAGGGGATTCCACAATATCACAATCATCAACCACTAATTCCCCATCTACCTCCAGTGGTCCTACACTACACTTTTTAGCCTTAAATTTGTAGAAACTAAAGAATCTCTTAGCATTACCTGCTGAACATTCCCAAGCTAATTTCATTTCAGCCAGTCTTTTAGATGCCCTAACACACCTCCTAACTTTATTTCTAGCTATTTTATATGACTTGAGGTTTACCTCAGAGCTAGCATATTTTAGTTTCTTGAATGACTGTTTCTTTGACTCCAGTAAATGCTTTACTTCCCTGGTCAGCCATGAAGGGTGCTTAACCCTAGTTAATCTAATTTGCCTATTGGGAATGAACCTATCCTGACCTTGAAATAGTTTTTATTTTATCATTCTCCACATTTCATAAGCATCTAAGCCCTTCAATAAGTCTGCCCAATGAATTTCATTCAGGAAGATCCTGAACTCATTGTAATTCCCTTTAGCAAAATTTGGAAGCAATGTCTTATTGGTTCCTACACTTCCAACATACACTGCGAAGCATATAATGTTGTGATCACTATTACCCAAGGTCTCTCCTATGTTCACATTTTGTACAAAATTTTCCTGATTAGTAAACACAAGATCTAATATTTCATTTTCCCTTGTAGGTTCATGTATCATTTGAAAGAAGAAATTTGCCTTTGAAAGAAGAAATTTTCCTCAAAACAATCCATGAAACTTCTTCCTGATTTGTTTGGACCTATAGTTTTGCTTCCCAATCCTGTTATGTTGAAATCCCCCAACAAAACAGTTCTCTCCTGCACTCTCCTACTTATCTCTTCCTGCATCAACCTGTCCATGTTTTCATTCTGGTCTGGAGGTCTATAGAATGCCCCAATCCTAAATTGTGTTCCATTCTTCAGAATGATATCTAACCACAAGGATTCTACTCCTTCATTATGTACACTATCCTCTATGGAATGACATTTCATTACTTCTCTGACATACAAGAGTATACCTCCTCCTATCCTTGCCTTCCTTTGCTAAGCATGCATGTTGTAGCCTGTCAATTCAAATTCTTGCAAGTTGTCTCCAAAAATGCTTTCATTAACCCATGCCTATGTTATGCGTACCAAATATAGCTTTTCAGACAACATATATGCATGCAGTTCCCCAATTTTGTTCCTAACACTTCTGGCATTGACATAAAAACATGATCAACTATTCCTTCCCTTGCTTGCAAGACTTCTCTCTTTATCAGCTAAATCCCCCATGACCTGCCTAGTTTCCCTGTTTCCTATTGAGAGCCTCCTCATACCTATTGCTGAGCAATTCAACTCCTCTCTTGCTCAAATGTAACCCATCTAATGCAACCATTTCAGTCCTCCCCCAGAAATCCCCCCACAAATCCAAGAACCCCACCCCAAGCTCCTTGCAAATATTGGCCACCCTGGTATTCAGCCCAATGGCCCTAGAGTACCACTCTATACTTGCATTTACTATAGGGAGGATGGATGTTACCATTCCTCTTTTCCTACTTCCTGCCAACCTACCTATCAAAGCCCTATACTCTTTTATTGTTTCCTCTGTTTTTGCTTGCATGGGCGCTATATGACCATTGCAGTCGATGCGCCCTTTAAACCCAAATAACAAACAACTCTGTTTTTGCTCTTCCTACATCATTTACACCAACCTGCACAATTACAATTGTACTCTCCACTACCCTTCATTACTTCTTCTATCCTATCCCCAACATCCTTTACCTGGGCCCCTGGGAAGCAAACACGAGTCCGTTTGTCGGGGTTCCTACCGCAAAAAGTGCGATCCATATACTTCACTCTCGAGTCCCCTATAACTAAATCTTCAGCTACCTGGTCACTCCTACCTTCCTCCCTAGCAGCATAGCCCTTCATCCCTAGGGTAATCTCTTTACTTGAAATCACGTTAGGTACAAGATGTATCACAATCTATAATGGTGAGCATAAGCATGTTACTTACACACCGTTGGAAACGAGGCATGGAGACTTCATAAACAGACATCAAGAGGCACGATGTCGATACTTTTTTGGGAAGGATGTCTTCTCATTGTTCAATAGGTGGTACATTCCACCCTATTTCGCGAATAATTTATCACTGCTCTGACCCACCTGGGATCTCCAGCCATGATGTGTAGTGGAGTCGTTCCCTGGGTGTCGCGAAAAGGTGAGATCTCCACCCCCATCCCACATCATTTTTTGTCCACTCTTTCGACCATGTACTTAGCATAGCATATAAATTACTGCTTTTTAGTTAATTGGTCTGTGCATATCAAGGTCAGATCTGGGAATTTTCATGGGAACACTGGCGTCTTGGGAGTGGCTTTTTCTCTGAACGGAGCACCTTTTCATCTCAAGTGACCCTGTATTCGTCCCTGATTACATGTTCATTACAGTGTCAATAAAGTATTATGCTAAGTGCTCTATAATTAGGTTTTGGCCAATGGCTGTCTCCTCTCTGTTCATGTGTTGCACTTCCTCCGCTAGGAGGCTGCGGTGGTCGCTCAGATCAAAGGTACCGGCAAGGAGATTCCGGTCCAGGTATGTGTCATCCATGTGTATGCTTTGCTTGCTCCACCTTGCTAAGTCACTTGGAATCTGTACACATGCATTTTACATGTTGTTATATCAGGCTATGCCACTAGATTATTTTTAGAAGGTGAGTACTCGATGTTTTAGGTGCCCATCTCCCAGACAATTGGTTGTAGGTTTGCGTCTCACCTGTCGCTACCCTTGCCCGTAACCAATCGACGTCAGAAATTGGCATATGTTTTGCTCTGTGATGCAAAACATCAACGTGCAGTAAACCCAGTGACAGCCACCATCATTTTCACTGGATAATTTTACCAGTAGTTGAAAGCCCAAACAGGAAGTAAATACATCGGTGGTAGCTTCTAGCTGGTGCTTATGCTATTTGATACAAGCAGGGAATTGCAGTAGCATTTATTGTGGTTGTAATCCATGCAAATATATCAAGATTTTGACTGTTCCAGCACCAATCTATGGTAAACATGGTAGTACAGCCTGAATACATAGATGAAGAAACAGCATACAAATACCAGCTGAAGTTCATTGATGAGTGGCGGCCCAGCTCAGACACGTAAGTTAACAAGTAAACAATGTATGAATGATCAGTTCTCTGTCCTTTTGTATGTTTTTGTTCACCCATTGGCACAGGGGCAAGGTCTAAATATGATTGTGTATGCAACACAGGGCCGTGAAATTTGACAACTGAAGTTAAAAGTTACTCTTAGCATTTGCATTTCTATTTTCCAAAATATGGATTTTTATTTCCTGTGGAATTAATCACTAAAATCAAAGAAAGCTTATCTCAACTTGTGTCCCAATAAATTAGATAAAGTTAAGGATGTTATTGCTACTTTTATTATTTTGCTGAGGAAGGCCAGAGTTTTGCTTGTAAATACTGGATTTTATTTTGATGCCATTAGCAGATTTGCTGTCCTTTTTTAGGAATATTTACTTAATGGGAAGCCAATTTAAGGGCACTGATGCAAAACATGTTCATATGAGCACCCTGGCCTATGTGGAACAAATACTTCAATAATAACAAATAGCAGAACCAAAAAGTGACCAACAGAAACTGCAGAATATGCATGAAGTGTGTCGAATGCGCTGATTGTACAGGGTGAGCGTACAAGTGCACGAACGTTGGCGTGGTGGCGACCGGGCTTAATAGACTGAAATGCATGATGTAGGAAAAATTGTACATTTTAAGCGATCTGTACAGGTGTGATTTCAACACACTTATGAAGGGATACCAGAAAAGCCCATTGAGCAGTGGGAAGATGTTGAAATCCGGTGCCTCAGTAACGATTCTGGTATGTTGTGCCTCATCCACATGAAAACAATAAGCTATCAATCATTATTTTATTTGTAAAAATGGGTTCCTTTGAAAAATAGTGGTCTAAATCCGGGGACTTTTTAAATGTGGTAGTTGGGCTCCCTCCAAATCCATTTCCCCCTTGAAGCAAATCTTAGGTAGTCACTGTCTTGGACACATACAGTAAATAATCTGTCTGTAGATCATGCCGGATATGTTGAGGATCTGACATTGAGAATGTCAAGATAGCATAGCTTGCCTGTTCAAATCGCTCTCTGAAGCCATTTCTTGTAAGGCCAGGATTTATTTCTCTGGAAGTATGTATAAAATGACAAATGAAGGTACTCACCCAGTTTCAGAACTTATTAACACGCGCACTGCAGGGGGGGGGGGCGAAATCCGCCCACCCCTCCGGTTTTTCGTACATAACTCCAGATTTACTGGTCGATATACGCCATTTTTGCGTACCTGCTTAGAAATGACCGGCGCGTCGTTTAAAGCAAGAAAACGGAAATCGGCCGAAACATTTTCGAGTTAGGTTAAAGTCAAAACATTTCGTAGCGCCAGACCACAAAAATCGGCGCTGACGCGCTTCCCGTATATTGGCAAAAGGGAAGTGTTATTGGCAACACTAGCGACTTGTTTGATGTATATTGATATGCTATGTAGTTTCAAGGTCATGTTAGGTCACCGAGGTCAAGTCAGGTCAAGTTCATGACAGGTTAATGCAGCCAAACTTGGTCAACTGGAATGTTGTCATAAATGCAAATGACTGTCATGCGATTGATGTCGCTTTGCATGTTACTCCCTACACATTCTGAAAACTACTGTTTGTCACTGTGTACCTAAGCGTTTCCATACTTTATTCATGCACTTCACTCCTTTCTTCGCGAAGCCGATTGCGCCGAGCTGCCCGACGGAGCAGTCGGGCGGGCCGCCCGGTTCCGGTAACTGGAACAGGTAACTGACCTGATAAAGTGCTGCTATATAGGTGACCTGAGGTCAAATGCCGGGTCTAGCATCTGTATTGCATCATTAGTAAGATCTAAAACATCATTGATCACCATTTTGGAGCATTTAAACACAATCACAGCGATCCATAACAATGACAAGCCAAGCCACGCAAAACAAGATTTTTTAAAATTAAATATGTGACCTCATTTGACCTTGAAGATATTGACCTAATGCCATGGAATTTGCGCACAATAGAGTTCACTACCGTACCCATCCACCCTGCGAATTTCGTTCCTCCAGCTTTAATAGGAGCCGAGATCTTAAGGGAGGCGGAATCCGCCCCCCGCCCCCTCCAGTGCGCGTAATTTTCAGAGGCCCTCCAGGGCGCATGTGAAATGAATGGTTTATCCGTTTCCTTATTTGTGTTTTTTTTTCCGTTCGTTTGTTACTTTGGCTTCGGAGCGCTCTCATCCGTCTTTGATCATTCGCGCCCAAAATTAATGTTTTGTCCACAAAAAAAAACACACTTGATCGTTTCACTATTGGACACTAAAAACATTTGGGTGAGAGGAGGGAAATCATCCGTGACACCGGGATAGTGTTACGGAACTGTCTTGCTGGCACCCACTCTACCTCTGGCGTGGCGTTGCGTTTATACTGCTCTCTCCCCTGCTGTTTACGGTGGGTAGATTACCGACAACGCTGGTGTTGAGATATGTGCCATGTAGTGCGAACCGGCAGACAAAATTGTGTGGTAAATTGATTGCCTCCCTGGTGAGATGCATGAAGTCATTTCTGGGTGCTTGCCTGACGTGTCTAACTGTCTGCCTCACTTGTTTGAATGCCTGGTTGACTGTCTGCCTGCCCGCCGGGCCGCTTGTCCGCCCTCTCTGACTGCCTGCCCACTTGTCCGACCTCGTTGACTGCTTGTCTGACATCCTGTTTGACCTGGCCGCCACCTCTGATCCGGCCAGCTCATCTCACGGCCGTGACTGATGATTGTCATCGTTCTCACCAGGTGGCTTCTGCGGTACGGTGCCATTGGCCTGGCGAGTCTGACAGCCGCCGGCGCCGTTATGGTGACGTCACACTACCGGCGCGTGCTCAAGTTGCGCTCGCACGGCCTCATCATGTCACACCTGCCGCTGATGCTGATGCCGGCCGCCAGTGTCGGCGCCACTCATCACATGGTTGGTGTAACGTCACACCGGCACTCGTCCCGTCCCCTGCGTCAACCATCATCTGGTGGGCCTCGTCCCGTCCTCGGCGTCAACCATCATCTGGTGGGCCTCGTCCCGTCCTCGGCGTCAACCATCATCTGGTGGGCCTCGTCCCGTCCACGGCGTCAACCATCATCTGGTGGGCCTCGTCCCGTCCTCGGCGTCAACCATCATCTGGTGGGCCTCGTCCCGTCCTCGGCGTCAACCATCATCTGGTGGGCCTCGTCCCGTCCACGGCTTCAACCATCATCTGGTGGGCCTCGTCCCGTCATCTGTGTCAACCATCATCTGGTGGGCCTCGTCCCGTCCTTGGCGTCAGCCATCATCTGGTGGGCCTCGTCCCGTCCTCGGCGTCAACCATCATCTGGTGGGCCTCGTCCCGTCCTCGGCGTCAACCATCATCTGGTGGGCCTCGTCCCGTCCACGGCGGCAACCATCATCTGGTGGGCCTCGTCCCGTCCTCGGCGTCAACCATCATCTGGTGGGCCTCGTCCCGTCCTCGGCGTCAACCATCATCTGGTGGGCCTCGTCCCGTCATCTGCGTCAACCATCATCTGGTGGGCCTCGTCCCGTCATCTGCGTCAACCATCATCTGGTGGGCCTCGTCCCGTCCTTGGCGTCAACCATCATCTGGTGGGCCTCGTCCCGTCATCTGCGTCAACCATCATCTGGTGGGCCTCGTCCCGTCCTTGGCGTCAGCCATCATCTGGTGGGCCTCGTCCCGTCCTCGGCGTCAACCATCATCTGGTGGGCCTCGTCCCGTCCTTGGCGTCAACCATCATCTGGTGGGCCTCGTCCCGTCCTCGGCGTCAACCATCATCTGGTGGGCCTCGTCCCGTCATCTGCGTCAACCATCATCTGGTGGGCCTCGTCCCGTCCTTGGCGTCAGCCATCATCTGGTGGGCCTCGTCCCGTCCTCGGCGTCAACCATCATCTGGTGGGCCTCGTCCCGTCCTTGGCGTCAACCATCATCTGGTGGGCCTCGTCCCGTCCACGGCGTCAACCATCATCTGGTGGGCCTCGTCCCGTCATCTGCGTCAACCATCATCTGGTGGGCCTCGTCCCGTCCTTGGCTTCAGCCATCATCTGGTGGGCCTCGTCCCGTCCTCGGCGTCAACCATCATCTGGTGGGCCTCGTCCCGTCCTTGGCGTCAACCATCATCTGGTGGGCCTCGTCCCGTCCACGGCGTCAACCATCATCTGGTGGGCCTCGTCCCGTCATCTGCGTCAACCATCATCTGGTGGGCCTCGTCCCGTCCTTGGCGTCAGCCATCATCTGGTGGGCCTCGTCCTGTCCTCGGCGTCAACCATCATCTGGTGGGCCTCGTCCCGTCCCCTGCGTCAACCATCATCTGGTGGGCCTCGTCCCGTCCACGGCGCCAACCATCATCTGGTGGGCCTCGTCCCGTCCTTGGCACTGCGACGATTGCGTTCGAACACTGTTGGATGCTGTAACTTCTACTATGCACGGCCAAGCCCACCAACGGGTTGTCCCGGACCTACATTTCGGCCGATAATGTTGTATTTCTGAGTCAACTTCCAGACTCATGGCCGAAAATTGCTCCACCATGCCACGCTCTGTACCAGGCACTCATTTAGCGTGCAAAGTGTGTGTATTTAACTTGATATCCTGACGCCGTGTATTGTGCGCGTGGGTGCTAAGAGAGAAAACTCTTAGATAAAAGCATGATGCTGCGTGCATTGAAGTTCTTTTTAGCTGTAGAACTTGGGCGCCAAATGACCGAGTAGTCGGCGCGCCCTCAAGCCCAAATAATCAATCAATCAATCAATAGCTGTAGAACTCGCATCCAAAAAGTAAATGTTTTCCGATAGTCTGTTATTCCTATGTGAACGTAGTTCCTTTCTTCAACCATATTCCATCGTTCAGCTTGTGATTCATCATTCCGCGGGTGTCTCAAAATATACGCCTCGGTACTTGAGTCCAATATTTGTCTTTATCCCTGGTATTTTTCTTACATCGGACACCTAATCAAGATGAACACTGATTGCACCTCAGCTCCGAATTATATGTGCATCGCCTAAGTGTTGCATGTCTATCATATCAGGATGCCCCGCGATTTATGACCATACATCAGTATGATAAACATCCATACCGACCATGCATGCAGTATGGATAAATATAGGTATGAACTTTATTATAAAGCTCACCCTTATTTTGAAGTGATATTCTCCTCGTAGGTTGATGGACTAATTATGGCGGCACGATTTGTGGCCCGCGTTTCATTGAATCATCGTAATATTTACATTGAATCATCGTACTTGTGTGCCCTGAGGAAGGCTTGGGCTGGAATGTGTGTACCTTTTTCGAATTTTGACTTCTTAAATATGTACATGAGGCTATCTGTGTTAGTATTTTTAGGAATGCACCGATTGAGAACTGAAGATTCACTTATGAATATATAGTGCAAAACGGCAATGGCGTAAAGCGGTACATTTAGTAGTGTGATTTATTATAGGGAAAGGGAATGCCCCTTCATTCGCTACATAAGTCCACTCACCCTGAACACTAAGTGGCCTGCTAACTAGCACCGTGACCTGATTAAAGGAAAGCCGTGGTGCACCGAGAGGGTTATTGGGCTTACAACCACTCCCTCCTGCTGGAGATGAGGGAGGAGGGACCACTGGTGAGGCTCCTACGGCAGATATTTCAACAATTTGCGTTCTGAGAAGAACAATAAAACGAAAAGCTTAGACTCGTCATACTCAGTGATTCTGCTGGATAGATGAGAGAGACAAGATGATAAACACCTGGCCTTCTGACCCTTCCTTTGACCTATGTGTTTGTCACTGGATTAGGTCAGTTAGTTCGTTGTGTCGTCAGTGCACAAACCAGCATAAAGACATGAACGGGGTGGGGATGGCCGAGTGGTTAAGGTGTTGAGCTCTGGGTACCAAAGGTCCCGGGTTCAACACTCGCACCACTCAGGACATTTCCCAATCCCGCGGCCCACCGGCGAAGCAGTGCGGGCGGCCCCATTAGCCGTGATCGTGCATAAAGTGCGTCATGGAACACCCAATAAACAATAAACTAAAGACAAGAACGATACCATAGGCACGTCTTGACTACCCATACCGACCTAAAGACAAGAACGATACCATAGGCACGTCTTGACTACCCATACCGACCTAAAGACAAGAACGATACCATACGCACGTCTTGACTACCCATACCGACCTAAAGACAAGAACGATGCCATAGGCACGTCTTGACTACCCATACCGACCTAAAGACAAGAACGATACCATAGGCACGTCTTGACTACCCATACCGACCTAAAGACAAGAACGATACCATAGGCACGTCTTGACTACCCATACCGACCTAAAGACAAGAACGATACCATAGGCACGTCTTGACTACCCATACCGACCTAAAGACAAGAACGATACCATAGGCACGTCTCACTACCTCGACCTAAAGGGACTCCCATACCGACCTAAAGACGAACGATGCCATAGGCCGTCTTGACTACCCATACCGACCTAAAGACAAGAAGACTCCTACCGCCAAAGACTACGTCTCGACTACCCATACCGACCTAAAGACAAGAACGATACCATAGGCACGTCTTGACTACCCATAACGACCTAAAGACAAGAACGATACCATAGGCACGTCTTGACTACCCATACCGACCTAAAGACAAGAACTATACCATAGGCACGTCTTGACTACCCATAACGACCTAAAGACAAGAACGATACCATAGGCACGTCTTGACTACCCATACCGACCTAAAGACAAGAACGATACCATAGGCACGTCTCGACTACCCATACCGACCTAAAGACAAGAACGATACCATAGGCACGTCTTGACTACCCATACCGACCTAAAGACAAGAACGATGTTGATCGCCACATGTCCAGTCATATGTTTCCATTCCATAGCCAGATGAAGCGCATCGTGTTGAATGTTTGCGAGCAGGAGCGTGATATGAGTGCAGCATACCAACCTTGAGCGTAATGGATGGTTGTCGCCGGATTCGCAACGAGCTTGCGCTAACTGCTGCTGGACTCCTAATTGCTGCTTGTCTCCTAACTGCTACTGGTCTCCTAACTGCTGCTGATCTCCTAATTGCTGCTGGTCTCCTAATTGCTGCTGGTCTCCTAACTGCTGCTGGTCTCCTAACTGTTGCTGGTCTCCCTTGCGGTAAGTTAGGATTGATTTGAATGAACTGTCGTCCGACGATTTTGTCAAAGTCTATGACCAAGATTATCTATTCCACCCAATGACTCAGAGACTGAGTCTCAGCCTCAAACTTTGACCTGAAATTGTGTTTTCGTTCGTCATTCTAGATGTTTTGGTCATTAATGTGTAATTGTTGTTCCGCGTGCGATCTGGTGTGCCGTATGTTTCAGTTTGTCACCAGGGACCTACTCCTGTTTAACACACCTTGTGCGGTGTGCCTGAACCTACGTGCTGTGGCGATTCAACTGGGCTTCTCCGTCGCGCTGCCGGTCGCCATGGCAACCGTCTCGAACTTCCACGTACGTGAACGATGCTGTCCCCGATCAAGCCCGGTAATCCCCACGGAGCGCGCATCCTCCATACATAACTCTCCCCAGCTGGGACTATGCTTTGAGTTCGAAAACGTGCGGGATAACAATACGGCATTGTATTTCGTAAAGTGGGTAATGCACTCCGGGAGGATTCAGCTGAGACCTGGTTCTGTGTCTCAGGTGACACTGACAACCGCAACGAGTCGCATTTAGCTACGCACCTTTAATAGGACTGGGGTTTTCGGGACATTAACCTCACGGTAATGGACATATGCCTCCGATAACCCACGGTTAATTACGAGCAAAGCGGGAGGCTCAGCGAGTTCTTGTCAACCAGGTTGAAAATTAATTTGTGTGAAAGGTCCGCACGTAACGCTTGATAACTTAGCGTCCGTTTATCCTATAATTATGCAGCAAGCACGTGTACATAGCTTAATTCGCGCCCCGGCATGGCATTTGCCACATTCTCTGGTGCTGGATAGGTTGTTGCTATCTCCCCTCCCCAACCAGCATTTCAAACCGCGACACAACGCGAAGCCAGCGTGTTGCACGTGACGAGACGACGGGATTGATACCTCAGCGTGTTGTGCATGACGAGACGACGGGATTGATACCTCAGCGTGTTGTGCATGACGAGACGACGGGATTGATACCTCAGCGTGTTGTGCATGACGAGACGACGGGATTGATACCTCAGCGTGTTGTGCATGACGAGACGACGGGATTGATACCTCAGCGTGTTGTGCATGACGAGACGACGGGATTGATACCTCAGCGTGTTGTGCATGACGAGACGACGGGATTGATACCTCAGCGTGTTGTGCATGACGAGACGACGGGATTGATACCTCAGCGTGTTGCACGTGACGAGACGGCGAGATTGATACCTGAGCGTGTTGCACGTGACAGATTAGGGGCCGCGGTAGCTCAGTTGGTAGAGCGTCGGACTCTTGATCGCAAGATGGTGGGTTCGAATCTCACAACCGATGGCATTTACCGAGTCCACCCGCGACCAATCGGCGTGAGAGGTTGGCGACGCTATATAACCTAGCGGTTGAATGCGTTGTAAAAGAACCCAAGGAGACGGCGAGATTGATACTTAAGCGTGTTGCACGTGACGGGATGGCGAGATTGATACTCCAGCGTGTTGCACGTGACGAGACGGCGAGATTGATACCTCAGCGAGTTGCACGTGACGGGATGGCGAGATTGATACTTCAGCGTGTTGCACGTGACGAGACGGCGAGATTGATACCTCAGCGAGTTGCACGTGACGGGATGGCGAGATTGATACTTCAGCGTGTCGCACGTGACGAGACGGCGAGATTGATACCTCAGCGTGTTGCACGTGACGGGATGGCGAGATTGATACTCCAGCGTGTTGCACGTGACGAGACGGCGAGATTGATACTTCAGCGAGTTGCACGTGACGGGACGGCGAGATTGATACTTCAGCGTGTTGCACGTGACGAGACGGCGAGATTGATACCTCAGCGTGTTGCACGTGACGGGACGGCGAGATTGATACTTCAGCGTGTTGCACGTGACGAGACGGCGAGATTGATACCTCAGCGTGTTGCACGTGACGGGACGGCGAGATTGATACTTCAGCGTGTTGCACGTGACGGGACGGCGCGATTGATACCTCAGCGTATTGCACGTGACGGGACGGCGCGGTTGATACCTCAGCGTGTTGCACGTGACGAGACGGCGAGATTGATACCTCAGCGTGTTGCACGTGACGGGACGGCGAGATTGATACTTCAGCGTGTTGCACGTGACGGGACGGCGCGATTGATACCTCAGCGTGTTGCACGTGACGGGACGGCGCGATTGATCACGGTCGAGGAGTCGCTGAGGTGTTGTCCACGAGAGTAGGCTGTCACGCTACTCTGAGGAGAGAGTCGGTCGCTGAGGTGTTGTCCACGAGAGTAGGCTATCACGCTTCACGCTGCTCTGAGGAGAGCGTCGTTTTACGGTTTACGGCGACCACCCGGCTGCCGCCCTTTCCGAAGTCCAGTTAATCAAAGACAGCAGTTCTTTCGAACCAAGTCCAAGATTCAGACCTACCAAGATCCAGACAAAACATCCCAGATTATTACTCAAGCTACAAGAAGCCGTGGGGCTCCCGGTTGGACCCCGACTTCTCTACAGTACGATCTTTTCCCTGACGAATTTTTGCCGTACTAATTTTTGCGTACGAACTTTTGCCATGCGAGCTTTTGTCATGCGAGTTTTAGCTGTGTAACGGCGTGTTTCAGCCGGCCGAGCGGCAGATGACGTCACGGGTACGGGTGTGTGTGTTTCAGCTGGCCAAGCGGCAAATGACGTCACGGGTACGGGTGTATGTGTTTCAGCTGGCCGAGCGGTGGACGACCTCGTGGGTACGGGTATGTGTGGGTGTGTTTCAGCCTGTCAAGCGGTAAATGACGTCACGGGTACGGGTGTGTGTGGGTGTGTTTCAGCCGGCCGAGCAGTGGATGACGTCACGGGTGCGGGTGTGTGTGTTTCAGCTGGCCGAGCGGCGGATGACGTACGCGCTGCCGACGCTGACGGAAGATCCGCGCTCACTGCTGGCCATCTGGAGGCGGCTGTCGCGGCCGCTGGCTCGGCCGCTCGCCCTGCTGGCGGCTGCTCACACCCTGGCCGCCGCCATCGTCACAAACTTGGAGGCCAGCGAGTACTACTCGATCCTGGACAAGGCAGACCAGCAGGACCGGCTCTGGGCCGAGCAGCGGTCGACTGGGCCGGCAGCGGCAGCCGCTGTTTCATAGCGGAGGGTGGCGGGCACACTGTGATGTGGGTGCTGCCTGTTGAGTGCGTGCAACTGTTTGGATAGTGTTTGGTTAGCGGCGAATACATACGACTGGAGCTGATTGTCTCCCACGATTTTGACTAAACCAGGCGGACCGACTGGTGCTAATAGGCAGAACTGTTACCTGCATCGATAAATAATGGGGCGACTAAGTGGTGGGGTTGTTGTCACTTGTCACAAGTGGACGTCTTTGTTCTCGGAGACTACTGGGCTGCGGCGTGGGCTGCATTTGGGAATTGGAGACCCGGGGAAGTGAATAGTTTAGGGCGGTCAAAGCCTAGTGTACACCACCACAGTTCACCGGCTGTTGGGTGCGTCACGGGCCAGGAAGTACGTCTCAGGCTACGGAATCCGACCGATGGCGGGCGGGCTGTGGACATGCGCACTGTGGGTTTACCGCACAGGATACATTAGCTTATTTCTATTCGTGGAATAAATAAGAGCAAAAGAACTTCATTTACTTCTGTGCAGATCTATGATCCGATCGAAATTAGACTACGCCTGCGTTGTGTACGATAGTGCTTCTAATACATCGAAGCGAACACTTGACACAATTCATCATACCTCTCTGCGTATTGCTACTGGCGCCTTTCGCACCTCCCCAGTTGCCAGTCTCCTGGCGGAGGCGAACGAGCCATGTCTTGCTCTACGTCGTGAATTGCTCGGAATGCGTTATGCATGTAAGCTGCGACAGTTCCCTGACCATCCTACTTATCGGTCAACATTTTCGCGCCATATTCGGGCTTCGTTTAGAGGGAGGCGATGCGAAAGTGCGCTACCTTTCTGTGTCAGAATCCGCACACTCTTAGAAGATCACAACGTGAAACTACGCGGGGTGATGCGTGTGACGTCATTAAAATGTCCTTGGAAACTGACTTCTCCAAATATCGATGTGTCGCTCTCGTGCCTGAGGAAAGGTGACGTCCTTCCACAGGAACTTAAACTAAGGGCACTAGAACTTATCTCATACAGAAACTATACGCCAACGTATGCAGACGGTTCGAAGACGGACACCGGTGTTGGATGTGCCTTTGTGTCGGGTACTGTTAGTAGATCGTTTTCTCTCCCAGCCAACGCATCTGTTTACACATCGGAGCTGGTCGCCATAAACAAAGCTTTGAGTTTCATTGAGATTGACGATCATTCACAGCACGTACTATTTAGCGACTCGCTAAGCAGCCTACTCGCGCTAGGAGCGTTTTATCCATCGAACTCGATTCTACAGGAGATTCTGTCTAGACTCACATCGCTGACCTTCAGAGGAAAAACTGTCATATTCTGCTGGATTCCGAGCCACGTGGGCATCTGTGGCAATGAGGTCGCTGATGCTGCAGTGAAGCGTGCTGCTCGGGCTCCTTACACGCGACGTCTCCCCCTCCCTGCGACTGACTTATATCCAGAAATAAAAAGCTACCTCTCCACTAGGTGGCAGGCCAGTTCGGACGCCACCATGGACAACAAGCTGAGAACAATTCAGCCCTGTATCGGTGAATGGTTATCATCATCACATAAAATCAGACAGCACGAGGTGGCACTATGTCGCCTGCGAATTGGCCACACGTACGAGACTCGCCGCTACCTTCTGACCGGCGGTGACAGTCCGCTGTGCCCAAGGTGCCATGCTGCACTGTCAGTGCGGCACGTACTGGTTGCCTGCAACCGACTTACCGGCGAGCGAAGACGTCATTTTGGACGTATCCCTTAGGGAAGTATTAGGTGACGAGTCATCCCTTGTTCAATCGGGACGGCTCTTCCGCTTCCTATCAGCTATCAAGTTTTCTGTGATTTATGCTCCTCATTAACCCGCTTTTATATTGGAAAAATTCGGATCGTGCCACTGCATATCACAGTTGTATTTGACCTTGTGGCATGTCATTCTGACTAATTTCGATTGCTTTCACTGTTTGACTGATGATGTTGCTACCTTTCACTGTTCGACTGATGATGTTGCTTGCATCTCGCTGTTTCACTGACGATGTTATGGGCGCTGCATGACCGGTGCAGTCGATGCGCCCCTAAACTCCAATAACCAACCAATAAGAACAAAGATATGGCGGCTTCCGTAGCGAGTGTGCATTGCGCATGGCCGTCACGTGGCTGTCGCCGGAAAATGAGGCTGCTGAGCGTTGTGTTCGGCGGCAGGAGCAGATTTCCCCATCCCCCATCGGGCAGTCTTGGGGGAGGGTCATTATATACCCCCCCCCACTATAACCTCCAAACTAAGCGTCACACAAAGGTGCAAGGGGGCTCATCGGAAAGCGCTCGATGAGTAGGGTCAGAAACCGCACCAAAAAGTTTTGTATCCCCTCAAAAAGTGACGTCACTAGGTATGTTCATGTGGTCGCGACTGACGTCATGTTTAAATGGTTCTGAGAGTTCATTTTGTGGAAGATTTTAAAAGCAAAACTTATTTGGAATCAGAAAAGGAAGGCGAAATGAACCATGGTCCCAAAATGTTTGCCCACCCAAAAATAAACCTTTTTCTTTTCAAATTTCCAAAATTTTGCGTTGCTTTATTTTAATTTGGATGTTTCTAATGGGTTGAATGCGCCGAGAAACATTGTTTTAAGTAAGCTTAGTCTCTTAAAAAAGGTGCTTACTTTGGCCGGAATCTTCGATTTTACCTATAATGGGAAAGTATGCAAAACAGATAAGCCATTAAAAACGCAAAAATTCACACATTTATCTGGTGCGTTTTGCTACGTCTCTGAAGATAAGTTAACTCCGAAAGTTTCATTCAAATCCCTTTACCCGTTAAAGTGTGACGACTGGTTGAACATTTTTGGAGGTGACCTCACTTGAGCTTGATTAACTCGGTGACCATGAATGACCTGACCTTAAAACCGTCACACAACATGTCCAACTGATATGGGAAGAGGTATGTCAACCTTCGGCGCACTGCCGCGCGCCGTTTTTCACTATTCGTGGAAAACCTTAGGGAAGGTGGAAAAAAACACCCCCTCCCGAAACAGCGGGAGTCAAAGAATCGCTCACACCTGGCTTTCTCCAGCGTGTTCATTGTTTTGCTTTCACAGGCGGATTCGACGGTTATGACCTGTCGATCAGCTGGTACTTGGAAATAGAGAACAGCGATTTTGGTTGATGACGTGCATTATTATTCTGCAGTTTTTGTCTCGCATTGTCTTCGATTTCCTATGCGCACTGCTCAAACTTAATGTGCTAACTGTCGTAGCCACATCCTATGAAGTTTTTGGTTACAAGCGATGGAAACCCGAGCGAGTGTTTTGTGTATATACGGTAAACGGCGCACCCGCCCTTCAGGCTATCAACGCGCCCTGCAGCGCGCCCGCAATCCCGCCGTACCCACCAGCGACCTACTTTGCCTGGTCTACTGACCTACTTTGCCTGGTCTACTGACCTACTTTGCCTGGTCTACTGACCTACTTTGCCTGGTCTACTTCCTAGTTGATGAACATGTTCAGGCATGCTGTCATACCTTACGATACCACATCATGCATTCGCAATAGTTAGCCCGTCATACACTATAAAACACGGGTGTATCTTCGCATGCTTTTGTGAGGGCAGTTTCCCCCACCCCACCCACAAGGCTGGCTGTGCCGTCCCAATAATTTCAACTTTCAACATGGCACCCTATGTGGTATGTTCCCCAATATATTTGGGCCCCCCATTGCCTTCAGGTATCGTGCCCTCCCAATAATTCCCAGAAACTTACACCTGTCACCTACAATAGAACATGTTTTACTTGGATGCACAATAAATGCCTTACAGCGTGGCTCCATTTCCAATTACTTTGCCAACAATTAATTACCATTCCTCTCCTCTCTCGTATGACACAAATAAGTTGCCTTTCAGTAAGCAAGCAGAGACCGGTCCAAGTTGGAAAAACGGACGGTTGCCCTTTAGATTACGCTCAGTTTTTTACTTTAGGGTTTTCCAAGCAGCTTGTTTTTCTCTCTTCGGGTGTTTCCAAACTTTTCATTTACACATTCACGTACACAGCCAAGGTTGAGCCCGGACGCATACGGCTCGCCCCGGACGCCGGGCCTCGGCTTCTGCTCCAGGTCGCGGGGGGGTCAGCGGAGTCAATCATCTCCCAAGACCAGCTGCGGCGGAATCGGGGAAACAAACGGAAGTAGCGGTGCTGGCCACCATCCAAGTGTACTGTCCAAGAAAAGGTATGTGTGTGTCCTATGTGTGGCCGTCGATTATGCTTCCTTGTGTATACTTGTGTGTGTATGCCATGCTTCTTTGTTTACTCCTACTTATGTACTTGTTTTTGTTTCTGTGTGACGTTCTGTGCTTCCCGCCTGATACCCGACGTCGCCAGCAGTTGACTTGCCTTGAGTGATTCAACACCGGATGCGACGCGATCCGGCTTAGCGCTACTGTAAATTTAAGCGGCGTACTCCAGGCAGGTGGCACTCTTCCTCAACCAAGGAGGAAACAAAACATGTCCAAGGAAAGGGCTTCATGACGAAGCTCGGCCAGCGCAAGCTGGACCGGCACCAATCCGGACAGCTGCCGTCCACGTGACTAGGTGAGATCACGTGACCAGCGTGTCCCCAGGCCAGGAGATTGCCAGTCATTTCATTCATGGCTGGAAGAGATTACCGTAGTCCGTAAAGATTCCGCTTTGCCAGCTGGTGCGCTTCTAGAACAGCGTTCAGATGTAACTAATTATCTGTATTACAGTTTCTCATAAGCTAAGCTCAAAGTCGTGCATCACAATCGAGCCGCCCCGCCTCTGTACAACTCTACACGTTACCGCGGCGGCAGATGGTCTGCCCCATGACGCTGTCGCCGTCTGGAAATGAAATATTGACCGAGCGCAAAATGAGTCGGGCCGCTTCGTAGCCGTCGCATTGGAACGACCAAGTGCCCGTGTGTGCCGCAGAGGTTCATCAGCCCAGTACACAGGTGCCGGTGTGTGCCGCAGACGTCACCATCCCAGTACACAGGTGCCGGTGTGTGCCGCAGAGGTTCACCAGTCCAGTACACAGGTGCCGGTGTGTGCCGCAGATGTCACCATCCCAGTCCACAGGTGCCGGTGTGTGCCGGCAGATGTCACCATCCCAGTCCACAGGTGCCGGTGTGTGCCGCAGACGTCACCATCCCAGTACACAGGTGCCGGTGTGTGCCGCAAGAGGTTCACCAGCCCAGTACACAGGTGCCGGTGTGTGCCGCAGATGTCACCATCCCAGCCCACAGGTGCCGGTGTGTGCCGCAGACGTCACCATCCCAGTACACAGGTGCCGGTGTGTGCCGCAGACGTCACCATCCCAGTACACAGGTGCCGGTGTGTGCCGCAGAGGTTCACCAGTCCAGTACACAGGTGCCGGTGTGTGCCGCAGATGTCACCATCCCAGTCCACAGGTGCCGGTGTGTGCCGCAGACGTCACCATCCCAGTACACAGGTGCCGGTGTGTGCCGCAGATGTCACCATCCCAGTACACAGGTGCCGGTGTGTGCCGCAGACGTCACCATCCCAGTACACAGGTGCCGGTGTGTGCCGCAAAGGTTCACCAGTCCAGTACACGGGTGCCGGTGTGTGCCGCAGATGTCACCATCCCAGTACACAGGTGCCGGTGTGTGCCGCAGACGTCACCATCCCAGTACACAGGTGCCGGTGTGTGCCGCAGAGGTTCACCAGTCCAGTACACAGGTGCCGGTGTGTGCCGCAGATGTCACCATCCCAGTACACAGGTGCCGGTGTGTGCCGCAGAGGTTCATCAGCCCAGTACACAGGTGCCGGTGTGTGCCGCAGATGTCACCATCCCAGTACACAGGTGCCGGTGTGTGCCGCAGATGTCACCATCCCAGTACACAGGTGCCGGGGAGACGCCGAGTGCCTGAATCAGCCAGAGGCGCACTGCAACAAGACATTCCGTCATTGAAGATGCAAACGAGATAGCCAACCACTGTATAGGGTGGGTGACTTGAAGGAAAGCCAACTGTACAACGTCGGAAATACTCTGCCATTTATTTGAACTGCGATGATCATCATGTGGTCGAAATACAAAATTAGCTTCATTAACATCCGCATGTTAGGCATGACTTGGGATTTCGTCTTCCGCCGACGAAATTAGTACCTCACCCAAAACAAACAAAACAAAAAAAGAAATATTGATCAGTATTCAGCTATCCGATGGAAAAAAAATGTGGCTAATAGCGATATTTCCCTGGGGGCGTTCAATTCCAGTCACATCGCCCTCATATCACTAAAAACACTAAAAATGCTTGAATTAGAAAATATACAAACACTCTGGCTTGCACGTTTCTTCAATAACGCGCCTCACGAATGCCTTCTACGTTTCCTCAATCCCTCGTCTCACGAATGGCTGTCGACCGACATCGTCAGGAACAAGAACTCGATCCAAGCTTTCATGCATAAAGTGAACTCACTGGAAAAAAAAGCCTGGGCGCGCGTGCTACGTGACCAATGCAGTCGATGCGCCCTAAAGCTCATAGCGCGCGTCCCGCAACGTGGCTGACCCAACGGGTTAGCGACGTTCGCCGCGCAGCACCCGAGGAGATCACCTAATGTTTTAAACGTGTGCCATTAACTGGCGTTACGATTCCGGCGGCGACAGCCCAGACGCGTCCACCAATCGTGATTGCGTTTCCAATGGCGATCATCAACACACTGCACCGGCACTGAGCGCGATTCAGCAGCGGGGTCGACTGGCGCCGGGCTGCGCCTGCCAATGAGGACGACTGGCGCCGGGATGGGCCTGCCAATCGGGCCCACTGGCGCCGGGCTGCGCCTGCCAATGTGGTCGACTGGCGACGAGCTGCGCCTGCCAATGAGGACGACTGGCGCCGGGATGGGCCTGCCAATCGGGCCCACTGGCGCCGGGCTGCGCCTGCCGATGTGGTCGACTGGCGACGAGCTGTGCCTGCCAATGAGGCCGACTGGAGCCGGGCTGTGCCTTTCAACTGGCGCCGGGCTGGGCCTGCCAATGAGGCCGACTGGCGCCGGGCTGTGTCTGCCAATGAGGCCGACTGGCGCCGGGCTGTGCCTTACAATGGGGTCGACTGGCGCCGGGCTGTGCCTTTCAACTGGCGCCTGGCTGGGCCTGCCAATGAGGCCGACTGGCGCCGGGCTGCGCCTGCCAATGAGGCCGACTGGCGCCGGGCTGTGCCTTTCAACTGGCGCCAGGCTGTGTCTGCCAATGAGGCTGACTGACGCCGGGCTGTGGCAGCCAATGAGGCGGGCAGACATGACACTCGCCTTCAGAAGACCTGCACCCGGTGGTTTTCCCGGTCGCACACCAGGATGTTGCCGTTCGACATCACCGCCACGCCCTCCAGACCTGCGCAGGCCATGGGACGTTTAGTCGGACAGATCACACCGGCCGTCGCGCCCATCAAACCGCAGACAAAGTACAATGTAGAAGTCTGAAACGATGTCAACATATTAATCCAGATTCAGGCTTGAGGCATCACATCTGCATATCAGTTCACATGTACCACAGTTCACACCTGACCACAAATTCCGGCTGGACTCGCAGTTCACCGTCGTCCATAGTTGCCTGCTAAGTCGTGGGAATTGACCCGTATGTTCTAGGTGCGACACACCACAAACGGCCTGTCACATTCCGATCCCCTGGCTTGGGTTGGCTAAAGTGCTCTTAACGAGGGAGGTCTATCAATTTGAAATGAAATATTGATTTATATTTAGAACACCATCATTCATGGTCAAATTGCATCACCAATTCCACTACAAATAACCTTCCATTGGGTCCGAAGCTATCAGTCGTATCCTACCGTTTGCCTATAGTTTGTTGCCGTCCTACAATTGTTGCCGTCCTACAATTTGCAGTGGGAAATATATCCGTAAGTTGCATTTTGCGTATTTCATGGACTATTTGGATGATTTGCTTTGATGAAAAATGACTTTTGGGAATTATAAATTACACTTGTCGATGGATTAAAAACCAGTATCTATTTGGGTAGCTTTCCAAACTATCATTTAACGTCCAGTTGGGTACCCTCACGGAAAAAAACCAACCGTTGTTAGCGATTGAACCATTCTGATATTTCTAACATAATCTATGCAATATTAAGGTCATCTAGCCATAACTGATCCAAAATTAGGGTGAACGGTGAAAACGTTCGTAGTGCTCTCAAGAAGTCGGCAGTGCCTCAAAGAAAGTTGGGAATGCTTGATCATCCCCAATTAGATACCAAGTTCTGATATTGACCAATGCCAATTCCGCAACCAATACAGAGTCTCTACCTTGTCCAGTGATCGTACATTTTGTCAGGATGCCGTAGCTTTAGTCGTTGTTGGCAACAAAAATTTGGTCATGTTGCCGTAGTTCAGTTTTGTTGGCAACGTAAATTTGCACAGCCAAGTGGAGACATAACCGAACAGCCCGTGCTAACTGCGCCGCTGTGCACGTCTCACCTTTAAATTCGCCGTCCTGGCTGCCCCACGAGCCGAATGCCTTCAAGAATGTGCCGTCGGGTTCGAACACCTGTATCCTGTTGTTGCCGGAGTCGCCCACGATGATGTACCCCTGGTCGTCTACAGCCACTCCCCTGGCGGACACGTACCGAACAGTCTCAGCCATCTGCACGCACCATGTTGCACTTGGCGGGTGGCGGAGGGCCGATGGGCCGCATGGGTGCACGAACGACTGCCGACAGTTGGCCGCTGGGACACCCCGAACTGAGACCCTGAGAGACGACGGCAGCCGGTCGATGTTAACGCGACGCCGAGACCGTCGTCGGCCCGCAGCGACAGGGGCGCGAGGTTTGCCGACATGATACGATTTTACTGGCTATTTCGGCGCGGCCGTGTGTCCCGCGGGCACGGCCTCGCCTCGCATCACGGCACCTTCCAACTCTGTGAACCGAAGTGACCTGTGGGCTCTGATTTGTGTTCAGCCTGAGAACTGGCGTCAAGTTTCGCCGCCGCCGCGTGTCGGCGGCGCAGGTATCCCAGGTAAGAAGGCACAGGCAAGAGGTCAGGGCGCTGGTAAGAGGGTAAAGGCGAGAGGTCAGGGAGCTGGTAAGAAGGCACAGGCAAGAGGTCAGGGCGCTGGTAAGAGGGTGTAGGCGAGAGATCAGGGAACTGGTAAGAAGGCACAGGCAAGAGGTCAGGGCGCTGGTAAGAGGGTGTATGCGAGAGGTCAGGGAGCTGGTAAGAGGGTACATGCGAGAGGTCAGGGAGCTGGTAAGAAGGTGCAGGCGAGAGGTCAGGGAGCTGGCAAGAAGGTGCAGGCGAGAGGTCAGGGAGCTGGTAAGAAGGCACAGGCAAGAGGTCAGGGCGCTGGTAAGAGGGTGCAGGCGAGAGGTCAGGGAGCTGGTAAGAGGGTGCATGCGAGAGGTCAGGGAACTGGTAAGAAGGTGCAGGCGAAAGGTCAGGGAGCTGGTAAGAGGGTGCAGGCGAGAGGTCAGGGAGCTGGTAAGAGGGTGCATGCGAGAGGTCAGGGAGCTGGAAAGAAGGTGCAGGCGAGAGGTCAGGGAGCTGGTAAGAAGGCACAGGCAAGAGGTCAGGGCGCTGGTAAGAGGGTGCAGACGAGAAGTCAGGGAGCTGGTAAGAGGGTGCATGCGAGAGGTCAGGGAGCTGGAAAGAAGGTGCAGGCGAGAGGTCAGGGAGCTGGTAAGAAGGCACAGGCAAGAGGTCATGGCGCTGGTAAGAGGGTGTAGGCGAGATATCAGGGAGCTGGTAAGAAGGCACAGGCGAGAGGTCAGGGCACTGGTAAGAGGGTGCAGACGAGAGGTCAGGGAGCTGGTAAGAAGGTGCAGGTGAGAGGTCAGGGAGCTGGTAAGAAGGTGCAGGCGAGAGGTCAGGGAGCTGGTAAGAATGTGCAGGCGAGAGTTCAGGGCGCAGGGAGCCACGTGCAGGCGAGAGGTCAGGTCGCCGATAGGTAGATACACGCGAGAGGTCAGGTCGCAGGTAAGTAGACACAGGCGAGGTAAGTCAGGTCAGGACGCAGGTAATTAGACACAGGCGAGAGGTTAGGTCGTAGGTATGTACATAGATACAGGCGAGAGGTTAGATCGCAGGTATGTAGGTATTATCCAAATATCTTGGTAAATATTTTAGGAATCTCCATGCCGACTGAACTATAAATAGGAGGAAATTTCGCTTGAGTAGGTCTGTGGCCGGTAGTTACCGGGTGTATTGCTCCCCAACTGGCGCCTGAAGCTCCCCTTGCCAGGAAGGGAGAGGATGTGGGTGTTGGGCTCCCCCAGATGTTCGGGTGTAGCGCGTTGTGTCGAAGTTTGCAAAATTATTTAAATTAATTTGAAGGTTGAAAAGGGATTAAGTTGAAGAACTATTAACGAAGTAGCCGAAATTCTAGGAATTTTGAGGGGGGTGTAGTCCGACTTCCCCAACCTTGGCGGCTCTTGCCAACGCTGGACCTGGATACCCATGGAATCTGGACAGATATCTACCCCTAGACACCCTGATGGCTCACCTAGGGAACTTGAACTTGCCCTCCTCGCCGCCCTCGCCGCCGAACGTGGTGAGACACTTGCCGTTGACGTCAAACACCTGGACGCGATGGTTGTTGCTGTCTGTGACCACCACCCGGTTGGTGGCGCTGACGGCGATGTAGTGCGGGTGCGCCAGCTGACCAGAGCTACGTCCCTCCGAGCCGAACGTGCCCACGAATGTGCCGTCCGACTGGAACACCTGCCGACGAAGGTGGGGCACGGCATGACGATCACAACGGCGAAACGTGTGTGGAGCACGACATGAGGATCACAATGGCGAAACGTGTGTGGAGCACGACATGAGGATCACAACGGCGAAACGTGTGTGGAGCACGACATGAGGATCACAATGGCGAAACGTGTGTGGAGCACGACATGAGGATCACAACGGCGAAACGTGTGTGGAGCACGACATGAGGATCACAATGGCGAAACGTGTATGTGTGGCACGGCATGATGATCACAATGGCGAAACGTGTGTGGAGCACGACATGATGATCACAATGGCGAAACGTGTGTGGCACGGCATGACGATCACAACGGCGAAACGTGTGTGGAGCACAACATGAGGATCACAATGGCGAAACGTGTATATGTGGCACGGCGTGAAGATCACAACGGCGAAACGTGTGTGGAGCACGACATGAGGATCATAATGGCGAAACGTGTGTGGAGCACGACATGATGATCATAACGGCGAAACGTGTATATGTGGCACGGCATGATGATCACAACGGCGAAACGTGTGTGGAGCACGACATGATGATCACAATGGCGAAATGTGTGTGGAGCACGACATGAGGATCACAATGGCGAAACGTGTATATGTGGCACGGCGTGAAGATCACAACGGCGAAACGTGTGTGTGTGTGGCACGGCATGAAGATCACAACGGCGAAACGTGTGTGGAGCACGACATGAGGATCACAATGGCGAAACGTGTGTGGAGCACGACATGAGGATCACAACGGCGAAACGTGTGTGGAGCACGACATGAGGATCACAATGGCGAAACGTGTATATGTGGCACGGCATGATGATCACAACGGCGAAACGTGTGTGGAGCACGACATGAGGATCACAATGGCGAAATGTGTGTGGAGCACGACATGAGGATCACAATGGCGAAACGTGTATATGTGGCACGGCGTGAAGATCACAACGGCGAAACGTGTGTGTGTGTGGCACGGCATGAAGATCACAACGGCGAAACGTGTGTGTTTGGCACGGCAAGTCCAGAACAACACGAACACTTGAATGCTCGACGAGAATATAGTAAGCACAATAGAAGCAGGTGATGAGCATAACAGTGTTACAGGGCATAGAAGGACCACGTGTCAAATGCACATGGTGACGGTAGTAGTGGTAGTGGTATTTGAGTTCGTTTGCGATGCATCCGACTGCTGGATCATATAGCACCGCCAACCTATCACGCCGGTCGGTAGCCGGTGGACTCGGTAATCCCGCCGGTTGTGGGATTCGAGCCCACGCGCTTACGATCAAGAGTCCATCCCCCACCGCCTGAGCTGCCGCGGCCCCTGTACAGGGTGACATGACGTCTTCAGCGTAGCAAAGCACGGAGATTATTAAAATGTAGTTGCTGTGGTTGTACCTATGAATGTTGTTCTATATACATGGCTAGAAACCCCGGATGGGTCGGGAGGGGTGGCCTGGCCCCACTGGTTTGGTATCCAGCTGCATAGGTTAGCCTACCTGCGCTTCATCAAGTCCATTTTTAACTATAAGCAGCGGCAGGTAATCAGCGCTTTCCATCAGCACTGTATTTTTCATTATTTATTTGTTAACTCACAACCCATTTTATTATCTCTCGGAATGGTCAACCTACGCCACATTCCGCCAGACGGGGGTAAGCATAAGCTACCTGACAAGCTCTTCACCGTTGGCAGAGCTATCATGCCGACAGAGATGCTCGCCAGACAAAGCGCTGACGTCACACATACACACATACACACACACACACACAAATACACACGCGTGTGCGTACGCGCGTACACAGACACAGAGAGGTGACGTCATAGACACAGAGAGGTGACGCCACAGACAGGAAGTGCGCGGTCGGACCTGAGGTTGGCGCCACTGTGGACGGCGTCAGACCCGACGAACATTGCGGCAAAGTCGACCGGTGCACAGCCGGCCGGTCCTCGGCCGGGCAGGGTCCAATAGCTGACCTGCGGACCGATCCGCCACCTCACGGCTAACACTCATCGCAGGGGTTAGTCCATCACTGATCACGTGCCACGGTCAAATTCTCGGGTGGCCAACACTGGCCAACACTGGTGGTCATGCTGAGGACAGATTACTGCTGTACTATGGTCGGGTGGCCAACACTGGCCAACACTGGTGGTCATGCTGAGGACAGATTACTGCTGTACTATGGTCGGGTGGCCAACACTGGTGGTCATGCTGAGGACAGATCACTGCTGTACTATGGCCGGCGCAATTCAAAGTCAGCGGCACATTGAGCTGATTGGAAGGGACAAACAGGGAAGTAAGTCCATAAACAAAACAACATATAATGACTTCGTGGCCTGCAGTTACATGAACATGACAGCAAAGATATGGTTGCACAAGTAATTACCTCTCGCCGTTAGTATAGCAGCTGTAGATTAAACAGTAGATGAGTGCACGTCGGAATATAAATAATGCATATATATATATATATATATATATATATATATATATATATATATATATATATATATATATATATATATATATATAAATATATATATATATTATATATATCATATATATATATATATATATATATATATATTTATATTTATATTTATATGCCGATATGCAGTCATGTTAATGCATGTATCATTTACAATAAACATAATGCTGCTCCACGACATCTTTAAGAGTCATACAAAGCTATGCCGTGCTTACATCCGCACAGCGTGCACGGCATTGAAGGCCGTAGTTATGTCACCTCCATAGGATGTACTTGGCCGGGCCTGGGTCTGGCCTGCGAACTCCCGCGGATAAGACTGAACGGAGGCAAGGTGAAGTAGTGCATTGAGCCTGGTAGCGTAGCCACACTAACCTGGACCCGGTGGTTCTCCTTATCACAGCAGTAGATGAAGCCCAGTGCATCCGTGCTGACCCCCCACGGGTAGTTGAAGCGACCCTCCATGGAGCCGTTCTGGCCGAAAGTGCGCAGGAACCGACCGGACGGGTCGAAGATCTGGATACGGTGGTTGTACCTGTAGGAGAGTCAGCAGGCTGAATACTGCGGTCCGGATCACGTCCTGTCGGAGGGTCAGCAGGCTGAATACTGCGGTCCGGATCACGTCCTGGCGGAGGGTCAGCAGGCTGAATACTGCGGTCCGGATCACGTCCTGGCGGAGAGTCAGCAGGCTGAATACTGCGGTCCGGATCACGTCCTGGCGTAGGGTCAGCAGGCTGAATACTGCGGTCCGGATCACGTCCTGGCGGAGAGTCAGCAGGCTGAATACCGCGGTCCAGATCACGTCCTGGTGGCGGCCGTGTGTGTGTGGGGGGGGGGGTATTTTAACGCACATCCTTGTTTCCAGCCCATCAGGACGCGAGCTCCCCGGTGTGTGTGTGTTTTTTTTTAATGTTTTGTTTAGTGGATTCCTCGTTCCCCTACTTCGATTGCACGTGATGGAATGGCCTGTTTCCCCACCTGCAGACACGATGAACACTTGACCACCTCACCTGTCGGAAATGATGAACTGTCCGATCCTGTTGACAGACACCCCGGCCAGACAGTCGAACTCGGCCTCGCCGTTTCCGTACTGGCCGAACTCCTTGATGAATGTGCCGTTCTGGTCGAACACCTGCACAAAAGGAACGCGACATATAGTCCCCAGCGCCGCCCTGTAACTTGCCCAAAGCAAAAGGCAAAATCGAAACTTTATCATGGTGTCATTATCCGAAAGGAATAATTATATTTTACCGGTGCCATAATTAATCACACCGTTTCTTAGTTTTTGGATAAATTGCTACATTCAGTGCATTTACATTAACAATAAAGTCGCTGTACTTGTATGATGTATTATGTTCTCAGCTTCATATACTTTATCCATGTGAATAGTTTCTAAAACAATGGAGAGAAATTGGTCATTTTAAATATTGTGCCCGACCAAGCAGAGAGTTCAAGATGATTGCTTGTAAGGCATATTTCTGCTGAGTCAATACTTATCGCGAGTCCAGGTGGTGTGTGTCTATCTTGGAAGTCGTGTCGGAGACGAATGTGTCCCAACTCGTGGGAGCTTCAGCATGGCTCCCATCCAGAAGGGCGAGTGAGGTCATTTGACTACTCAATCAGACACACACACGCGCACACCACTTCTTAACTTGTGTCACTCACAGGAGCGACAGATTGTTCGGACATCAGCCAGCTGATACCAGGATGCGTAAGCATTACAGGGAACACGAGACTTTCTGAAGCCGAGGTGTCTGCAACGGTGGTAGTCTTCATGCCTCGCTAAACAGGCGACGCCTCTACTGAGAGCTTTACAGTGGTGTATGGATTCAGAGTCAGAGCCTCCTTTGACACGTTAATGTCGGCACGTTAGTGTCGGGGGCGTTACCCCACCCTACTTCCCGCCCATGATCGCCCCCTCCTCGACCCCAGTCAAGTCGCATTTCCTACTGCTTAAACATCACTGATTTGGGGAGGATGCTCGAAAGGCTGGCCGAAATCTGGCCCCATTGGCTTCACATGCGCGGTCTAACCAACTACCTAATTGTTGTTTTTTTACTTGACAGTAAAACAGGTGCATATTTTGGTTGGATGGGAATCAAATCAAGCAAATCTCAATTGGCTTTTGGTAGTATTACGGTTGTTTGTGAAACTGGGTTCTGCTTTATTTGTACTGCAAACGATATTTGTGAAATAAGAAGTATTAATATGTCTTTGTGGATGTATTATATACATACCTTCACAAAAAAGAGTAGTGGGTGCATTTGTATATTTGTTTTAATTGCGTTCATTTTAACTTCGGGTATGCAGCAAGTCGCATTCCAAACACTTGACATTTGTTTGCTCTATGCACTAAATCTGGAAGGGAACTGGCAATCTAGATGGTTTTCTAGTCGGTGTGTTAAACGAACTTCAGCAAGGTTTTCTTGTGTTCGGAATCCTTTTCATGGGAAATTAATGAGTCAGGCTGAAAGAAGAGAAAATTGGTTGCAGGTATTCAGATAATTAGGGTATACTTGAACTCATTTTCATTGTAAATATGTTTGTTAAACGACATACTAGTTCCACGCATTGGTAAACAATGTTTATCTTGTCGACCCTTGGAAACGGCCGTAGTCAATAAACGAGTGAACTTGAATCTAAATATATAATCGTCTGGAATCTAAAGGCACCTGTATGATCATAATGACTATACTGTGAGCATGTTCTTTCGTCGTAATGATCTACGATCGTCGCAAGCGACAGGACATTTTTTGGTGATTTTAGCTGATCGGCAATTTTTTTATCTCACTATGTGTCGGACAATACGTTTCCATGGAAATACTTAACACCTCCCAAGGGTACGATATTCATCTTTTAATAACATATAAATATGGTCGTAAAGAATATGATGTACGTAGCGTCAATATGTAAATAATAACACCACCAAGGTATTAAGTTATGTGTACAGTGGACAAACCTCAGACCGGCTTCGGCTCGGCCTTGGAGGCAATACTGAAGGCAGTACTGGATCTGAAGTGCTAATACTAACTTGGAGTGTATCTGGTGCTGTAAGCCTGCCCCGTACTGGGTCTGGAGCCGTAATACTAACCTGGAGTGTATCTGGGGCGGTAAGCCTGCCCCGTAGTGGGTCTGGAGCCGTAATACTAACCTGGAGTGTATCTGGGGCGGTAAACCTGCCCCGTACTGGGTCTGGAGCCGTAACATCATGGAGTATTCAGTACCATCCGCTCAAAACTGACCAGAGCCGCTGACTACTCCGCTGTACCATATTTTTGGTGCTACTGACTGCTTGTTACTGCAGTTCTTTATTTTTCATTTTCGTGGGGCGACACCCGTCGCTCTTTTCTCATTTCTTTTCTAGTGGAGTGACACCCGTCACCCCACCCGTTTTTCGTCGTCGTCGTATTTCCGTTCCCTGAGTTTCTGTGTGTCCGTTATCTTTGTTTATATTACATTAGGTAGGATTTTTTCCCCGTGATGGGGAAAAAGCGTAAAAAAAGACACGGACCCATGCTCGCCAACGGACTCAGACTCGGATTTTCCTCCTCTGACCACACCCGACGACCATCGCACGAACACAGACCTGGCCCCTGATGCTCCCTCGATTGATGGAAATGTTGATGACCCGCGCCGAACTATTCCCCTCGATGACGCCATGGAAGCCCTTTGCGCCTCGCCGACCCCTGCTCGTCCCACGACCTCGCCTCGCAATCCAGACCAGACCATCACTCTCCACGCCGCTGACCCACGCTCGAACCAGACCACTTCATCCCAACCTGAACCCATTGAACCCTACCTCGACAGTGCTGGATCATACATCGTAGTAAAGCCTGTCGAGGAGTCCGTCTCCTTTCGTCGTGTCAACGTTTTCTGGCCAACCAAGCAGCTCCTCGCCATTTGTTCCTTAGCCAATCCTGACATTGAAGCTCCAGCCAACGGAACCCTCGTCATCAAAACCCAAACCCGAGCCCAGACCAAAGCCCTCCTCCGTACCACCACATTTTGTGGTAAATCCGTGACCATTTCACTCCACTCCAACCGCAATTCCACCAAGAGCACCGTCTTCGTGCCGGAGCTCCGCTTCATGTCTGAGGAAGATATTCAAGCGGAGCTCAGGCCAGAGGGGGTGACCCACGTCCGCCGCATCACATCCTTCAAAGATGGCCAGAAACGTGACATGAGTCTCCTGGTCCTTACCTTCAACTCTACAACTCTTCCCAAGACCCTCCTCGCCGGCTACATCCGATTCCAAGTCCGTGTCTTTATTCCCAATCCTCTCCGCTGTTTCAATTGCCAGCGCTTTGGGCATGGCAGCAAGGATTGTCGCCAAACAGCCCGCTGCCCAAAGTGTGGTGAATCACCCCATTCTGATTCCACCTGCTCCAAACCTGCCCACTGTCTCAACTGCAATACATCCGACCACCTGACCACATCACCCCTCTGTCCAGTATGGCGCAAGGAGAAGGAGGTCTGCGCTGTCAAGGCCACGACCGGGGTGTCATACCCCCAGGCCCGACGGTCTGTCGAGGCCGCATCTCCATCAACTAAAACTTACGCCCAGGCGGCCACCGTTGCTCCCCCCACACGTCGCGTCAACACTACTTCTGCCTCGATGCAAACAGACATGATTCCAGGTGTAGCTCCACTAAAAAAACTTACTCCACTGACCACACCGACACAAACCACCCTGGCTCCCAACACTCAGACCACTCCGACACAAACCACCCTGGCTCCCAACACTCAGACCACTCCGGCTCCAAACAAATGGACCACTCCGGGGAGGAGTGATAGGCCCCGCAGTCACTCCGCTGCGGGAGCAAATTCTCGTTCCCCGTCAGCGGGCCGCCGGTCCAACGCGGCTTGTCCAGCGCCGGCCGGCGCCCACGTGACCCGACCAACTCCCAGCCGGCGGGCATCCCCCGCGGCAGTGGCCGGCCGACGTGAGTCGGCCGCCAAGGTCACCGGTCGGTCGGACGGTTCAGGCGGGACAACCGCCGCCGGACGCACATGCCCGCCCGAGCTGCAATCGTGGCTGCGCCAGGCACCGAAAGGTGCCGACAAATATTAATTCTCACCAATGTCCATATTTCTCCAATGGAACTGCCGTAGTTTAATATCGAAATGGGCCGAAATGAAAGCACTCTTTAGTTTACTCACTCCCATTCTCATCGCACTTCAGGAAACCTGGTTCTTACCCACCGATCCATATAATTTCAATATCTGTAATTACTCGCTGTACCGCCACGACGAGGTACGTGAAACACACCGCAGTGGCGGTACCGCACTTTACATAAACAATGATTACACACATACACAAATTACACTCAATTCACCATTACAAGCCGTAGCCTGTACTATGCGTTTTCATGGTAGGAACATAGATGTATATTCATTATATATTCCACCATCTACAGACAACGCAAACATTTTGACAGAATTAGAAAACCTCATAGCCCAATTCAAAAATGCTTTCATTTTACTTGGCGATTTTAACGCCCATAGCCCAGCGTGGGATAGAATACGCACACTTCCAGACACTCGCGGACGCATAGTTGAACACATCTTAGACAGACACAATTTAGTATTACTTAACACCAGTGAGCCAACATTTTTCCACCTCGGTCACAATACAGAAACTGCCATTGATTTAACAATTTGTTCTCCAGCCCTGGCCAACGAATTTGATTGGACAATAGACACAGACATACATGATAGCGATCACTACCCCATTAAATTAGTACCGACCATTTCAACAACTGCCGATACCACACCAAGTTTCATTCCTCGCTGGAAACTTTCGAAGGCCGACTGGACCAAATTTGAGGAGCTTTCGTCATTACAGTACAACTCGGACATTTCTCCAATACAAAACATTCATTTAATTACCAACACACTTTTACAAGCAGCGTCTGCAACAATTCCACTCACAAAGCCTATCACAAAACGTACCCCAGTCCCCTGGTGGTCCATAGAAGTTTCCCAAGCAATAGCCACTAGAAAAGGAGCATTTAGAAAATATTTACGCCATCCCGACCAACAAAATTTAATCAACCGGAACCATGAACGTGCAAGAACACGCTGCATTATACGTAACGCTAAGCGCCGGTCATGGGCCAATTACCTCCAGCAACTTACTTGCGACACACCATTAAGCAAAATATGGGGATTAATCCGCCGTTTGAGCGGACGATCCCCATTTAGATCATTACCAGCCCTCAAACTTCATAATCACATAATTACAGAACCCCAAGAAATCGTAAACACCATAGCGGATACCATTGCCCACCATAGCTCCGACGAAAACTACAGACCTGGCTTCATAGAAAATGCACAACACACTTTTTACCTCGATCTCGCACAATTTGATTCTGATAACACAGAAATATATAATACTCCTTTTCAAATTTCAGAACTTGAGACAGCCATTTCCTCCGCCGGCAATACTTCAGTAGGGCCCGACAACTTACATTATTCTTTTTCAGACATCTACCGGATCACACCAAACATTGCATTTTGCACACATTTAATACACTATGGACAACTCATACCTTCCCCGAAACTTGGCAAGAATCTTTCATTATACCCATCCCAAAACCTGGCAAGGACCATAGTAACCCCACTAATTTTCGACCCATTGCACTCACCAGTTGTTTAGGAAAACTTGTTGAACGTATAGTTATAAAAAGACTGACCTGGCACCTGGACACAAATTCCATTCTATCTCCCTTTCAATGTGGTTTTCGACGAGGACGCAGCACCATAGATCATCTTATTCGGTTAGAGACTGACATCCGGCAAGGCTATAAAAAAACATGAACACACTATCGCAGTATTTTTAGACATAAGCAAAGCGTACGATATGGTTTTCAAACCAGCATTACTTTTCAAAATTCAACAACTCGGTATAAAAGGACATTTAGCACATTATTTAGTAGGTTTTTATCTGGTTCTCGTCGATTCCACATCAGGTACCGGTCAGCCATTTCCGATCCACATTGTCTTCAGAACGGCCTACCACAGGGAAGTTGTCTTTCACCAGTATTATTTAACATTATCATTAATGATCTTTTCGATGACATGCCTACCAATATATCATATTCACTATTTGCAGACGACAGCGCAATTTGGTGCTCCGGGAAAAATTATGGACATTGTTTAATTCGCTTACAAAACACACTGGACAGAATACACGAATGGTCCTTGAAGTATGGTTTCATTTTTTCGGCCCCAAAATCTGCAACACTGATATTCGGTAAATCGACACCCTGCCCAAACGCAGACACACCGCTTCACCTCGGAAACAATCACATACCTTTTGTAAATTAATTCAAATTTCTTGGTATTATTTTTGATCGCAGGCTATCTATGCATAAACACATCAAGCACGTCCAGACGAAATGTTTTCACCGACTTAATTTATTTCGCTGTATTACTTCTTCCTGCTTCGGAGCCGACCGCCATACGCTTTTACATCTCTACAAATCATTAGTTCTTCCCATCATAGAATATGGATCGGTAGTTTATGCTGGTGGCAGTACCTCCGCTTTGAAACTTTTGGACAACATACAAAATAAATTCATCCGCATAGCACTCGGTACAATGACTACATCTCCCATCATTTCTCTACAAACCGATTCCGGAATTCCACCATTAGCTCTACGAAGGATGGAACAAACACTTAGGTATGCCACAAAAATTCAGTTTAAAGAACACCACCCCACACACGCATCCTTGCAAATTCTCCCAAACTTACACCACAACTATTTAGGTCCAGCCGAAAAGCGAACCGGTCTTACCATAGCTTCACACGTCAAAAGATTTTCTACACAACTTCAGTATAATATTCCACCAATTACTTTTCTTCCTCAACCTACTACACCACCGTGGCAGATGGCCGAACGGCACGTATTTTATCTAACCACCACCCCAAAATCACAACTTTGTCCAGAATATGTCAAACAAAAATTCCACCAGCTTCGGTCTCGATATCGCCATGTTCCCTTCATCTTTACTGACGGATCTAAGGATGCTAACACCACAGGAAACGCCATTGTTTCGGGTACACACACAACACAACATCGCCTACCAAACGGAACTTCCATTTTCATTGCCGAATTACACGCCATTCTGATTGCCCTTCGTTATATTCGTAATCGTTTCCTTTGTCACCCCATGCGCAGCGTCGTTGTTTGTTCTGACTCAAAATCTGTTCTTCAATCGCTTTCTTCACTTTCTTTTTCGCACCATTGCCATATTTCCATCTATGACACACTTCAAACACTTTACATGATGGGCGTGAGGGTCCGTTTCCTGTGGGTGCCCAGCCACTGTGGCATCCCAGGAAACGAAGAAGCCGACAAATTAGCAAAAGAATCATTACAACTCCCAAACATTACAGAAATTCCACCACATTTTGACGGCATTAAATCATCAATACAACAGAGAATTCGACATTTTTGTACACAAAACTGGACACAAAACACAAACCATACACAATTACGACTCATCAAGCCTACTGTTGAACCATGGACATCATCTTTTCAAAAAAACCGACACGAAGAAAAAGTCTTATCACGTTTACGCATTGGCCATACTTTTCTCACCCATAGATATACTTACACTGCTTCGCCTCGACCCTCATGCCCATCATGCAACACCCATCTTACAGTCACACATATACTTCTACACTGTCAACAATACCATGGACCTCGAAGAACACTTACTAATTACTGCCGGACACACAGCATCGCCTTTTCTTTGCCCACACTGCTGGGAAATCAACACCCTTTTCTAATAAAACTACTTTTCATCTTTCTCCGACAAACAAACTTGTTCCAGGAATTATGATTTGACTTTTACACCACAATTGTTTGTTTTTCTTCTTCTTCACGGCACGAAATGGCCTGAGGAGGCCGAAGTGCCTATTTTAATAAAACGGGAAACGGAGCCGTAATACTAACCTGGAGTGCATCTGGGGCGGTAAGCCTGCCCCGTACTGGGTCTGGAGAGGCACGACTGACCCGGACTGGGTCTGGCGCAGTAAGACTGACCCAGACAGTGTCTGGGTCGGCGGGAGACTGACCCGGACTGGGTCTGGCGCAGTAAGACTGGGTCTGGGTCGGCGGGAGACTGACCCGGACTGGGTCTGGCGCAGTAAGACTGACCCAGACAGTGTCTGGGTCGGCGGGAGACTGACCCGGACTGGGTCTGGCGCAGTAAGACTGACCCAGACAGTGTCTGGGTCGGCGGGAGACTGACCTGAACTCGGTGGTTACTGCTGTCGGCCACGACGATCGTGTTGTCGGGGCCGACGGCGATGCCTCTCGGCCACGTGAAGCAGCCGGGACCACCGCCGCGCGTGCCCAACTTGAACCTGCCGTAGCCGACGTACCGGTTACACCACGAACCCTCGTGTCAGTGCAACATATAGCTGATAGATGCCTGAATATCTGAAACTTGGTCATAGATACGTTCGCCGGTTAACCGAGGAACACACACGAGTTGAGAAGTGACGTAAGACGTGGGCGTGGATATTGGAAGCTGCTGATACGGCGAATGGTGTCTTTAATTCCACATATGGTGTCTTCTTCTACATTTTGTGATAGAGAGCCTGACTGATCCCATGCTAGCATTTTTTTTTACTAGGTCATTACTGACAGCAAGCTTCCACATTTCAGCGCACCGACATAATTGAACGCATCATTATCGTTAAGATATGGTTGTTCATAGCAGGTGATCGAGTCTCGTGAGCACCTACTATAACCGTCGCCCATACGTGGCGGCTAGTCAGCACCTTTGCCACACCCAGATCGGTAGAAGCTCGAAGCGAAGGCAGGCAGCTTGAAGGATACTATTGCACTGAACAAACAATTGGGTATGCCCCTCCCCCTAAAAAAGAAGAAAGTTATTTATCGTAGCCTGACTGTAGATATCACGGAAACATGTAATTAAAGTCGCACGATCAATGCTTCGCTGCCTTGTTAAGGTATCCCCTAGCGTACCTGAGGCGCCCCTTCTGCATGTACTGGCTGCGAGGTCCGAGCATCATATTGGACGTGGCATGTGGCTCCACCTGCGCCGGTGGCGCCACCTGCGCCGGTGGCGCCACCTGCGCCGCTGTGTCATACAGCGAGTCCACCGGCAGTCGCATCAGGTGGGACGACTTGCTACGTGCGAGAATCTGCCGACACGACCAGATGGAGATGCGTGGGGACGGGGGAGACACTTTCGACACTTTCCAGTCAGACTCCGCATTGCTTTAGCATTACTGTGAGGAATCGGAGTCTGGTTTCCGCGGATGCTGGACCTACAGTCGGCGATGGGCGTGGCCCGTGAGTAAAAATTCATTAGAAGAGCCGTTGGCTCAGAGGGTAACGAGCTGGTCGTAATGGTGATTGAGGGAGGTTAAATTATTGGAGAGTAATGAAACCATAATATTTGTGACCAAGGGAGATAAAATTGTAAAATAATGTTGGGGTGGCAATATAGGCGACCGGGAAAGAAACTGGTCACTGGTGTTAAGGTGGCATTGGTGGCCAGGAAAGGTAGAGTTTCCAGGAGTTTTAAGTGGTCATTTCCCACTGCATTACGTCATAAAGCAATCAATGGCATGATATAACATCAGATATTTCGGAAAATCATCGACAGGGAAAGGTGTGTGATCTGAAAGCGAAAGATTGCGGAATGTCATGTTACAGTAGCGCATTCGATGATTATCTGAGTGCTAAACAGATGTCTAAAAAGTTGTCACATGTGGACAGGAAGTGTTCGGGTGAGACTACCAGACAGGGATCTTGCCGCAAAAATTATGAGACGTCATCATTACATGCTTGTGTAAAAAAAAGAAGGAAATTGGCAGAAAGACGGAGGGAAATTGAGTACTGAGTGGAGACGTTTACGACGAATCCTAGTTTAACATTGAATAAAATAAACGCTTCTTCTAGACGTAAGCTAATGCATTAGCCTTTGGTAGCATGTCTTTAAGGAATATAAAGATTATATACCAATAAGTGTACCAAAAGGTAGTACGATGATGACCAGGGGCAAATCCGAGAATTGTCTGGGAGTTGGATCTTTATGGAGTGATTAAAAGATGAGTAGGAGCTGTGGGAGGATCATCATGTGAAAGTGATAGGGTTATCGCTATGCGGTGAGCGGGTAATCATGAGAATGCTGTAGGTCGCTGTGTTTCAGTTCATCGGGTAAAGCACGGAGTTGATAAGTGACTGCACCCAAGCTTGTCGCCACAAGGCGGCAGAGTAGTGAGATAACGTAACGCAAGGTGAATCCTGGTCAAAGTCATAGGTTAACAGATGGTGTCAGCATTGTTAGAGTAAGAATTATACTGGGTTCAACGACAATACTGTAGGAGGTGGCTAGGTGGCATTTTAGAGCGCGGCTTAGTGATACTCAGTATGCAGCAAGGAAAGATGTGAGAGAGGATGCTACCTGCACATCGGTCAGCATTGATGGCGTGAATTGGGCGAGAGAAAAGTGAGCAATTTGAAATTAATGAAGTGACTTGGATATTTTGAGGGAAACATTGCGAAAGAAAAGTGAGCAATTGTAAATCGATGAAGTGACTGGAAAACAATATGTTGAGAAAAACATTGTGGAAGCAGAATTTGCATCTAACTCACGCTAGTCTAAACCAATAAGGCAAAGCTTTTCGTGATGCAAACTACTAATTGAAGCGTATATGTAAAAAAGCCTTAAAACTACACCAAATAGATATGTTTGACAAAAGCTTGCATTGAAAAAGCCCACACATACAAAGAAGCCGTAAGCAGAATGACAACGAGTGGATGAAGTACCACTTAACTATCCGCTGCAACGTCTGTCAATGATTGCTTTGGGAGGCAGCATGAATAGAGTGGGCACCCATAGACCTCCGGTCTATGGTCATTAGCACACCTACTATCAATTGCGAGAACGATTGTCAAACACAGCACACCATCACAAGCTGAAACGGGCAAACGCCACCGCATCGTTCGGAAACACACACGCCGCCAACTAAGAGTATGCACGACAAGCGTCAAAACAGAAGCGGTTAGCACGGGTCGGGCTGGGCGCACTGGCTGGCGAAGGGGCGCCGCGCCCGCCCAGGTCATGCGGGTAGTCCGGCTGAGTCGCTGAGCTGCCCGCGGATATCCAACTCACTTGGAGCAGACACATGAAAACCCTGGCTTTATCGGCGACGCCGACTAACGCGCGCGACTGTGTGTGATTTATGTTGGGCGGTGTTGCGTTTTGCGGACGGGTAGAGTAATCGCAGGCGGCCGCGGCGAGCAGACGTTATTGATGCACCCACCATGGCTTATCGTCCTGGGAACGGTGCGGCTCGCTCAGAGAACGACACTCAGAGACGCTGGCTCAGAGAGCGACGCCGCCGCAGCCACTGCGACAGCCACTGCAGCTCAGAAGCCGGACGCCAACCGCGGCCCACGCATCCAAAGCTAGAGTCTAGTCAAAACGATGTCCACAGGTACGCACCACGTGGCTCACAAAGCGCCGTTCCTACCAGCGAGCCTGGCGGCGAGATTAGGACCGAGGGTGACATCACAGGCGGTCTTATTTACTAGTGGCTTAGTTGATTGGCATGTGCATGGGTGGATGGGGTTATTTCTAGTTCTCTGTAAAATTGCGTGGCTGCAAGACTGATTAAAACGTAGTTAAACGTTGCTCCGCAAAGCCTGTGCCAGCTACGTTGGGTTAGAGTTTAAGCCAAAAGACATTGGTCGAGTGTTGCTTCCGGTTCAGATTCGCCCTGGAAGAAATCCACAATCATGACAGCCGTCCATCGATAAACAAAATACAAAATAATGGATATGACAAGCCACACCACAAGGCCTCGGGAATCGCGCACATCTAGAAAAGAGCTGATGCAAAATAAGTTGGAATCCAAAGAACGGCACCATGGCAATGCAGCGCTGATAGGCGTAGGAAGAGTACTTGTGGCCATAGGCAAGCTCTGCCCATGTATCATGTATAAAGTGTACGTAGGTGTTGCACACAAATAATTGACTCAAGATCAATATGCAGCCACACATTTTTTGACAGTTCCTACGCCTTTGCGTCCTTACACACTGGTCAGCGAGTGCGAGTTTAATACGCTACAAAACCGCTACACACACCTTTCCCACGTTGCTGGTGGTATCCTTGCTGCTCTTGTAGCCGTACTTGTTCTTCAGGTACTGCGCCCAGCTGCTGAGCGCCTCGGAACGGTTGCCGCCTGCGGGCGGCTGCGGTTCGGCCGAGTGGCCGACGGCGGCGCCACCGTCGCCGCTCCCCTGTCGCTGGACCGACGGGCGCAGCGACGCCGTGGGCGAACACCCACCGCCGCTGCTCCCGCGCTCGTCGGCCTGTTCAGAGCTCCCGCTGCGGGCAAGCCACGGTCGGCGCTCCGTCGATTGGAGCGCATACCGGGACGTGCCGTCAGGTCGGCCGCCGCCAGCGACGGCGGCGGCCGGGCCGGGGGCGGCGGCGTCGCCCTCACTCGGGCGCACCGCCTCCTCCGGCGCGTCTAGCGCAGCGGAGCTCTTACTTCGGTTTAAAAAACGCGACGTGTACGATGGAGTCGAGTAGCGCGAACTGGCGTGTGACGAGTAGTCGTCGTTGTAGGACGGCCGCGGCCGCGAGAACTTGGCCGCGTACGCCGCGTACGTGTCCTCGACGGGAGCCGGCCGTGCGTCCAGCGTGGACGACGTGCGCGACCGGGTCAGGCCGTTGTCCTGGCTGCTGTAGTCGCCGTAGCGGCTGCCGTAGCGCGACTCGTACGGCCTCGGCTCGGCGTCGGAGGCGTTCCGGCTGGTGAAGGGCGCCGGCGGAGTCAGCTCCGCTGACTCGCGCCGGCCGCCGTACTCGGCGGCGACGGCCCGCCCACTGTGTCGTGACGTCACGCCGGCGGTGGGCGTGGTGTGCGCATCGTCAGAGCCGCGACGCGCGTTTGCGCTGCGCGCCAGCAGCGGCCCGATGCTGGACCTGGGCGCGGCGGCGCTGGACACACGCGCCGGAGTCTCCTCCTCCTCGGACTCTTCCTCCGAGGACGACTCCGTCTCCGATTCAGACTCTGACTCCTCGCTGCTGGAGGACTCTTTGGTGGTTTCCCGTCTTGGTGTGGCGGCGCGGCCGAGGAAGCGACTCTTAAATGGCTGCCGGCTGGAGGCGCTCGCCGACGACACTGACGGCGTGGGGGTGGGGGTGGGGGTGGGGGTGGGGGGGGGGGGGGGGGTGGGGGTGGGGGTGGGGGTAGGGCTGGGGGCGACAGCAGCGGTGGCCGCCCTACTGACCACGGAATCTCGGGCCGAGTCGATCGGGGAAACCGGCGCCGGAACTGTCGGCGAAACCGGCGAGGAGGGTGTGGCCGGCGTGGGCGGTGAGGTGGGCGTGGGCGGCGAGGGCGGCGAGGGTGACTCGGCAGCCGGACGCTGCGGCGTCTCGGACGACTCGGACGAGGTCGAGTCGGAGTGGGCGTGCGAGTCGAGTCGCTCGGCCGGGACGGACGCCGCGGTCTTGCGCTGGGCGGCGACTGAGGACGGCGTGTCGAACGGCGCGTTGACCCACTCGGTGATGGGCGTGTTGGAGGCGGTCCGACTGGCGCGGCTGGTGCGCCGGCGCGCCGAGTCGTCCATTTCGTTGTCCGACTCGTCGCGCGACAGCCGCGGTCGCGCCGGCGCCGGCGTCGGCGTCGGCGCCGAGGAGCTGGTCTGCGACGAGCGCCTCGACACACTGGAGGCGCGCGATGCCGCCGGCGCCGCGGATGGTGCGTCGGCGGCCGCGGCCGCCGGAGCTTGTGAGCAGCGCGCGTCCGCCTCTTTGTTCATTTTCTTGATCTTCGCTACCTCATCGTCCTCGCTCTTCTGCCGACGCCAAGGTACAGGCGGGGCCGTCACCTGTGTCGGCTTGGGGGGCGGCTCCGCTTTGACCTCCTGTTTCTTTTTCTTCGGAGCCCGCTCGCCCTCGACCATCTTGTGGATCACGCGCGGCACGTCCAGGATGCGGGCGATGCCGCTCAGCGGACCCCGTGTCGCGTCGTCCGTGTCCAGCACCCGCTCGCGCTCCTTCTTCTTCTCCTTGGGCGGCTCGGCGTGCTGCGGCGCGTGCGGCTCGGGCCGATAGCTCTCCAGCTCGTCGTCCGTGTCCAGGTTGCGGCGCGCGAAGCGCGAGCGGTACTTGTGCCGGCGCTCGCACGGCGAGTCGTAGGCGCTGTCGTCGCCGTACAGGCCGACGTCGCTGTTCTTGCGCGCCGGCCGCTCGCCGAAGCGGCGTCGCGAGACGGGCGACGAGCGGCCCGACTCGTCGCCGTAGCCGCCGTGGCCGCCGTAGCCGCGCTCCTCGTGCTGCCGCATGGCCGACACCAGCCGGTGGTCGGACTTGCTGCGCATGAGGCCCGGCACCGACGTGGAGCCGGGTGGCATCAGCGCCGGGAACCCGCCGCCGCCGCCGCCGCCGGCCGGCGCCTCCAGCTGGTTCTTGCCGATGTTGAGTTCGCCGAAGTGCTCGAGCGTCTTGCTGAGCGAGTTGGGGTCCTGCGCGGCCGAGAAGCGCACCGGCCGCCGAAAGTCGCCGCCGGCCGGCGTGTCATGCTCGAAGTTGCGGATGAACTCCACCGTCTTCAGGAAGATGTCCTTGGCGTCGGTGAGCTCGCAATCGTCCCACTCGGTCTCATCGTTCATGTGTCGTTCGGCCAGCTCGGCGTTGCTCTCGATGTTGGCGATCTCCTGCTCCAGGTTGTCTTTGAGCTCGCGCAGGCTGCGCACCTCGCTGGCCATGTGCGCGTCCACCTCGGACTTGAGGTACTCGGTGCGGTCCCGGATCGCCTTGATGAGCCGCTGACCGATGTTCTCCACCTCCTCGCGCACGGCCACGCAGTTCTGCTGGATGGTGGTGGCGTTTTTGTCGACGGCCGCGTGCATGTCAACGAGCCGGTGCAGCCCGCGTCTCACCTGGCCGTTGATCCGTACCAGCTCGCGCTTCAGCACGTCTACGTGTGCCGATTTGCACTCGGAGCATATCCTCTTGTCGCAGTGCGCGCACGGCTGCAGATACTCCTTTTCGTTACAGACCTGCCGAGGATCGGGGCGGGTCAGCGAGGGCTAGTGCGATTGGCGCCGAGAGTGCAGCATCAGGTTCGCAGCATCAGGTTTGTCTGATAAAGTAAGCAAAGCAAAAGAAATGGATGATGGCCATAATAGACGAGACCTTCATATGCACCAATCAGGACTGCATTGTGCAAGTCTGGTCAGGCTTTGTGGTGTTTATATTGTGGGGATGCACCACAACCCTATTCAGCTTATAGCTAACTCATAGTCATCTGAAAAAATCGACAGCAAGAGGGTTTCGACGTTCAATAGCATGAAAGAAGCAGCTTTGTGGTCTCTGGTAAGCAATATGTATGGAACAAGATGGTTCGGTACCGAACGACAGCCAAGCCACTGCGCCCGATGCCTATATTACAGATTGTGCGTTCAGTTCGCATTTATCTGCTTCGGGTTGGGTTTTGGAGCCTAGTACTAGGGTAGCCAATGGTGATCCAAAATCCCCCTCCCCGGCAGAAGTGTCATCAGAAGAATATGATCTGTTGGCGGCAGTTCGAGGTTCAATTCTCTCTCATCTGAAATGCCCGAACAGTCTTATAAATGCTGTCAAGTTAGCTTCAGGAAAAGTGCAACATAAATACAGTTCTCAGATTGTGTGGCAACGCATAGCATGCACCTTGTGGCAACGTCCCTGCGCGCACCCTGTCTCTCCCTGTGAAACCACCTTGACACAACTTCTGACACACCGTGTGACCCTCACCTGACATCGCTCCATCACTTGGCCCTGCGTAGGATCTGGCAGCTCGCCAGATATCTTCTGGTACATGTCCAGGAAGTGCTGCATCGTCACATTGCTGGGAAACTCCTGGATTCCCTTGTAGGGTATTCTGTGTTCCGCTCGGCATTCTGGACACTTCACCTGAAGACCAGTTTGGGAAGATGTCAGCCGCCGGCGCAAACCTAAGCTCAGGCATTACGCCCGATACCGCTTCTGTCATCCGATGAGGATCAGCCTCAACTTTACACACTCGCTCCACACTACTTACATAATCTTTATACACTCCTTTAACTGTACAGACAGACGGAAAATCCTCTACCGAACTGTGCGCGAAGTGTACGGCAACGCCCGTCATCCTGCACTGCAAATCAGTTCATCCAACGAAGTGTACGGCAACGCCCGTCATCCTGCACTGCAAATCAGTTCATCCAACGAAGTGTACGGCAACGCCCGTCATCCTGCACTGCAAATCAGTTCATCCAACGAAGTGTACGGCAACGCCCGTCATCCTGCACTGCAAATCAGTTCATCCAACGAAGTGTACGGCAACGCCCGTCATCCTGCACTGCAAATCAGTTCATACAACGAAGTGTACGGCAACGCCCGTCATCCTGCACTGCAAATCAGTTCATCCAACGAAGTGTACGGCAACGCCAGTCATCCTGCACTGCAAATCAGTTCATCCAACGAAGTGTACGGCAACGCCCGTCATCCTGCACTGCAAATCAGTTCATCCAACGAAGTGTACGGCAACGCCCGTCATCCTGCACTGCAAATCAGTTCATCCAACGAAGTGTACGGCAACGCCCGTCATCCTGCACTGCAAATCAGTTCATCCAACGAAGTGTACGGCAACGCCAGTCATCCTGCACTGCAAATCAGTTCATCCAACGAAGTGTACGGCAACGCCCGTCATCCTGCACTGCAAATCAGTTCATCCAATGCAAACCAAAACGTCAGTTCTATGTTCACAGCTCTTGAGATTCAGTCGCCTTTCCTCCGACAAAGACGCAGAGATCAGAGGAATGCATGGCATCGAGAAGCTGTTCGCCGAAAACGGCGACCCACAGGGGAAGATGAAAAAAAACTGGATTAATTGCAATAATGCTAAACAGATATTAGAAGCTCGGGGGTGGGCGCTCGCACAAAAAGGACGCTGGGGGAACAACATACATCAACCTTCTATTTGTCGATACTATTTCAGCAAGATGAGTAAATGGAGCTATAGGAATTCATGTCTGTCCTTGGGTGTTGCTTGGAAAAGTGGCATTACACTAACTGAACACCTCACCAAGTCCGCCCTTGATCCGTACCCTTGCACCGCTGGAAAAGGACTTGAAGCTGCTGTATGGCTGGCTTAAGGGGAAAATCTCATGGGAAAAATGAAGTCTGCAGGATGCCTTGCACACTTGCACAAACACAAATAACACCTACATTAGAGAAACAAAACGCAGCGTAAAAGAACGATGCGACAAACACCTTTGGGACGCAAAAACAAAACAAGAAATACACCCTTCAGAGAGCATGTTAGATCAACACAATCCAACGTAACATAGACCCAAGTTCGCTAGATATTTCCATTCTACAGGTATGCAAAGTCATAGCAGAACTAAAGGTGGCTGAATATATCACATCCGAAACCACAAGCTCACACTAAAAACCATGACCACATCTTGGACACTATTTCAGCAAGTCTGCTGTGGATTTTGAATGAATGTGTCATCACTACGTCGTCTAGACTGAAGATGGCCCATAGCCGGAATACATCCCGGTAGTTTGTATGGCATCGACTTATCAATTGTGAGTATGAGGCTAATGCTTCCAATAATTAGCACTCATATGTAGCGCTCATACCAGCAGCAGCCAAACCACATGCAGGACGCCTTCATAATTATCTGAGAAAATCATCATCATGGATCCAATGACATGATTTTGTGTTTGAAAAACATGACAGAGCATGAAAATGCTCTGTTTCCATATACAGCACGAGTATTGCCATGACATTGGAGGTCCCGACCCTGCGAATGAGCGTATCGGAATATTGTTCGTGGTTGTGACTGAATTGTGTTGTTCTCCGCAAAAAATAAACAATCCCAGGCTGAAGGTTTGTTTTGTTTACGACGACCAGTCAATCTCGAATTAGTAACAAGTTCCCCGGGTATCATCCATCATGGATCCAATGGAATAAACAAGTTCCCCGGGTGTCACCCATCATGGATTTGGCCTGTCTCAATTTTCACACTAACATTTACGTTGCCAATCCTTGCAAGAAGAGAAGACGTGTCAGGTGGCCTCTCCAACAGACAGAGTTATGCAAGCATATGCCGGATGCCCTAGTTCACTCTGTCCTTACATAGGCCACTACCTATGAGTAATAATAAGTAAACGTGTCCGTGTGGATCTAATAAGAACACGAGCTGGCTAAGGCCAGCAAGCTTTGTTCAATCTTTGGTTTATATCACACAGGGCATTTAATAACATGTTAGCTGGAGAGGTAATTCCTATCAACCCCTCCCCCTCCCCTCCCAGTAATCCGAAAATGTTGTCATTTTGAGGGGCAATATCGGTAAAGCTTATGCCCCATTGTCGCATATATTTCCTGAATCTCCGGGTGGAAAATTGTTAGACAGGCCTCTGCTACCACATAACAGTAGGTGGGGAAGTCAGACCTGTCGCTTGACGTAGTCGATTAGGCCCTCCATGCAGGGCTCCATGCAGAATGTGTGCTGACATGGCAGCAGCTTGGGGTTGCGGTATCGGTCCAGGCAGATACAGCATGTGAGCAGCGAATCGAACGATTCCATCGCACGACCGGAAACTGAAATTCTGCAAACAAGACGCTGTGTCAGCCGTATGTTACAAGCGAAAAGGAGCATGTGACAAGCGGTGATGGAGACTACTACTATATATCGGTGAGGCCAAACACGCGAAATCCGAGTTTCGTGTTTGGGAACATCGAATGCATAACTTTTTTTCATTTTGCATGGTGCATTGTATTACGCATATTAAAAACGCATCCACACATTCAGTGGTTTTCCATGCACTCGTGTCAATAAAGTACAATGCGAATCATCTGGGTATAACAGCCACGCATGAACATACTTCTCTGCAATACAGTGCTTCTCTGTTTTCGCACCCTCTGTGCCTGCCCTTAACTCAGGTGATTCTTAAGCTTGTACTTGTATGCTTCGATGTGGTACTCTTGTATGCTCGATGGCAGTCTATTAAAATCATATGTGTATCCTATGTAATCATGGCGTATGTGAATTGTCGGCTCTCTCTATCTCCGTTCAGATACTGGGCATGTTTAATTGTTTGCTCTGGGGCATGCTATGCTGTCCCACAGATTGTCGTCAGGCAAACTGTTGCATCAGGTCGCTTGGTTGACCTATTACCATAATGTTCTTCAACAAACACAGCGAGCACACGAGCTGACAACCAGTTTAGTTCCTCTTTGGCGTCGCTTGCATGGTCACGCATGCGTCGTCCCGAAATTACACGCGCGGCGAAGGTGGTAAGTTTTGCATGCTGGACATGCATTGAGCTGATGAATTGCCATATACCGTTATGCAGTAACGGGTATGTGAAAATACTAGTCCGTTCACAATTGTTCGGAAAACATAACGGGGGATACAGTGTCGGGCATGACTCCGTCCTATAACCACACCGGTGCATTTTGGCACGAGCTTGTTGATATGTGGTACATACAACCACTTGTGATCGCCTCTTTGATATCCGGCGCACCGATTGGCCAGAAGGCGTTTTGTCGTGCTGATGATTGGCGGTGGGTCGGGATTGCGCACCCCCACGCGGCGAACAGCGGCGTGCATGTCCAGTATTCGAGTCACAAATTGGTGAAAATAATCACTCTGGTGGTTCACATCGTCCGTACAAACACGGGGGACCAGTTTACGCTAGCCAATGTGGTTTCCAGATCATTCATATCGATGCTCTTCCAGTTTAAATCAGTGTTTACATTGGAAGATATGACTTATCTGCCAACCGTACACCACAGTTCAATGACAGGTGATCGGATAAACGATGTTGATCTCATTGATAGTGATGTTGTTTTCAATCATATCAGGAGAATAAAACCAAACAAGGCAGCAGGACCTGATGAAATGTATGCTAGGGTATTGCGGGAAGCTGGAAAGGAACTGACAATTCCACTTAGTTTAATATTTGGTACATCAGTTTCACAAAAGGAAATTCCAACAGATTGGAAAAGGGCAAATGTAGTTCCTATTTTCAAGAAAGGAGACAGAGGAAAAGGTGAAAACTATAGGACAGTAAGCCTCACATCCCTAGTCTGCAAAGTACTCGAATCAATTATCAAGGATAGAATAGTTAGTTTTCTGGAAGGAAGCAGATTGATTCAAGATACTCAACATGGGTTTAGAAAAGGGCGATCGTGTCTCAGAAATCTTTTGGACTTTTGAATTTCGCTACAGAACAATTTGATCAGGGAAATCAGGTTGATGTAGCATATCTTGACTTTAGTAAGGGCTTTGACAAGGTACCCCATAAACGGTTAATGATGCAGCTTCAGATCCATGGTATTGCAGGTAGCATCCTAAAATGGATAGAGTTGTGGCTTTCAGATAGACAGCAGAGAGTGTTGCTAAATTGTACAATGTCATCATGGCAAAATGTTCTTAGTGGAGTCCCCCAGGGGTCAGTACTGGGGCCACTATTGTTCATTATATTTGTAAATAACATTGAAAGTGGCCAAAGCAGTAAGGTTTTGAAATTTGCGGATGATTTGAAGGTTTTTAGGGCAATAACAGGACACAATGAGCAGGTCTCGCTGCAGAAAGACTTAGACAAGCTTGTGAAGTGGTCCAAAAGTTGGCAAATGAAATGTAATTTTGATAAGTGAAAAATAATGTAGGTAGGCAGCATATGAAGACTCCATACTTCATGGGTGGCCAATAACTATGTGTGACTCAGCAGGAGAAGGACTAAGGTGTTATTTTGAACACAAAATTGGGGGCATCAGAACAGACCGAAGAAGCCAGGAAGAAAGCACTATGAATGCTTGGGGAAATAAATAGGAACGTATCATACAAAAGTGAAAAAGTCGTCAGGAAGATTTACTGTGCATATGTCAGGCCACATTTGGAATACTGTGTCCAAGCTTGGTCCCCTAGTTATGAAAAAGATTGTTGGCCTTTAGAGAGAGTACAAAAGAGGGCAACAAAAATGGTTAATGGTATAAGCAACCTGGCATATGAGGAAAGATTGAGGAAATTGAATATGTTTTCACTTAGATACAGAAGGCTGTGTGGAGATCTCATCGAGGTCTTTAAATTTGTTAATTGTCAGGAACAGGGATATCTCAGGGAATTGTTTGAATTTAACAGAAATGATGCAATTGAAGGTCATCAATTCAAAATTAAAGTAAATCACAGCAGGACAAGGCTAAGACAGTCTTTCTTCACCAACAGGGTAGTAGAACACTGGAACCAGCTGCCAGAAACCATTGTCAGTAGCAGCACAGTGAACATCCTGTCAAGAAGTGACAGGTATTTTACCGGTGACAACGAGCTAAGTGAAATCAGAGTACTGCGTGACTTCAATGCTCTTGTCAATATATAGTCTGAAATCGTTCGAAAAAGATCGCTCGAAAAAAATGTTGCAAAATGAAGGACCAAGTGATGCTTGAAGCGAAAGCTCGTGCTCTAGCTGGTCAAGGTCAGCGGTCAGCTGGTTGCCGGCCGCCGAAGGGGGTCAGTAGACAGAGCAGAGCAAAATACCAAGGTCACATCCGACGCTGATTCTTGCTCAGATGGACTTGTTCAGCTGGTTGGACTAGTCCGGCTTGATGGCTGGGTTGTCGGTCTTGATCTTGGGGAACACCTTTATCTCAAAGCATTGGTGGATGAGAAGTGCGACTCCACCGCAACTTCAGCCGCCAGGCCGGTCGGCCCTTGCCAGCTTATGGCTGGGCAAGCTTACCAGGCGGTCGGCCTTTACCAGCTGATGGCCTGGCAAGCTTACCAGGCGGTCGGCCCTTACCAGTTGATGGCTGGGCAAGCTTACCAAACGGTCAGCCCTTACCAGCTTATGGCCGGGCAAGCTTACCAGGCGGTCGGCCCTTACCAGCTGATGGCTGGGCAAGCTTACCAAACGGTCAGCCCTTACCAGCTTATGGCCGGGCAAGCTTACCAGGCGGTCGGCCCTTACCAGCTGATGGTCGGGAAAGCTTACCTGGCGGTTCGACACCACAGGCTTCAGCCGTGTCTCTGAAAGCTATGTCGGCTCCCGTGTTTGATATTTCATGACAAAGGGAGATAATCTTCGGTATAAGAGACTGTGCATTTAATGGCGTAATGGAGATACCTCCCGTACGTCTGGTGCCGGCTCTCCATGTCTGTCCACCCCATGAAGAGCAGGGACCAGGTGATGAGGAGCAGGGACTATAACGGTGATGACTTTCGCGGGTGTCTGTCCTGGAAATGTAGTCCGGAAGACTGGGTGAAGTGGTTTTCCCGTTGACCTAGCAAACTGAGGAAAATCGCGCCTACTCACGAACGCAAACACATCGTTACAGTAGCTGACCTTCCAACAAAGAGCTCCGTCAACTGTCGAATGACATAAGGCCAAGACTTTCTCAGGCGAACATCTGATGCAACCCTCTCCAAAGACTATTCAATGTGCTCGCGTCTGAACACGTGGGTCCTCACCACGGTAGAAATACTGAGGGAGTTGCGACTAAGTGCCGAAGCTACATAGCACGATGTGATAAAACAAATAGGCAGCATATGCAGCCATTATCACTTGAAGTGAATGTCAAAGGAGAAAGCGCTTTGAAGCTTAGAAACTCCCTAGCATGTTGGTGAAGGGAAACATCAGATGTGCTGTTGCGTCAAAGCACGTAGGGAGACTAAGCAAAGCAATCATTGTCGTTTCATCTTCAGAAGGCTACAAAGAGCTTTCGATGTATGCATAGTTGAACGCTATGCGTCGAGTATCAATTAAAACTTGGAGAAAAATAGCGTAAAGGCCAAATGCACCACACCAACGTCGCTCATATCATACACCATAACTGGTAGGCTTTCATAAAAGTGGCCGACTGAAATTGGCAACCCGTTCCAGAAGCAAGTAACATGCAAGCTGTGTCCATTTTCCCTTGCCAAGCAAAATTTCAGAAGTGATGGAAGACATTCTTGCCGGCGACTGATGGGTCCTCCGTCACCGTACTAAACAACCGGGCGTCGTCGGTGGCAGAGAAGACTGCTCTACTTCTGAGTGCCAGATTTCGGTGCAGGTGTGGTTGCCGATTCTGCCATGCGTCGGAATACTTGACCCACACCGCTGACAGCGAGCGACAACAGCGATAGTTTTGGCGTCGGAGCATCAAGAACGTCACCGAGGAGCAGCGACGGATCCAAGGGGGCACAGGAGTATGCACCCTCCCCCCCCCCCCCCCCCCCCCCCTAATGGAAAGGCGGCGCCCTCCTGGATGGGAAGAGTACCCGTCCAGGTGCGCTCGAGTGTCCCCAGGGGCGAATCCAGGGGGCCAAAGGGGCCATGACCCCCCCCCCCCCCCCAAGGCCAATTGTGTCCGAAAACATATTATTGGATGAATATTCTTTTAACAGGCCCGACAAATGTTGGCTGTTCAAATCTGATCAGTTTTTCATACTCGGAAAACATTTTTTACTTCTGGATCCGCCCCGAGTGCCCCACCCCTTCATTCCTTGGAATCGTTTCAATCAGTGGCGCTCTTTGGAGAAATTGTGCCCCTCCATGCGAGTGTCCGCCTCCTCCCGAACGAAGCTCACGTATCCACAAAGTGACAGAATTGGTACTCCAAGTGAACACACGCATGGCGCAACCTCGTATCGGACTTACTGGTTGAGCTCAGCGTGCTCAGATCCCTCAGAGAACTCGACGTCGTCGCAGAATGTGCAGAACGTCTAGAAAGCACGTCACCACACTCGGCCCGCTCGGCCACCTCCGTCGCGGACACTGCGACGCGGCCAAACGCGGGCGTCATTAACAAGGCGGACGACTGACGGCTGCTGGCTGACGTCGTCGTTAATACGGTGGGTGGCTGACGACTGCTGGCAGAGCAGCCGGCTGACGCCACGGCCGAGTCCCCCGCACTCATTCCGCAGAGGTCGAAGCCTGATTCACCGGGCCCCCTCCGACCGCCGCGGGCGCGCCGCCAGGTCAGGTGACGTCACACCCCGGTGGTGACGTCACCGGGCCGCCCTCCGAGGTCAGGTGACGTCACACCCCGGTGGTGACGTCACCGGGCCCCCTCCGACCGCCGCGGGCGCGCCGCCAGGTCAGGTGACGTCACACCCCGGTGGTGACGTCACCGGGCCGCCTCCGACCGCCGCGGGCGCGCCGCCAGGTCAGGTGACGTCACACCCCGGTGGTGACGTCACCGGCGCGCCGCGACCCGACACCGGCGTCTGCTCTAGTTCAAGGTCTATTTCTGAACGGCTCGCCGGTGCGCTGGCGTCGCAGAACGTTCGAGGCGTCGTATCCCAGACCGGCCGGCGGCGGCGCACATGGAACCGGCGGCGTACCGCTGGATCGCGCGGAAACTTGGCACGTCGTCGGGCCGAACGACGGGGGCGACACAGTCGGGTGGCGTGCCAGACAGGTGCGTCCTTCTGCGCCGCTGCCAGCGTGCCGCCAACAAAGGTGTGCTCTTTCACAAAGGCGTCAGCTAACACAAAGGCGTCAGTCAACACAAAGACGATGGAGAACTGGCCTGGCGAGTCCGTGAACATGGAGAGCGGCGCTGCCGTCCGAGCAGCGCCCCCATCCGGTCTTAGATCCTACTTCCAGAAGAGCACTGTCACGTCGACGGGCGGCTTCTATACGACATGACACTATGTAAAACAAACAACCTACTTCTGAGAAATTGGGGGTTGCATGCCAAATCTGGACCCGCCAGGTCAGAGCGTCCCCTTCACCACCAGATCGGTCATGGTGTTCACTGCGAGACCAGGTCACGATGTTCACTGTCGGACCAGGTCACTGTGTCCACTACGGGACCAGGTCGCGGTGTCGACTACCAATCCAAATATCTGCGTCCACTACCAGACCAGATCAATGTGTCCACTACCAGAACAGGTCGCGGTGTCCACTACCAGAATAAGTCACGATGTTCTCAACCAGGCCATGTCGTTGTGTTCACTGCCAAATAAGATTACGGTGCCCACTACCAGACAAAGTCATGTTGTCTCTTCCGTACGGAAGGCCTGACATTACGTCAAAATGTTTACGTCGTTCATGTCACTGACAACCCTGTCGCAGAGGTCTGCCCGCAATTCGCCGGCTGCTGGAAAGGAGCACGATTAAAAACCAATCCAGACCACACCGTCAGGCCTACCCATCGCTATATCAGTGGTGTATATGCACACCACCGAGTCACAGAACCGGATCCACCCATTGCCGAGTCACAGTACCGGATCCACCTATTGCCGAGTCACAGTACCGGATCCACCTACCGCCGAGTCGCAGAACCGGATCCACCTACTGCCGAGTCACAGAACCGGATCCACATATTGCCGAGTCACAGTACCGGATCCACCTACCACCACGACACCAGGACACCACCTCAAACGCTGGCTTCGGCGCGACGTACTTCGGTAATGAGTCCGGTGCTGAAGAGAGAGAGAGCAACCGTCTGTGTGAAGGAAGAAGCACTGACAGAGCGGCTGCAGTATCCAGGCGGCTTCCCGTCGGGCCCAGTTACCGGCTGTGTGAGGAGAGAGGCACTGGCGGAGCCGCTGCAGTATCCAGGCGGCTTCCCGTCGGGCCCAGTTACCGGCTGTGTGAGGAGAGAGGCACTGGCGGAGCCGCTGCAGTATCCAGGCGACTTCCCGTCCGGTCGAGGTATCGGCTGCACCGACTAAATTTAGCCCGGCCGGCACACCAAGCGCCGCGCGATGCCCGCCGGCCCCGTGTCGTCCGACCTCTCCTGGTCTACCGACGAGGACGTACCCCGTCAGTAGACCAGACGGCACCGTGTTGTCCGACCTCTCCTGGTCTACCGACGAGGACGTACCCTGTCAGTAGACCAGACGGTACCGCTGTAGCGTGTGAGGAGGAGGGGAGGCTGGCACCGTATCGTCCGACCTCGCCTGGTCTACCGACGAGGACGTACCCCGTCAGTAGACCAGACGGTACCGTGTTGTCCGACCTCTCCTGGTCTACCGACGAGGACGTACCCTGTCAGTAGACCAGACGGTACCGCTGTAGCGTGTGAGGAGGAGGGGGAGGCTGGCACCGTATCGTCCGACCTCGCCTGGTCTACCGACGAGGACGTACCCCGTCAGTAGACCAGACGGTACCGTGTTGTCCGACCTCTCCTGGTCTACCGACGAGGACGTACCCCGTCAGTAGACCAGACGGTACCGTGTTGTCCGACCTCTCCTGGTCTACCGACGAGGACGTACCCCGTCAGTAGACCAGACGGTACCGTGTCGTCCGACCTCTCCTGGTCTACCGACGAGGACGTACCCCGTCAGTAGACCAGACGGTATCGTGTCGTCCGACCTCTCCTGGTCTACCGACGAGGACGTACCCCGTCAGTAGACCAGACGGTACCGTGTCGTCCGACCTCTCCTGGTCTACCGACGAGGACGTACCCCGTCAGTAGACCAGACGGTACCGTGTCGTCCGACCTCTCCTGGTCTACCGACGAGGACGTACCCTGTCAGTAGACCAGACGGTACCCCTGTAGCGTGTGAGGAGGAGGGGGAGCCTGGCACCGTATCGTCCGACCTCTCCTGGTCTACCGACGAGGACGTACCCCGTCAGTAGACCAGACGGTACCGTGTTGTCCGACCTCTCCTGGTCTACCGACGAGGACGTACCCCGTCAGTAGACCAGACGGTACCGTGTTGTCCGACCTCTCCTGGTCTACCGAAGAGGACGTACCCCGTCAGTAGACCAGACGGTACCGTGTCGTCCGACCTCTCCTGGTCTACCGACGAGGACGTACCCCGTCAGTAGACCAGACGGTATCGTGTCGTCCGACCTCTCCTGGTCTACCGACGAGGACGTACCCCGTCAGTAGACCAGACGGTACCGTGTCGTCCGACCTCTCCTGGTCTACCGACGAGGACGTACCCTGTCAGTAGACCAGACGGTACCCCTGTAGCGTGTGAGGAGGAGGGGGAGCCTGGCACCGTATCGTCCGACCTCTCCTGGTCTACCGACGAGGACGTACCCCGTCAGTAGACCAGACGGTACCGTGTTGTCCGACCTCTCCTGGTCTACCGACGAGGACGTACCCCGTCAGTAGACCAGACGGTACCGTGTTGTCCGACCTCTCCTGGTCTACCGACGAGGACGTACCCCGTCAGTAGACCAGACGGTACCGTGTCGTCCGACCTCTCCTGGTCTACCGACGAGGACGTACCCCGTCAGTAGACCAGACGGTACCGTGTCGTCCGACCTCTCCTGGTCTACCGACGAGGACGTACCCCGTCAGTAGACCAGACGGTACCGTGTCGTCCGACCTCTCCTGGTCTACCGACGAGGACGTACCCCATCAGTAGACCAGACGGTACCGCTGCAGCATGTGAGGAGGAGGAGGAGGAGGAGGAGGAGGCCGGCACCGTGTCGTCCGACCTCTCCTGGTCTACCGACGAGGACGTACCCCGTCAGTAGACCAGACGGTACCGTGTCGTCTCTTTCCTGGTCTACCGACGAGGATGTACCCCGTCAGTAGACCAGACGGCACCGTGTCGTCCGACCTCTCCTAGTCTACCGACGAGGAAGTACCCTGTCAGTAGACCAGACGGTACCCCTGTAGCGTGTGAGGAGGAGGGGGAGCCTGGCACCGTATCGTCCGACCTCTCCTGGTCTACCGACGAGGACGTACCCCGTCAGTAGACCAGACGGTACCGTGTTGTCCGACCTCTCCTGGTCTACCGACGAGGACGTACCCCGTCAGTAGACCAGACGGTACCGTGTCGTCCGACCTCTCCTGGTCTACCGACGAGGACGTACCCCGTCAGTAGACCAGACGGTACCGTGTCGTCCGACCTCTCCTAGTCTACCGACGAGGACGTACCCCGTCAGTAGACCAGACGGTACCGCTGTAGCGTGTGAGGAGGAGGGGGAGGCTGGCACCGTGTCGTCCGACCTCTCCTAGTCTACCGACGAGGACGTACCCCGTCAGTAGACCAGACGGTACCGCTGTAGCGTGTGAGGAGGAGGAGGAGGCTGGCACCGATACACCGCCCAGGTCTCGGTACTGATGCAGCGTATCAGCCGGTACCGCCGTCCGGCCCCCTCTGGCCTACTGACGAGGACGGTACCGCTGTAGCTTCTGAGGAGGCGGCGGCTGGCACCGATACACCGCCCAGGTCTCGGTACTGATGTAGCGTATCAGCCGGTGCCGATGTACCCCGTGGTGTTAACAGGTATCAATGTACCCCGGGATGTCGCACAGTCGTCGGCCGGTACCGATGTACTCTGGGGTGTCCCCAATGTACCCCGGAGGAGCGGGCCCTAGTTGTCGAAGAAGATCTCAGGCCTTTAGAAAGGGCAGTTGGGCCGAGATATGGGGCCCAAGCCACACAAGAGCCCCCGGCCTGATGGAGGGGCCCAAGCTGTTAAAAGAGGTCCTTCGGCCCACCAGAGGAGGCCGTAGATCGCTGAGGAGGGACTCTGCGCTGACCAAGAGGACTCCTGCCGCTGGAGGACCTTGAACCTTCGGAGAGAACCCAGAGCCGGCATGAAGAGCCCCTGGGCCGACGGAGCGGGCCGAAGCCGCACAGAGGCTCCTTGCGTGATCGAGAAGGCCCAAACTATTGGAAGAGGGGCCTCCAGCCGTATGGAGTGCCCTGAGCCGTGAAAGAAGGCCCTTCAGCCCACAGAGGGGCCCCGGGTCGGACGTGCAGGGCCACTGGATGGGCCTTAGCTCAAGCTGATGGAGGGCTCAAAGCTGACAGTGGGCCTCACGCTGATGAAGAGGCGCCCAAGACAAAGATATATATGTATATATATATATATATATATATATATATATATATATATATATATATTTATATATATACACATCAGTACAATCACTGTGTAGAGGCGACCTAGCTTTGCTTTAACCGTAGTCCCACAGGAGGAGAAGGGTGCCATCATACAGGAGAAGGGTGCCTCGTGCATTGACCTGACGGTTAACGAGGGGGTCGTTCTCTCTAATCAAGATAGCTTTCGGCACTTGCAATCCTCTCCTGTCTGGTTGTTTTGCTATTCTCTTGGTGTTCGATGTGAGCAAATTTCCGTTCAGATGATCACTATGGTGTGTCATAGTGTGCATGTGTGATCCTCCACTTTGCAAGTGCATCGTAAGGCGTCTGCTTAATGCTGTGGTTGTGATCCCTATGTTGTCACTGTTGGAGAGGAGTGCACAGCCTCATATATTGCATTTATAGTGGTAGACTACATTAGACTTCTTGAGGGGTGTTCTGTCTTCAGACAGGTTGCTTTTGACAGGGAGTGAAAAAATTCGTTGCGTTCCTACAGTATACAACAAGTTTCAATTCATCCTCTTGGGACGTGGTTTTGCAGTTGCGTCTCACGATAACTCAAAGTACATTTGCGTCCTGCTTGTAAGCTGGGGACAGTTTGTTTATATATATATATATACACACACATCGTAGCACTTTGAAAACGAAGTGCCCGAAATCAGACGGGGTTTGGAGAAGTGGACAGATGCATGCGTAAACAAGAGGTCCTCTTCACCTTACCATCCTTTACTCTTCATCCATCCTCCCCGACCCCTGGACCAAGTCCTGGCCACGGCACTGGGCAAAGCACCCTCATTTCTTATAATAGACGTCGTTCGTTACTACACAGTCACCAAGTGACCGAGTTATGTGCGTTCGCAGTATTATAGATAGCAGTCATCCGTCTTCTCACACTTGCAGAAATAGCTCGTCGGTAATAATTGCGACAAGCAATATCTCTCAGTCGTGTCGAGAGAGCTCCATGCTCGCAGGCATGTTTCACACCAGCGCGATGGTGTCAGCGCGATGGTGTCAGCGCGATGGTGTCAGCGCGATGGTGTCAGCGCGATGGTGTCAGCGCGATGGTGTCAGCGCGATGGTGTCAGCGCGATGGTGTCAGCGCGATGGTGTCAGCGCCGCAGGGCTGTCTCAGAAAAATGTGTGCAGAGGAGTGGAAGCTCGTCTTAGCTCTCCTCGAACCTCCTCCATGAGGAGGTCCTCAGATCCTCTCTCTCTCTCTCTCTCTCTCTCTCTCTATCCCTCTGTCTCTGTCTCTGTCTCTGTCTCTGTCTCTGTCTCTGTTTCTGTTTCTGTCTCTGTCTCTGTCTCTGTCTCTGTCTCTGTCTCTGTCTCTGTCTCTGTCTCTGTCTCTGTCTCTGTCTCTGTCTCTGTCTCTGTCTCTGTCTCTGTCTATGTCTCTGTCTCTGTCTCTGTCTCTGTCTCTGTCTCTGTCTCTGCCTCTGCCTCTGTCTCTGTCTCTGTCTCTGTCTCTGTCTCTGTCTCTGTCTCTGTCTCTGTCTCTGTATCTGTCTCTGTCTCTGTCTCTGTCTCTGTCTCTGTCTCTGTCTCTGTCTCTGTCTCTGTCTCTGTCTCTGTCTCTGTCTCTGTCTCTGTCTCTGTCTCTGTCTCTGTCTCTGTCTATGTCTCTGTCTCTGTCTCTGTCTCTGTCTCTGTCTCTGTCTCTGTCTCTGTCTCTGTCTCTGTCTCTGTCTCTGTCTCTGTCTCTGTCTCTGTCTCTGTCTCTGTCTCTGTCTCTGTCTCTGTCTCTGTCTCTGTCTCTGTCTCTGTCTCTGTCTCTGTCTCTGTCTCTGTCTCTGTCTCTGTCTCTGTCTCTGTCTCTGTCTCTGTCTCTGTCTCTGTATCTGTATCTGTCTCTGTCTCTGTCTCTGTCTCTGTCTCTGTCTCTGTCTCTGTCTCTGTCTCTGTCTCTGTCTCTGTCTCTGTCTCTGTCTCTGTCTCTGTCTCTGTCTCTGTCTCTGTCTCTGTCTCTGTCTCTGTCTCTGTCTCTGTCTCTGTCTCTGTCTCTGTCTCTGTCTCTGTCTCTGTCTCTGTCTCTGTCTCTGTCTCTGTCTCTGTCTCTGTCTCTGTCTCTGTCTCTGTCTCTGTCTCTGTCTCTGTCTCTGTCTCTGTCTCTGTCTCTGTCTCTGTCTCTGTCTCTGTCTCTGTCTCTGTCTCTGTCTCTGTCTCTGTCTCTGTCTCTGTCTCTGTCTCTGTCTCTGTCTCTGTCTCTGTCTCTGTCTCTGTCTCTGTCTCTGTCTCTGTCTCTGTCTCTGTCTCTGTCTCTGTCTCTGTCTCTGTCTCTGTCTCTGTCTCTGTCTCTGTCTCTGTCTCTGTCTCTGTCTCTGTCTCTGTCTCTGTCTCTGTCTCTGTCTCTGTCTCTGTCTCTGTCTCTGTCTCTCTCTCTCTCTCTCTCTCTCTCTCTCTCTCTCTCTCTCTCTCTCTCTCTCTCTCTCTCTCTCTCTCTCTCTCTCTCGTCATGCACAGCAAGCACTGAGTGTGGGTGCAATGCAAGACGTTTGGGTGGTTACGGCCTTAAGTGTGGCCCAGAGACCACTTCGAGATCATGGAGTCTGTGCGATTCCCAGAAGTTTCAGAGTCATGGAATGTGACGCTATGGTTGGGAAGCAGGCCCGAACTTGTCCGGTGCCTGATGCGCCTGTTCGCGCACTGATCTGCTCACATTCAGGTTCACTGCCCCGGAGCTCAGCACCGCCAACTCAGCGGCCTGAAGACATGCTGCAGGAGGCCACGAAATATAGCATCCACTGCAGCCTCGACTGGTGGTAGGCATCGACACACTGGTCGAGACGCCGCTGCAATATAGCATCCACTGCAGCCTCGACTGGTGGTAGGCATCGACACACCGGTCGAGACGCCGCTGCAATATAGCATCCACTGCAGCCTCGACTGGTGGTAGGCATCGACACACCGGTCGAGACGCCGCTGCAATATAGCATCCACTGCAGCCTCGACTGGTGGTAGGCATCGACACACTGGTCGAGACGCAGTTGCAGCCGGTCCACTGGCAGGCGGCCGAGTAGCGTGCTACTGTAAAGACAGTCGGGAGAGGCCGACAAGCTGCGGCTTACCTGGCTTATATCGACCCCCTCCTGCGACGGAGGGGAGCTATCTTCACCGCCGCATCGTGCCGCCCTGCAAACCAGCAGATAGGGGATGAGTGAAACAGGCATGCCTAACCACTGTACATGTCATCAACGATAAGAGCAACCGTGCTTCATATGTACATACACACATAGGTAAATTGACTCATTCATACCTAGATATATGTATATATACATGCATACATACATATATATATATATATATATATATATATATATATATATATATATATATATATATATATATATATATATATATATATATATATATATATATATATATATATATATATATATATATATATATATATATATATATATATATATATATATATATATATATATATATATATATATATATATATATATATATATATATATATATATATATATATATATGTATGTGGCGCATGCCATGACAAATCGACAAGGGCACAATACCCTATATTTTATATTTTGATGAAAATAATTGTTTGGGAATATCTGATGCGCCGAATCCAGCTTTGCCATTTTAGGAAGATCATGTCAACTGTCAACGAGTTATAGCCTCGGGCATTTTTGAAATGTCACCTAGCAAGGGTGTCTTTTGAGGTCTTCAACTTAATGACGAATAATCAGAATTGTACAAACATATACATAAGTGAACTGACAATAATCCAATGCATCTTTTGGCTATTTCACAATTATTATTTACGGGATATTTGAAATCGTGACATCGTGACCTATGGTCACGGAACCTACTTTAACTTTCGGGACAGTCACGATTCGAATTAAAAAAGTGCAGAAATGAAGTTCGATATTTTATCTTCCGAAACAAAGACAGGGTTTTCCCCTCTAAAACTCTACATATCCGTTGTAAATTAGGCATACACGACTGTTTTCCCGCTGGTTTGTCGTAGCCTGTTTTAATATGTGTTTAGAACGGTATATTACTGAAATACAGGCCATTTGACGTTATAAACGCGTGTTGGGATGAGAATGTTGGTCATCTGATCCTGAGCGTTGTATTGCAGAAGTATTCTAAGTGATGAGGTCAAAGGTTAAAAAGAATTGGCAAAATGTCTCCAACTTGTGGTGGTAGATGATTTATGAGTTATACCTTACGATGAGTTACAATGAGAGAGAATAATCCACAACATGACAATCACATTCTGATAGCCGGGAAACCATTCGCACAACCATTTATTGCATCGCGAATATAAAAATATGTGAATGTAGTGAACTATCAGGAAACACACAAACAAGGGGTGGCGCCTTGTTTGGGTGCCCAGTGCTCACTGCTCACTCTCGATGACCGTGCTGCCTGTGAAGCGAGGAAATATCTAAGGGTGTCGGACACAGACGAAGTGAAAGTAAGGCTAATTTATGAGTCGGACCAGATCAGCCAGATGTGTCTCTGCAAGACCGACTGTGACACGGTGCGATAGGCTTAATGAACCAAAAGTAGAGTTCAGAAAAGGCTTGTTTTGGGAAAAGTGTGTGGAATATATGAGGTATACAAGCAAGACCCTGAAAACCCTCGCACCGGTTTTATAACCTTTGCTGTCCTTCGTCCCAGCATTGCGTCTTGGCAGGCAGCAGTGGGATGCACTCAGTGTGCGTATGCACTTACAATCAAAACCCAAAGCTGCTCATATCCGCTCTCGGCCTTCCCGGTCTCAAATACCGTAGCCTCCTCGATCACGCTGCATGTGGCACAGAACACCGTGATTGTATGATGCATAACTGTGAGGACTGCCCTGGTGAAGACGGGGTGATGAACTTTCTAAGGATTATCCTCGCGGAAAAATCAGGTAGAAGAGAGTGAAGGTGATTTAGACCCAGATCATGACATGGATGAGATTAGGTACAAAGAGTGGATGAGCATGCATCGCTGTACACTCGTAGAAATAGTCTAGACCAAAGAGGAAAGCATGCGATATTTGAGCCAGCAAACCGAGAAGCTGACCAGACACCACTTTGTGGCTGACAAACAAGGTCAGCACTTCACCTACGCAAAAACTACTGCCAAGGAGGAAAAGTGATTGACCAGTGCGATTTCGCTGAAAATTATTCATTTGTGTTGCAGGATGGTGCTTAAGGCTTCCACTGGGATTCGTTCCAGTGTACGGTGCACCCCTGTACAGTGTACTGGCGCGAGGACGAGGTACTGTGCCATCAGAGTTACTGCTGTATCTCTGACGACACAAAGCACAACACCGCCATGGTGCATGCCTTCCTGCAAAGGCTTGTCCCAGAAATTCGGACCGAAGTATCTGACCTTAACAAAAATATTTATATCACAGACGGCAGGGCTACACAGTAAACGAATAAGCATAACTTCATGAATGTGTGTCACTGTCAGACAGATTTTGTGGTACCCTGTGAGTGGCTTTTTTGCCACATCTCATGGCAAGGGCACTTGCGACGGCTTAGAGGCCACAGCCAAGCGTGTCGCGGCTCAAGAGAGCCTCAAGCGCCCGCTTAACAACCAGATACTGACGGTGGAGTACATGTTTGAGTACCTGTCGCACAAGCTAGTCATCTGCATCAAGTTCATATTTGTGTCAAAGCATGAGGAAATGGATGTCACGACCTACCTCACCGAGCGCTTATCGAAAGCCATCACGGTGATGGGAGCACAGTGGTACCACAAGTTCGCACCAATTACCTACATCACCGTAATAGTTCATGAATTGTCTACCAATGCGGAGCTAATGGTAGCTGGGTGAAGTGAGACGTGTTAGTGTGCGCGCTGATGCAGATTGTGTTGATTGATATTATCGAAGTGATAGATCATCTGTTTGAACTGGGATTCTGACAAGGTGTGGGATGATCTGCAGGTCTGCAGATAATTACATTGCATTACACTATAATACTATGCTGCTGCACAATGTTGTATTACATTACATTCTGTAATTATGTTACTTTATTTTATTACACCGATGTAGACGACTCATGATGAAATTCGATTCATTTCAGGCTCAGCATGTGTCAATGGATGCGTTCGCGCCAAATTTGTTCTGAAAAAGTTCAAGATTAATGCTCTTACTCAGTGAATGACGTTTATCTTTTCGTTTCCAGAATGTGGGGGTTGAATCGCCAGAGAGTCGACATTACAGTGGTTGGCGGTGCTATAAACCCTTCAGTGTTGTCGGTGAAATATGATCGCACATATTTGATATACTGACATTAATGCAGAAATATATTGCATAAGGTGAAAACATTTCTATTTCATTTCTCCTTACACGTGACGATATAGGATTTCACAAATCACCCTTCGTCGCTTCTGTATTTACAAAATAGCATTGTGAATGCCTCCAAAGTCAAACTAGGTCACGTTATCTTAGGTCACAAGTTCACGATTTCAAAAAAGAACGCGTAAACAAAGGTTTCGAAATTGACACAATATGCGGTCGACCATGACGAGTTGACCAATATATAGCTTCGTGCAATTCGTGTTAGTTTTCATTAAGTTCCAGGCTTCCAAAGACTTAGGTGACCTTTCAAAAATTTCCAAGGATATAACTCCTTAATCGTTGTTCTGATCCTTATCAAAATTTCACAGCTGGATTATAGAGCCAAACTAACTTTAAACAGGTATTTTCATCGAAATATGAAGTGTAGGGTGCTATTTTGTCGTATGTGCTATTTTGCCATTTGTCACTTTGACGTGGAATGGGACACGTACCACAATTCGGAGACATTTCTGCCATTTCTGTTTAACACTTGACCTCACAACGAGTTAGAACATAAAGTAGCTTTACTTTCACCTCGTCTGCGCCTGACACTCAGAAATTTTCTCGCTTCACAGGCAGCACGGTCGGCAAGAGTGAGCAGTAAGCACTGGGCACCCAAACACGGCTCTACCCCTTGTTTGTGCCCTTCCTGATATTTCACTACATTCACATATTTTTATTTTCGCTATGCAATAAATGGTTGTGCGAATGGTTTCTCGGCTATCAGAATGTGATTGCTATGTTGTGGATGCTTCTCTCTTATTGTAATTCATTGTAAGGTATAACTCATAAATTATCTACTTGGACAATTTGAAGACATTTTTCCATTTCTTTTTAACCTTTGACCTCAGGAGTAGAATACTTCTGCAACACAACGCTCAAGATCAAATGACTAACTTGCCAATCCCATCACGTGCCTCGAACGTCAAAAGGCTTGTATTTAAGTAATATACCGTTCTAAACACATATTAATGCAGGCCACGATAAACTTGCGCAGAAACAACCATGCATGCCTAATTTAGAACGGATATGTAGAGTTTTAGGAGCAAAACTTTTTTTGCTTCGAAAGGTAAAATATCAAACTTCATTTCTGCACCTTCCCAATTGGATTGTGACTGTTTCGAAAGTTAAAGTAGGTCACGTGACCTTAGGCCACGATGTCACCATTTAAAATAGCCCGTAAACGAAAATTCCGAAATAGCCAAAAGATGCAGTGGAATTTGCTGAAGCGGGTCTTCTTCCAAGTTCATTCCATGTTTGTTCTAAATCAAGCAATAATTTCAAATAAGTCTTAAATTTGCATAGAGCAGACAATGTTACAATGTTATCGCATGAACAAACGAAACTAACTGGTTGATTGGATTCGCTTTCCGAGCCTGTGTCCGGCATAAACCCCGGGCTTCTAGGCCACAGGTCCACTTTCGCTGGCCAAGATCGCATCAATATCCATCTGTTGACCTCGGCTTGCACCCGGGTGGAACGTCATATATCACATGGAATATCACCGGGGTGGAATATCACATGCCCGTTTTGCTGCTCGCACATGTCGATGAGTCAATGGGCCGGCATCGGCGGCTTCAGGCCCGTTGTTGGCCGCCGTCGAGTCATGCCCGCTATAAATAGCGCGTGTGGAGTGGGCCGGGTGCCAAGCGGCGTACCAGCTCTGTTCTTCGCGCTCCTGCAGACCCGCAGAGGAGAGGCCGCAGAGTTAACCCTGATCAGTGGCGTAGCCAGGGCTGGGTCCGAGGGGAAGGGCCCGTCATCTGAAGAGGCACCTATATATATATATATATATATATATATACCCTAATCAGTGGCGTAGCCAGGGCTGGGTCCGAGGGGAAGGGCCCGTCAACTGGAGAGGCACCTATGTGTATATATATATATATATATATATATATATATATATATATATATATATATATATATATATATATACCCTGATCAGTGGCGTAGCCAGGGCTGGGTCCGAGGGGAAGGACCCGTCATCTGAAGAGGCACCTATATATATATATATATATATATATATATATATATATATATATATATATATATATATATATATATACCCTGATCAGTGGCGTAGCCAGGGCTGGGTCCGAGGGGAAGGACCCGTCATCTGAAGAGGCACCTATATATATATATATATATATATATATATATATATATATATATATATATATATATATATATATATATATACCCTGATCAGTGGCGTAGCCAGGGCTTGGTCTGAGGGGAAAGACCCGTCATCTGGAGAGGCACCTATATATCAGAGGACATGCCAATATGTATATATAAATATATATACATATATATATATATATATATATATCCATATTTTCATATATTTATTTTTTTATTTATATGTGGCGTGTGCATTTGTGTATGGGTATATGTGTGTAGATTAGATAGGTTCTTAGGGTGGACATGCGGGATGGGGAAAGTTGAATTTGGTTATGGACATTGCCTAAAACATATATGAATAGTAAGGCGTATTATCATCATTATGTAACTTGCCCAAAACCGCCAGGCGTTCATGTGATTGTGGAATATTCACCAAGAAACAAAAACCTGAAGCAGAAAACCATGGTAGCGTTTAGATAATCATAGAGGGCACAGAAGAGCGAGTAATTTCACTCACGAAGTTAGTCGAAGCACCTTCGGAGGTCGACGTGCTTCCAGGCGGATGCAAGCAAACAAATATTGTTTTATCTTGAAAAGAGGCCGCTGAAGGCACCGTCAAATCCAAAGTCAGTCTCGCTGCTTCCTACCTATCCTCGGAAATGTGCTGCAATACGTCGTCCGCGGCGAGCTATTCGGAACTGAAGTGGATACAACGTTAGGTAACCATGACAGACCAGGCTGGTCGGTGTCGGTAGGTAACCCTGACAGACCGGGCTGGTCGGTGGCGGTAGGTAACCCTGATATTCCAGGCTGATTGGTGTCGGTAGGTAATCCTGACAGACCAGGCTGGTCGGTGGCGGTAGGTAACCCTGACAGACCAGGCTGGTCGGTGTTGGTAGGTAACCCTGACAGACCGGGCTGGTCGGTATTGGTAGATAACCCTGACAGACCGGACTGGTCGGTGGCGGTAGGTAACCATGACAGACCAGGCTGGTCGGTGGCGGTAGGTAATCCTGACAGACCAGGCTGGTCGGTGGCGGTAGGTAACCCTGACAGACCAGGCTGGTCGGTGTCGGTAGGTAACCCTGACAGACCAGGCTGGTCGGTGTCGGTAGGTAACCCTGACAGACCAGGCTGGTCGGTGGCGGTAGGTAACCCTGACAGACCAGGCTGGTCGGTGCAGGTAACCCTGACAGACTAGGCTGGTCGGTGGCGGTAGGTAACCCTGACAGACCAGGCTGGTCGGTGGCGGTAGGTAACCCTGACAGACCAGGCTGATTGGTGTCGGTAGGTAATCCTGACAGACCAGGCTGGTCGGTGGCGGTAGGTAACCCTGACAGACCAGGCTGGTCGGTGGCGGTAGGTAACCCTGACAGACCAGGCTGGTCGGTGTAGGTAACCCTGACAGACCAGGCTGGTCGGTGTAGGTAACCCTGACAGACCAGGCTGGTCGGTGGCGGTAGGTAACACTGACAGACCAGGCTGGTCGGTGGCGGTAGGTAACCCTGACAGACCAGGCTGGTCAGTGCCGGAAGGTAACCCTGACAGACCAGGCTGGTCGATGGCGGTAGGTAACCCTGACAGACCAGGCTGGTCAGTGGCGGTAGGTAACCCTGACAGACCAGGCTGGTCGGTGGCGGTAGGTAACCCTGACAGACCAGGCTGGTCGGTGTAGGTAACCCTGACAGACTAGGCTGGTCGGTGGCGGTAGGTAACCCTGACAGACCAGGCTGGTCGGTGTAGGTAACCCTGACAGACCAGGCTGGTCGGTGGCGGTAGGTAACCCTGACAGACCAGGCTGGTTAGTGTAGGTAACCCTGACAGACTAGGCTGGTCGGTGGCGGTAGGTAACCCTGACAGACCAGGCTGGTCGGTGTAGGTAACCCTGACAGACCAGGCTGGTCGGTGGCGGTAGGTAACCCTGACAGACCAGGCTGGTCGGTGTAGGTAACCCTGACAGACTAGGCTGGTCGGTGGCGGTAGGTAACCCTGACAGACCAGGCTGGTCGGTGTCGGAGAGGGGGCATGTCACAGGGGTAGAGTGTGATGTGAGAACTTCAGCGAACGAAATGTGAGAACTTTCCAAATGGCACGATCAGGAGACAGCAAATTTGTGGAGGGGGGGGGGGAGAATTCATCAAAATCATTTGGAACTGTGTTGCGATTTTACGTCCGCAAAATTGTGCATAGCTGGCCATAACTATTTCTTAATGCTCAAAAACATCATTTGATGTCCATACATGCACATGTAGAACAGCCCACGGGCGTCTCCGTGTCCTTGCCAGCGTCCACGGATCCTATCGAAATTATACGGGACCTTACGACAGCCTACGTGTCTCTACGAATGCTTACGGGTCCTTGGCAACCTGTACGTGCCTGCGGGCCTTCGAACGTGTACTGCCCTTACAAAGGTGTACGGCCCTTACAAATACGTGCCGGCCCGCATCATAGTCTACGGGTCCTCACAACCACTTAATTGCCCTTTACCGAACACGGAATCGACGTCTTTTCCAATGAAATTTTGGCATCCTGCACCTAGATGCATGCTCAGGCGACCTGCATTCCTGGTTCATAACAGTGTTCGACAGTTTACGATTTGAGGAGTTCGACGATCCGGAGATAAATCCCCAAGGATGATAAAAAAAAGAGACAAAATGAACCTGAATGACCTTTAAAACATGAATCCTTTTCGAAATAAAGTGGTCCGAGTTGTCCGAACCCCTTCGCAAAATCGGCCACCTCCTTGAACAACTTCGGCTACTTCCCTGTATATATATATATATATATATATATATATATATATATATATATAATATATATATATATATATATATATATTTATAAAAAAAAAAAAAAAAATATAAAAAAAAAAAAAAATAAAAAAAAAAAAAAAAAAAAAAAAAAAATATATATATATATATATATATATATATATATATATATATATATATATATACATATATATATATATATATATATATATATATATATATATATATATATATATATATATATATATATATATATATATATATATATATATATATATTCAAACGGAATCACTTATTCCAGGCTGTTTACCCATTTTACATACACAGCGCCGCCCTTCCACGACCAGAGTAGGTACGCTTCGGTCTGGTATCTATAACCTAATGCCCAAGTTAGCATCTAGTTTTGAAGGTTACAGTCGGTAGTTTTGATTATATCCCCAAGATATCAGCACTGTACGTGAGCCGAAAAACCCTATCATTACATTGCAAGATATATTGTATTGCGGCTTTTTGTAGGGGAGCATCCAGAAGCCAGGATTGTGGTGACAATGTAAAAAATATCCCATTTCCAAAAACACATCTGAGTTGAATAGCTCAAATTCATCGGTTGCGTATAAGACAATATTTATTTACAGTGGCGCAACCAGGATTTTCTTAAGTGGCCCGACCAACAAAGAGGATCAAACCGAGCCCTCTGTAGGCGCGCTTGGCACCCCCAACTGTTATAGTTTTGCGGGGTGAAAATCCCAAAATGTATTATTTCATCTAGCATGATTTTGGTTGCTGATGGAGGTGGTGGGGCCCTCGCCCACTGTCTGTGCTCCGTTTACCTATGAAAGAAAATATGCATTCTTCGATTTTCAGAAATTGTCATTTTAATGCAAAATATCGACAAGATCGACCTGATGGGGTCGATTCCCCGACCTGATGGGGTCAATTCCCCGACCTGATGGGGTCGATTGCCCGCCCCGTTGCAGTGCCTAACTAGGGATCACATCTTAAGAGGTATTTCGATGTTTCTTGTGCTGTCAGATAGCCAAGTAACATCTATATGAGTACCCAATAGGATGCTTGTTTTTATTTCCCCTAGCTTCAGTGGATGCTAGGGCTCGGCCCCTGTAGGGTATGTATATATCTTCTTTTTTTGCTATCACCCTTTATTTTGCATTGACTTATATGTTTGGATCACAACACAATATCATAAGAGGGTACACCTATGCAGCATCATCTAACTCTTGAAGAATTTCGTTTATTTAGATGCAGACTATTTTCGGTTCAATGAAGCATGGGTGTAGGTGTATACAAATTATTGGGAGGGCACAATACATGAAGGCCCAATACATGGGCTCCAACTGGTTTTCGGACATACCACTTAGGGTCCCATGTTAAGAGTTGAAATTATTGGGAGGCACAGCCAACATTGGGGAGGGGAAGTGACCTCCTAAAAGCATGCCTACAAAGCTACACCTCTGGTATGAGGCCGCGGTTCGTGTACTCACCTGAGCTGAGATCCAAAGGTGTTCACGTCAGTGTACACAGTCGCCCACGGCTAGTCTGACCCGACGCTGGAGGAGCGCGGCGGGCCGCGAAATCCGGCCACGAATCCACCAAAATAGACGGACAGCCACCGACCAGCCAGAATCACTCAAACCTGCCACCACCACCAACCAGAGGCCCATCTAGTGCTGCCCTCCCCGGGCACCCTCCACCCTACTCAGACTATCCCGGTCTTTGCATCTAACCAAATATCCTCTGTCAGGAAGCTTTTAATTATTTTGTATGCAATTCTGGCGAACTTTTCATAGCTCATAGACCATCCTTTGAACCGGTTCAAAAGATCAGTAGTCAAGTTGAAAATCAAGCAAATTGCCCAAGTTGAGCGATACATGTTCCGTTAATCCTTTCCGTCTCCTTAAAAAATGAAATAATCCTTGCGAACATGAAGGCGATCTCGGGATGACCAATGATTTCCACTCAGGTGATGGAGAGCGATGTCCGCGGGTATCTTCCGACATCTATTGATCACCGGGTACGGCGTCAGCCGCCAGCGAGGTGAACTGCACTTACTAAGGAGATTTGCCTTTGTTGCATTTGTACTGCAGCATTTCATCGCTTCCTGTATATTAGCTGTTCTGTTCCTTCGTTCGTTCATTATTCATATTCATTGGATGTTGCGCTCAAAACAAAAGAAGCAGCGACAGAAGTGAAGTTGAAGCTGAAGTTTTAGCGGCAGATAATTTGAAGCAATTCGTGCTTGCCCATTTCTATGGGCGAGCAATTGCCAAATGGAGTTACCTCTCCTTGCGCAGTGTCGAAAAACTGCAAAACCACATCGCGAAGTCATCAGCGAAAACGAATCGGCCGATTGTGGAGGGAAGTGAGGAGCCGATTCCATCTAATATCGTCAATAAAAGATGGGGCACTCGAGACGCATCCCTGAGGGACTCCTTGGACTGAATGGAACTACCTGGAATAATGGTTGCCCATTCGCACAAACAACTGGCGCCATGTAATTGTGAGAAAATAACGCCTGGAGGGCCACAAATGCCATACCGATGGGGTCTTGCCAGGATTCCGTGAGGGCACGCTGTGTCGGAAGTCACCTCAATGTAAATAAAAACAATGCCCCACTGTTTCAAGGGCGGATATAAGGGTGGGCACTGGGGAACATGCCCCCTCTCCATGGAAAGGTCGCGCCCCTCCGACCGGAAAAGGCAGTCTTTTTCTGAGAGGAAAATACGCCCGCTTGGAAGGATGGGCGCTCCTCCGGGAAGGCCCGAGTGTACCCCACCCGCATCGAATTTTGAATTTTGCATCCAGAGGCGCCCCTCCACCCTCCGAGAGGAAAAGGCTCGAGTGGCAGGCTGGAAGGCTCGAGTGCACCCCCGCCCCCTCCAATTTCTGACGCTTCGTGTGCGTTCGAAGTGGCGCCCCTCCGGACATATGCCCCCCCCCCAGGACAATTCCTGGATCCGCCCCTGCAATGTGTCGGTTTCTCGACATACAAATTAATAAAACATTAAATTTAAGCTCATGAATCTCAGCACTCAGCATTAAAATGTGGTTAACAGAGCAATCAGCGTATATATCTACCGAAGTGGAAATTCCGCGAAAATCCCATAGGAAGAAGCGACAGCCTGATTGTATCTGCCACCTTGTGCCGGGAATAGTTGAAGATAGTAACTCGCGACGCGAGCTACTGACGGGCGTTCCGGCGAGATGGAACCTGTATGAAGGACCGAAAATAGGAAATTAAAGCTGGGAGGTATAAGCAGAGTTTCACTTCTGATACAGTTATTTTCTGCACAGATGGATGGTGTTTTGGAGCCATTTAGACAGTGCCGGTGGGATGAGGGCGATGGTGGCTGTCCATGCCTTGGTATACCTGGCCCATTCAACGACAAATCGACAAGTGAAAGGGCCAAAATAACACCCCATATTATATATTTTGATGAAAATATTTGTGTAGGGTTATCTGATGCGCCGAATCCAGCTGTTCCATTTTTAGAAAGATCAGGTCAACGGTCAAGGAGTTATAGCCTCGGGCATTTTTGAGACGTCACCTAACAAGGGTGTTTTTGAGGTCTTTAACTCAATGAAGAACAATCTGAATTGTGCAAAAGTATATATCGGTGGACTTACAATGACCCATTGCATCTGTTGGCTATTTCGAAATTTTCGTTTACGAGATAATTGAAACCGTGACATCGTAACCTATGGTCACGTGACCTATTTTACCTTTCGGGACATTCACAATGCGATTTGAAAAAGTGCAGAAATGAAGTTTTATCTTATCTTTCGAAACAAAAAATAAAAATGTTTTGCTCCTAAAACTCTACCTATCCGTTCAAAATTAGGCATGCATGGCTGTGTTTACGCTAGTTTATCGTGGCCTGTATGAATATGTATTTAGAACGGTATATTACTGAAATACAAGGCTTTTGACGTCCGAGGCACGTGATGGAATGATAATGTTTGAATCAATCATCATTGTTGAATGTTGAATGTTGAATGTTGTGCTGCACAAGTGTTCTAATTCGTGAGGTCAAGGGTTAAGCAAAATGGCAAAAATGTCTCAAAATTGTGGTAGTAGATGATTCATGAGTTATACCTTGCCATGAATTAACTACAAGGAGAGAGAAGCATCCACAATATAGCAATCACATTCCGATAACCGAGAAACGCACAACCATTTATTGCCTCACGAAAATAAAAATCTGCGAATGTAGTGAAATATCAGGATGGGCACACACAAGGGGTGGCACCGTGTTTGGGTGCCCAGTGCTGACTGCTCACTCTCGCCGAACGCGCGGCCTGTGAAGCGAGGAAATGTCTGAGGGTGTCGGACGCAGTCAAGGTGAGAGTAAAGCTATTTTATAAGTCGGACCGGATCAGCTGGATGTATCTCGGAAAGACCGACCATGTCACGGTGCGAAATGTTGATGGAACCAAAAGTAGAGTTCAGAAAGGGCTTGCTTTGATAAATTTGTGCGAGATATATGATCTATACAAGCAGAACTATGAAATCCCTCGCACCCGCTTCTTAACCTTTGCTGCCCTTCGTCCGAAGCATTGCGTCTTGGCAGGCAGCAGTGGGACGCAATCGGTGTGCATGTGCAGTAATCATCAAACCCCAAAACTGCTCATATCCGCTTTCGGCCTTCCCGGTCTCAAAGGCCGTGACCTCCTCGATCACGCTGTATGTGGCAAGGAAAGCATGATTGCATGATGCATAACTGTGAGGACTGCCCTGGTGAAGATGGGGTGATGAACTTTCTGAGGATTATCCTCGCTTACAAATCTGAAGAAAAGACTGAAGATGATTTAGCCCCAGATGATGACATGGATAATGAGATTAGGTACAAACAGTGGATGAGCACGCATCGCCGTACACTCGCAGAAATAGTCTAGACCAAAGAGAAAAGCATGCGATATTTGAGCCAGGAACCGTGAAGCTTACCAGACACCACTTTGTGGCTGACAAACAAGGTCAGCACTTCACCTACGCAAAGGCTACTGCCAAGGAGGGCGAAGTGATTGTCTAGTACGATTCGTTAAAAAAAATATTCATTTGTGATGCAGGATGCAGCTCAATGCTGTATCCTCCACTGGGATTCGACCCAGCGTATCATGCATCCATACTGGTGTGAGGACGAGGTACTGTGCCATCAGAGCTACTGCTGTATGTCTGACGGCACAAAGCACAACACCGACATGGTGCATGCGTTCCTGCAACGGCTTATCCCAGAAATTCGGACCGCAGTACCTGACCTAAAAAAATATGTATTTCACAGACGGCAGTATACAAATAAGCATGGCTTCGTCAACGTGTGTCACCATCAGACAGATTTTGGGGTATCCAGTGAATGGCTTTTTTGTCACATCTCATGGCAAGGGCGCTTGCGACGGCATCGGGGGCACAGCCCAGCGTGCCGCGGCTCAAGAGAGCCTCAAGCGCCCGCTTAACAACGAGATACTGACAGCGGAGGACATGTTTGAGTACCTGTCGCACAAGCTAGCCAGCTGCATCAAATTCATATGTGTATCAAAGCAGGAGACAATGGACGTCACGACCCACCTCACCGAGCGCTTCCCGAAAGCCATCACGGTGAAGGGAACACAGGGGTACCACAAGTTCGCACCAGTGACCCACAGCACCGTAATAGTTCATGAACTTCTTACTGATGCGGGGCGTGCGTTAATGGAAGTTGGGTGAAGTGAGACGTGTTAGTGTGTGTGCTGATACAGATTGTGTTGATTAATATTATCACAGTGACAAATCATCAGTCTGAACTGGGATTCTGACAAGGTATGGAATGATCTGCAAATATGTAGATCATTACATTGCACTGCATTATAATACTGTACTGCAACACATTATTGTATTGCATTGCATTGTGTAATTTTGTTGCTTTATTATATCACCGATTTAGACTTCTCATGATCCAATGCGATTCATTTCAGGCACAGCATGTGTCAATGGATACGTCCGCGCCAAATTTGTTCTCAAGCAGTTCAAGATGAATGCGATTATTCGTTCAATGAGGTTCATCTTTTCGTTTCCAGAATGTGGGGTTCGAAACGCCAGAAGGTTGAAATTACAGTTATTCGCGGTGATAAAACCCTTCAGTGTTGTCGGTGAAATATGATCGTACGTTTTTGATATGCTGACATTGAGGCAGAAATATATTGCATAAGGTGAAAACATTTCTATTACTTTTCTCCTTACAAGTGACGATCTAGGAATTTACAAGTTACCCTTCGTCGCTTCTGAATTTCCAAAATAGCAGTGTGACTCTCTCGAAGGTCAACTAGGTCACGCTATCTTAGGTCACAAGCTCACGGTTTAAAAAACGCGTGAACACAAATTTCGAAATTGACACAAGATGCAGTAGATCATGACGAGCTTAGCGATATAAAGCTTTGTGCAATTCGTATTACTCTTCATTTAGTTCCAGTTCTCCAAAGACTTAGGTGACCTCCCAAAAATGTATGATGCTATAACTCCTTAACCGTTTCGCCAATCTTTTCCAAAATTGCACAGCTGGATTATAGAGACAAACTAACCCTATGTAAGTATTTTATATATCCTATCCTATCCTATCCTATCCAGATATAGAGTGTAATTTGGCACCTTCACTTGACGATTTGTGGTGGAATGGGCCACCTACCACAATTCAAAAAAATTGCTGCCATTTGTTTAACCCTTGACCTCACAACGAGTTAGAACACTTGCGCAAGACAACACTCAAGATCAGATGACAACATTCGTATTCCATCACGTGCCACGAACATGAAAAGGCTTATATTTCAGCAATACACTGTTCTAAACAAATTTAAAATAGGCCACGATAAACTAGCGCAAAAACAACCATGCATGCCTTATTTTGAACAGATGTGTACATTTTTAGGGGCAAAACCTTATTTTTTTCATCTTTTGCTTCGAAAGATAAGATATTAGACGTCATTTCTTCACTTTTTCCAATCGCATTGTGACCATCCCGATAGTTAAAGTAGGTCACGTGACCTTAGGTCACGATGTCACGATTTCAAATGGCCCGTAAACGAAAATTCCGAAGGAGTCAAAAGATGCAATGGGTCATTGTGAGTTCACCGATATATACTTTTACACAATTCGGATGGTTCTTCATTGTATTAAGGACCTCAAAAGACACCCTTATTTGGTGACATCTCAGAAATGCTCTAGGCTATAAATCATTGACCGTTGACCTGATCTTTCTAAAAATGACACAGCGGGATTTGGCACATCAGATAATCCCACATGGATATTTTAATCAAAATATAAAATATTTGGTGTTATGCCCTTGGCGATTTTGTCACAATCCCTCCACGTACCGCCTTACCCCACGTCATAGGTAGCACGTTCACCACGCAGTGGCGTACCTAGGATTTGCGTCAGGGGGAGGGCAAACGTATCTGAAATTGGCCCATCCTTCCCTCATTTTTTAAAAGGTAGCGGGATTTCGGCCAGTATTTTTTTTTGCAAAGGGGCATTTTTGAATGACAATCATTATTTTTCGGACGTGATTTTGTTCTGGTTCGATACGCTTTTTTAAACGCCATTTTAGGGACTGGCCCTTGAAATCGAAAGTCCCAGGTACTTCCCTGGTCGCAGGTACTTCCCTGGTCGGTATTTATTCTTCGGGGCTAGATGTGACTTGGGGGCCCTGGCGCAACCTTCTGGGGCCATCGTAATTTGGGGGACCCCGGCCCGATCTTTTGGGGCCCAGCATGATTTTCAGTGCCCTGGTGGCTTTTTTTGGCCCTAGAATGATTTTGCAGTGGCCTGGTCAGATTCTTTTTGTGCCCACAGAGTGCTTTTCATGAGCCCCGACGCGACTATTTGGGGCCCCAGTGTGATTTCCAGGGCCACGGCCCTATCTTTGGAGCCCCAGCGTGATTTGCAGGGCCCCGGTGCGACTTTTTTGGGGCCAGCGAGATTTCCAGGGCCGCCGGCCATATATGGGGTCCAAGCGTGATTTTCGTGGACCCCGACATCACTTTTGGTGGCCCAGCGTAATTTTCAGGTGCTCTGGTGCGACTTTTCGGGGTCCCAGCGTGATTTTCAATGGCCAGGTACGACTTTTTGGTTGGCCCATAATGATTTCCAAGCTCCCCGGTACAACTTCTTGAGCTCCCAGCATGATTTTTATGGAGCTGGCACAATTTTCCAAACCTCGGCGCGGTTCTTGAGTGCCCCACAACCCCTCGGTGATTCGTACACCCCGCCTCCCCCCTTCGGTACGCCACTAACCCCACGTATGGCATTCTTTGGGAATCTTCTAGCCATAAGTAGATAATCCCATTGGGCGTGTGGCGAATACTACACGAACTTTTCGAATGTATCACATTATTCCCATGGCGTAGTCATTGGCGTCGATACGCTCCCCCCCCCATTGTCCCCAGGATAGAGGGACCGACGAAATGCATCATCTTCGTGTATATTTTATCGCAGTCGTGCCACCTATGAAGCACTAAAAAATATTTGCCCTGGTATGTGCGATCAAACTGATATCAGGTCATGTTAATTCCGTGTTGGGAGAGGGCAAGAAATAGTTCGCACCCCTCCCCCTTCAGGCCGGTTGTGGATGGCCATGGCCTCCGTACCCCTAGATCCGCTGGTGTCCCTGGGTGTTATATGGAACAGTGCCATCCCCAGGCATTCGAAGATCTGGCGGGGGATCAAGCTCTTTGTGCCGATTTCCTTTATGTTTTCGCTATTGAACCAAAAAAAGGTCCCGGATTTAAGCTGCAATGTTTGAGGTTGAAAGAGGGGAAACTCTTCCCGGTGCCCCACCCCATGGCGACCACTACTATACGGAAAGACATTGCTTTAAAAAGTTTTTGCAACCCAACTTCAAACTCGCAGCATCAGTGCTCCGCGCTCAGTATATGCGGGAGAGACATTACTTTTCTATTTCTATACTTTTGGAAGGGCCTTTACCCCTCAATTCTCCGCTTCGCCTAGGTTTGAACATCCAATGCCACTATACCACGCGCTATGGTGCATCGCCTCGAACGGCGTCATACGCCGCAGCCATCATCAAATTAAATAGATACCACGTAAATACCTCGAACAACCATTCTAAAAGCGCACCGCGCATCGCTGGACAATGAGTCTTCCGTGCCGTTACTATCCGGAACGAGAGCATGTGGCGCATTCGCTGTCGGCTAAAACAGCTGAGTTTCCACTCCAGCAAATGTTACGCTCCGTGGTGCTGAGATCCTTGCGAAAGCCACATTGGTCATTCGATAGGACGATCAGACTTCCTAAAGGCCAGGACAAACGGACACAAACCATTTTCTCCATCAGTTTACTCAAGGGAAAAGTCAGCGATATTGGTCGATAAGGTACAGGATCGGCCCCACTTTCTTCGCGTTTCGGCAGTGGTATTATCATTACCTTTTCCTCTCAGGTGGAAACGATTCTTCATACATAAAAGGTTGAAAGCCAAGAGGAACATTTTCTGAGCACACTTCGGACGGTGCTCCAGCATCTCGTTATGAATATTGCCCGGTCCTTCAAGCCACTGATTGCCGTAGTAAGCTCGGCTTATGTAAAAAGTCATAGTGTAAACTGTTCAGAAGTATTCACAGGAAGCACGAATCCGTGAAAATCTGAATTCGCATGTTTATTTTCACTGCGTTCCGCAATAGCTTGAACAACGCATTTGGCTTCGCTACCTCATCGGGAGACGTGATATTTTGGCCGCTTATCACGAGAACAGTTAACACGCGCACTGGGGGGGGGCGAAATCCGCCACCCCTCCGGTTTTTCGTAGATAACTCCGGATTTTACCGGTCGATATACACCAATTTTTGCGTACCTGCTTAGAAAGGACCGGCGCGTCTTTTAAAGCAAGAAAATGGAAATGTGCGGACAATTTTGTCGAGTTAGGAGCCGTTAAATTCAAAACATTTCGTAGCGCCAGACCACAGAAATTGGCACTGATGCGCTTCCCGTATATTGGCAAAAGGGAAGTGTTCTTGGCAACATTAGCGACTTGTTTGATGTATATTGACATGCTATATAGTTTCAAGGTCATGTTAGGTCACCAAGGTCAATTCAGGTCAAGTTCATGACAAGTTAATGGAACCAAACTTGGTCAACTGGAATGTTGTCATAAATGTAAATGACTGTCATGCGATTGATGTCGCTTTGCATGTTACTCCCTACACATTCTGAAAACGATTTTTGTGATTGTGTACCTAAGCGTTTCCATACTTTATTCATGTACTTTACTCCTTTCTTCGCGAAGCCGATTGCGCCGAGCTGCCCGACGGAGCAGTCGGGCGGGCGGCCCCAGAAAAATGCTGTTATTGCCGGTCCGAGGAGCCCAAATCTGGCTTAGTAGTACTGCTTATCGTGAATGGTGACGCTGGAAGGCACTCGAGATCACAGTCTGACACTATAGACTGCTGAATATATTATATAAAAACAACAAGGAACAATAAGCTCGCACACCTTCACCACAAACCGCATCCAACCGCTCGCATCTCGGCCGCTGCCGACAATAGTCCAAATCCGGAATGCCTACGATCACAAGAGATGCTCGGAAAAAAAACTTTGTGCCGAACACATAGGTCTACCATCACCGTGCAAACGAAAAAGAAAAACAACTCGGCGGCTTTGGTCCGAGAGATACCAACAAAATCCGCTGGGTGCGAAAGCGACGTTCGACCCACAGCCCGACTGGGAGGTGCACATTTGCCATGTGAGCAGGTAAAACAGCTGTCGCCGCGTCCTACCCGGAGTTCACACCAGTCCGCGCGGCTTGTCATCTTCGCCCCTCCTCCTCGAGCAGACCGATCAATCGCGTGCGGGTCCGCTTGTCCACATGACTCATGCAGCCAATCAGCGTGGTCACCTGACGCCGCGTGTACTCCTGACGACAGAGGGGCGGAGTCAGCGCGACAGTGTGGCAATGACACAACTATTCATTTAGGCTGACAGAATCTGGACATCACATCCTCATTTGTAGAGCAATAGTTCACCACTGTACTGCATCTACCTTGAACATGCATGCACGTGACATATTAATCATTATGCTTATTATTGGGAAAACTAGTTAACAAGAAAAAGAACAGGAAAGGTGTCCATTCTGTGAACCAGAATAATTGCAAGCAATGGCAAAGCTGAAGCAAGTTTACTCCCACGTATATACACTGCAAAGGTGTACATGAGTTACAAGGCTCAACTTAACCCAACCCGATGAGTTAAAAGGCTCAACTTAACCCGACCCGACACAATCTGATCGACCTGCTTCTGAAACCTTTATACCATTTTTCTTCCCGCGTTTCAAGTCCAACTTTCTCCACTAATCATTAGAACTACCCTTTACTTTTTAACCAACCCTCACCATATTGCTCCCTTTCAAGTATTGACAGTCCTTGTACACAGAAGCTGTGTGGCATGCACATCCCACATCGGGTCATCTGCACGTGGCGCAGCATTTCGCCAGCTATAATGACTGTGACCGCGCCACGTCCGTCCTTTACCGACAACGGTATGTGCCTGATCCCGCACCTGCGGGCTTAAAGGGCATCCCGCACCCGCAGCACGGGAGACCTGCAGCCTACCTCTTACCCTCGCTCGCTAATCGTCCGCAATGGCGCTCCATTATTGTTATATAAAGGCAGTACGGATGGTTTGTTTTGCTGTTGTTTGTCGGCTTACGACGCACTGAGCAGCTGGGGCTACATGACGGCATCTACCTATCACCCTGGCAGGAAGAACCAGGGCAGTTTAGCCACTGGGCTACCGCAGCCCCTGCACGGTCTGCTTAAACAATGATAAAACATCATTATTTGGAGTCATTATCAACGAGGACGAAGCCCAAGCGGGTGTACCTGAGCGTGTATAAGGTACAGAAGTTCATCTGAGTGGCATGACTTGACTCGTGGCATGAGCAGAAAAGGGTGTAGGAGTGTAGCCAACGCTTCGTTGTGCCTAGTTAATTAAATTAACTCCGAAGCACCAGAATCACTACCTTAACCTTTTACTTTCGTCTATGTCGCACCTTCCCAAACAAAAACGTCGCTACGGTCGTGAATTTGCACATTTATCACGCAGCTAACCGTCATAGCGGACCCTGTTCGACCATGTGCGCACCTTGTGTTCGCGTATCCAGGCCTCCAGCCCCGTCTTGGGCACGTAGTAGGCCTTGACGTACGTCTCGACCAGCTGTCGCTCCGGCAGCGGCCGCAGTCGGGTCAAACACTCCAGCTTCGTCACGAACTGCTGGTAGTCCAGCTGCATCAGTGCACGGCCTTCATTGCTGCAGCGACGGGCCGAGGCGAACCTGCCCGACGCAGACGTAGTCACGAGCCTGCTCGATACAGAGTAGTCGTTGGCCCTGCCCGACACAGAGTTGCCGCTGACCCTGCATGACACAGAGGTGCAGTCACTGGATCTGCCTGACGAGGAGGTACAGCCACCCAACCTGTGCAACACATAATACATTTACTGACACTGTCTAACACAGAGGCTTAGTCACCAAAACCCGATAGAGAGATACAGTCACCAAATCTATTCGACACTGAGGTACAGTTACTGAACAGGCGCCAAAGAGAGAGAGAGAGAGAGAGAGAGAGAGAGAGAGCGAGAGCGAGAGCGAGAGCGAGAGCGAGAGCGAGAGCGAGAGCGAGAGCGAGAGCGAGAGCGAGAGCGAGAGCGAGAGCGAGAGCGAGAGCGAGAGCGAGAGCGAGAGCGAGAGCGAGAGCGAGAGCGAGAGCGAGAGCGAGAGCGAGAGCGAGAGCGAGAGAGAGAGAGAGAGAGAGAGAGAGAGAGAGAGAGAGAGAGAGAGAGAGAGAGAGAGAGAGAGAGAGAGAGAGAGAGAGAGAGAGAGAGAGAGAGAGAGAGAGAGAGAGAGAGAGAGAGAGAGAGAGAGAGAGAGAGAGAGAGAGAGAGAGAGAGAGAGAGAGAGAGAGAGACCCATAACCACTCCTACCCAACACTAAGCTTCTCACACTATATAAAATAGCTTCCTCACCAGCCCAATATACTCTGGCATAACCAATCTTTTATACCACAGCTTCCTCACCAGTACACCATGACATAACTCATTGAACAGTCCACTGCACTACAGGTGCTCCCCCAACCCACGGCACTACACTTGCCTAACCAATTTACTACATAACAGTCGCCTCCCCAATCCACTGCACTAGTCGCCCCACCAATCCACTGTACTACAGTCGCCTCAACAATATATTGCACTACAGCCGCGTCACGAATTCACTGCACTACAGTCGCCTCACCAATCCACTGCATTACAGTCGCCTCACTAATCTACTACACTACAGTCGCCTCACCAATCCACTGCACTACAGCCGCCTCACCAGTCTACTGTACCACAGCCGCCGCAACAATATACTGCATCACAGTCGCTTCACCAATCCACTGTATTAATTTAGCCTCACTAATCTACTACAGTCGCCTCACCAACCCACTGCACTACAGCCGCCTCATCAGTCTACTGTACCACAGCCGCCGCACCAATATACTGCACCCACCACAGTCGCTTCACCAATCTACTGTACTAAAGTGGCCTCACCAATCCACGAATCCACACCCGGAGCCTACTCACCCCTCGACGAAGGTGCGGTTGGCCAGCCGGATGCACTGGTCCCAGAGAGTGTCGTACACGATCCGGGGGATGGGCAGACGCCGCGCAATCTCCTCCAGACGCATGCTGAACACCTGCAGGTCCTGCACACAAGGCGGCCGCCACGTGACAGACTCTGCACAGCACTGCACTGCACTGCACAGTCGTCACATTGCGGCATATAACGCCAGCCGCACACGATGGGAGTGCGGGAAGTAAAGATGCTCGAGCAGACCGACAGCCCAAACATTTCGGACATAATGTAGTGATGACTGTCAGTTGCGTGCGTTACACTGATTCTGTGGCGATACAAGTGCCGCACAGGTTCTGCCCGAATCACATAGCCGTCCTCGACTTCATTTGATAACGTAATTCCGCATCACTGATTGCTCTAGTTCGAATACCATCGTATCCGGTGTCATGCAGACGGCTGTGATGCCCAAGCAGAGTCGATTCGGAGTTTGTGGGCCAATGGCCCCTCTCGTGACCTGGTCCACTAAGGCACACCGGTACACTTTCTTCACCTCAATAATTACCTACGTCTATCCGCTGATGACCTCCCTGGTGACATATCCTGTCTACACAGCCATGGACAGATTTTTGGCTACCTCGGCCAAGAGAAAACACTGAAAACCAATTAATTCATAGAAAATGAAAATATGGACACCTTGATATCCTTGTTGAACACAAAATCACTCGAGGACTTACATAGAGTGGATAATATTACTATCACATCAGTGGGTGAAAATGGGCTTAGTATCCTTTGTGTCATTAATCGCACGTCATTCTCATTAGAAACACCGGAAATATAGCATTGCATGGCGGTGGCTTGTAGCTCATGGGCGCTTCAACGATTACCAGGGTCACTATCCGCATATTTGCAACTGGTGAACTGTTTAAGGGAAAGGGTGCATGCTTTCATACAATTGTAGGTATTCCGGATACATTAAAATAAAGTAATTACACGGCGCCAGACGAGCCAGCTGAGGAGGCTGACTCCGGGGTTGAGAAGGCGCCGGACGAGCCAGCTGAGGAGGCTGACTCCGGGGTTGAGAAGGCGCCGGACGAGCCAGCTGATGAGGCTGACTCCGGGGTTGGCGGAGTCTCTCCGGGGACACATGGATGGGGATCATGGCGGGCAGGCAACGTGTCAATCTGCTGCAACTGGGCTCTCTTGGTACCTCATGGCCACATAACGGTATCGTGTAGAATTTATGCGTAACTGCAGGCATTTCAGAGATAAGCACAGCGGAATTCGACGTGGAACATCCGACAGAGGGGCCGATTTCGGGAACAGCGCCTCCGATGTTGGCCGAAGCGCATTGGAAACTAATCCGCTTCAGTCGAGTGGTTGTACTCTTCGAAATTGGGCCCCTCTGACGAATACTGTGCACATATCCCACACCTGAAGTAACTTGCCAACCTGCCGCGCGTGGTAGCATAGTCCGTGGTGTGTTACGGTTCGTTGGCTCGCAGCTCTTCCGCTTAAATTGCGCCAGGGAACCGTTCAGCGCAGCATCCCCTGAACATTGTCAGTGAAATGGTCGGCTGACCGACCCCAGAACACGCGGGTCACGTGGCATGACGTAACCGCGCGGCCGACGGCTCGCTAGCCGACCCTTAGCCGGTGCCGGCTGGGCCGGTATCGGATAAGGACATCATACCCGCTCGAATCTAGCATACCAGACCTGGCCTGAGATCCGAGACCTGAGAGCTGCTCTGTCCGCCCCCTCCCCCTCCCCCACACGACCTGACCTGAGACCTGAGAGCTGCTCCGTCCGCCCTCGACCTGACCCGAGACCTGCTCTGTCCGCCCCCTCCCTCCACACGACCTGACCCGAGACCTGAGAGCTGCTCCGTCCGCCCTCGACCTGACCCTCGACCTGAGAACTGCTCCGTCCGCCCTCGACCTGACCCGAGACCCGAGAGCTGCTCTGTCCGCCCCCTCCCTCCACACGACCTGATCTGAGACCTGAGAGCTGCTCCGTCCGCCCTCGACCTGACCCGAGACCTGAAAGCTGCTCCGTCTGCCCCCGAACTGACCCGAGACATGAGACCTGATAATTCTGTCATGCACCGTCAGGAAACCTGCGGCGAGTCTACCGTGGTGAAAGTGCCGCCTCAGTCGGTTCCGGAGCTGGGGGCCGTGCGTTCCGGAGCTGGGGCCGTGCGTTCCGGAGCTGGGGGGCCGTGCGTTCCGGAGCTGGGGGGCCGTGCGTTCCGGAGCTGGGGGCCGTGTGTTCCCGAACTGGGCGCCGTACGTTCCGGAGCTGGGGGCCGTGCGCTGTTGGCGACCAACGTGCGCCAAAATAGCCGCCAAATACACCCACGCCGGCAGATACGTCAATGCAAAGGTCATACCATCCACCGACTGAGGGAGGCCAGCACAGACCGCACACAGACCGGGACTGTGACCGGTACAGGCCGCACACAGAACGGGACTGTGACTGGTACAGACCACACACAAACCAGGGCCGTGACCGGTACAGACCACATACAGACCAGGGCCGTGACCGGTACAGACCACACACAGACCAGAGTTGTGACCGGTACAGACCACACACAGACCCCAGAGTTGTGACCGACACAGACCACACACAGACCAAGGCCGTGACCGGTACAGACCACACACAGACCAGAGTTGTGACCGGTACAGACCACACACAGACCAGGGCCGTGACCGGTACAGACCACACACAGACCAGAGTTGTGACCGGTACAGACCACACACAGACCAGAGTTGTGACCGGTACAGACCACACACAGACCAGAGTTGTGACCGGTACAGACCACACAAACCAGAGCCGTGACCGGTACAGGCCGCACACAGACCGGAACTGTGACTGGTACAGACCACACACAGACCAGGGCCGTGACCGGTACAGACCACACACAGACCAGAGTTGTGACCGGTACAGACCACACAAACCAGAGCCGTGACCGGTACAGGCCGCACACAGACCGGAACTGTGACCGGTACAGACCACACACAGACCGGAACTGTGACTGGTACAGACCACACACAGACCAGGGCCGTGACCGGTACAGACCACACACAGACCAGAGTTGTGACCGGTACAGACCACACAAACCAGAGCCGTGACCGGTACAGGCCGCACACAGACCGGAACTGTGACTGGTACAGACCACACACAGACCAGGGCCGTGACCGGTACAGACCACACACAGACCAGAGTTGTGACCGGTACAGACCACACAAACCAGAGCCGTGACCGGTACAGGCCGCACACAGACCGGAACTGTGACTGGTACAGACCACACACAGACCAGGGCCGTGACCGGTACAGACCACACACAGACCAGAGTTGTGACCGGTACAGACCACACAAACCAGAGCCGTGACCGGTACAGGCCGCACACAGACCGGAACTGTGACCGGTACAGACCACACAAACCAGAGCCGTGACCGGTACAGGCCGCACACAGACCGGAACTGTGACTGGTACAGACCACACACAGACCAGAGTTGTGATCGGTACAGACCACACAAACCAGAGCCGTGACCGGTACAGGCCGCACACAGACCGGAACTGTGACTGGTACAGGCTGCACACAGACCGGAACTGTGACCGGTACAGACCACACACAGACCAGGGCCGTGACCGGTACAGACCACACACAGACCAGAGTTGTGACCGGAATAGACCACACAAAGACCGAGGCTCCACCCAGTGCAGAAGCATTACCTGTGGATACACAGGGTGAGTGTGTAGAGTACTATTCACCGCATTCCTGGCCATCACCATAGCTCAGGGTGAGTGTGTGGTCGTTATTCACTGTATCTGTCATCATCACTATAGCTCCGGGTGAGCGTCCGTGTGTGGTGGTGATTCACCACATTCCTCGCCATCACCATAGCCCAGGGTGAGTGTGGCGGTTATTCACAGTACTCCTCGAGCACCACACCGGAAGTAGGATTCACGTAACAAGGCCAGGCATCTTACGTCACTGGTAGGTGCGCGCCAAAGCCAGCGCGTCGCATTCTCGGACTGCTCGTGACCATCTATCCCACGACAGGCTGGAACCACCCTCGACTATTCGGCAATGGCGTCAACCCGTACTAACAAAGCAATACGCATGCCTGAGGGCTTATATGGAAGAGACGACTTTGTAATGTATGCCAACGCCAGCATTATTGCAGACAATATAGAGTGAATTTGTCATACTTCAGCGCCATTGTATTATTGTTATATTCCCAATTTCTTTCGCCGCCTTGACGGGTGTTGACCTTCTGGGCTGATACGTACCACTCTACGGAACAGAAATTGCGGTGCAGTATCGCGGTCCAACATATGAAACACGCCGTATCGTAGTCGGCCTTGGTCATGTACCATATGGCAGCCTCTCGCTCCGGGCCATACGAGCAGCCAACTTGTTGTCCGATGTCGAGGTTGACAGTCGCCTGGCCGCAGTAAGCTATCCCTGACCCTTGTGGCTGCGATGTCGCGGAGCAGCTGGTGATATCGCCGTGACAAAGCAATCTAAGCCAGTCGACACCGAACACCTCAATAGCCAGTCAAAGCATACGACACACCAGGGAAGACCGTGACGCCCGGAACGGATAACCAGGCACATGTGACCAGGGACGCGAGTGTTACCGATACCCGGGCTGCACGGATGCGTCAGCTATGCTGATGTTACACAAAGGGAGTTCTGGTGACGGTGACCGACAATTCAAGTGAGGAAACTGACATCAATGGGCAGTGATGCATTTTTTACCCTACGCCCCGATTAACAGTCTGGCAGGAGAAATATCTTCCCAGCAAATTTCACATTCCAAAAAGGTATTTTATTAACCACGTGCTTGGCTCGGAACTGATGGAAGATCGTTGGAGCAGATTTGAGCACAAACTACGACACGGCTCATCGTACTGGGGCAATGCATGCCTCGGTCACAATTCGCTACAAAGAAAACAAAACACTCGCCCGAGTCAGCCATGACGTTGGCGTCGCTACAAGGAAAAGTTACAGGACATTAACCCGATACCAGGCCGCTCAGCGTGCAAAACGTCCCACGTCGTGACATAGCAATTGCCAGAAAACACGACACCGGCCATTGCCACATTGAGAGCAGAATGCAGACCATCAGGAAAGGAGTTGAGTACAATTTAAAATTGCGATAGCTTCTTGAGAAAAAAAACTGAAGAAGTCATCCAAATCGGAATTTCGACCTATCTCGAGGCTGATGGTGGTGGTGGATTTGTGCTTAAGGGCGCGTCGACTGCGTTGGTCATTTTTCGCCCATAAGGAACTAGCTGAATGCGGCTCTATTTTCATTGTCTATTGCACATTATCTGGGGATATTTGATTTTCCTTTACATCCTGACGTTTAATTGAGGGAATTTGGACACACTGGAATGAATTAACTTGAAATGACGTACCATTGCGTAAGATTTAAAATCTGCCGGCTCTAAAATAACCGGCATAGTCACCACTATCTGTTTGCGAGTAGTTGAGAGTGGCTCGGGGAGCGAAGGGGAGGGGAGGGGCTCAGCAGACGAGCGAGATAAGCAGGCCACCTGGGGGCGTGGATGGCCGAGTGGTTAAGGTGTTGAGCTCTGGGTATCAAAGGTCCCGGATTCAACACTCACACCGCTTGGGACATTTCCCAATCCCGTGACACACCGGCGAAACAGTGTGGGTGGCGCCATTAGCCGTTATCGTGCACAAAGTGCGTCGTGAACAACCCAATAAACAAACAACAACAACAGCAGGCCACCTGTGGCAACAGCACATGTCAGCGTCGCTACCCACCCGCAACAGCAGATCCACGTAGGAGCTGTGCTGGCTGCACAGCTCCTTCACCTCCCAGTTGACGCTCGACATGCACGCCAGTATGACGTCACAGTCCACCACCTGTGACGTCACCGGGAAGTAGACGGGTCCGCGCACGTCGGCGGCCACCGCCACCGTCTGCCGGGGCGGGGCCACTGCGTCAGACGACACGTGCACGTCCGTACGGCGTAACAGTCGGGTGGCGACCAGCCGTCCGATGTCGCGACTTATCGTAACAGTCGGGTGGCGGCCAGCCGTCCGATGTCGCGACTTATCGTAACAGTCGGGTGGCGGCCAGCCGTCCGATGTCGCGACTTATCGTAACAGTCGGGTGGCGGCCAGCCGTCCGATGTCGCGACTTATCGTAACAGTCGGGTGGCGGCCAGCCGTCCGATGTCGCGACTTATCGTAACAGTCGGGTGGCGGCCAGCCGTCCGATGTCGCGACTTATCGTAACAGTCGGGTGGCGGCCAGCCGTCCGATGTCGCGACTTATCGCATACACGCACTTGGTACATGGCTACCTTATGGTCGCTTTGATGCAGTTCAATGGCGCAAAAAAAGTTCATAACGTCCGTTCACCTTACCCATTGAACTCCGCATTGGAAACTTTAAAACACACTGATAATAATTAAAATGTCATTGATTAATACAATAATAGCACAACCAACAATAAATAGAGTGCAGGAAAACTTTATATACATATATATATATATATATATATATATATATATATATATATATATATATATATATATATATACTTACTGTTCGTGAAACTCCTCATCTCACTAGTGACGTCCCAAATGACTGCCAGACCATTCCGTAGCTTCACAACAGGCCGTTGCTGAACGCAGTGCGTTCACCGAACGACACGGGCGTGTCTGAACACTATTACACGGGCCACTCCAACCCACCCGTCCAGTCTTATTTATCGGCTGCACCTCCACCCTTGAAGGGAGACGTGCTGGCCACGCCAACTAGCCAACAGTGCCAGATTTAAACCGGGAGGATTGATTGTTGCCATCGCTAAAACGGCAGCTGAACGGAATTGATTGCCGCAACTACATCGCCAGCGACAGCTTGGCTTGTCTGCGGTATGGACACCAGCAGCCCGAACATTGGACTGACGGTGGGATGCAGGGCACCTTGCTTCTGATGAGCGCTCATTGAAACGCTTCGAGTATTCCTAAACGCGAAAGTATCGTCTAGCTCGTGCTAGGCGTTGCATGAAACTGACCGAAGATAATAGCTGAATCGAAAAACATCCCTTTCAACGTGAAAACCGTGCTATATCAACACGACTTGCTCCACGTTTTACACACATCGGACTTTTTACCCAGTTGCCTTCGAAGACAACTAAGAAATCTGAACAATCGCTTTTGCACAAAGCTTTCACTTTCACTTCTCGCTTTCACGAAGCCACTAAAGGACGCTCGAACCGCCACAACTACATGGGTGGGCGGAGCCAGACTCCACTTTGCCTACCTGGTTGTAGAACTGCTGCACGTAGATGCGCTGATTCTGCGGGATGCTACTCTCCAAGTGATCCCGAATCAGCTCCAATTGACCTGGGGGCGGAGCGCGAATTATGTCACCAGGGGTCCTTCGTGCACGCAGACGATCAGCTGGAAGGTAGGCATGTGAACAGCTGACGGTGGAGACACGAGTGACGACGCCTGGGGGATCCTCCGCTATGGAAAAATGATGAGACAGAGAGCGGTAGGGTGGTCCTATTCGACTATGGTAGTACAGCTTCACCATTCCCGATTTTACATCCGGCAGAAAATTGTTTCCACAGGATGCTACTCGCACGTTAATGTCATCCTATCTCACTCACATTCCTGATTTGTTGTCATGCCTTCGTCTGATACTTGATCTATATAAAAAATAACCTCAGGACATAGGTCTTTCTGTCTCTCTCTGTCTGGTATATATGTTCTCTGCCCCTCCGCCGGTCGGCTCACCTGCGATGAACACGAGTGACTCGACGGCCACCAGCCGAGAGGCCAGACCGTGCAGTGTCTCGGCACGGCTGAGGTCGACGGACAGGTTGAGCATGGCCGGCGGCACCCGGTCACCGGTCCACTGGCCAGCGGCCGTGGCGGCGGCGGTGGCGGCCGGCGGCACCCGGTCACCGGTCCACTGGCCAGCGGCCGTGGCGGCGGTGGCGGTCGCAGTGGAGGTGGAGGTGGCGGTGGACGGATCGGCCGCCGCCTCGCCGCCGACAATCAGGTTGTCGGCGATTCGCTGCAGCACCGACACCAGCCGAGGCGAGCTGCCCGTGTCATCCTGTGGCAACACTCCGGCTGTAGGAGAAGGCACAACCTCGGCCGCCTTCACAGGCTGTAGGAGAAGGCACAACCTCGGCCGCCTTCACAGTGCGTTCAAATGCTGGGCCCCATAGCGCTCGCGTCATTGGTCGCGAGTAAACTCAGTAATTCCGCTCGCGATGGGATTCGAAGCCATAACTTACGATCAAGAGTTGAGTGACCTACGGACTAAGCTCTGGCGACCTAGACAGACGGGCGGGCGGTGCTATGCCGCAATACTGCCACCTCCTGGCCCCGATGGGCCGTCCCGCCCGTCTGAGTCGCACAGTGTGGCCCACACAGCTCCTCACATCACGGTGGCCATGATGTGGGACAGCACAGACAAAGTGCAGTGTCGCACGGTGTGGCCCACACAGCTCCTCACATCACGGTGGCCATGATGTGAGGACAGCACAGACAAAGTGCAGTGTCGCACGGTGTGGCCCACACAGCTCCTCACATCACGGTAGCCATGATGTGAGGACAGCACAGACAAAGTGCAGTGTCGCACGGTGTGGCCCACACAGCTCCTCACATCACGGTGGCCATGATGTGAGGACAGCAAACAAAGTGCAGTGTCGCGGGGGGGGCCCCACACATCAGTGGCATATGGGGGAAGTGGCCATGATGTGAGGACAGCACAGACAAAGTGCAGTGTCGCACAGTGTGGCCCACACAGCTCCTCACATCACGGTGGCCATGATGTGAGGACAGCGCAGACGAAGTGCAGTGTCGCACAGTGTGGCCCACAGCTCCTCACATCACGGTGGCCATGATGTGAGGACAGCACAGACAAAGTGCAGTGTCGCACAGTGTGGCCCACACAGCTCCTCACATCACGGTGGCCATGATGTGGGACAGCACAGACAAAGTGCAGTGTCGCACAGTGTGGCCCACACAGCTCCTCACATCACGGTGGCCATGATGTGAGGACAGCGCAGACAAAGTGCAGTGTCGCACAGTGTGGCCCACACAGCTCCTCACATCACGGTGGCCATGATGTGAGGACAGCGCAGACGAAGTGTAGAGTCGACAGTGTGGACGCTCAAGACCACAGATATACTACACAACCGTGTTCTAAAATTGAGTTTTTATTTACAGTGGAGGGGACGAGGGCATTGCCAAAAAGAGCCAACTAATGTTTTTAAAAAATGTGCAAATGTGCATAGATAATGCCTTTTGATAAGTTGCTTTGTATGACCTTTGTTAATTGTTTGATTGCGGTGATGATGTCAGTAGTGTATCTACTGCTTTTACCAGTTGGCACTGCTGCTGCCAGATGCCATACGCGTATTTAAAGACACAAATCTCACTCATGGTCTGTAGCAAAATAAAAGAACAACAATGACACTTAAGGTCAAACAGAAAAAGTGATGTTGAAAGGAATTGTCATTAAATGTCTACTCAAATTTTCAGAATGTCAGCACAATGTTACATAACATGTCATGTATCGGGCACCTTTGGCAATGTTAAACTTCTAGTGATAATTGATTGGGGATGCAACCCATGAAATACCAAATTGTCATACAAAATAATTATGAAACCTGATCTCAACTGTGAACACTACTCCACAACACTACAAAACTACACAACACTACACAACTACACAACACTACACAACTACACAACACTACACAACTACTACACAACACTACTCTACAAACTGCATGCAATTATCAGAGCAATAAAGTTTTAGTTTAAATATTTAATCAAAATATCCCAACCTAAAAAATCCCTTTCATTGTAAATTTTCATATAATTCAATGCTTGTTTACTGATATCATGCACCTAAAGAACCACATTCTGAATACGGAATATGTCTTTTTGCACCAGGTATCATCTCCATGAGTATTTTTGTGGAGAATGATCAGCTAGGCGTCGTCGCTGCCCATTCGCCACGGCCTGTGCAGACACGCGGCTAGGTTGGCTCAGTCGCTGGACTTATGACCGTGATGGGCCGCCCTACGCTCTACCTCCCCCACAGTCCAGTCACTGGACCTATGACCGTGATGGGCCGCCCTACGCTCTGTCCCCCACCCCCACAGTCCAGTCACTGGACCTATGACCGTGATGGGCCGCCCTACGCTCTACCTCCCCCACAGTCCAGTCACTGGACCTATGACCGTGATGGGCCGCCCTACGCTCTGTCCCCCACCCCCCACAGTCCAGTCACTGGACCTATGACCGTGATGGGCCGCCCTACGCTCTACCTCCCCCACAGTCCAGTCACTGGACCTATGACCGTGATGGGCCGCCCTACGCTCTGTCCCCCACCCCCCACAGTCCAGTCACTGGACCTATGACCGTGATGGATCGCCCTACGCTCTACCTCCCCCAGTCGACTCACGGGCGCCGAGAAGAGGCTGTACACGGTGTACAGGTACAGGTCGAACAGCTGGCTCAGACAGACGACCACGTCGAGCGCCACGGTGCGCATCAGCGCCACCATGCGCAGGTAGCGGCAGCACAGGCGCAGCAGGTGCAGCGTCGTCGACGAGACGAGGGGGGACAGCGCGCCGGCGGCGCCGCGTCGCCGCGAGCTGCCGGAACAGGCGGCTGTGAGGGGCACGGGGCTGCCGGAACAGGCGGCTATGAGGGGCACGGGGCTGCCGGAACAGGCGGCTGTCAGCAGCACGGGGCTGCCGTAACATGCGGCGTCAGGGGTACGACGCTGCCGGAGTAGACGTCATGGGCGCGCAGTCGCCGTAAAACAGGGACACCATGACCGGACATCTTGCAGCAGAGATGCCAGTATGGGGGGGGGGGGGAGAGAGACTGTACGAGAGTCGACGCCAGGCCTGGTAAAATTGAGACACTGACAGTCCCAGGATCAAAGATCTTCAAAAATATTGGTGGTAGGATACGAGAATCCGGAAGGTGACTCTGCCGTGCCATGGAAGGACGACCCAACTGTATTTTTTTGCGATTTTGATATATTAATAACACTAGAATCATCTCGATGAGCTGCATCTTTCTGTATGGTCCAAAAAAAATCATACCTGCAAAAATATAATAAAAGCATAACAATTTCGAAACTCAAAAAATCTTATTCACAGCAAAGGAGATAGCGTACGACAAGAGAAAGACCTAACCACGGAAATACTGCTCAAAATACATATCAGCACCGAAGGCAAGAAGTTTCTGGGACCTATTCACATCTGCGTGTCGTGAGGTCTTTTTAAAGGCTGTTCCCTTGACATGATCTGAAGAAATAGTAGATAGGCCTTTTTCCACAAAAAGAGCAGCAATTATTGCAAACATTTCCCTATGAACCAGGAGTGTAATGATTGTTCAACTGCCGTTGGGTCTCTGTGCACATCGACTCCATGTTGATTTGTTCCTAGGTACTGTACATCTCCATTCAGTTAGCATAGCGTCGAATTTCAGTGAAATAAAAGTGGAAGATCCCAAATGTTCACGTGCAGATTAACACCGCGATGTTCTGTAGCTGTGATATAGGGATATAGGATATAGTTACATATAGGTAGCTAGAAACTCGATACATGGAGATCAGTGGATGGCGCGGCTAAAATTGAAAGTCGCCCGAAAAAAAGACGAAAAGGTAAGGATTCCATGCGCGTCATTTCTGATGACCAGAGAGCCGCGCCTCTCATGTAGTGCCGCTTTCAATTGTGCGATCTGGCGACACATATGTCCGGGATCAAGCGTAAGCGTCAAGTAAGTGTGGACAGGAAAAGCTGCAGAAGCTCCGTCAAGGAAGAAGAAATCCTATGATATTCTCGTTCAAGCTCGAAGCTCGTTCGACATAGGTTTTCAGTTGCAAATATGGCGGACGAGCAAATATACAAACGCGTTGGCTTATAATTGTTCACAAACCATATGTGCCATACACTGCTGCAAATATGCGTGTTGTTTGGGTCCAAATTGTGAGACGAGCTTCCCATGGCCAGTGGAGAAAGACGGAGAGGGGGGGGGGGAGTACTATAAAAGTTCTTGGATATTGACAAGCTTACTCAGCTGTAACCCAGTTTTCTTTACTTTCCGATATGCGTGGTGAAGAAGCGACCTTATCATGTTCTCGATCTCCGGCGCAAACCTCAACCTACCAACAAGTGCCACTGAGGCCGAAAATGAGCGTGGAATGGAGGATAAAGACGTACCGGGCGACATCGACGTCGCCTTACACTAGACCCCACTCTTTTGGCTGTCGGTACGGCCACTGTAGGTGTGATGGGTCAAGCGTCCTTATCGCTAAAAGGCCACTTAAAGAATCCGTCAAAATAATGTACAATGGATCATCCGACACTTCAATGAACCATAGAGCTTTCAAGAGTGCAATAAGCTCATAGGAATATACTGACGCATGCGATGTGCCGGCGAGTGGTTTCCCAGAGAGGAGTCGGAATGCACTCAGTTCGCCGAATACTCCGAAGCCGGAGACAGCTCTCATGGAACAGGCGTCGCATTCGCACACCATAAGGAACGGCATTCATAGGCCGTTCACCTGAGAGCAGCGTTAGTATGCGGCGGGAAAATACGTGGGTATAAGCTAGGTGATCCGGATATTGCCGCAGTTTGCAGGCAAATCCCATTCCTAGCTGTTCACCGCGCAGAGAGAGTGGAAACTCGTGAACTTTTGCCGTGGAGATGTGCGAAAGTCCCCTGTAATGATCCGAAGCACAGAGTGGTGAACTGTGTCTAGGATATCTTCGCTGGTCAAAGATGTCCCGCCATAAATAAAACATGCGTAATCAAGTTTTGATCGAACAAGCGATCGGGATAGCAGGGGCAGCGATGCCCGGTCTGCCCTATAGGTCGCATGAGTCACACATTTCAAGACATTCAGGGTTTCCACACACTTATGTCGCAACGTTTTGAGATGACGCCGGTAACCCAAGCGTATATCGAACTCCACCCCTAAAAATCTGACTACCGGTTGCATCGACATCGTCTGCACGTAAACTGGGACATCCATGTTGGGACAGAGACGAGCGCTCGAACACCGCAACTAGAGAGCCGCGCGACTGACGACGGCCCCGGGTCTAGTGATGGATCTGATGACGCACTGCGCCGTTTACTGTCTCCCGAGGGCGTGCCAGATGCGATATTCGTGCCAGATGCGATATTTGTGCCATGCGAGGTTTCTGTGCCATCTGTGACCGTGGTCGACTTCAGGCTTGTCAACGAAGTTGGAATTCAATACATGTTGTGCTAACATGTTGCTTCTTCTTTCTGAAATAAGTGGCATAGACAGTTTTCCGGTATGTCTCTCAATGTGGATTGAAGAATGCAACTATACGCAACAGTACAAGCACCGACACAAGAACACTTCCTCAAATATACGTCAATCAGCTCAATAATCATGCAACCTGGTAGTTACAAATGTGGAGAGGCATGGTCACACTATCACACAGCAAATAAACTTAACTGCTGTCATTAGGTCTTATTGTATCTTTTCACCACGGTAGCAAAGAACCTAAGAACCCGGGAGGGCACTAGGTCTTTCTTCTCTGTTCATCGCCTTTTGGGGCTCGAGCATCACATGTAAAAATAATTTGGGTGTTTTATATGGAGAAAATGCAAATTTTTGGAAGAGAGACAACACAGGGTTCTTCGCTCACCTTTAAATATCAAGTACATCACTTAGTCTTGAAATGCATGCTCACAATTGGCAAGAACAGAAAAAATGGCTCTCCGGTAAAATTTACTTTTTGTTGCTGGGCCTTTCTTCCATTGCTTAGCCTGATAATGAGGCCCAAATTTGCACCAAGTGGTCTCTGCAACCAGAACCCAGGAGGCTGATTGCATTGTTCATTATATCCAGCCAAGGCGCCCCAAAGACAAATTGTGTCACGCCATAAACAAACCATAACCATAATTGTTGTGAATAGCATATATTTTAATTCACTTCTGCATGCTCCTCAGTCGACATCCGGCGACTGCAAATGAGTGAATTCGTGTGTTCCAGTGGAAATGTGTTTTGGTGATCTGACGACATGGGGGTTAACAATGCTCCATCATGTAGAACATACAATTTATCCGCGAAAACATAATTAAATAGCATTTACGTGGTCGTGTGTCGCGCATAGCCTGGGGTTAGTCCAAAAGTAAATGGAACTCATGCCGGAAGTCACGGCCGAGGTTGAACAGATGATTCGTGACACATTGAAGGTGGACCAGAATCAGTGAGCGGACCAATTTTCACGGCACTTACGTGGTCGTGTGCCGCACATAGCCGTCACCGGGAGCCTCCTCCACGTGCTCCACCTTGAGCTCGTCCGGCTCGTCATCTGACTCCTCGTCCGTCTGATGGGTACGGGTCAGAGGCAGAGCCAGTGTCAGAGCAGGATTCCTCATCCATCCGATGGGCACATGTTGGAATCAAAATCAGGAGCAGATGCAGTCAGAGGAAGAAACAGTGGCGGAGGAAGAGGAAGATCATCGCTAACCTGGCTAGTGTAGGTCACAATCAAAGTCAAAAGCAGGGACAGAGGCAGGGCACGAGTCACAGTCAGAAGCATAATGAGAGGCATCGGCAGAGGGAGATCCACGTTCGTCCAGTGAGTACAGGTCACAGGCTGAAGCAGAGGGAGTAACACTCGGAGGCAGAGATACGGTAGTCAGATTCTGAGGCAAACTCTCGTCCATCTGATGGATGCATGTCAGAGCCACAGTCCAAGGCAGACACCTGTCTGATGAAAACAAAATCCCAGATCAGGTCATAGCAACATTCTTATTCATCCGATATTACCTGTCGCAAATGCAATTCCAATGAAAATCGGTGCAATTCCTTTGTGAAGAAGCTCAGTGTTACGGCACCTGATCTTTTCCAGGTCGGTATAGGTTAAGTGGGTACCAGTTCAAAACACAAGTATCAATCCAAACTGTACCTGAATATCGTAGTTCTATAGAAACTAGCAACATCAAGTTTATATGTCACAAAAATGAAGCCAGGGATCCTATATCTCCTGCCAAGGTAATTAACGTCTAAATATAAATGGTGCGCATTGCCGATTTTATTAGTATTATATTCTTACGAATTGTTCATTCCTCACTACCCTATCACCTCACTAGCACAGTAACTCACCATTATAATATCAGCCGTCAACATGTCGTGCGAATCCTCATCAGAGCCGCCCAGTCATCGCGAGACCACATCAGTCCTCACCACACCATGTAATCCCTCGTCAGAACATCAACCATTGCCACGGCATCGCCGAGTGCTCGCCAATCTCCGCCCTCACCGGGTCGGCACTGAGGATGTCGTCGTCGGCGGTGGTGTCCAGCTTGACATCAAACGGGTTGTGTTCAGCGCTGTACGTCTGCAGGTAGCAGGTGGCCGGCGCCGGCTCGACGCCCTGCGACTCCCACAGCATACTCCGACGGCGCAGCTGCTTAAACTCCTGACCGCAACGGCACAGCCGGTCAGCGCACATCGGGAAAATTGTGTCCATTTGGTGGCTAAAAACATCGCTATGGTTGTGGTAAAGACCATTCTGACCACAACAATACGGGTGATCTAACGGCTCAGCATTTCACGCGGATACGACAGAAAAAACACGCCGAGTTTCGGTAAAAACACCCACGGTCAACGAGAACTGCATAGCCGAGTATGCCGGATACTTAAAAAATGATTCACGTGTTATTACATGCTACATGGGAAAACAAATTAGTGGCTTCTTGCATGTAGCACTAGACTGGTCTTTATTTTGCGATTTTACGAATTTCTATCGGGACGCCCCCTCAAATTGTGAGGTTAAGCATGATAAAAACATTGCAAAAATTGAGAGAGATTCATCAATAGTGCCGCAGCGCAGTTCAAGTTAGCCATGTTTGGTGCTGAAATCTCCATTGGCTTAACATAGGGAAATATGAGGCTACACAGCGAATAATTTGTTTTGGCTCTCTTTGGTGTAACAAAAAATGGGACAAATAAGGTACAGATATCCCTCCTTCGATATTTTCTGATCAAACGCGATATTTCGGAATATTGGAATACACAGGTTACAGAGGTTCCGGGTTCAAATCTTGGTAAGTTCGGAAACTTTTTGCGCCATGTCTCTCCTGGTCCAAATGGTTCCTTGCCTTTGTCGTTTTATCTACATATAACCATTGGATATTTATCGTACAAATACACCGGCTGGTGCGAACAATCTATTGAGCAAAATCACAACTGTGCTGAACACATGAGAACGGGCCATCCCGCACACCTCTGAGTTGTACTGCAGGTACTGAGCCTCGACACCTCGACGGAGCCGCGTCAAGCTCCAGCGTGTCACTTACGAACCAGCCGCGACTGGCTTCCTAGCGTCTGGGAATCGCTGGCGGTGCTTCTCCACCACCTGGAGGAGATACTGACGCTGCTGTTCGTTCTTCGTCACCTTCAGGTTGAACCTTTCCATCAGCGCGACGCCTCGCTCGGCCAAGTCGTTGGTGACGCGCAGACTTGCCACCTTCTGGGCGGCGGCGACATATCGCTGGTCGTTGGGCCAGCTCGCTGGGTCGGTGGACAGGAGCTCGTCGTCGACACCCAGAGCACGGCAGAACGACCCCGACGACTCAGTGACGAAGTCCGCCAGGGTCTTGTTGCTGATATCGTCCGAGTCCAGGTCGACGATAGCACGTTTCGGGGGATTATCTGACCCCTGTCACTCTCTCAGCGCCGTTACCATTTCCCGCTTGGTTCCTGCGGACGTGTCGCTGTCGAAGAGAGCGAGTGGCACCAGCCTCTCGCATAGGTACCACAGGTGTGATGCGAACGTCCTGGCCACCGCCTTGGCCAGCTTCTTATCCTCGTAGCCGACGATGCTCTGGAGGAGAGCGAGGTCGTTCGCCGGCGCGGCAGCTGGGGTCGGAGCGTTGAACCAGGCCGAGATGTAGAGGACGAGAGCGAAGTTGACGAACCTCTTCAAGCCATCACGCTCTGTCTTCGTGAGCGCGAACTGGTTGCGGAAGAGATATACCTTGAGAGCATATATTACCTTCGCCATCCAGCGCGCATGACTGATGGCACCAGGACGCTTGAACTTGATGCCTCGGGCGGGGACACCACCGAGAACGGTGACGGACAGCTCCAGCAGTTCGCGATAGTCTCCCCTGGGCTGCTGTTCCAGCAGGTGTGCGTTGAAGCTGGCGATGAGGCTGTCTCGGGCGTCGGTGAGTGTGATTGTGGCGTCCTCCAGGTCCATGGTGATGTGATCGTCAGCGTCAGCGTCGTTCCACCACTCCTTGAAGCGCTTGAACAGCGGCACGCCGGGGCCGGTGGAAGTGCCGAAGCACTCGGTGAACGCCTTCTTGGCGATGAGCTCCATGATATGGTGTCGGCACGCGAGGTTGAGAAGGTCTTTGTCCAGCTTCTTCTCAATCAGAACGCAGGCCCCAGCGTGCACGCCAGTGTTGGACGCTGTCGTGTCAAAACTCATGCCGACGATGCGGTCTGCCACGCCCCAGTCCTCGAGAGTTTCCACAACGGCTTTCGCCATCGCTTGTCCGGTCGCAGCAGAGAGCTTGGGAACGGCGAGCAGCTTAGTGACACCTTCACCAGAGACGAGGATGGGCAGTCGTTCCACATGGCCTTCCATCACGTCTGATACAAGCTTGCCATCCCAGTGGACGACGAGTGGAGTGTCTGGGGCAAATGACTGCATGATGGCTCTGGCGGTCTCCTGCCGGTGCTTGCTGCGCGAGTTGCGGACAGACTGGCGGCTGATGGCGAGATCCTGGACGTTGTGTCCTAGACTGGCGGCTACTGCTGCCACGATATGCACAGCCGCTCTATCTGAAACTTGCGTGCGGTCCAGCGCGGCGCCCACCTCTGCTGAAATGACTTGCTGACGCCCTCGGCGCTTCGGCGTCTGACTGACGGCATCCAATGCCGGTTGTTGGATGTCATCATCGCCGACCATTCTTCGCTTGCTCCGCCGCGTTGCGACTCTCGAGGTCGTGGATTGATCGTGGCCTTCGCAGCCGCTGGCTGATGATGCCGTACGCTGGGGACTGGGCTCCCTGGAGCTGCCAGAGTCTCGCTCAGCCAGCGCCGCCTGATCACGCTTCCTCTTCTCCTCCTTCTCCTGCCTTGCGCGTTCCTCTGCCACACGCCGAGCTTGCCTCTTCTCGCGCTCCGCGAGGAGTCGGTCGCCTCCTTGCATGATTCCCCTTCGGCCATCCTCTCGCTGAGCTTGAAGGAAAGCTTTATCTTCCTCAACAGAGATCATATTCATCGCGTTTGCGTGGGCGATATCAAAGAGATTGTCCAAATGACGCGCCCACGCGTTCTGCTTCGTCAGGTATGAGCTCGTCGTGCGTTTTTTGCTGCGCGTCAGGTTCCGTACTTCCGCGTGCTTCTTGATGAGTTTGTGGACGCACCGCTGATGTTTGCGGGTGGGGATCCTGGCGATGTCCCAAAAATCGCGAACTTCTTTGATGACGGTATCGGCTGCCTGAGGGATCGTCTGCTTTTGCACTCTCAGCACGTGCGAGAGGCGGCGGAGAACTTGTCCAGTAGATGGCAACTTCGCACCGGTCAGGCTCTCCAGTGGTTGGCCGACCATGAACACCTCCGTCGACTTCCGCGTCTTGCGTTTTGTTTTCACGGAGGATGGCATCTTTTGGGCTGAAACAACGCAAAAAAAACGGTTACTCACGAATCACAATGAAATGATTATAAAATTTGAGGTAAAATTAGTGCAAGCAGATTACTCTCGGCGCCAATAAACCATGGGCGTCGCCGGCGAGGGGTCGGGGGTGGGGGTGCCGACCCACCCCCGAAACTAATGCGCCCAAAATACCGTCCGACCGCCCCCAAAAAAAATCCGTGACGACACTCTTTCAATAAACGCGTAGCTTCCTTCGGCACCGTTGATAAATTTTTGAATCATTGTGATTAAATTTAAATGCCTGTGAGCGCAACCGATGGGAAGGGAGGAGGGTTGCGTATGGTCGAGACGCAGGTCAAAAACAGTGGGTCACTTGTCATAAGCACGGATTATGACGACTGTAAACTGAAGACTGCGCTCCAAAGCTACAAACGCAGTTATTACCATCAGTAAACTGAGGAGTGACTGGGTAGCAGAGGCATCAGACGCAGTTTACGACACACTCAGTTGCCTGTATCTGGCCTGTATTGCCCGTTGCGGCACCTTTGACTGGTTGCTTATTATGTTGCCATAACAACACAATACGTCACTGGGATGATGCAAGCAAATACAAATCACATTCTGATAGTAGGTAAGGTAGATGTCGATTCTAAACAAAAAGTTGTGTTGTTGTGTTCCGAACTCTACCTATGCCACTATTATCCAACTATTGCCCTATGTTAAGCCAATGGAGATTTCAGCACCAAACATGGCTAACTTCAACTGCGCTGCGGCACTACTAAATATTGATGAATCTCTCTCAATTTTTGCAATGTTTTTTATCATGCTTAACCTCACAATTTGAGGGGGCGTCCCGATAGAAATTCGTAAAATCGCAAAATAAAGACCAGTCTAATGTAGCACATACATAGGTGTAGGAACAGAATGGGGGGGGGGGGCATGGCCCTCCCACTTTTCAAAGTGTGGGGGGGGGGCAACAATGGTAGCTCGCCCTCCCACTTTTGAGACATCTAAATTTAATACAAGGCAGCATGCACACATTTGAATATGTGAAAAAGTATCTGCAATCCATAACTACATAAAAGTTGCACATATCACATGGTAGCACTTCATTTTCTAAGTCATACACACTTGGACATGACCTTACAACAACGCAACAAATTCAAGAGTTGATGTAATGCAACAGATGTATGGATATTCACACCTTATATTATGTTATGGTTGGTTATTGGTTTTACGACACGTCGACCGTTGAGTCATGTAGCGTCGCCAATCTCTCACGCCGATTGGTCGCGGGCGAAGAGTAGCGACAGGTGAGACTCGAACCCACAACCTTTCGATTGTGAGACGAGCATCTTACCCCTAGACCACTCGTCCCCCTATATTATGTTATGAAAAGACCATAAAGCAGATGATGTGCCAGCTAGTACCAAAATACATTCACACTAGAGTTTCACTGTGGTTCTTTTACTGTTGACATATTTAACATCGATTTCATTAATATTGCCTACAGTAGAAAATTATAAAGGCTGAAGGCAGTAACGTAACACAATGAAGGTAAGACGTACAGTTTGCAAGTGCAAGTTCCTTGCCTTTATGTTACATAGCCATGTATTATATATGGCCTTACTCCTAGCTGTTATACACTTCAACATTTACATGTATTTTGATCATTGAAGCATAAAATTACTGGCACGATACATACATTGCGTGGTTGTAGTATGAAATAGAAGGTACAAATTTCCAAATTTCAAGGGATTTTCACAGCTTGGCACAGCACACAAATATCCAACCTTTTCAATGAGATGCCTGGGTATTATCGGTGCTGGTATCCAACATAGCAAAATACTTATTTCCATCATTTATTATGGTAGCATAGATACAATAATGAAGTCCACAACCTATTATATCAACTTCAAGTGCGAGAACGCCTGTCAGAATCTCAGAATCCCCGAGACGAATAGGCGCTCGTGGTGCGACCTGACAAGGTCACACGAGGAGTGATATGAAGAGTGATGATGTGACGAGTAACGAGTGATGCTTGTCATGTGAAATGAGAAGGCACATGACGAGTATGGCAACTAATCCGAGTGGATTTCAGCTGGGTAACTGCGTAGTGGCATTGACAGCACGTTAAACATTGAATTCAAATTATGTCGTTGAACAGAAATGGTTCGGTAAGATGGTGGTGCCATGGTATATGTAACAATCTCTGCTTTGTAACGACACTGATCCCAGAATCTATTAAATGAAGACATTTTGATTAAAAGTACAAAACACCGAATTACAACGGAGACTACTACCAAGGCTTTTCATCGTCCAGTGATGTGTACGTCCAGGCTGAGATTTAAGAACCCTGAAGATAATGAGATGAATTTAGGCCAATTGCAGGGTGTATATTTCTGAACACTACTTCTGGTGCAAGCAATTAAATTGGCATAGGAAAATCGATTGTGTGCGATGTACTTCATAGACGTCATGGTTAAGCTATATAATCATTGGGGCATGCGCCTTGTCGTATCGAAGGGAGGGGACATTGGAGTAGTCCCCCCTCCCATGAGAGGTTGTGGGCCCGAAATAATCGCGCCTGGGTTCGGAAAAATAGCGCCAGGGTCTCTAAAAATCATGCTGGTGTCCCCAACAATCGCACTGGGGCCCATAAAAAAAAACAACACTGGAGCCGCCAAAAAGGCGCGCAAGGATCCCTGAAATTGAGTCTGGGGCCTTCCAAAATCCCACCAAGACCCCTGAAAATCACATTGAATGTCTAAAAAATCGTGCCGGGACCCTAAAAATGACGCTGGTGGCCCCAAAATGTGGGATGGGGTCCCTGAAAACACCGTTGGGCCTCCAAGAAGTCGCGCCGGGGCCCCGGTAAGTCGCGCCGGGGCCCCAATAAGTCGCGCCAGGGCCCCATGAAATTACGCTAAGGCCTTAAAAGGTCGGACCGTGCCCCTATAAATCACGCTGGGGGCCAAAAACGTTTCTCCGGACCCACCGAAAATGACGCTAGGCCCGAAAAACACTGGCCGGGCCCTCAAAATCACACTGGGTCCCAAAATGTCGGGCCGGGGCCACTGATAATCGTGCTGGGGGCACAAAAAGTTTGACCGGGGCCCATGAGAACCACACTGGGAGCAGAAAATGTCGTGCCGTGGTCCTTGAACATCACAACGGATACTCAAAACGTGGGCCGGGCCACTGAAAATCACGCTGAACCTGAATGTACTAAAAAGTCGCGACCGGGCTTCTGAAAATCACGCTAGGGGCTCGACAGGTCACACTGAGGCCCCAAAAGCCTCATCAGGAACACCCAATAAAGGAAGCCGGGGCAAAGAAAAACAGTTTGAACATGCAAAATCACTCCGGGCCACCAGCAATCGATCCAAAAGAAACCAGAACGTGTTGGGCCCGCAAAGACGTGTCGAGGCCACTAAAACTCGCGATAGGCATCCCAAAAATTAAGACAGGATCAAAAAATCGCACTTAGACCCAAAAACGTCGCACCTCTGTCCTTGGAAATCACATTAGGGGTCCAAAAAGTCGCGCCGGAGCCCCACAAGTCGCAACTGGCTTCCAAAAAAAACAATTCCTACCCGGAATCTTGCTCTCCGGCCATAACAAGTGCGTTAAAGACCCCAAACACGCGTCTCGCCCAGGAAAAGAAGCGCCTTGGAGCACCGAAAAAGATGCACCGCGAGACCGACGAATCGTACCGGGTCCCAAAAATATCGCGCAAGAGGCTTACATAAATACAAGTCGACCCCCCGAAAAATCACAAAAGGACTCCATCGAGTCGACCCGAGCCACGGAAAATTCAGAACACGCCCCGAAAGAAAGTTATCCAAGGGGCCTTTCTACTGTTAAGGGTGCCATCGGCTGAAAAAAAGACTCGTTGAGCAGCCGCAGTGGCATACCAAACCGGCAAATGCCACCCGCCCTTCCATCCTGAAGAGGTGGGCTTCCAAAAACCCAATAATCGCGTCGGGGTCACCAAAAATGGTTCTGGGACCACATAAATTCGCGTCGGGGCCCCCAGAATTAGGGGTTATAAATAAATACAACGGGCACCAAAAAACTTGCACCGAACCCCAAAATATCCGCCGGGGAACGCCAAATTCGCGCTGGGGCCCATATAAGTAAAAGGCGCTCCGCGAACTAGCGCCAAGCCTCCCAAATATCGCGCTTTGGACCCAAAATTCCTGTCAGTACTCCCATAAATCCTGGTCGGGGCATCAAAAATTCCCTCGGGGCTCCCAAAAATTGGCTTCGATGGTCCTAACTAAGCACAGCGTGGCCCCAAAATCGCATCGAAACCCGACAAGGATCAAGCCGGAGCCCTTCAAAATCGAGATTCCGAAAAAGATATGTCCGAGCCAGGAAAATCGCTCCTTAACTCAAACATACCACCAGATGCCTGAACAAATCGCATACGGCACCGAAAAACGTACCGGAGCTCGATAAATCGCCGCGGGACACCAAAAAAAACGTCGCCGGGGCCCGAAAGAGTAGGCCGTGGCTCGGACTTTACATAATTAAGAATAAGTAACCAAAAATTGCGTCCAGCCCAGAAAACTGGCGTCGGATCCCCCCAGAACCACGCGCCTGGGCCCGAAAAGTCGCGAAGGAACCCCGAGAAATTATACCGGAGCCCCCAATATCGTGCTGGGGTCCAACAAATGTGAGCGAGGACCCCCCCAAAAAAAAGAAGAAAATACAGGGGATCCTAAGAGTACAACTGGAGGACGAAAATGCACCTGGCCCTCCAAAGTGTCCCGACTCTCGCAAAAAGCGGCATGGCTTTAAAACATGCGTTGCAGCTCTAAATAAACACACCGGGAGCTTTAAAAAAAAACTAGTGGGACCCTCAAAGCACACCGGGGCCTGGAGACCGCATGGGGCCTCAAATAAAAAACAGGCTGGGGCCCTCAAAAATCGACACGGTCCTAGAAAAGGAACAAAAAGACCGAGCACTAAATAAACACTTACACACGTCGGTAAACAAACACTCGTCGGTGCACAAAAAGCAACAACACTTTTTAAAAAAAGGAGCCGGGGTCGCAAAATGCGCCGGGTAACAAAAATTGGTTGGAGCCCTAAACACATCCGTAGACAAAGAAAACGGAAAGGTCCAAAAAAGAACACCTAACTAGAGCCTCAGTTCGGTAGCCAATCTGGGAGCGTATTTAAACAAAGAGATGATGTGCATCAAAGCTCAGCGGTTATCGGGAATTCTTAGCCACCAGAAAACGTGGAAAGAAGAGAACTAATCATCGAATTAAATTCAGGATGGGCTCTTGTGGCTCTTAAGTCTGAACACGTTATGACTTTATGAGGTGCCGTTTGTTGTCACCTGTCAGCTATTTTGCACTCAATTGTTCGTCCCCAAAATAAGCGCTTACATTCCGTTTCAGCCGGGTGCCACATGATGTAGTTGTAGCATGTCGTTTCAAGTGGCGGATATTCTAAGGTGCACGATGTGCACTAAAGAGATGATTAAGTAACATCACCTACGTGTTGGAGCTAGGCCCTGAGGACAAACACCATACAATTGTGTCAGCCTGCCAATCTTCGTCTGCCACACACCGGATCAAAGAATGTTCAACCAGCGATCACCCGTCTTTCTTGTTTCTCATCCTTTCCAGCATCAATCAAGAAACTTCTTTTGCCATCGGTCAGCAAGTAAGCTACGTTCGTGCTTATTCTTTCTCCTCTCATCATCGGTGAACAATTACAACGCGGGACATCTTAGAGACGTTTAGTACTATATCATGTAAACTAGAGCACACCACATACTCATTAGTGAGGCTGTAATGAGCTTGCACTCATCCCCCAAACGCACATAGCGGAAGTTGAAGAAGTTTTGTTTGAACAGTAATGGGTGCTAATGGTTTCACTTGCACCAGGAAGATAAACCAATTATTACAGAAGAATCCATCAGTCGTGAAGAGAGTTCCAATTTCAGAAAGAAGTGTGAATTTGAAAGTACTTATACTGCGATGACAGTTCTTTTTCAGTACCACAAGTTGCTATTAGCCATAGACGCGTCCAGGGGGCCTGCCCCCTCCCCCTTAGCGGTGAATGTTGTGTGTTCACTATTAAAATTATCGGGTTCTCTATCCAAAAGTGCTCAGCCATGGTACTTTGCGAAATCCCTGGGTGCGCCCCTGCTGTTGACCCTGGCCCACCCACTTTTTCAGACGTTCCTACGCCTATGAGCACATACCTTTCCACATACCTGAGACAGTCACCAGTGAATTACAAACGGATCATGCCCTTCGGCGATCTCTGATGACATGATGCGGCTCCACGAAGGAGGCGGTGTAGCCAGGCCACCAGAAGGGAAGTACGTCTGCGCAGTTACGGCATTGCACATCTGCTCGTAGCAGATCGGAACTCTCTGGTGTCGACGGGGACACTGCGGCGGTTCGGGTGACAGCTGTGCGGGTGAGGGTGGGTGGAGGGGAGCCTGACCTGCAGACTGTGGATACTGAAGCAGGCCTTGACCGGGCACACCTCCCACGCCTCGTTCTCCAAGAACATGCGCAGCTCCTCCAGGCGCGATCGGTGATGCACGCGGAAGAAGGCCACGCACTGCTGCTTGACGGCCTCCTCCAGCGGGCTGGTCTGCTGGCCACTCAGCTCCTCACCGATCTCCAGAAGCCTGCCAGCCCCACACTCCTGGTCACACAGCGGTCTGACGGGACAGTCTCGGCCACACAGCGGTCTGTCGGGACACTCCCGGCCACACAGCGGTCTGACGGGACACTCTCGGCCACACAGCGGTCTGTCGGGACACTCTCGGCCACACAGCGGTCTGACGGACACTCTCGGCCACACAGCGGTCTGACGGACACTCTCCGTCACACAGCGGTCTGACGGACACTCTCGACCACACAGCGGTCTGACGGGACACTCTCGGCCACACAGCCCGGACTGTCGGGACAGCCTGGGCCACACAGCCCGGACTGTCGGGACAGCCTGGGCCACACAGCCGGGACTGTCGGGACACTCTCGGCCACACAGCCCGGACTGTCGGGACAGTCTGGGCCACACAGCAGAAACTGTCGGGACATTCTTGGCCACACAGCGGTCTGACGGGACAGTCTCGGACACACAGCGGTCTGACGGGCAGCGTCGGCCACACAGCACACTGTTGTAACAGTTTCGGCCACACAGCAGACTGTCGGAACAGCCTCAGCCACACGGCGCGGACTGTCGGGACATTCTTGGCCACACAGCGGTCTGACGGGCAGCATCGGTCACACAGCACACTGTTGTGACAGTTTCGGCCACACAGCAGACTGTCGGAACAGCCTCAGCCACACAACAGACTGTCGGAACAGCCTCGGCCACATAGCAGACTGCTATCATAGTTTCGGCCACACAGCAGACTATTGTAACAGCCTCGACCGCACAGCAGACTGTCGGGACAGTTTCGGCCACACAGCAGACTGTTGTGACAGTTTCAGTCATACAGCTGGGACTGTCGGGACAATCTCGACTTACACTCATGAATACTGAATGCTTGGCTTCAGAAGTTGTCCTCCTATGATGTTACAAAGTGGAGCCCATTTGTAATGGCATGGTTGGCAGTGGTGCAAAACAAAATGGCCATTCGAATCTGTATCGGTGCACTTCACGAAAATGGTCTTTGCCCTGGACCCAATGTGTCCAAATTGAATTTCGATTCAGCGTCACATGGACACATATTGTACGATGTTCGCTGTAGAGTATCGCAATAAGATATGGAATTGCAAATATATCAAACTGTCATACAATTGTGCAACTCACGTCTACTTCTGTGCAGCGCCTAGCAATCCTACACATGCCTGAAGTTGAAGGGAATGAATGCCGGATGCATCATATATAAAACATATCTCCATGAGGAAAATTCCATTGGGTCAACTATGCAGCTAAACAACAAAATATTTCATTTAAGTTGCAGCTTTGTTTTCGTTGTAATTTCCCACCCAAAACTGCTAATTCGCACAAACCACCACGACCGCGCAACCAAGACGTCACCATGACAAACACATGCCCCCAGCCGATCCTTGGTCTGATCACAAATAACCTAGACCACCATCAGACCAGATTCGCCACAAGACTGCATCACCTGTGCACCACGTCCAGGATCTGCATGAACTGGTCGAAGTTGAAGTGTGCGAGGTGGGTAGCCAGCAGGAAGGCGCGCACCCGGCCCTGCACGTCCAGCCAGATGCGGCCGCGGCCGTGCTCCAGTTTCTGCGCCACGTACCGCCGGTTGGCACCCAGCTCAGCTGACTCGCTCTCTGTGGGCACCGCCGGGGTCAGTCTCTGCTACACGCTTGGGGATTATTTTAAGACGCATTCGACTGCTAGGCCATATAGCGTCACCAACCTCTAACGCCGATTGGTCGCGGATGGACTCGGTAATTCAGCTGGTTGCGGGACTCGAACGCACGATCTTACGATCAAGTCCAACGCCCTACCAACTGAACTATCGTGATCCCGCTGCGGGCAGGCCGGGGTCAGTCTTTGCCGCCGGCAAGGATCAGCCTCCACCGCAGCCGGGGTTAGCTTCTACCATAAGCCAGAGTGGGATCAGCTTCTACTGCGTGCTGGGATTCTGCTTCCGTGACGGGTGGGGTCATTTCTACCACAGGCGGGGTTAGGTCAGCTTCCGCCGTGGCCGGGCGGGTTCATCTTCTGCCACAGCCGGGTTTCAGCCATCAATGTCTAGCACAAGTGGGGGCAGATCCTGCCGCAGCCGAGATGGGGACCAGTTTTCACCGCAGATAGGGCGGGGAAAAAGGCACATCGGGCACTTTGGTGCCTCTGTGGATGTTTGTGTTTCACAGCACAATGTAACTGAGTGGCAATATGCCTCTGATTAAGAATAAATAACACCCCAACTTCATTCTGCAGAAGTCCCATTTACCCTGACGAAGGCGAAAACATCCGTGGCAAGGGTGTACCGATTCCTGTGGCGGGGATACACCGATGACTGACCCGGCATCTCTGTGGGGCGCAGGTACAATGAACAAGAGTCTAAATGGCGGGGTACACTGACCAAGCGTCTGTATGGCGGGGTTATCACTGACCAGGTGTCTGCATGGCGGGGTTATCACTGGCCAGGTGTCTGTATGGCGGGGTTATCACTGGTCAGGTGTCTGTATGACGGGGTTATCACTGACCAGGTGTCTGCATGTCGGGGTTATCACTGGCCAGGTGTCTGTGTGGCGGGGTTATCACTGGCCAGGTGTCTGTATGGCGGGGTTATCACTGGCCAGGTGTCTGTGTGACGGGGTTATCACTGACCAGGTGTCTGCATGGCGGGGTTATCACTGGCCAGGTGTCTGTGTGGCGGGGTTATCACTGGCCAGGTGTCTGTATGGCGGGGTACACTGACCAAGCGTCTGTGTGGCGGGGTTATCACTGGCCAGGTGTATATATGACAGGGGTGCACTGAGCCAGCCTATGTGTGACGGGGTTATCACTGGCCAGGTGTCTGCATGGCGGGGTTATCACTGGCCAGGTGTCTATATGACAGGGGTGCACTGAGCCAGCCTATGTGTGACGGGGGTACACATCTAACCTGTCTGTGGTGGGGGTAAAGACCTAATTCGTCTGTGGTGGAGGTGCACAGACCAAGTGTCTACATGGAGGGGGACACGCTGACCTACCCTCTCTGTGGTGAGTACACTAACCCGGCCTCTCTGTGGCAGGGGTACACTGATGACTAACCCGGCATCTCTATCGCAGAGGTACACTGACCTAGCCTGTATGTGGCAGGGGTATATTGAACTGGGCTCTTTGTGACGGAGGTCACTGACTTAGCTTCTCTGTGACGGGGGTATATTGATCTGGACTTTCCGTGACGAGAGTACACTGACCAAACCTGTCTGTTGCTAGAGTACACTGACACGGCCTCTCTGTCGTGGGGGTACACTGACCTAGCCTGTATGTGGCGGGGGTATATTGATCTGGACTCTCCGTGACGAGAGTACACTGACCTAACCTGTCTGTTGCGAGAGTACACTGACACGGCCTCTCTGTCGCGGGGGTACACTGACCTGGCGCCGGCGCTTCCGCGGCGACCCGCTGTCTGTGCCACTGGACGATGCTGTGGTAGTTGTGCAGTATGACCCAGAGCGATCGGCAGAGATCCGTCAGACACGGCAGTACACTCTCGGCCGGGATCAGCTGCCGGGTGGTGGCATCATCATCAGGCCGCGTCCGGGTCCGGTCTCGATACCATACCTCGACACCTCGATATCATACATCGACACCTCGACACCTCGATACCATTCCTCGACACCTCGATACCATACCTCGACACCTCGACACCTCGATACCATACCTCGACACCTCGATACCATACCATCGACACCTCGATATCATACATCGACACCTCGATACCATACCTCGACATCTCGATACCATACATCGACACATCGATACCATACATCGACACCTCGATACCATACCTCGACATCTCGATACCATACATCGACACATCGATATCATACATCGACACCTCGATACCATACCTCGACACCTCGATATCATACATCGACATCTCGATAACATCCATCGACACCTAGATACGATACCTCGACACCTCGATACCATACCTCGACACCTCAATACCATACCTCTACACCTCGATACCATACATCGACGCCTAGATACCATATATCGACACCTCGATACCATACCTCGACACCTCGATACCATACCTCGACATCTCGATACCATACCTCGACACCTCGATACCATACATCGACGCCTAGATACCATATATCGACACCTCGATACCATACCTCGACACCTCGATACCATACCTCGACACCTCAATACCATACCTCTCACCTCGATACCATGCATCGACGCCTAGATACCTATATCGACACCTCGATACCATACCTCGACACCTCGATACCATACCTCGACACCTCGATACCATACCTCGACATCTCGATACCATACCTCGACATCTCGATACCATACCTCGACACCTCGATACCATACCTCGACACCTCAATACCATACCTCTACACCTAGATACCATACCTCGACACCTCGATACCATACCTCGACATCTCGATACCATACATCGACATCTCGATACCATACCTCGACACCTCGATACCATACCTCGACACCTCGATACCATACCTCGACACCTCGATACCATACCTCGACACCTCGATACCATACATCGACACCTCGATACCATACCTCGACATCTCGATACCATACCTCGACACCTCGATACCATACCTCGACACCTCGATACCATACCTCGACATCTCGATACCATACCTCGACATCTCGATACCATACCTCGACACCTCGATACCATACCTCGACATCTCGATACCATACCTCGACATCTCGATACCATACATCGACACATCGATACCATACCTCGACACCTCGATACCATACCTCGACACCTCAATACCATACCTCTACACCTAGATACCATACCTCGACACCTCGATACCATACCTCGACATCTCGATACCATACATCGACATCTCGATACCATACCTCGACACCTCGATACCATACCTCGACACCTCGATACCATACCTCGACACCTCGATACCATACATCGACACCTCGATACCATACCTCGACATCTCGATACCATACCTCGACACCTCGATACCATACCTCGACACCTCGATACCATACCTCGACATCTCGATACCATACCTCGACATCTCGATACCATACCTCGACACCTCGATACCATACCTCGACATCTCGATACCATACCTCGACACCTCGATACCATACCTCGACACCTCGATACCATACATCGACACATCGATACCATACCTCGACATCTCGATACCATACCTCGACACCTCGATACCATACCTCGACACCTCGATACCATACATCGACATCTCGATACCATACCTCGACATCTCGATACCATACCTCGACACCTCGATACCATACCTCGACACCTCGATACCATACCTCGACACCTCGATACCATACCTCGACACCTCGATACCATACCTCGACACCTCGATACCATACCTCGACACCTATGGCACCTCGATACCATACCTCGACACCTCGATACCATACCTCGACACCTCGATACCATACCTCGACACCTCGATACCATACCTCGACACCTCGATACCATACCTCGACATCTCGATACCATACCTCGACATCTCGATACCATACCTCGACACCTCGATACCATACCTCGACACCTCGATACCGCCGGCACCACGCCGCACAGCAGACGGACACGTGTGGCGACCTCGGCCCGCCGTCTGTAGTGCATCGCCAATGGTCTGTCTGTGGTCTGTTGTTGTTATTGGGGTTTATGGGCGCATCAACTGCGTAGGTTATACAGCGCCCAAGTCTGTGGTCTGTCGTCCGTGGTCTGTCGTCAGTGGTCTGTCGTCCGTGGTCTGTCGTCCGTGGTCTGTCGTCAGTGGTCTGTCGTCCGTGGTCTGTCGTCCGTGGTCTGTCGTCCGTGGTCTGTCGTCAGTGGTCTGTCGTCCGTGGTCTGTCGTCCGTGGTCTGTCGTCCGTGGTCTGTCGTCAGTGGTCTGTCGTCCGTGGTCTGTCGTCCGTGGTTTGTTGCCTGTTGTTTGTTGCCAGTAGTTGGTCGTCTGCGGGCTGTGGTCTGCCGTTCGTGGTCTGTCGTCCGTGGTCTGTCGTCCGTGGTCTGTCGTCAGTGGTCTGTCGTCCGTGGTCTGTCGTCCAGTGGTCTGTCGTCCGTGGTCTGTCGCCCGTGGTCTGTCTGGTGTCTGCGGTCAGTCCACCATATGTAGACAGTCTGTAGTTTATCTGCTGCTGTGGTGTGTAGTTCCTGGATTATGGTTGGTCATCTGTATACAGTCTGCAGTCTGTCTGTCATCTGTAGTTTATGACCTGTCAGCTGGTGTTTGCGGTCTGTGGACTGTGATATGCAGTATGTGTCTGTTGTATGTAGTCTGTCTGTCGTCTGTGGTCCATCCATCATCTGTAGACAGTCTGTAGTCTGTCTGTAGTCTGTGGTTCATGTCCTGTCAGCTGTTATCTGCGGTCCGTGGACTGTGATCTGCAGTCTGTGTTTATTGTCTGTAGTCTGCCTATCGTCTGTGGCCTGTCTGAACTGATCTGTGGTTTGTGGTGTGTTCTGCGATCGGTTGTATTTGGACAGTGATCTGACACTTCATCCCAGTGCAACACTAAAAGTTGATCGGAGCTTAGTCACACAATTGTGTGTAACAATTGGATATTTGCGATAATAGCTATGCCCAAGTACACGACGCATGCATTTTGTTGATGAAAGCTATATTTTCCCTCCACCAAATGTCACACTAAACATACCCTACTCCTGTTGGTGTGATGCAGAGGGTAAAATGAGCACCAGCCGTGGCACCCGGGTCCCCATGACCACAGCTGGCGTTTTCGGCTCTGTGCAACACCAGACAGCTTCGCCGCAGTGTTAACAAACCCAGGGTGTTATCAGGGCGTCGACAACCCCTCCTGTCAACCCTGGCAACCTCGTCAATACGTTCTGTAGCTTTAGAACGTGGTCTACCCCGTCTGGCCACTGCAGGATAATTTTACACTAACGCACTGGTAATTAATAAAGCTCCAGCTTTATAAATTACCAAGGCGTGATACACGGCTTCATAATTTCAGCCAACTTAACTCCAATGCTTTCGGAGCGCTATTTACCGCAAGGGTATGACTCACCCCTGCTTGCAATTCAAGACTATTTCATCCAGATATTTTGATATATCACGCCTTACCAGAGCGTAATCATTCAATAATGCCACTCCAATCACATAACTAAAACCCAATATTGTAAAGTTCCACGTAACACCAAATCCATTGGTCGGTCGATAAGTCATGAGTTTTTAGGGCGCATCGATCACACTTAGTCATTTTGCGCCCGTTACTAACGGCGTTGCTACTAGAGCATGGGTCTCCTGTGCATCGCCACACACACATCACATATTGATACACGTGCATACACCCTCTTTCTCGACACCTACATAATATTGTCCCACCGATATCGGATACAAACATGGACGCACGGAGCTGGCACCCGCGCATGACCACTGTTCATTGTACTGCAGTGTCCTGGAACTACAAAATGTATTTGGAAACCAACACCTAATAGAAGTCTGCTTTGGAATCCTCGAACAGTTTTGACTTCATGAACTAACTTTCGTGAAATACGACCGCATTCAGCTACGGTATTACATACTTTTCTCGAATATTCCACTTTGACAGTACTATCATAACAAATGTGTGGGAAACAACTCCTTTTTCATTTCGTCACTTTTTATGTGTAATATTGTTGACGTGCTTTGACGTCATACCTAGTTATAAAGAGGAGCCAACCGAGATCTGTTACTCCAGCCGTCTCACCGTGCACAGGTCGGCGAACTGGCGCTTCTGGATGGCGGCCGTATCGTGTTGCGAGTCGAGCGCCAGCCGCACGTGGCTCAGCACCAGCTGTCCGCTGGCCGTGTGGACGGCCGACGTCATGTGCATCAGCAGCTGGTCGGCGGCCATCTGCGTCTTGCCCAGGATCAAGTAGGCCTCCTGCAGCCGCGCGTACAGACCCTCGTCCCAGCGCGTGCATAGCTGCCGGCGAGAGACGGGGCCGTCAGCTGATCCGGGCCCAGCTGGGGCCAGCAGAAGCGAGGCGCAGCGCCGGCTGGGACACAGCCGTACAGTTCGCCAGTATGAACGGCGCTCCTGCACAGGTGACGATATCTGTGACATCGCTCCCGAGAGCTGGTGTACCGAGACCGGGCATCGGCGACACCTTGATCTACGGCCGCAGCTGAGTGTCACCGTCACCCGAGATCGGACAAGAGCGACACAGCTTACTGCACAGCTCTGCCACGCGCACGAATCGTCGCCTACGGCACCTCGGTTCGCTTTCCGTTCACTAAAGCCGGCGGCATGTCCGTCTGGCTGCCGGTACCTTGCTCAGTCCGACGTCCAGTCGCTCCTCAGCGATGTCCAGTGTGTCCTGCAGCTTGCTGGTCATGTCTCGCACGCAGCTGAAGTGGCGATACGTGGCGGCCGCCTTCATGCACTCCTGCAGCAGGTGGATGCAGCCCGGGTAGTCCTCGGCGCCCAGCAGATCCTCCAGCCGCGCCTCCGTCTTTTGCTGGCGAGAACCAACGTCCAGCTCTTCAACGACAAATTCGATACCTCTCTGCGAGGCGGAGTTTCTTCAGAGAAACTGCGAGAACGCTTGCTGATTGGAAATCAGCAATCGACAAATGAATAATCATTTTTGCATAGGATGCGCTTATCAATTTGCAACATAGTCCCAATAATTCATTAGAATATCCTTGCCCGTTAATTAAATATCGGCAAAAAAACAGAATGGATGGGCGGATTATGTCCCCCCAACTCTCACCCCTTCCTGTGCGCGTGTTATGGAACGATTGCCGGTGTTGCATGGCTATGTAAGGATCGTTCATCCTTGGGTCTGCAGTAGAAACAAAACTGAGATGTCAAAGTTATCCATCAGAATATGGTCTTACAAGCCTTAAAATATATTGTAATTTAAGCTGGACCCACATTCCACTGGTGACAGTATGGAGAATGGCTCAGCATACTCGGTATTCCCATGAAAATCAGGACAGTGTATATAATAGAAGTGTTTTTTTTTATACGCAAGATCTCACTTCTCGACAGCATGCAATCAGTGCGTCGCTTCAGTATTTGATGGTGATTGCACCAGTGCTTTGACGGTGTGCGGTATTAGTGTTTTGATGGTGTGCAGGGGTCGTAGTACCAATGTTCTGATTGTGTGCAGGGGACGCAGTACCAGTGTTCTGATGGCGTGCAGGGGACGCAGTACCAGTGTTCTGATTGTGTGCAGGGGCCGCAGTACCAGTGTTCTGATGGCGTGCAGGGGACGCAGTACCATTGTTTTGATGGTGTGCAGGGCCGCAGTACCAGTGCTTTGATGGTGTGCAGTACTAGTGTTCTGGTGGTGTGCAGGGTCGTAGTACCAGTGTTTTGATGGTGTGCAGGGCCGCAGTACCAGTGTTCTGATTGTGTGCAGGGGCCGCAGTACCAGTGTTCTGATTGTGTGCAGGGCCGCAGTACCAGTGTTTTGATTGGTGTGCAGGGCCGCAGTACCAGTGTTCTGATTGTGTGCAGGGCCGCAGTACCAGTGTTTTGATTGTGTGCAGGGCCGCAGTACCAGTGTTCTGATTGTGTGCAGGGCCGCAGTACCAGTGTTTTGATGGTGTGCGGTACTAGTGTTCTGGTGGTGTGCAGGGCCGCAGTACCAGTGTTCTGATGGTGTGCAGGGCCGCAGTACCAGTGTTCTGATGGTGTGCAGGGCCGCAGTACCAGTGTTCTGATGGTGTGCAGGGGCCGCAGTACCAGTGTTCTGATGGTGTGCAGGGCCGCAGTACCAGTGTTTTGATGGTGTGGGGCGAGTACCTAGTGTTCTGATGCTGTGCAGGGCCGCAGTACCAGTGTTCTGATGGTGTGCAGGGGCCGCAGTACCAGTGTTCTGATGGTGTGCAGGGCCGCAGTACCAGTGTTCTGATTGTGTGCAGGGCCGCAGTACCAGTGTTCTGATGGTGCGCAGGGCCGCAGTACCAGTGTTTTGATGGTGTGCAGGGGCCGCAGTACCAGTGTTCTGATGGTGTGCAGGGCCGCAGTACCAGTGTTCTGATGGTGTGCAGGGCCGCAGTACCAGTGTTTTGATGGTGTGCGGTACTAGTGTTCTGACGGTGTGCAGGGCCTCAGTACCAGTGTTCTGATTGTGTGCAGGGGCCGCAGTACCAGTGTTCTGATGGTGTGCAGGGGACGCAGTACCAGTGTTCTGATGGTGTGCAGGGGCCGCAGTACCAGTGTTCTGATGGTGTGCAGGGGCCGCAGTACCAGTGTTTTGATGGTGTGCAGGGCCGCAGTACCAGTGTTTTGATGGTGTGCAGGGGCCGCAGTACCAGTGTTCTGATGGTGTGCAGGGCCGCAGTACCAGTGTTTTGATGGTGTGCGGTACTAGTGTTCTGGTGGTGTGCAGGGCCGCAGTACCAGTGTTCTGATGGTGTGCAGGGCCGCAGTACCAGTGTTCTGATGGTGTGCAGGGCCGCAGTACCAGTGTTCTGATGGTGCGCAGGGCCGCAGTACCAGTGTTTTGATGGTGTGCAGGGCCGCAGTACCAGTGTTTCTGATTGTGTGCAGGGGCCGCAGTACCAGTGTTTTGATGGTGCGCAGGGGCCACAGTACCAGTGTTCTGATGGTGTGCAGGGGCCGCAGTACCAGTGTTCTGATGGTGTGCAGGGCCGCAGTACCAGTGTTTTGATGGTGTAGGTGCAGTACTAGTGTTCTGGTGGTGTGCAGGGCCGCAGTACCAGTGTTTGTTGTATGGTGCTGCAGTACCAGTGTTCTGATGGTGTGCAGGGCCGCAGTACCAGCGTTCTGATGGTGTGCAGGGCCGCAGTACCAGTGTTTTGATGGTGTGCAGTACTAGTGTTCTGGTGGTGTGCAGGGCCGCAGTACCAGTGTTTTGATGGTGTGCAGTACCAGTGTTCTGATGGTGTGCAGGGCCGCAGTACCAGTGTTCTGATGGTGTGCAGGGCCGCAGTACCAGTGTTCTGATGGTGTGCAGGGCCGCAGTACCAGTGTTTTGATGGTGTCGCGCGCAGTACTAGTGTTCTGGATGGTGTGCAGGGGCCGCAGTACCAGTGTTTTGATGGTGTGCAGTACTAGTGTTCTGATGGTGTGCAGGGCCGCAGTACCAGTGTTCTGATGGTGTGCAGGGCCGCAGTACCAGTGTTCTGATGGTGTGCAGGGCCGCAGTACCAGTGTTCTGATGGTGTGCAGGGCCGCAGTACCAGTGTTCTGATGGTGCGCAGGGCCGCAGTACCAGTGTTTCTGATTGGTGTGCAGGGGCCGCAGTACCAGTGTTCTGATGGTGCGCAGGGGCCGCAGTACCAGTGTTCTGATGGTGTGCAGGGGCCCGCAGTACCAGTGTTCTGATGGTGTGCAGGGCCGCAGTACCAGTGTTCTGATGGTGTGGGGCCGCAGTACCAGTGTTCTGGTGGTGCGCAGGGCCGCAGTACCAGTGTTCTGGATGGTGTGCAGGGCCGCAGTACCAGTGTTTTGATTGGTGTGCAGTACTAGTGTTCTGATGGTGTGCAGGGCCGCAGTACCAGTGTTTTGATGGTGTGCAGTACTAGTGTTCTGGTGGTGTGCAGGGCCGCAGTACCAGTGTTCTGATGGTGTGCAGGGCCGCAGTACCAGTGTTCTGATGGTGTGCAGGGCCGCAGTACCAGTGTTCTGGTGGTGTGCAGGGCCGCAGTACCAGTGTTCTGATGGTGTGCAGGGCCGCAGTACCAGTGTTCTGATGGTGCGCAGGGCCGCAGTACCAGTGTTTTGATGGTGTGCAGGGGCCGCAGCACGGTGCGCAGTGTCTGCCGGTGGCGGTAGTTGGCCAGCACACCCAGTCCGCCAGCAGTGAAGTGGCCCTGCGCCTGGCCGATGGACTGTCGCGCCGTCTGGCACACGGCCAGCGTCTGTAGCAGCTCCTCCTGCAGCAGCATCACCCTGTGGCACGCGCCAGCAGTCTGAGACACACATCGTCGGCCTGGGGAAGAGAGCAGCCTGAAGCACTCAGGATTATCTGAGACACACATCAGCATCTGGGAGGCACGGCAGCAGCTGAGACACAGCACAGCCTGAGACACAGACCAGCCTGAGACACATATCAGTACCCAAGGCACATTGTAATCTCACGAGACATAAAGCCTTCCTCAAACATAAAGCAATAGTTGAAGTAGCATAATATATATGACAAGACTTCAAGACACAAGCCAATAGCCTATTTTGTTGCTTTGTTTATTTGGTGGTTCACGACGCGCTGTATGCACGATCACGGCTAATGGCGCCGTCCACACTGTTTCGCCGGTGGACCGAGGGATTGGAAAATGTCTCGAGTGGTGTGAGTGTTGAACCTGGGACCTTTCGTACCCAGAGCTCAACACATTAACCATTCGGCCACACCCGCCCCAAGCCAATAGCCTAAACATATCATATTTCATCAGAAGCTTAACCCTCGTCCCGCTTGGGGAGGGAGAACCTTTCCCCTGGCGAGTTTTATTATCCTGCATAACCCTGGTTTCCAATCAGATACTCACACCCCATCTCGTGGGCGTCGTTATATGCCCCCATATAATATCCAAACTAAGCTTCACACCAAAACGAAAGAGGAGTCATCGAAAAGTGCTTGAGGAGTAAGGCCGGAAAATACCACAAATATTTTCGCCTCTCAAAAAGTGGCGTCACAAGGGATGTTTATAAGGTCGCGACTGACATGTTTTGGGCTCTGGGGAGTATATTTCGGGGAATATTTTAACAACAAAACTTAGTTTGAATCAGAAAAGTAAGGCGAAATCGACCATGGTACAAAAATATCTACCCACTACAATATAAATGTTGATTTTTTCAAACTTTAGTTTTCGATTTACGTCGAAAAAAAAATTTATGATGGGTAGAGCGTACCAATAAACGTTGCTTTAAGACAACGTAGCGTCATAAACAGTGCTTACTTTAGCCAGAATCTTAGATTTTAGCCCTAATGGGCACATATGCAACAGTCATAAAAACCGCCACCATACAAAATTTATCTGGTGCGTTTTGTTGCGACCCTAAAAACAAACAAAGGCTGAAAGTGTCATTTAAATATCCTTACCGTTAAAGTGTGACGACTGGTTGAACGATTTTGGAGGTCACCTCACTTGACTTCGACTAACTCGGTGACCGTAGATGACCTGACCTAAAATTTTTCACGCATGTCAAATTGACGTGGGAAAATGTATGTAAATTTCGGCGCGCTGCCGCGAGCCATATTTCTCCCTCATCCGCGGAAAATATTGCGGAGTGACGTACAAAGACCCCTCCTCAAGGCGTCGCGGTTTAATATTTCGAGAACGAGCAGCGATAGCAATGTGAACTTTCAATATGCATTAGCACATACATTCTACAGCTTGTGACCAAAATGAAATTCTAGCTGATTACGGGCCGTGCGTTAGCGACGTCATCTCCCATGACCTTTCACTGAAATTAAGGGTGCACAGGAAAAGGTTGCCAATTGACAACGAATTAATTGGGCGATAATGTTGCCATCTAAGAATTCTGCTTTTTGTGCAACATACATGTCAAAATTGTTTAAATTAAAACGAATTGTGTTCATTTTCCCGATTTTTTAAATACTTTTTTCAAAAACCAGAATATGTGCGATTCAGACCTAGGTTGTGAACATACATAGCGCATCTCAAGTCGATAATGAAAATGACTGAGATATGGCACAGCAAATGTTCAATGATAGTCTCAGAATTGTAGGAAATTAAATGTTGCAGGTCGTTAATGCACAGTTTGAGGTCATTATGGAGCCAGTATAAACGACACTGGCCTCTGACGTTGTCCAAAACCATGTAGCACTTCCCACTTAATTATATTTTTTCATATTTTTTGTTAAAACAATCATTTTCAAATACTCCATGACCTCGGACAAATTATGTATTGCTTCTGTCGAGTTCCTAGCAAACGTTTGGTGTAAAACATGCATCGCGTGAGAAAAGACCAAGTTCACTATTTGACCTCGGAATACCACGTGATCCACCGTGACCTCGATCTTATCATTACACATGAACGCCTTTCTGAGCAAACTTAGAATGTAGGGCGCATGACGGCACCCAAATTCGGCTTCTGCGCTGCTTAGTTTCATGATGCTCGACTGAAACGAAAACTTCGCCGAGTAGACCACGTTTTAAGCTTTGGACTGAGTTGTGACATCACATGTAACGTGTAGGTCAATATACTTGACTTCTCTCAGCTCATCCTGTTGAGCTCTGTCGTTTGTCGCCAAAAGCAGCGAGGTGGTGTTTGTGACCACGACGCACTCAGCAGCTGAGGCCATACGGCGTCGCCTGCCTTTCGCCCTAGCAGGAAGGGCGGGCGCCGCGGGGAGCGAACCCCGTACCTCTGGCATGCCAAACGCAAGGAAATCGGCCCGTAACTTTTCAAGTTAAGCAGGGGCAGAATCCCCCCACCCCACAGTGGGGCGCGATCGGTTGCCGACCCCAGTGGCGCGCGGGTGAAGGAAGAAGGAAACCTAAGAGGAAAATACACAAGTCTGGGACCTGTTGCAGTAGCTTGAGACGGATACGAGCGACTTGAGGCCCACAGCTGCAGTCCGAGAAACGATACAACAGTACCTGACTCATTTCAGTTAGTTATTTATTTGTGTTTTAGGGCGCTTGGACCAAAATATGTGTTCCGTTAGCGCCCATCTGGCTCATTTCAGCATATTGACATGATGAAATAGACTGGCAAGGACGACAGGATACAGGGACATTCAAGAGTAGCATTTGAAACTCCAATTCTTTTGTCTTCCACTCCTCAGAAGATATAGCATCACGCTATGTTCCATGGTGGTCGGATGTATGATATACAGCATATACAGAGCGAGCCTATCCATGAAGCATATTGATACTTTTGTACCATAAACAAACATCAATCAACTCGCTGAATTTTCGGTCACAGTTCGCAAACAGCCGGCAAAATTAGCTTAGGTATCACAGCAACTAACACTGATTTTAACTAAGGATGCATAGGAGCGGAAACTTTGGTATCCGGTCGGAACGGAAACATACCGGATCGGACAGACATCCGACCGAATACCGATCACGGGCGTGGCCAGGATCTCGTCAAGAGAGGGCCATCGTCCAAAAACTGACAAAATCCGGGAATCACTCAATTTCTTTGCATGATCACATGCATATCCATGTTTTAATTTTGCTTAATTGTTTAATATACTAATTTTGAGTGTGTAATTTGTATAACCCCAAGGTGGCATAGCCTGATTTATCCTAACACACATGCTATGCCGATTATTTTTGTAATCAACGATGAAGGGTTGATCGATTGATCCTCTGGATTAAAGATTATATCAGCCATTCGGTAAATGGGCCAGGCCATCACTCAAGGTAAATTCAGCAGGTTAAAACGAACCATGTATTTTAACCCAGTTTTACCTGGCTGACTTTCATGATGGTCAAACCGATCCATTCCACATTGTGGAATGAGCCTGCCAGAGCTATATTTCATTGCATCTTCATGGCAAACCGTCGGGCTCGTCAGGATCGTACGGCGCCCATGGCAGACATACTGCTCAGCTGGTGCGTTAGAACCCACAGAAACCTGTCAGCGGTCAGTCATTTCTGCTGGGCCCGGCATCTGCGAAGACAGCCCCCCACCTTTCCAGCTCCTGGCTGTGCTCGGGTTGGCAGTGCAGGATCATGTCGGACACCTTTTTGGAGACGACGTTGAGCTGTTTGCGCAGCAGCTGGCGCCGCGCCGCCACCACGTTCACGTCCATGCCGGGCGGCAGCATCTGTGGCACGCGCCGCCTGTCAGACCAGTCGCCTTCGACACAACCTGAGGGCCCATAGCGGTCCGGCACCGGCCGGCAACAGTATCGGCGTCCGGAGCAAAGTTCAGACACTGTCCAGAGATGGCGCTGCTGCCGGGACATGACAGTCAGCGAGCGTTTCAATCACCCAGATTCGCCACCCAATACACCAGAACCACCCAATAAACAAATAAAACTGCATGAACTAAAGTCAGTGAGAGTTATAGAGGCAACAATAACTCTACTGATCCAAATAGTGGGTTAAGCCTGTCTTCCTTTGAATAACAGTGTAGTTATCAACATAAATTACTGTCTGCACCTGCAGTTGTGGCAGCGAATTAGTATGTTCTCACCCAAAGAAGTGTCCCACTAAGTCAGTTAGTTAATCGGGCGTTTCGACCAGTCTTGAACATTGACACCCAAAGTGTCACACTGAAATTACACACTAAATTGTTGGTGAGTGAAATGTCAAAGTGTCACGCACAATTCACACTTAATTGTTCTGCTTTCCACCTGTAGTTATGGCCGTACATTACTCTATAGTCGCCTGCAGTTCTGGAAATGAATTACTTCACTCTCACCTGCAGCTGCTGGCGGCACACCTCGCTGGGGTTTGTGCATTCGAAGAAGGTCGGCTCTATACTCTCCAGAACCTCCCGCTCCGCCTCCGGATCGCTGACGTCACGCGCTACATGCACACGCCGCTCCCGCGCATCCAAGACGTCCCACGTGTCAGTCACGTGCGGGCTGGGCGCCGTCAAACGTGGCACCACCTGTATCGGCACAAGGCGCAAATAAGACGCCACACTCAACATGGCTGTGGATCACCTGAGGTGGTGGTTGGTGGTGGTGGGTGGTGGGTGGTGGGTGGTGGGTGGTGGGTGGTGGGCGATGGCTGATGGTTGGTGGGTGGTGCATGGTGCATGGTGGTGGTGATTGCTGGGTGGTGGGTGGTGGTTGATGGTTGGTGGGTGGTGCATGGTTGTGGTGATTTGTGGTTGGTGGGTGGTGTGTGGTGAGTGGTGGTTGGTGGTTTGTGGATGATGGCTGATGGGTGGTGCATGGTGATGGTGGTGGGTGATGGCGGCGATGACGATGGTGGCGGGTGGATGATGGTTCCCCCTCCACAGAAAATTAAGTTGGCTAGGAATTATTAACCTCCAACAATAAAATAAAATGGGCCCCTTTAAAAATATAGTAGTCCAAATCTGGGGACCTTTTCTAAAATGTGAGTGGTGGCCCCTTCAAATCTGCTTGCCTCCTGATGCAAATCCTAGGTACGCCAATGCTTAGATCAGTGTAAGAAGACACTGAACCAATACATTGATATCCAAAGACAGTGTTCCAAAGATGTGTAGAAGTGTTTCTGCTTCAATATGCTTTTTTCTGATGAAAACCCTTGAAAATCAGGGGACACCAGGATTTTCCGCGTAGAGGATGGGCTGTGAGAGCCCATGGGAGTGAGATCCTTGGTGGTTGTGGAGGGGGATTGGACAATTGGACACGACGTTAAATCGCGAGAAAAAAAAAAGTTTTGTTCTACTTAGGTAGTTATTTGGGCTTTAGGGCGCATCACCTATGTTGATCATATAGCACCCAGATTTTGGGGAGGGCTATAAATGTTCCGGGGCCACCACTCCCCTGCTGGTGACACTCACTGTAAATACTTATTAAAGTTGATTATATCGTTGATACTAAAATAAGCCTTGTAGATGGATGACAGATGCCAAAGTTTACTTTTTACAGGAATGCAAATATGTCCCCAGATGCAACGATCTAATAGTCATCCGGCATCATTTGTCACGGTGTCATATTAATACTTTGAGCCCCAAGGCGTTTGTGAGGTGCAGGTTCCAGTGCTGGGCGGCCAACGAGTATGTGGTACACTGTGAATGTGGTGGGACAGTGTGGGCACAGAGGGCGGTCGCTCATCACCAACAGGTACCTGTGTGTCGCTGGTGTATGGTCGACCCGAAGACGACACAGCACAACTTCTCTTGGCACCCCACCACATGAGGATCTACTGGCTGGATGCCTGTATCTGTTGGGAGGACGCCAGGCATCCGAGCTACACGGGGCAGGCAATGCCATCACCCGCCCGGGAGAGAGAGGCAGACTCACCACCCCGACCGGGATCCAGCGACACCGATCCCTCGAATCCCCTGACCAGGTCAGCAGGCACTGGACCAAGGCCCAAATCACAGACCTGTGGCAACAAGCCAATTGACTCTTATGGGGCCCTATGGGCCCACCCACCCCAGGGATAACAGAACGTACCAACACGCACCCCAGGGATATGCGTGTTGGTACCCTGTCACAACTAGCACCATCCGACAGGGGATCTCAACCTCCTGGACTCCATCAACCCCGGAGGAGGGGGCCGAGGGTGCGCGACTACCCTGATATAACTTAGCATCTGGGTAGAACTGGGGAAGTTATCCTACCTGCTCATGACTGGAAGGGTTGGTGCTGCAAGGTCAGGTGAAGGACAGGGATGCTAACATGGATGGATATTGGAATAGGAGCAATGGGATAAAAGAGGCACCTCTAGTATGACTCCTCCCCATTGGATAAAAACTGCCGTAGGATCTTCGGAGCGCTCAATCCTAACCACAGAAAGGTGGTGCCTTGTCGAAGGGGAGCTTCCCTAAATGTTGCTTGATTGGTGGTGCAAAAAACCTGCAGCAAGCATGGAATGAACCATACAAACATGGTTACAATTTTGCATGTGAAAAAACAGCACCTTTTGGACAGCTACAACCACTGCAACAAACCAGCTGTGTATCATTTAATTCTTTCTTTTCTTTCTGTCTCCTGCTCTCACCTTCCAGCATCCATGTCCATTAACTACATCTGAACCCAAGGAGCACATGTGAAGAGTGCAAAAGATGATCATGTGCACACAGATTTGCACATGCATGAACTAAAGTTCGATTTAAAAAACTGACCTGTGATAAGTGTAACTGTGACAAGTGAACTGTCTGTTCCACTTGTCGGCCAACATGCTTCATATTAGCATGCTTGTCAGTAATTGAAATGCAGAATATTACTCACCGGCTTATTGATCAAGGTCTTGATCTTCTCCTTTAAATCCATCCTGATCTTGCTGTTATTCTGACATTCAGCTCATGGATGATTAATCAATGTCTTGAACTTATATTTTACATTAATCTTGATGACATTGCTGTTCCAACAATCAGCTTACAAGCAAAGACATGTCAGGAAACATAAGGCATAAAAGGAAAAAGCCAAGACCTAAATATCAATATGACCCATCATCTCTCCCTCCATCCAGTCATTTGGCTTTGCAGCATACAATAGCACACCACTGCAGATTTAGTAAATTTGTGCTTTAATGTGCTTTATGATTTAAAAAAATTAACATTCCAGTACAATGTTTATGAATGTGACTAAGATGGTCAGGCAACTCATTTGCTGTGCAAATGCTTACCTTTCAATTTGCAAGCAAATAACACTAAAAGAGGGACATTGAGTTAGGTAACAGCATAAAAAGTACTGCTTGAAAAAAAATGTAACATAACCTAACCTAACCTAGCATACTCTTCCTTTGGATTTTAAAAAAAAATCAAGAATTGAAAACCATCAAACAATATATTTTTGTTCTCAAATTTTCGTAATAATAAAATATCTAACTAAATCTAACATGACCTGATATTAGATTTGAAGAAAACAATTTTCAACATTTTTCTTTACATTTCAGAACAAAAAATTGTGTAACTTAAAAAACCTAAACTTCCTAACCTAACCAATCCCAACCCATTTGTTTGTTTTATGGAGACAAAATGTGTGTAAAACTTAGCTTGGGAAGACTAAAGTAGAATAGAACCATACATTGTAGATGGTAATGATGTACTCAATTACAGGCATGCTTCTATACACATTAGAAGGTTGTGACTCAGCCACTTAGTTGTAAGCTTCAGGATATATCCTAACACACATTTGCAGCATTAAGAGGTCAATTATACTGTTGTTATTGTGCTCGCACAGTTTGTTAAAAGCAGTGTGATGCAAATCACAAACTGTGTTAAATCACATTTCACAAAGTCCTTGGTTTGTAACCACAATAGTGCAATTCAAACAATATTTTGGTGGTTATTTTACAATGTCATTTTATAATGTATTTCAGCGATAAAATGACATAACAATGCCAAAATAATATGATGTGCTTGCAATAATGATTATATGATAACATACTACAAATGAATAGCATAATGAATAATCAAAATACAAGAGACCAAACCATGTAAAATATGAGATATTTTCCAAAGCAAAATGTCATTCAATTCCATAATCCTTTGTTCAGAAGATGAGTGGCTCAAAATGTAGACAGACAAAACAGCATTCAATCCAGGCCATCACAATTTTCAAAATATTGATTTTGTCAGTGCAAGCATGAAGACCAACATCAAGAACAGGTTTGAACTCCTGAAATTCATAAATAGCAAGCATGTAAGTATTTCCCCAAGTCAAGCTCCATTCCCATTGCTGGCATTACTGGGGTGTGGTGGAGAGAGGGGTGGGGGGGGGGGCTTGGAAGGTTGGATATGGCACCCATTGATATCAATGTTAGTTTCCCTCACCCCCACCCCCACCCCACCAGTGATGGATCCAGAGACGGAAATTTTTCCAGACTTAGTGGAGGGGTGTTACTCCACCTCCACCCCTTACCTCCCCTGCTCCACCACCTATGGTGGATACAGATGGAGTTGTTAATCTTACTTCAGGGTCTCAAGACCAGCTAAATTCCCAGCTGTTGCTGTGGCTGAACTTTGCAAAAACAAATCAAATCCATCCATTTTCTCCTGACTGGCATCACTTTTCATTAATATTCACACAAGCTAGAACCTGTAGCATCACAATCTGTGATTTACCATGATTGTTGACAATCAACAACCTTTGTGAAATAAACAATGTAACCATACACATCTTTGCATAGTTTATGATGAACAAAAGATGCACTTTTCATTTCATAGTTTTGTAAGCTTGTGATGTTAGTGAAATGCCATCTTTACAAATAACAACACAGTATATTCCCACTGAATTCAGTGTGAATAGATAGCTTGTGCTTTTAGTGTCATTAGCTTTATGTTGTTTAACAATCTCACATTTCTAGGTTCAACTTAGGCTGTGTAGTTGGAATACAATTGTTTTGGTAGCAGCTGTAGAACCAAAGTAGAATCTATGTAGAACTTATGGAACCAACAAATAAAATAAATGGTAGAAAAGGTGAATTGTTGAGGACCGGCTGGACTTGAAAAAAGAAAGAAAGGAATATCTATGTTTTCTGGGTCTCTGAGGTGAAAGGTAAACTTGCTTTTTGAAACAGCAAAAAACACTGGCAACAAGTATTATTTTAACGTAGCAATGAAAGAGTTCTGAAGGGCTCTTTTGGGGTTGAATTGATTGAGCAATTTTGGTCATGCATACCCAGTCAGTTTAAGAAAACCATAAGGAAGTGACCACTGATATTTGTTGCCATTACACCAGTATTTTCTAGTGCCTACTAATAACTTGTACCACAACAGATACAGTGAAGTAATCCTGCACAACCACATTTTCTTGTTTAGAATATGATTCTTGTTTATAAAATTGTTTAGTTTAGCACACTGAACATATTTAAAAACAGCATAGACACTCATTATAAGAAAAGAGGGCTTGCTTTTCGTTATTCCAGGGAGGGCCAATCAACGGATTTGGTTGGCAACTGGTTCAGTGTCCAGAGTGCAACCAAGAAGGGCCCCTGTGGCTCACAGTTGCATTGATCTTTTATGTCTTTATGTATGTCTTTATGGTACACCACTACAAAACAATTGTCTGTTTTAAAGTTTTTATTTGCAAGTGGTTGGAGGATTTTCATTGAAAAACTGTTTCAACATGGATAGCTTGTTCATTTTTGTGCTCAGTAAACACAGTACAATTACTGGTTCGGCCATACAGAACCAGCAGAAGAGCTATTTGTTGCATGCTGTCTTGAGTGTTCAGAACTCCCCCCCCCCCTCCCATCTTCCCCTACAACCTAGGTATTCATTCAAATATATGAACATAATTTTACATTCAGGTTTTAAAATGAAAAAGGTATTTTTGAAGCAGACACAGAATAGGTATGCCATTCTGAGTAGTCATGTATAATATTTTCTTGGTGTTTGCAGTCATTCCATACTTTTGTTTACAGTCACTCCACACTGTCAATAACTGTGCAGACAAGATAAATTACAACAAGTTGACAACTACAAAATTAATTATAATTGCACAGAAAAAATGGACTCTGATATTCTGTGGAATATTGTGCAACATTTCCTTGTTCTAAAACTTAATTCCACCCATGATTTTCCATTATAACCCTCAATCACTTTGAGATACTGTATAATATAACGCTGGCCGTAACGATCGCACAATGGGTCCATACTGCCGACCGTAACGACAGCACGCAGTCTCTACCAGCATACATAGCGAGCGTACGTACAAACCGTCTCTACCTACCGTTTGGCAGTGGAACGTGCATACTTTCTGTACATACAGGTGGTCCCGGCTGGGGTGGAGTGGAGGCGATTGTGACCTCATTTGACCCTGAAGACATTGACCTGGGGTCATGAAATGTATACTGCAGCAAGTTCACTACAGCTGTAATTCCTCCAAATTTTGTGCTTATAGTTTCCAATCTTAGGTGCCAAACTCCCCCGGTGAACGTTGAGTGGCATGTTGACCGGGTATCTTTTGCACTTCCTACGGTAGCGTTGCTTGCACTCTAAAAGTTCCACGATGACAATTCCAAATGGTCCAATTGGACATTAATTGCATGAGTGGCTTTAATGAAGTATTTCCCCTCTTTACTTTCATGGGCAAATATTATTACATCAAGCAACTCATATGATAGAGTGTAAAGTAATTTGGTAAATTTACAGAACTAGGTAAAATGCGATTTTTCGGATTTTTTTTTCATATGGGGTATCTTAACGTAAAAATCATGATGCGACCACTCATTTTCTCCGCAAATGATTACTTTTCAGTTGGCAAACAAATACGCGACCATAATCTTCGCTCTGCAAACATAGAACATCGCGTATAATTATCCGTACCTGGTGTGTCACAGACGTGATAAAGAAGACATTCAACACTTCAGGCACTCGATTTGATACTCTTTGACATCGAAAACCTTATGTTTCTGCCTTAATTCGACATTATCTCCGAGAATGCATATACTCGCAACACGCCGCACCAGCCACCGTCGATAAGGGTGGCGTCAACATTCCTTGCGATGCTGTATTATTTTATTTAAATATATTTGATGACGTCATGGCCGAAAAATTTGTTTCGGATAATTCTGGTTTTCCGGTTAGGTTAGGTTAGGTTAGGTTAGATTATATTATTATATAATTATATTATATAATTAAATATGAATATATAAATAATACAACAAAATAAAATAACCTAACCTAACCTAACCTAGACTAAGATAACGTAGCATAATATACAAAATATATTATATCATAATATAATCTAACCTAACCTAACCTAACCTAACCGGAAAACCAGAATTATCCGAAACAAATTTTTCGGCCATGACGTCATCAAATATATTTAAATAAAATAATACAGCATCGCAAGGAATGTTGACGCCACCATTATCGACGGTGGCCGGTGCGGCGTGTTGCGAGTATATGCATTCTCGGAGATAATGTCGAATTAAGGCAGAAACATAAGGTTTTCAATGTCAAAGAGTATCAAATCGAGTGCCTGAAGTGTTGAATGTCTTCTTTATCACGTTTGTGACACCAGGTACGGATAATTATACGCGATGTGCTATGTTTGCAGAGTGAAGATTATGGTCGTGTATTTGTTTACCAACTGAAAAGTAATCATTTGCAGAGAAAATGAGTGGTCGCATCATGATTTTTACGTTAAGATACCCCATATGAAAAAAAAAAATCCGAAAAATCGCATTTTACCTAGTTCTGTAAATTTACCAGTAATTTAAAGTGCAACATTAACCAACGGCCCTGAACGCTAACGATTATGTGATCAGGTTAAAAACATGACGGCGCCGGGATTCGAACCCGCCACCACCTGCACGGAAAGCGGACGCCTTAACCTACTGCGCCAATCATCCGCACCCGGTGGGCCAAGTACGCGATGTAGAGCATGCTGACTGAGGAGATGTTTATTTCCTCGACGATCTCCGATGAAGTGTCGCATGTTCTTTACACACCACCATTATATAACAAGTCCACAATATTCTGCAGCCTGCCCAGCCAGATGGAAAAGCATAGCACATTCGACGAGATCATGGGCGTTGCATGTCCCACGCAGTCGATGCACCCCCTCAGCCCAAATAACAACCAATAATTCGACGAGAACTCGTCGTGGGATTGGCGGCCACTGCACTGGTGAGGAGGTTGGTCGCCATTCTGTTCTGAAGCTTCATGCTGGAATGTTGACTTAAGCACAGTACAATACGTGATAGTCTCCTTTCTGAAATGTTGATTTCGTCCTGCCTAGGTATGTTAGATGTCCTTTTATTAGCAGGTATGGTAGCTAACCGCAATTAATGCATTCAAGACTGACCCAGAAATACCATCGATAAATATGTTTACTTTCCACGCAATTTGGCGACGTTCGCATTCAGAACTATCGCGCTATTTGTGTCTAATTTTGACCAAGAACGGGGAAAAAGATTCACGTTCGTCAAATTAGCGAAAGGTTCATATTGACACTGAGTGATTTTCGCCGGATATCGAAGAAGGACGGTCTCTTCATATTCCCTTCAGAATTGGAACACGACTAGTACGCGATGCACTGATCATCATGAGTATAAAGACTAAGAGGGGCGTCCATAAACAGCTGAGTTATTCAAGGTCATGTATGCATTGAGTACTACCCGTGACCCGTGTACCCTTTGAGGGAAATCTGAAGAGTCCGACCTCAATGACCAAGACATTTGATCTCGAATAACTCAGCTGCTTATGAACGCACCTCTTAGTTTTATGCTCATGATGATCAGTACATCGTGCACTACCCGCATACTAATTTTGAAGAAAATCTGAGGCGTCCGATCTCGATGGCTCTTTTTAAATTTAATCCGAGTTATTAGTGGGGTACCTTTATGAACCAGGGTCCTGTTGTTAAGCAGAGCTTGTTGCGTGAACCCTGGCCCCACCACCCGATCCATGAATTCCAGTTCAACGGCAGAATTTTCACCAAAAGTTTAACGTGCCATCAATGCACCGACACGGCCGCCCGGTAGCTAGTCACCGGCCTTATCGGGCCAGCTGCCAACTGACCCGATATCTTCAGTGATCCTTTCACTGATCTTCAGTGCATCCTGGACTATATGTGTGTCAATCTTGAAGGAATTCTGAGGAGTCCGACCTGGCGCGAGACTGCGACGCCTGCGTCGCCAGGAGGGCAGCGCCCCCTCACCCGGCTCGGCACGCCTGGGAGCCCGCCAGCGGGCCGTGGCAGCGCATCCATGCCGACTTCATGGGCCCGATGTTGGGCTGTAGCTTCCTCGTCGTCGTGGACAGCTATTCCAAGTGGCTGGAGACGGTACCGATGAAGACAACGACGGCCGGCCGGACAGTGGCCGTAATGAGGGACATGTTCGCTCGGCTGGGTCTGCCACTGCAAGTGGTGACTGACAGCGGCCCTCAGTTCGCCAGCCACAAGTTCGCCAACTTCATGCGAGCCAACGGAATCCGGTCACGCTCGCGTCGCTCCGTACCATGCCTCATTAAACGGGTTGGCGGAGCGGGCGGTCGGCACGTTGAAGAACGCCCTGTAAGGACGACCGTGGCTGCGGGCGACGGAGTGGACCTCGCGTTGGCCCGCGCACTGATGGCCTATAGGGCGACTCCGCACGCGGCCACAGGGCGTACGCCAGCAGAAATGCTGTACGGCCGGAACATCCGCACACGGCTGAACCTGCTGGTGCCGGGTGCGGACACAGCACTGCAAGAGGCCGGATGGCGGCTGCAGGAGTCAGCAGGCGGCAGCCGCAGGTCGAGAGAATTTCGGCTAGGAGCCGCCGTGTGGGCGCGGTGCTACACCGGCGCGCGTAAGTGGGTGCCCGGGACAGTTGTCGCGCGCCCCGGTCCCGTGTCCTACGAAGTGGACGTAGGGCACGCTATCTGGTCTCGCCACGTTGACCAACTGCTGGCGGCGGAGCAGCGAGGCGGCGAACTCGCGACGGATCGTGACGGCAACGGAGAACAGCGACCGGAGCGCGGACATGGTGCGCCACCAGACTGGACACGTGTGGCTGCTGCAGCCCGCGAGCCCGCGATCGCGGCACCGCAGATCGTCCGTAGCGGTGGCGACTGCGCGGACGCCGGCGAGCGTGCGCCGAGCGCTCATGCCCCTGAGGGCGGCGGGGGACGGCGAGTGATGGGCGCAGACGACGGCGAGGGCAGCGAGAATTCCACCACCACGGATGGCGAGCGCGGCCAGCGGGCGGGCGCGGAAGACACCGAGGACGGAACCCCGGAGGCTTCCCGTGGTGTCGGCGACCGCAGCACCAGCGCAGCAGGTGGCGACAGACGTGCCGCAAGCTGCGGTGCTGGAGGCTGGAGCCGCTCGGTCGACGGCGCTGACGCTAGTGACCGTGCAGTTCATGCGGAGAGCGGTGGAGCGGCGATAGCCGCCAACGCGAGTCCGAAGGGTCCGACCTAAATGGAATCTGAAGGGTCCGACCTAAATGGACATGACCACGCTGAGGCCCCCAAATATTGCGCACGGGACAAAACCGTCCCGTCGGTAGTGCCAAAAGTTCGGGTCGGGCATGAACAATTCCCCTAGGGACTCCCAAAAATTGTCATCAATGGCCCAAATACGCACAACGTGGCCCTAAAAACCACATAGGGACCCGACAAAATAAAGCCGGGGCCCTCCAAAGTACAGAAATTCCCAAAAAATAAATGTCCGACCCAAGAAAATCGCTCCAGAATCTCAAACATACAATCAAATGTCTTAAAAAGGGCCTGCGACCCCAAAAAACGTGCCGGAGCTTTACAAAAAAAACAATCGCGGTGGGACACAAAAATATGGCGTCGTGGGCCCAAATATCAGGCCAGGTCTCGAACATTAAACATTCAGAAGTTACCAAAACTTGCGCGTTGAGTCTAGAAAACCTGCGCACCCCCCGAAACCTAGAAAACCCGCGCACACGACGGGAGACCGAAAATGCATGGACAGGGGAGACCAGTGCAGGCCAACGCTCTAACAAACTGAGCTACCGGGGCGGCGTTATGTGTGATGATGACCACCCGCCAGAAAAGACGGCACTTAATCGTCTTCAACTGTCCGCTTCGGACTCCAGCTGACCTGTCATTTCATAAAAACAACACTCTTAGGCCTGTTTGCACATGGCAGAATTCCGGCGGAATCCTGGCTCGACAGACTCGACGTTCGGGACGCCCGCGGCCGAAACTGGCCGGCAGCGGCAGAAAATAACCGGCGGCGGCAGATCGCGGCTGACTCTGACGTCGCGTTTCAGGGGAGTGATTCTTTTCGGCGTACCGGACTATAAAGGTCATTTGTGCTTTAAAGCGAGTACGTTGCATGTCTGTCTGTCTTTAAAGCGAGTGTTCGCAAGCAAAGTGCAGGCAAGTGTACATTCGAGTTAAGGGGTTTTGCGAAATAGCTCGTGTGGTGTTTTAGGTGATGAAGGCGGTGGCTGGGTGGGGGACATCTCCCTGATGTCTAAATGGTTTTAGTTTTACTTTACTCCTCCGCGAGATGTGTTGTTAGGGCGGGGGGTGGGGGTGTTTTTGGAGTGATGAGAAGTTGATTTTGCCAGGATGCCGGCTTTAGCTTACTCTTCTCGAATAGCACCGAGGGATCTTTACCGTGCGAACAAGGAGGTAGTTGTCCACACTGCCTATCACGCCGGCCGCTGCGTGTTAGTTGTTAGTAACGGGTTAGTCTAAGCAGGCCATGCAGGGTTGTCAGCTGAGTTAGAACGGTGTTTTACAATTCGGCTCATCTACGTTCACTATACCGCTGGGTAGTCGTTTTACATTATGAGTTGTAAAGTTAGTCGGCTCATCTACGTCTGATGACTTCTCTGGGTAGTCGTTTTACGTTACGCTATTTTTTATTTTTGTTTTCCTGAGTTAGTCGGCTCATGTACGCCCGACGCCATTCTTGGATGGGTATTTACGTGTTTCCTACGAGTGTTTCGCGGGCATGCATTGCGTGTTGAAGTGAATGTTGGTGGTGTGGTGTCTACAGTGCTCCGGCTAGTTTTGTGTTGTACAGATATTAAAATAGCAAATGAAGGAGTTCTGGGTGCTTGTCACCGAGATGCGACGGAAGCGACAGGGTGATGCCTTCTATTTGGCAGAATGCCTTAAGCGATTGTCTTTGCGAGCTAGCTACTAGTCTAGGAGGATGTGGCCTATGCCTATGTCTATGCTTAATGTTGCAGGTGTCGCAGTGAAGTGCTGTATATTAGTCACCCTCTAGTCGAGGCTGTTAGTCTTGTGCAACCAGTTCTAAGTCCATCGAGGATGACCTCTTTTTGTCGGTGAGTTTGATTTGATGTGTTCCATGTGCCTACCGTTGGTTTGATGTCGTGGGTGTGGTTGGATTTGTGTTGTGTTGTGTCCATGTGTTTTGGTGATGTTGGCGAATGTCGCGCTGCAGTGGTGCTTTGCAATCGTCTATCGAATATTCCATCCTGCGGGAAGTGTTCAATGTTAAGGCTTGCTTTGCGAGCCGGTCTGCTTCTTTGTCACCTGGGATGTTGGCGTGGCCCGGAATCTAGAGGAAGGAAAAGTTAATGTTTACGTTATGGGTCACGATTTGTTGGATTCTGTTAATGACTTGATGTGGACAGTCGTGGGTGTTGCTTATTGGCTGAAGGACGGATTTGGAGTCAGGCAGGGGTGTCGATTTTTGAAAAACATTGGGGGGCCGAAGTGCCAAAGCACTAGACCCCCCCCCCGGAAAAAAAACTAATCGGATTTAGCCCACTAAATTTTAGGATCTCAGAAATTAGGATTTTTTATTCGACGATGTGTATGTTTATGTTTATTCAGCATCATCACCAACGGGGAAAATCGTCCAATAACTGGTGAAGTCACATAATTAAAAGAGCAGTGCTCAGTACATGTCAACATAACAACTCTGAGTAAAAGCATGCGACTGCAGTGCCATATAGTGGGCTCGGATCTATCGTCACCGTCACCGTCACCGTTACCCTCCTCCTCACTCCACACACCAACAAACACACACCGGCTTAAATAAAAATACTTTAGCGATCAGATGCAGGCTAAAACACACCGGCATTGATGGAGTATCAGAGCACAGCAGACCTGAACAGTGATGACGGTGGGTGAAAGTATTTCCTTGGTGCCTAACATTAGGGAGGGGAATTTTTCCCTTTAGTACGCCACTGCGGCTGCTCAACGTGTTTTTTCCGCAGATTGCACGATCGAGAGTAGAAAGGTCCTTCGGATAATTTCTTTCGGGACCCATTCTGAATTTTCCGGTGCTCTGGTCGATTCGATGGAGCCTCCTTGTGGTTTTTGTGGTGAAGTCTATTTTATAAGCCCCCTGCAGGCTATTTTTGGAGCCCAGTACGTTTCTTCGGGCTCTCGGTGCGTTTTTTTCGGTGCCTCAACAGGTTTCTTTTCCGGCGTCCAACGACTTCTTATTTTGTGGATCCTTGACGCAATTTTTGCGTCCGCAAGGTGACATTCCGGGTATATATTGGTCCTTGGGAAGCCAGCTGCAACTTGTGGGGCTCCGGCACGACGTTTTGGCCCCAGTGAGATTTTCAAGAGAAGCGGCGTGAATTTGTTTTGGTCTAAGTGCTATTTTTGGGGCCACGTGGTCACTTGTTTGGATCCCTTGCGGTGGCTACGACATGTTTTTTGGGGCCCAACAAGTGTTTGTGGGCTTTTGGAGCCATTGTTGAGATCCCAGATTGATTTTCCGTGTCCGGACTGTTTTTCATTTACCCGGCTTCATTTGTTGGGTGATCTCAACGGGACTTTTAGAGCCCCGGTGGGACCTGTCAGGCCTCTAGCGTGATTTTCAGGGGCCCGGGTGATAATTCTTAGTACTGTAGGGGTGGCGGCTCTGCCGTCGGTGGGATGTGGGGGTGGTGGCTTCGGTGGCTTGGCGGGTGTGGCGGGTGTTGGGGTATGTGATGTGGAGGTGGCGGGGGAAACCCAGCACAACACACCCCCGACCGAGGCACAATCAGTACAGGAGTGAGTTAGCTCAGGAGATAACTAACCCAGTCTAAATGTAGAGTCAGTGATGGAACAAAAAGATGGCTTCTAGCGTTTGGTGAAGACTTTAACACTCCTTGCCGCAATGTTCCCAAAACTTTGACCTCGCACACATATAAATTCGTGTTAGGGACGGTAGCTCAAACAACACCAAGCCGGCTGGGGTTTCGGGAATGTGTGGTGGAGGTGGCGGGGAAACCCCAGCACAACACACCCCCGACCGAGGCACAATCAGCAAAGGAGTGAGTTAGCTCAGGAGATAATTAGCCCAGTCTAAATTTACAGTCAGCCCAAGTTCTGCCTTGTTAAAGTGCAGTCTCGGTTAAAATAAAGCCCAACAATAGTTCAATCAGAACAGTTTTCAGTTAAGGCTCGGTTGGCCTTACTTTCACACACTTATACCTTCACACACACCCATTGTACACCGCACACACTCCAAGCACAGCTACACATCACATACCCCAACACCCGCCACACCCGCCAAACCACCAAAGCCCCCCCCAACGGCAGAGCCGCCACCCCTACAGTACCCCAGTCTCAGCGTGATTTTCAGAAGGCCCCGGCCCGACTGTTAGTGGCCCCCGTCGTGAATTTCTTGAACCCCGGCACGACTTTTTTTGTGGTCCCAACGTGATTTTCAGGGGCCCAGGTGCAAACTTTTGAGGCCCCAGCGTCATTATCGGGGGCCCCAGCGCTACTTTTGGGGGCCCCAATGTCATTTTTCTGAGCCGCAGTGCGATTTTTTGTGGACCGAGTGCAAGTTTTAGGGAGCATGGCGCATTTTTTCCTGAGCTCGGCGGATTCTTGGGGGCCCCACAACCTATCAGGAGGGGGGGGGGGAGACAACTGCCCACAATGCCCCCCTCCCCAATTCGGTATGTCACTGTGCCATGCAATGATGCAACATAAGAATCCAGGAATAGTTCATCTGTTTCATCACTCGCATGTGATTTCAACTCCCCAGTTATCCAGACAGTTTGAGGAAAGTCAAACATCTGCTACATGGATCAGCAAGGATTGATTGTAAGGAAACATGGATACCATGGAATTCAAGTCACAGTAGTTATGCTGCAATACATACCTTCTTCAACAGACTGCTTTGGAGATGGATGAGCTCCTGAAGTTTGGTCAGGGTTGGAGTTGGAGATGGATGGAGCAACACTGTGAAGGACATAACATATGGTTCAAGAGATTTCTGTTTCCATTAACAATACAGGTGATGAAGTAACATTTTCATTGACTTCTATGGTTTTCATTGGCTTCATTGACTTCTATGGTGTCCTGAGTAAGTAGGACAATCGAGATGGCTTTCTGTTATATGCATTGTAGAAGCAATGTTATGATGTAGCTTTTATACCCCAGTGAGAATGGTATGGATTCACTCATCAGTGAATTTGCAAACATGCTGATATATCAGTTAACAACAATGCAGGGAGCTATGTGATCAACATGGTCGATGTGCCCTAAAGCCCAAATAACTAAGTAAGAATGCAGGGAATCTGCTGCATAACAGTTTGCCCATAAATTCTCCATGATATATGGCATCATACTTCCCATGCTATTTGGAATAGTGAGCTATATTTTGTGTACAAACATCAGTACATTAGAAATGTTAATTAAACGTTACACACATCAGTTTCTTACAAGTGTCAGCAATACATTTCCTTCATGTGCTATAAACATGCTTCAAGAAAGCACTGTCATCGACTTTAACACGCGCCCTGGAGGGCCTCTGAGAATTACGCGCACTGGAGGGGGGGGGCGGATTCCGCCCCCACCTATGATCTCAGCTCCTAGTAAAGCTGGAGGAACGAAATTCGCAGGGCGGATGGGCACGGTAGTGAACTCTATTGTGTGCAATTTTCGTGACCTTAGGTCAATATCTTGAAGGTCAAATGAGGTCAGATTGGCAAAATTTTCCGGTTTTGCGTGGCTTGGCTTGTCATCGTTATGGATCGCTGTGATTGTGTTTAAATGCTCAAAAATGGGCATCAATGATGTTTTGGACATTACTAATGATGCAATGCAGATGCTAGACCCAACATTCGACCTCAGGTCACCTATATAGCACCACTTTATCAGGTCAGTTACCTGTTCCAGTTACCGGAACCGGCCGCCCGCCCGACTGCTCCGTCGGGCAGCTCGGAGCAGTCGGCTTCGTGAAGAAGGGAGTGAAGTACATGAATAAAGTATGGAAACGCAATGACAAACAGTACAAATGACAACCAGTAGTGCATTTATGGCAACATTCCAGTTGATCAAGTTTGGTTCCATTAACCTGTCATGAACTTGACCTGACTTGACCTTGGTGACCTAACATGACCTTGAAACTATACAGCATATCAATATGCATCAAACAAGTCCCTAGTGTTGCCTAGAACACTTCCCTTTTGTCAGTATACTGGGAGCGCATCTGCGCCGATTTTTGTGGTCTGGCGCTATAACATTTTTTGACTTTAGCGGCCCCTAACTTGAAAAATGTTCGGGCGATTTCCATTTTTCTTACTTTAAACGACGCGCCGTTCATTTTTAAGCAGGTACACGGTAAATTGCGTATATCGACCCGTCAAATCTGCAGTTATTTGCGAAAAACCGGAGGGGTGGGCGGATTTCGCCCCCCCCTCCAGTGCGCGTGTTAAACTTGCAAAAATAGTGGGCCGCCTGGTGTTTTCAGTGCTATTTGAGTGAATTTGCTGTCTTGTTAGTGAACTGACCACTTATTGAGATATAAGTACTTTAACTTTGTTTGCTTCTATCATGAAACATTTGTCATGTTCCAATACATCAGAAATCATCAGAATAACTTCTTGTCCACAAACCGGTGTATGCATTTCTATGAATTTCTCATATTTATTAACACTAATGATGTAGATCTGATTTGCAAATTTATAACACAGAAAATGTTATCGGCACAGGATTCCATTCCTGAAAATATAGTACTTTCAACATGTTATTGTTCTTTTACATTTCAGCATGTTAAGCTGGGTTACATTTTTTATTTTAAAAAAATACATTGCTTGAAATTTTTCCAACTTGATGTTTTGGTTTTGTTTTCTCCAAAGGGAGGCTAGGCTAGGTTAGGCTAGGTTATGTTGCATTTCTTTTTTATTAAAAAAAATATCTTATCCTATGTCACCTAATTCAAAGCCTTTTTTGGTGTTATTTTGCTCACAACCTGAAATGCAGGCATTTGTATAGAAAATGAGTGGTGCCATCATCTGAGTCACATTCATAAGCATTGCATTGAAATGATACATTCCACGAATTCATAAAACACCTTAAACACAAATTTACCAAAATGGGCAGTAACATCATGTTCATCACATTCCTAAACATTGCATTAAACAAAATTCAAGAAATCAGAAATTACCTTAAGCTGTAAATTTACCAAAAGGTGTGCCAGCCCCTGAACGGAAATGCAACACTAGGTGCCCCAATCCTGGGCAGAAAAAGCACTAAGAGCAGTGGAATGAAAATATTAATAAAAGTAAACTAAAAACAGCTCTTCTTGAGGACAAACGTGGTAGTTATGTGATATTAACATGGAAACCCTGAGCACAAATCAGAAAAAGGCATGGACTAAACTTGTTCAAGCTTACCTGCAAACTTCTTCAACTACTGTTCCTTTGGGAATTAAATATCAGCAAGCTATTTATTCACTATTTAAAATCACACCAATCTGCAGATATATCAGAATGTGCGAAGTACAAAAACGAATCAGTACGACGTCACATGAGATTGGCCCCCGGATTAAACACTGCGCGCAATTGCACCACAAATGTCTGACCTCCGTCACATTTGTCGACCGTAACCTCAAATTTAGACTTTAGTCGCTGGAATTTCTGTAACTGAATTTTTTCTTTGGATGTTACGATTTTGGATGTTCTGAGGAACGCCCATCACGATTTGTGGCATTTAATGCGCGCTAGTGTCTATCAAGTCTCTCCAGACACATTTGGTGTTGGGTTTTGACCTTATATAACTTACAAGCAGGTGTTTGTCACTTCTACAACCGCCATAGGGCCATATTTCTGAGCTGTGACGTCACGAGTGCGATTGCCAGGCTGCGCCGAATTTCTCCACCTAATTTGGAATATGCCCGATTTCTGCTCGGGTGCGTCGGTAAATAAGCCTCGGTAAAGCGACGATAAACTATGTATCGCGTTGCCAAGGATGAAGGTTGCAGTTAGCGTGTTCAATATGTTTGATGGCACGCAGTAATGTTCCTTCTAATTTTAAAATGCAAAATAATGCGGTTGAAGAAGCAGGGTTCTTGGAGAGCTTCGAACCCGCCAACTCTGGATCTCGAGTTTGAGTTCATACCTCTGTAGCGAGCCGCAGCAGCGGCACACCGGCGAGCTAGCCGCCGGCAAAGGTGACGGGGCGAACAACATACCGCGCAGGGGTGATCACTGCACGGCCGGAGCGAGTGCGATGGGCGGGCCGCAGCGCTGGCCCGACGGTTGATGACGGCGGTGGCGGCGTTGGTGCGGGCGGCGGATCCAAGTAGGCTGGTTTGACGAGATGTCAGCCAGTGAGTTGGCTGACGTGGCAGTCAGCCAGTGGGTCGGCTGAGGTTGCTGAGGCAGCCAGTGGGTCGGCTGAGGTCGCTGAGGTTGATGTAACGTCAGCCAGGACGTTAGACGATGAGACGTCAGCCAGTGGGTCGGCGGAAGTTGCAGTCAGCCAGTGGGTCGGCTGAGGTTGCTGAGGCAGCCAGTGGGTCGGCTGAGGTTACTGCGGTTGATGTAACGTCAGCCAGGACGTCAGACGATGAGACGTCAGCCAGTGGGTCGGCGGAAGTTGCAGTCAGCCAGTGGGTCGGCTGAAGTTGCAGTCAGCCAGTGGGTCGGCTGAAGTTGCTGTGACGTCAGCCAGTGAGTCGGCTGTGACGTCGCGAAGTCGCCGTTGGTGAGCCGGCAGATGCCGTGACGTCAGCCAGGACGTCAGACGATGAGACGTCAGCCAGTGGGTTGGCTGAAGTTTCCGTCAGCCAGTGGGTCGGCTGAGGTTGCTGAGGAAGCCAGTGGGTCGGCTGAAGTTGCCGTCAGCCAGTGGGTCGGCTGAGGTTGCTGAGGCAGCCAGTGGGTCGGCAGATGCCGTGACGTCAGCCAGGACGTCGGACGGTGAGCCGGTAGGTGCTGTGACGTCAGCCAGTGAGTCGGCTGTGACGTCAGCTGGTGTACCGGCTGATACCGTGACGTCAGCCTGTGGGTCGGCTGTGACGTCAGACGGTGAGCCGGCAGATGCCGTGACGTCAGCCAGGACGTCAGACGGCGTGCTGGCGGATGATGCGGCGTCGACTTCGGTGAGCAGGCGGATGTGACGTCAGCCAGTGAGTCGGCTGAGGTTGCCGTCAGCCAGTGGGTCGGCTGAGGTTGCTGAGGCAGCCAGTGGGTCGGCTGATGAGGCGTCAGCCAGTGGGTCGGCTGAAGTTGCAGTCAGCCCGTGGGTCGGCTGAGGTTGCGGAGGCTGCGGGACGCCGAACGGCCACGACGGCGGCGAGGCGGTGGCGACTCGTGGTCAGGCAGGCAGGCAGCAGGCGGCGGCAGGCGACGACCACTGAACAGCGCCGCCTCGAGGCGGTTATTCGAAGCTTCCAACCGGCTGACGGTGGCCGTCAGCGCCAGAATTGCCGCTTGAAAATCGGCTGTAGGTGGACCGACAGCGGCGGTGGCAGGCGCAGCGGGGCCGACAAGGGCTACCGCTTCAAGTGCGGCAACTGCTCCGGCTGGACGGGATGCCTCCAAGAACCGGTCGGCTGCTTGCGCGATATCCGTCAGCGGCTGGGACTCCGGGAGCAGCGCGATGGCGGCGCGCACAGACTGCGGCAGCCGCTGTAGAAACAGGGTGCGCAGCAGGTCGTTGTCTGCCGGGGTGTCGCCGGCCGCAGTCAGCTCACCTGACATGTTGCGCAGCAGTTGGGATGGCGTCTGGTCACCGAGCTGTTAATGCCTGAGCAGAGCCTCCAGGCGTGCAGCGCGGGACTGGGCGAGCCGAGCTTTAAGTGCCTCGCAGAGGGCAGTGAAGTCGCTTGGCTGACTGCGGATGATGTCTTTAACTTGTGCGGCCACGGACATCGGAAGGTTGGCCACCAGGAGCTTGAAGCGCGTCGGGACGGCTTGAATCGCATCGGGATGGCTTGAATCACGTCGGGACGGCTTGAATCACGTCGGGACGACTGGAATCACGTCGGGACGGCTGGAATCACGTCGGGACGGCTTGAATCGCGTCGGGCCGGCTGGAATCACGTCGGGACGGCTTGAATCGCGTCGGGACGGCTTGAATCGCGTCGGGACGGCTTGAATCGCGTCGGGACGGCTGGAATCACGTCTAGACGGCTTGAATCACGTCGGGACGGCTTGAATCGCGTCGGGACGGCTTGAATCGTGTCGTGACGGCTTGAATCACGTCGGGGTCACCAATTGTGGAGTCCGGGCGCGATTCAAGCCGTCACGACATGATTCAAGCCGTCCCGACGCGATTCAAGCCGTCCCGACGCGATTCAAGCCGTCCCGACGCGATTCAAGCCGTCCCGACGCGATTCAAGCCGTCCCGACGCGATTCAAGCCGTCCCGACGTGATTCAAGCCGTCCCGACGTGATCTGAAGCCGTCCCGACGCGATTCAAGCCGTCCCGACGCGATTCAAGCCGTCCCGACGTGATTCAAGCCGTCCCGACGCGATTTCAAGCCGTCCCGACGCGATTCAAGCTCCTGGTGGCCAACCTTCCGATGTCCGTGGCCGCACAAGTTAAAGACATCATCCGCAGTCAGCCAGGCGACTTCACTGCCCTCTGCGAGGCACTTAAAGCTCGGCTCGCCCAGTCCCGCGCTGCACGCCTGGAGGCTCTGCTCAGGCATCAACAGCTCGGTGACCAGACGCCATCCCAACTGCTGCGCAACATGTCAGGTGAGCTGACTGCGGCCGGCGACACCCCGGCAGACAACGACCTGCTGCGCACCCTGTTTCTACAGCGGCTGCCGCAGTCTGTGCGCGCCGCCATCGCGCTGCTCCCGGAGTCCCAGCCGCTGGCGGATATCGCGCAAGCAGCCGACCGGTTCTTGGAGGCATCCCGTCCAGCCGGAGCAGTTGCCGCACTTGAAGCGGTAGCCCTTGTCGGCCCCGCTGCGCCTGCCACCGCCGCTGTCGGTCCACCTACAGCCGATTTTCAAGCGGCAATTCTGGCGCTGACGGCCACCGTCAGCCGGTTGGAAGCTTCGAATAACCGCCTCGAGGCGGCGCTGTTCAGTGGTCGTCGCCTGCCGCCGCCTGCTGCCTGCCTGCCTGACCACGAGTCGCCACCGCCTCGCCGCCGTCGTGGCCGTTCGGCGTCCCGCAGCCTCCGCAACCTCAGCCGACCCACGGGCTGACTGCAACTTCAGCCGACCCACTGGCTGACGCCACATCAGCCGACCCACTGGCTGCCTCAGCAACCTCAGCCGACTCACTGGCTGACGTCACATCCGCCTGCTCACCGAAGTCGACGCCGCATCATCCGCCAGCACGCCGTCTGACGTCCTGGCTGACGTCACGGCATCTGCCGGCTCACCGTCTGACGTCACAGCCGACCCACAGGCTGACGTCACGGTATCAGCCGGTACACCAGCTGACGTCACAGCCGACTCACTGGCTGACGTCACAGCACCTATCGGCTCACCGTCCGACGTCCTGGCTGACGTCACGGCATCTGCCGACCCACTGGCTGACGGCAACTTCAGCCGACCCACTGGCTGCCTCAGCAACCTCAGCCGACCCACTGGCTGACGGAAACTTCAGCCAACCCACTGGCTGACGTCTCATCGTCTGACGTCCTGGCTGACGTCACGGCATCTGCCGGCTCACCAACGGCGACTTCGCGACGTCACAGCCGACTCACTGGCTGACGTCACAGCAACTTCAGCCGACCCACTGGCTGACTGCAACTTCCGCCGACCCACTGGCTGACGTCTCATCGTCTGACGTCCTGGCTGACGTTACATCAACCTCAGCGACCTCAGCCGACCCACTGGCTGCCTCAGCAACCTCAGCCGACCCACTGGCTGACTGCGACGTCAGCCAACTCACTGGCTGACATCTCGTCAAACCAGCCTACTTGGATCCGCCGCCCGCACTAACGCCGCCACCGCCGTCATCAACCGTCGGGCCAGCGCTGCGGCCCGCCCATCGCACTCGCTCCGGCCGTGCAGTGATCACCCCTGCGCGGTATGTTGTTCGCCACGTCACCTTTGCCGGCGCCGTGTCTGGGCGGGGGGTACCTGTAGCGAGCCGCAGCAGCGGCACACCGGCGAGCTAGCCAAAGCTATGCGCCAGAGACGTGTGTGTGTGTGTGTGTGTGTGTGTGTGAATTTGACCAGCCTGCCACCGTGTGGTGATGTCGGCTGTTTCCGGTAGTGTGTAGATGAATGTGGTGGTGGGTTATGATTGATGGAATGACGTGGTCGGGGTTAGGATGAATAGGATAGGTAAGGTCGACTTGAAGTAAGGTGTTGAAGTTAGGTAGTTGAAGATGGCAGAGTAGAGCTGGGTAGAGGTGTGATGGGCTGTCCTGAAGTTCCGGCTGCAGGTTGTTGAGATGCTGAAGAAAGCGCAGTAGAGAAGAATGACGAGAAGAGAAGCAGTCCGGACGGTGCTGCTTGGGGTATGGGGAGCAGACGGGGGGGGGGTCATCGCCTTTTTGATTAAACATTGCAAGAAGACATGTATGCACTTTGGGGTTCATGGTATTTTTTTTTTTTTTGATTATTATTATCATTTTTTTTTTTTGTATATGTATGTAAGCGTACACATACTGATTTTTTTTTTTTTTTCCTTTTCTTTTCTTTTTTCCCCTTCACAGATGGCCGCCTGCCAGTATCGCCCGTGACCTCGCTGAGATCATTGCGCGTGGCGCTGCTGCCGAACCGCATTCGGACAATTTATTCAATGGAAGATAAAAAAAAACTATGACGTCACGAAAGCTTGAAGGCGAACTTTGGTGTACCTTCTAAGGTAATAGTGGGTGACACATTTAACACGCGCCCTGGAGGGCCTCTGAGAATTACGCGCACTGGAGGGGGGGGGGGCGGATTCCGCCCCCCCCATAAGATCTCGGCTTGTAGTAAACCTGGAGGAACGAAATTTGCAGGGTGGATGGGTACGGTAGTGAACTCTATTGTGTGCAAATTTCATGACCTTAGGTCAATATCTTCGAGGTCAAATGAGGTCAGATTGGCAACATTTTCTTGTTTTGCGTGGCTTGGCTTGTCATCGTTATGGATCGCTGTAATTGTGTTTAAATGCTCAAAAATGGGCATCAATGATGTTTTGGACATCACTAATGATGCAATGCAGATGATAGACACAACATTTGACCTCAGGTCACCTATATAGCACCACTTCATCAGGTCAGTTACCTGTTCCAGTTACCGGAACCGGGGCGCCCACCCGACTGCTCAGTCGGCCAGCTCGGAGCAATCGGCTTCGTGAAGAAAGGAGTGAAGTACATGAATAAAGTATGGAAACGCAATGACAAACAGTACAAATGACAAACAGTAGTGCATTTATGACAACATTCCAGTTGATCAAGATTGGTTCCATTAACCTGTCATGAACTTGACCTGACTTGACCTCGGTGACCTAGCATGATCTTGGAACTATATAGCATATCAATATACATGAAACAAGTCGCTAGTATTGCCTAGAACACTTCCCTTTTGCGAGAGTTTTTTGGCCTTTTTTTTTTAGCGGCCCCCACAAAAAAAAAAATCCCCCCCTTTTTTTTTAAACCCCCCTTAAACCGCAAAAAACCCAAAAATTTTTTAAAAAAACAGGGGGGGGGGGGGCCCCCAGGTAGGGGGGAGGATAATTTGGCAATTTTGGAATTCGCATGTGTCCATCGGGGGGATATATATTTCAGACAATTTTAAGCATTTTTCCAATATATATTCTGTTTCGATCTTCCAAAAAAAACCCTACTAGGGCCAAATTACTTTTTCGTGTCCGGCGCCGCTCGGCGCGGGGCGCAGGCACGGCGCCATAAGGGCGGCCGGCCCACCGCCCGGCGGCTCAAAATCGCCTCTATCGGTAGCGCGGCGGCTGGTGATGCTCCAGTACGTTGTGCGGGATCTTGCATGTAGGTGCTGGGTACTCACTGATTTTGACAAAAGGATAAATAGAGTGTATTAGCCTATCGAGGCCTGTGCGGGTCGTACATATGACGCTCAATAGCGCTGCGGCCACCGGTCATTCAGGTAAGGGTGAAGTCTGCATAAAAATTCCAACTGAGAAAGCTTCTATTTGTGATGAATAATTTAAACAACTGAAGTGCCTTTCCAATATATGTATGTTGTGTTTCGATTGTTAAATGATCTCAAACGTTCAATAACTTTTCGTGTTTAGCCTTATTTCGGGCTTAGCTTGAAACGCCTCGTTAAGTGACCTAGAACGTGATTAACCTGAACCCTGGCTAAATGAAAATAGGACCTGTAGCTTCACGAATGACGCCCGTGATATAGCCCGTGATATGGAACCGCTGTTTAAATACAAAGGCGCTTGTAACGGTAACCATGCATTAGTAAATGTCGATGAATTTCACACCTACATAACTACTTTCTAATAAAAATTCAACCCTTGTATTTGAGCAGCTTCCGCCGTCGTCATTTCACAGCAAACAACAGGTTCAGCACTCAGTTGTTGACGTTTCTACGGTCGCTCTCCGGGTTGAATGTCCAGAGGGAGAACTTGAACAGCAAAACATCAAACAGGAAGCAACAAAACATTTCACAGCAAACAACAGGTTCAGCACTCAGTTTTTGACGTTTCTGCGGTCGCTCTCCGTGTCGAATGTCCGGAGGGAGAACTTGAACAGCAAAACATCAAACAGCAAGCAACAAAAATTTCACAGCAAACAACAGGTTCAGCACTCTTTTGTTAACGTTTCTGCGGTCGGCAGGTTGAATTTCTGGAGGGAGGACTGAACAGCAAAACAGCAAACAACAAAACATTTCACAGCAAACGCAAACGGCAAACGGCAGCAAACGGCAGGGTCAGCACTCAGTTGTTGACGTTGCTGCGGTCGCTCTCCGGGTTGAACTTCCGTAGCGAGGACTTGAACAGCCTGTACTCCATGGCCGCGGACTCGGCCTTCTTGCCCAGGAAGGCCATCAGGGAGTCTCCAAACTCCTTGGAGGTCTTGTCCCGCCTCCTGTTGTTTGGCAGGGTGACTTGGATGCGGAAGAGCGGATCCACCCTGGGTAGCGTTGTTGAGCTCTCTCTGGCGAACTGTAGCTCTTTTTTCAGCCTCTGCTGCTTCGCCTTCTCTTCCAGTTCCGGTCTGGCGAGGTACGTCTGGACCTGCTCGGCGTCTGTGAAGGGCCCACCATCCGCCTTAAGCAGGTCCAGCAGGTCCAGTCTTTTCCTCTCCTTCGTCTGGGCGGCCAACTGTCGCTCCCCGCACCCTGAGCGAACTTCTCTCTTGTCTTTTCCGACCACTCCAGCTCCACCTCCTGTTTTTTCGCCACCTGCAGCTTGTATGATCGGAACTCAGACTCTTTCCCCTCCCGCAGTTCCTTCGCCCGGGCTAGGACCATGGACCGGCTGACTGCCGGCAGAGTCTGCAGCTTCTTCAGCCGGTAGTCCACCGTTCCGCACTGCCTCTCCATCGCTAGATTGTTCACCGGGGTGTCGTCAATGTTCGCTGCCTGCTCGAACACGGGGAACTCAGCAGGGAATTCCTCTGCCAGGCCGTAGTCCCTCCTTTGCCGGGCCAGCACGGTCTGCAGCTCCGGCAGGCAGATGTTGAGGAGGTCGACGGCGTCATCCATATTCTCAGCGGCCGCCTCCCTGATGGCACCGACCACAGACTCACCATAGCTGGCCACCACTCCGCCAAACATCTCCTCACTGACAGACTCGAACTGGGGGTTCTCCAGGGCGAAGAACCTGTCGTCTGCCACCTTGCCCAGGTCGGAGTGGAGCTGGGTGTAGAACGTCTTGAGACTCGAGTGGGTCGACTGGCTGTCGATTGTCATGCAGTAAAAGGGCTCGATGACATGGACGCCCACCGCGGCGAACACAGCAAACACCACCCTGAGGTAGGGAAGCTCCAGCAGTTCTCTCACCAGGCAGGCGAGTCGGTTGCTGATGTGTGGGTTCTGGGAGAGGAACATCTCGATGTGCGGCAGGTTGAAGAGGAGTACGCCGGCCGCCCGGGACAAGCAGCCGAAACGCTGATCCTTGTAGCTGAAGAGGACCAGTTCCACCTGCTTCTGCTCCAGGAAGTTCCTGTAGAGCTGATTGCAGTTCCAGGCCTTGTGGGAGTACTCCGGCGCAATCAGCTTCAGCACCATGTCGAGTGCCTGGCCGGCCAGGCTCCTGTGCTTGCTGTCAAGCTCCATTCCCACCATGAATTTGCTCAGCACCTGATCCACCTTCATGTCAGCCTCAATTGCAGCCACTTTCTTGTTGAGGGCGTTGGAGAACCCGAGCGTGGTGTGGGAGCCGCAGAAAATCTGGCCGGCCTGCTTGTCGAGGTCGTACATCTCGGCCAGCACGGCCGCGAACCCCTTATTGTGTACCGTGCTGTCAGTCATGTGCACGTCAATGAGACTGTACACCTCCTTAGCGGTCTTCCCTTGGACAGCCGCCAGAATCTCCATACCGCAGTCGATCTGCAGCGCGATTTCGTCGGTGGACTCCCCAGCGATCCCCATTAGCGGGAGCGGGATGGGAACGTTTCTCCCGACGTGGATCCCCTGTGTGGCGAACTTTCCGACTCTGCGCTTTGTCGTGGAGTCGATTGCGGCAGTGATTGTCCGACCACCCTCCTTGGCATGGCTGACCTCTGACACGGCGAGAGACAGGGCCTCCGCCTCAATCAAGTTGAGCTTGGGACGAATGCTGGCCTTCGTAGGCAGAGTGTCCAGGTCAAACAGCTCTGAATCCTCCGCCGGCAGCTTCCATTTCCGCTCGAACAAACCGTTCCCCACCTCGACCACCGCCACACAGGCCTCGTTCAACGACATCCCCCTCCCCACCAGGTTCCCCACTGTGAGGTAGAGTGAGTCCCGGACCTTCCGCTCGCTGTCCCGTACGTGTGCCAACCTGGCTGGAATCTCCTCCATCTCGCTCTCCTCTAACTCTGACACGAACAGCTTCCTCTTTTTCCTGCCACTGTCTGCCGCCTGAGGGGTCACTTTCTCCGGGGTCACGTCCGCACTCGTCGACGAGGCCGACACGATATTCCCTTCGGCCGACAGCATGTCCTCTATTTCGGCAATGTCCTTGAACTGGAACTGCTGGTCCCTTTCCTGTCTGTACCGCTCCTCTCTCTCCCGCGCCCTCTCCTTCCTCATCACTGCTTGGTACCAAACAGGATCAACTCCTCTGTCGCAGTGCATCTGTCTCTCCGTCTTCTGGTCATCGTAGTATTTTTGCTCGGACTGAGACATGTTGACTCCCCACTCGGCTTTGCATTTTTCCTCTTGGAGCGCAGTGTCCGCTCTAATGTCAAATAACTTGTCGGCCTGCTCCGCCAGCTCTTTAAACTCGTTAACGGGCTTTCCGCCCTGTCCAGTGGCGATCCTCTTCCGTCCCTCGCGGAAAGTTTTCCACAGCTTGTCCATCCTTCGGACCACGCCGTTCAGTGAGATACAGTAGACGGTGTCGTGAAACCATTTGGCGGCTACCAGCTTGCTCACCTCCCTCACCGCCTTTTCGTGTGGTGTCTTGGCAGTGGTGATATGCCGGAGGACGCCAATCACACTTTTGAGAGTGGGGAGTTGCGATGCCGGGATGAACTTTGGAACTGCCGGGAACACGACATCGGGATCGATCCCGCCAGACATTGCTCTGGTTTTGGGCGGCATCGCGGCCGTCTTCGGTTTAAGCGAAATTCATCAGTGTCGCACACCAGGACCAGGACCAGGTGTCACCAACTGCAAGGTAAGAGAAACAGGTTAGGCACAGTCAAGCGGAGTTTTCAAGGTGCAATCGGATCGGAAGAGGAGATCGGATAACGTTCATCAACGGATGATGCTTAAAAGGGATTAACTTTTACAGGTAATTTAACGATATTTACTGCACACTCAATTTACCTTTTGTCACGGTCATTGAGTACCTACTGAATATAATAGCGTACAGCGCGCCGGTGAGTGACCTACCCGGGGAGTCACAGGGGCCTTGCCCCCCCGAACGATCTAATTTAAGCCTTTTAGCTGCCAAAATTGATTTTTCCGCTCGAAAATGTTAGTTTTACCGAAAAATGTATCGTTGCATGGAAAGACTTGTTTCAAAACCCTCAGAGAGCAAACCGCCCCCCTCTCCGGTAGCAAAAGCGTGAATTGGCGACCCATTTCGCCGGTGTTTTGGGCCGTGGCCCCATCCCTGAGCAAAATCCTGGCTACGTGCCGGGTATCCGTGCAGTGTTAGCCGCCGCGCTGCCGATAGAGGCGATTTTCAGCCGCCGGGCGGTGGGCCGGCCGCCCTTATGGCGCCGTGCCTGCGCCCCGCGCCGAGCGGCGCCGGACACGAAAAAGTAATTTGGCCCTAGTAGGTTTTTTTTTGGAAGATCGAAACAGAATATATATTGGAAAAATGCTTAAAATTGTCTGAAATATATATCCCCCGATGGACACATGCGAATTCCAAAATTGCCAAATTATCCCCCCTTTAGGGTTTGTTTGGGAAGTCATGTGGGGCCATAGCTATATCCTTTTTTTTTTTGAATAAAAAAAAAAATAAGGTAATAAAATGGTTTTTATTTTAACTTTTTTTTCCCTTTTTTTTAAAAGGGCCAAAAAGGGCACATTTGAGTTTTTTTTGTTGGTTCAGTTTGAGATTGGGTTGCCCCATAATTGAGCATGTAGGTAGGGAGGTACCTTAGAAAAAATAAAACTAATGGGGTGATGGGTAAAATACTAAATAAAATTTTTATTTTTATTTTCCAAAATATAAATGATAACAATGTTTTTATTGCAATTTTTAAAAAGAAAGAAAAAAAAGAAAGTAAATTAATTATAATTTTTTTTTTTTTTTTTTGTGTACAAACATCAGTATGACCATGCAATTGTTGTTTAGTTGTTAGCAGATTGTCTTTCAGACAATCTGGTTTAAAATGCATCAGCATCGCTAATCTCGACATTTTATGATGTAAGCTGTACTTCCACAGCGGAGGGAATTCCAGCTATTTTGTTTGTTTTTGCACACAATTTTACATTTTTTCGGCAAAAGGTGGAGGGTCAGTCCACTATCTAATCCAAATCTGTTTCTTTTCAGTACAAAATGTGCTGGTTAACATCAATGTTTCGGTAATCTTCAAGTATTACCCCTCACGCTTGCTTTATATCAACAATGTATCCAAGGGGACGAGTGGTCTAGGGGTAAGATGCTCGTCTCGCAATCGACAGATTGTGGGTTCGAATCTCACCTGTCGCTACTCTTCGCCCGCGACCAATCGGCGTGAGAGATTGGCGACGCTATATGACTCAACGGTCGACGTATCGTAAAACCAATAACCAACCAACAATGTATCCAAACCATCGTCAGCTGACTCCCAGTCAGCTGTTGGTGACGTCACTCGAACATACAGAGGGGAGGGTGTGCAGATGCTATTTCACGATGTTGAAAACCTAACCTAACCTGACCCTTACAAATATTTCTGGTGACGCCCTTGGAACATTCAGTGCACCCAGCTGCGGGGTGTCGGTACATTTGAGTGACGTCACTTTCAGCTGACTGGCAGTCAGCTGACGGTGGCTTGGATACATTGTTGAGATAAAGGAAGTGTGAGGGGTAATACTTGAAGACTACCAATGTTTCTACTTAGCATGGTGTTTTTCATTTTTTCCCTTTAGCTTTCTTATCAGCATAAAATAGCATAGGTTATTGGGGGGGGCCCAAATCAACATTGGGGGGGGCAAGATCAACATTAGTGGGGCCATGTCCCCCACAAAAGGATACAAATCGACGCCCCTGGAGTCAGGGCAAATTACTACGTCTCTAGCTTTACGCCCCATGGTAATGGAGATTGCGGCCAGAATGGTCATTGCTTCAGCGGAGTTGTGGAGAAGTTACCTGGTGGACGCTTGGAAAGGTTAAGGGCTTGTCCAGTGATACCGATGCCTCCTTAGCCTCGTGTTTCGACCCATCCGTGAAAACGAGTGTTTTGTGATTGTTGTCATCGGCGAACTTGTGGAAGATGGCAATAATTTCCGACGGTGTGATAGTCGATTTCTTTTCCGAGAGCAAGTACTCGACCTTTGGTTGACCGAGGGTCCAGAATGGCCTAGTGGGCTGTCGAACTGCAGTAGCTGGCATTGTGAGTTTAGGATCTGAGAGAGCCGTGACCATTTGAATGCTATATGGTGGTAGTATGCGCCAAACTCGGTTCTTGTCGTACCTGTCAGGCGTAAAGTAGAGCTGTGCCGGATTATTTTTAACGGATTTGATTTTTGTTAGTGTGGTAGCGACACAGCTGTTGTGTCCTGAAGTGGAGTGGAGGCGTGTTTGAGTCCACTGGAAGACTGGCTATCGGTGTGGTTCTGAGGGCACCTGTAGCTGCACTGATGCAGTTGTTTTGAATTATTTTTTAACTTTTAGCTCTGGCTTTCTGAAATGGTGCAAAATATGTTATATTCTAGGATGGACTGTATCATTGACTTGTAGTCGTATAGTGTTCCCCGTCCCGTCTCCTCTTCAGTCTGTCCCTGCAAGTGTGCGGAGTACGTTGACGCGCTTCGCGCATCGCTTCGAGATGGAGTTGATGTGTGTGTGTTGAAACTAAGCTTTTCGCCGAATGTACTCCTAATAACTTGGAATTTTCACCTGTTCGATTGCTTTGCCGTCGATTTTAAGTGGAGTTGTGGATGTGGAGCGGAGACGACCATATGTGACAATGACCGATTTTTTCTACGGACAGGGTGAAGCCCCACGTTTTGCACCACTTTGGAATGTGGTGTAGACCTGCCTGAATGTTTTTTTTTCAGCCTTTAGGAAACATTTTGATGTTGTCCAAAAGTCTATGCCGTCCGCGCAAAGTGAGTATTGAAGTGAATTGTCTGTGTGATCAGCAAGTATGTCGTTGATCATGATGATGAAGAGGCTCGGTGAGAGCACGCTCCCCTACGCCAGGCCTTGCTCCCGAGTTGTGGTGTTTGATGTGACACTGCCACATCGGACCTTAAGGATCCGGTCTCTTTGGTTCTTTTACGACCCATTCAACCGCCAGGCTATATAGCGTCGCCAACCTCTCACGTCGATTGGTCGCGGGTGGACTCGGGAAATGCGATCGGTTGTGAGATTCGAACCCACAATCTTGCGATCAAGAGTCCGACGCTCTACCAACTGAGCTACCGGACGACACCTTTCCCACCAGAAGGCGGGAAAGGTGTGGCTATGGTACAGATCATTTGTGGGTGCTAGTAGATACCTTAGATAATTTGTTTTTAAAAAATTGGTAATGGATGCGTCCGGCCCAGCCGACGTATTTCCACACCTGCTGAGGGCAAAGTGTAATTCGTGCATGCGTGCAATGCATCATCTCCGATCTCAATAAAACTCAGACCTTCATTGATAGCAACCAGCTCAGATGTGTACACTGATGCATGCGTGGAAAGCGAAAACGTCCGAGTTGCGTTATTCGTCACGACGGTACTTCGGACACCAGTGCCAGGTTTTGACGATCGCCTAGACTTGCATAGCTTTTTATTCGAAAACGATCGTTTTAGTCTAATCAATGCATATAACAAGCACGTAATATTGTAGAGCAATTGACAAATCAAGACCACAAGTACAACAGTGACACAAGATCCACGTAAAAACGACGACCAGTCTCCATATCCATACAGTGTGGTACAACGGGCAACAGAGCAACAACATATCCATTCACAAAACATTGGCGAACGTCGACTCTGTTCGTGATGGCGTTAGACATGGACGAACAACCAGAGTCTTTCACACATAACCTCAATATTCCGAAAAAGCATGGGGTTTTCACATAGCGGCCATTGAACAGTCACTTGAAATGGAGTTTGTGCACTGCCACCCCGGCCTGTAATCGTGAACAGGTTGCAATAATGATGCCACACGATACCCCGTATCAAACAAACCGCGATATTTCATGTGCACTTGGATGGCGTCAGGCATGGTACTACACCGCAACCCATCATATTGCAGCAAAGGCTACAGTGATGGCGGCGATGGAGCTTCGTGATGTCGCTTCAGTTGGAGAAGTCATCATCTCCAGCAGCAGCGATTGCGAATGTACACACCTGAAGACGTTCTGCAAAACCCCATGATCAGTTTCATTGCAAATATATCTCACACCTGGATGTCATCGAATAACAGCTACATACATATCATCCTTGTGCTCAATGTCTCTGATATAGCACTTTCATTGTCAGAGGTGAAACTCCAAACGGCATGCGCTCCGATGATTGTTTTCCTGATAATTCAATTTCGACATAAATTAAATTATTACCGCTGGTAATACATATGAACATCAAGAAACATACCTTCCAGTGCACCTATGCTGGCCAGCATCTCCTCTAAATCTTGACTAATATTCGATAGCTCGAGTCTAGTTGCCTTTTGAAGATCTTCGTCTTCAAATTGGAGTATTTGCAACCTGAACAAAGGCGCACTAAGTAGGTTATGAGTGCTGTAAGTTCAGCCACGCAGGTTAGCATCCCATTAACACACTAAATTGATCCGCAATTTTTCCTTCAAACTAACATTCGCGATACGTTTGACATGCACCAGGTATGCAATCAATTTAGATATTCCTAATGATTTCCTCATCTAGAAAAGTACACCATTCATCTCGGACCTGTTCATAACCGATTTCTCATAAATGATATAATTAACATACTCGCTGGCTGATGCAATTAAATTCGTATTCATATTAACATACAGTTCGTTCTGTATGATGTTGAGCTAAGCTGTTATTGGAATACGTAGTTTAAGCACATTGTTCAACTTCGCAGTGAACGACAATATGTTCAGTAATAGTCGCAATGAAACGCCAACACGACGCAAGCAGGTTCTTTACCCAACTAGCATGTAGTCCATTTCGATACCAACCAAAACAAAAACTCCTTGCCGAAAAAAAACTCGACATTGAAATAGCCCTCAGTTAATCACAACACTAAGGATAAAGCTATATTCTTGGCCAGCGCCGCATGACTACGTAACAATTGCGCATGATGAACACATGACATACAAGGAAGAATTGAATATTTTGCTACCGGCTCAGCTGGTTGGCTTTCGGACCGCCTCTCGCTCACTCCGAACGGCTACGGAGCAACCGGAAGTCTGTCTGAGACATACTCACAAGGGCATGGTTACGAACAGATCAGTGCATGGAAGAAGTACTGGATGTTCTCCAAAGAATGGTCCCCGCCTAAATGACAGCCTGTTGACCAGCCAACTCACACTTGGCTGAAGGCGTGGCGGCTGTCGTGCATTGTCATGAGGACAGTCTCAGGCCGTGGGCAGCAGGGGTCAGTACCAGCGGGCAGGTCAGGCGGCCCCGACCAATACACCGAATCGGCGTTGTCGCATTGCTCCAACACTTCATCACAGAGCAGACGCAACCTCTCTCTGAGAAACAGCAGTGGCATAATCATCTCACAGTCCGCATTGCTCCACCGGCTGGCAAAGCAAATGCAGCGGTGTTTGACCTAGAGTTTTCTCCATCGGTCGGAGACACCCCGCCAAGGTGGTACTCGCTTCCCGTCCCTGGTGGGGGATCGGTGCATTCGATCATTGCCCCCATGTGGTAGAATGGGTGGTGGGGTCGGCAGTGTCCCAGCCGGCCGAGGAAGAGGAGCTAGGGCACCCGAGGCGAGCTAAGCAGATATATAACTAATGAAACCCAGATGATCCCCATTGCGCTGAAAGGTAAGGTATGAACATTGCAATATTAATGAAATCTACAATGCGGTATTCAATGACATACCAATTCAACTGTTGATTAATCATTTGTATCAACGAATAGCAATTGTGGCAATGCAGCCATAAATGATGCAAGGATAATTACGCGAACGTTCGTCTTGTTCGAATGTGATCAGTGCCAACCAATTCATCTTGAATTAGTTATATATTGATGACAATCATGATTCCCAGATAATATTGGTGCAAAATCGTTCTTCTTTAAGTATTTAGGGGCAATTTTAATTCAGAAGTATCACAAACATTACCATGTTTGTGTGGTTAGCCAGCTATTGTTTTGGTGCATGACACATAAGGTGTCTGTAGCGAAGATGATGTTCGTGCCAGCTCATTCGTTATGCATGACCATTTACTGACGCATCAGCACGAATTGGAAATACAAACGAAAAACACAAGCATGTTTGCATTAAGTCTCGCTCGTAGAGCATATGACAGGGCGTCCTGATTTTAGTACGACTATTGGATCGACTGGCAAATATGACCACAAATGACAATTGTTTTCAGTAGCAAAAAGGAAGCAAACACTCAGCTTACTTGTTGTCCTTCCAATGCATGATGTAGTCGCCCATCTTCCCCGCCACACATCCTTGAAGCTTTGGCAGGTATCCTGGTATTTCGCTCAGTGGACATGACTCCATGAATGGCCTGTTGTAACAGATGTAGGCCATAAATGAGGACTCGACAGTTCGCAAACACTGCAAAACAAGCATTAAATCAACCACCATACTGAAGAGGAAATGGAGCTGAAAGTTAAATTTTGACGACGGCACATTACTTAGCACTTACTCAACACACAACTTACATCTGTCATCCAGATAATTTGCTCAACGCATCAGAACTTACATCTGGTATCCAGATACTGCATCTGGCATACAGATCACTATGGGGAACATCCATCTTTACAGGATCCATCTTTACAGGTCAGTATGGGGAGGCTGGAAAAGGCCATAAGGAACAATACAGCACAGTTGTCCCCTGATTCAGCATTTAATTTGGTCTGATCAGAAAAGTTATCCCTGGATGGCCGTTAAATACTACCCATAATCTAGTTCTTCTGGCCAATCAGCACTTTTTAGTCCAGGGCCTCTGGACAAAGCAAGCAATGACCATCTAATAATCATAATCTTCTGGCTATGGATTGCTTTGCCATACTTCAACCGCATTACATGTATGAGTGTGCAATATTGCCATTTGTGAATACCTATGGGCTCATGGAACATGTCCATCATCCACGAAACTGGAAAGACCTGACATTTATTATAATTAACAATGGGAACAAATTAAACATTTTGTAGGCTTACCCGGACAATGCTTCCAACTGCTCTTCACATTTCTGTGCTTGCTTGATGATATTCCTACTTTGAACTAGCACATTCTTACACTCTTCACACTTAGTGCTTGCAGTAGTGAGTACCTGATACAGCAAATCAATTGCTGAAGTCTTCATCCTTTGCAACTTGGTTCCACGACAATGTACTGAATGTAGCACACTGAAAACAGTTTTTCCTTGCTGACACATTGCTTCTCACACCTATTCAACATAACTGAGAAATCACAATTTACAGAGGACATACATCCTTCTCACTTGCAAACCCCTCATTATAATTTTTGCCAATGGTGCCCTAATCACAGTACTGTATTTTTCCTTTTTGTGACTCATCAGTTATCAGACAGCTGGTACTTTTGCTACCATAGAAGGTAGCATGCCAATTCAATACATTCTTATTTAATGCTGGTAAATTGTGGGAATGTAGAGTGGATCACTTATCAGCTACACGACTTTGACTGTCTTGACGCTTGTCTGACTTGGAACTTGCAACCCTAAAAGAGGCATGTGGGAGTTGCAGGTCATAACAGGCAGTTGTTTCTTGGGTAGGTAAAATAGGCTGGTCCTGGATTTTTTAAAGAAAAAAGCATGTTTTGCTACCATGCTGTACACAAGGTTTGAATTTCAATCAACATATAATTTAGATACAGTTGCATTACACAAGTATGGATGTGTACAGGTTGCACCAGCACTAAACACGCTTGAAAGTGAAGGGAATTCATGCTAGCTGAATCATACATATCATGATGAATCTCTAGAATGAAGTTAGGATGTGTCAGCAAAAATAGTAAATGAGAAGTCAATTATTGATACACACACTGTAAAGAGTTAGGGCTGAACAAGAGCCACAATGGCCATCTGGGTTAAGCTTATAAAGGGAAGATACTATAAGCATGGACAAAAAGTGACTCAACATCCCAATCAAGACTGTCATAAATTATAAAGAAACTATCTATGAACATCCTGCCTACCCATACCGACCATATTTAGGCATCCTACCTACCTATCTAGCCCAGTATATCCATCCCTATTCACTTGATCTTGCCTAGCACATGCATTGATCAAGTGATCATGTAACACATGTGTGATTGCTACATACACATGACTCACCTATACCAATCCCACCTCATCCACCCAATTACCAATCTTTCCACCACACATCAGAATTCAAATATTAGACTATTCAACCAAAAGAATACATTCAATCTGCTTGCAAATACCTTCAATGAGGGACTCCAGCACATCACCAGGCAGCCCATTCCATTGTTCAACCACCCATTGGCTGGAAACTTGTTGACATTGAACTATCATGCACCTTGTTTTGTCCAACCTGAACTGATCATCCCCATATGATGCCCTAAATTGATGAGCATTATTACATTGACATTATCCAACCCTTTTAGAATATTAAACATTTCAATCATGAAGTCATAGTGGGTTTATTGTTGAAGAGCATCATATCCACCCCCCCCCCCCCCCAAAAAAGCATACCTTAGACTGCAAATTGACTTAAAAAGCCAGAAAATAAAATTTGAAACATTTTAAGCAATTTACATTTGTAAAATTTTCAGAGTAAAAAAATATAGGTAACCCAACCTAACCTAACCCAACATAAACTGCTTTTGAAGAAAACAATTCCAAAATGTTTTTGATTTTTCTCAATTTTCTTAATTTTGCAACTTAGAAAACCTAAACTAAGCTAACCTAACCCATTTATTTGCTTTATGGAGACAAATGTGTGTAAAACTTGTTTTATTGCCACCTTAAAGCACAATAATACCCCAAAATATTAATCTTAATTTTAAATACCTTAAATGAGGGACACCCCACAGCACCAGCAGACAGACTACTTCATCGATCATCCATGTGTGAGCTGCAGTCTGCGGCTGACCCAAAATACCTTTACTCGGTCCCTCCAATATCGTTTGGCAAGCAGTGACATCACATGGGCTGGACAATTGCTCAGTCCTGTAGGCATTCAGATACAAAACCTGCAGCTGGTTTTCATGATCGTTTCCATTTTTAATTCATTTGCATCTAGTTTCAAGGGCAAATGCCCCTCAGTGTTGGCTCTATCCCACAATAGTTTAGACTTTTAACATCAGGTACCAAGGAGCATGCATTCCATCAATGTGTGGCTTCCCATTAACTTCATGTATTTTTCACCCCAATAATATATAGTATAATAATCAATAATATATATATATACTTTATATAAACATATATATTTATATATATATATGCCGGCCATTTCGGAAGCATTTGAACAGGAGGGAGAGGGTTGAAATCCACTGACTTCAGAATGATGGTGATAGGCTTGGCACCTTGCAGTGCCAAATTAAGTTGTTCCTACTCATCTTAGCATCAAATAATAGGTACTTATGGAAAATACTGGTCCAAATCCGGTGACTATTTGCATGAGTGTTGCTTGAGCCACCTCAAAATCTGTTTGCCCCGCATGCAAATACTAGGTACGCCACTGTCCACGCTACTCTATCTGGGATGTGTGAACTTGGAGACTTAATTACTGAAAGGAGCTTAGACTTCCAATGTGAAATTTACCTGAAATTGAATATCCAGTGTACTGAAGCTTATAATATTGGTATGAATACACACAGACATGTTTCAGCCCCATTTCCCACACCATTTTGGAATAAGAGAAGACCACAGATATAACTACTGCTGTTCTCCAACATTACTACCAGGTATTCTTACCAAATGCTGAAATTACTTCTTATCTCAGAAAAAATGCACATTACTTGCCATAAAAGAGGTGGCTTAGTGCTTTATCCACCTTTTTAGGTATGCATGGCCACAAATCCTCTTCTTAATAGCATCTTTTGCACTGCGGTTGGTCCAATTTTTATCCCAAGTGCACTCAGTGTGCCTTTTCCTTTAGGGGTCATGGGTCTCTGTGAACCAGCTGATGCACACAGTGCACTTCAAGTTACTAAGATTTACAGTCTAGGATGTGACCATGCAGAAAGAATGCTCCAATGCATATGCACTGCAGTAAGAAAATGGCATTAATTATCCGTGGTAGGTAATTCAGAAGCAAATTGAGTTGACAAAAACATCGTAGTTGGAAATGAGGATATTTCTATAAAAATGAACTTTAATACTGCCTTTAAAGCTCTGGAGCAATTCCGAGATGTATATACTGATACACAGACATAATTTGTTTAATCAATTTTGATAACCTGCATCTCAGATACTTCCCACTTACTCTACAAAATACTTTACCTTCTTATTATTTCACACAGGACTAGAGCAACACATCCTCGAGAAAGTTTAGTGGGTATATTTACTAAGAGGTGAAATGAGTTTAGTAGGAATATTTACTAAACTTCTAGAAGTTTAGTAAGCATGTTTACTAAAGTTTCCTATGGGGATATATATACAGGGTGACCGGAAATGAGGACAAGAAAGAGGTGGATTTTTTATGTTAGTATTCGGATAGCCGTGGCTTTTCTTGCGTAAATAAAAAGGTGGCGGGACGCGAGCACTCGCTGTCCTGTTTTTTTTTTGTTTAACCCGCAGTCTTGTGGTGCCAGTCGGGGTCGGTGAGGGCAGTTGAGTACGTTGGTGTAATTGTCGCCGTTCTCAGTTTTCGCTTTAGGTACCTATATAGGTAAAACATGTACCAATGTGAAACCAGATATCACAGAACGCACCAACATCGTACCTAGGTAGGTACCCAAGCACCTAGGCACCTGCATACCTACTTACCTTCTAATTTGCACATTTTTCCAATATGGTATTACAAGATCAAAATATTGTAGAAACGCGTTTCTGAATGTGCATTATTGGAATATATATTGTATGGCGGCGAGGACGGGGGCGGGGTCGGTGTGGGGGGATAGATAGGGGAGGGGTAGGTTGGGGATGGGTTGGAAGGGGAGGGGTCATAGGTGTTGTCGGGTCATGTCTTGGTAGGGGGAAAATGGGGAGGGGGGGTAATAGGAGTTGGTAGGGGGGTTGGTTGGGTCTGAGTGGTCTCGAGAGGGGGGGAGTGGTATATTAGTGGGATAGGATATTAGGAATTGGTAAGGGTGTGGTTCTGTCTCTAGTGGTTTTGGTCTTGAGTGGTTGGTCTGAGTAGCAGTCGTCTGAGTTTGGAATAGTTATTCTCGTCGCTGTCGAAGGCGTTTGTGTTATTGGGGTCTTGCTCCACTGCGGTGCGCCCTTGACGTCGAAGCGGCCTTGAGACAGTTGTTTCCGCATGGCCGCCGGCCGGCGGCCATGTTTGCTGCGCACACGGGCGCTGGGCGGGTTCTCCCAGATCCGTGCCGATCTCGTTTCCGGTGGGCCGACTCCCCGCCGGTGCGGCCCACAGAGAGCGGTGACCCGCGAGTCCACGCTGTAGTGTGTGCTGTCATCATGTGTCATATCATCATGTCTTCGTATAGTCATTTTGTCGGCGCCCCGTATCTCGTTATCCAATACAAATTTATATAGCGAGGCCAAGTTTCTCACTGCACTGCTTCCATTTGTGAGTGAACCTGGCTTGGTCGTGGCCCCAGGGGGATAGAGGAACCGCATGGTTGGAGAGACCTAGGAGGGGGGGGAGGGAGGTCATAAGAGTAATGAGCGGACATTGTAGTTGGAAATGCGTCCGTCACCGGCCCTCGTCCAGCTTTGGGGCCCTCTTAAGTGCTAGGGTCCCTCCATGTCATCCACCTGCATGCTCCTACGAGTCACCGGTCTGGCAAATTGAGGGCCTAGGTAATTATCCTGGGTCAAATTTTGGCAACGATGATTTCTGACAGCTAGATGCGTACGCAGAGTTCCAACAGCTCCCACTGGTCCTTAATTACCCATAGCTACTTCATGCATGCTCCCACGTAATCCATTCATTTCCATCTTGCATTCCGAACATTCGCTCTCTACTAAAAGTGTTGGCCAGATATTTTCCCTTCCAGTGGTACATGCGCATTCCGCGAGTCTTACTCCCTCAGACCGTTGCTTAGGGCTTTCTAGCCCAAAGTTAAATGTTAATTACCCGTGCTTAGGTCCACAACTGTGACCGGCTGACGCGACACTGTTGGTTGGGTATGATAAGCTATTCCGTTATTGCCTTCAAGGCTCGATGACACTGGGCTGCGACACTCCGTTAGTTTCTGATGGTCTTATGCTGGTCTTGAGTAATAATGGCCGACATACCTACACTTTAAATGAGTCAAAGCCTTGCCAGAACTTGCATGCTCTAAACTTGCGATCGGCGGGCACCCCCACAGGTGGTCCTGGCCACAAATCGGTCGGAATGGCCCCCCTATCGTCTTTCTAACCTATCCTGCCCGGGGTCAGGTCGGGAGACCCTCAAATCCCCTGCCTGTCCTATCCTTGGGGGCTTACGGAACGCCAAACTTCATCATCCCTGCCTGTGCCGTAATCGAGAGGCCCAGGCCTACTGGAATAGCTGAGACGGGGAAGGAATACCAACCTGGCGGTTTTTGGCTGTTACCTAAACTGTGCGCACAGATTCATCCCGACCCAAAATTGGGTGCCGCTGCCTGCGAGCTTATCCATGGACCCCGTCGGGTCTGACCACCCTCGGGATGCCCTTCCGTGCTCTGTGATCACCAGGCCGGAGGGATTTGCGGCCTAGAATTACTCAAGTTATCCAGCTGCCCTTTTGAAATGCCCAGTCTTTCCGGCACGCTTTCCCAGGGGTTGAACCAACAGTGTTTCGTCATTTCCCGTCTTCTATCAACAATCCTCCGTCTCCTCCGAAGAGAAGAGGGCGGAGGCTATTCGTAACTCACGTTTGGGCCCATGGAATTTATCGTCCGTGGAAGAGTGGCTTGCAAACCGTCTCCTCGCTAAAATGCGTAAGTCGTCTCACGTTTTTCCGTCACAGACGGTAGTCGGGTTCGTCCTGTCCTGTCTTGCCGGCTAGCTTTTACATTTAAGTAACGGACGAACCCGGAATTAATTCCCTGCTAAATCCCTCATTCGCACCTAGTACGTTTGGCCACTTAATGGTCAGTGCACTGTTCGTTCCTCAATGGCATCAACTTAAGACTTTTGGACCTCCGAATGTTCACCCGGTCCGCAGCATCCAAGGGTAATACATGCACTAACAGGTACAAAGCCTGAGGGCGAGTTTCCAGCGATTTCCCGGTAAACGTTGTTTCCCCATCGTGACTGTTTTGCGATATGTCATGGACATTTGCCGTGGTGAGGAGTTCACACAACAATACATATGGTGCAAAATGTATGCCGCGAATGTACAACTTATTCATCTGGTAGCAGCACTTAAAGGGAGGTGCTGCGTCTCGGACCAAGCTAGGTCGACCTGGGTCAGCGACACTACAAGGTCAACTTTCAACTTTGTGTTCCTTTAGCAACCGGTAATGTGCTGAGGGGCTCTGTATCACCGTGGCGCAATGCAGTTGACAAAAGGGCGATACAAGGGAGCGTGGGCGACCTCGTGTCGGGTCACGGGGTTTGTTTTTAGTCATAGTTTGCTGCTTGCTCGCTTAAAAGTCTCCGGCATATCTCGGCGTGACATAAAACGCACACAACGGACCACAGGGTCCTCTATAATTAACTTGAGTCTCAAGTCCATTCCTTTCTAAGGGGAATGTTATCCCCGGTTCCATGTATAATCAGCTTCCTGGGTTCAGTTACTCTGTACTATTACCCCGTACCATTCAAAGCAGGTGGAAGTCTCGTAAACACGTGGCGCTATGGTTTAGTGACCCAGTGCCCGGGGAGAATTCACGAGTTTACCCAAGTTAGCGGTTTCTGCCGCATCACTTCCCAAGGTCAAGAACCCTCGGCTCGGCGCCTTCGACCGGGTGACATGTTTGATTTGGAACAGGGTTTGGCGTTTGAGTGACGCTCGATTAGTGCCTGATATGTTTCTGGACGAAAGCCCCTTCTCCCTGTCCCTGATCCAGGAAAAGTCGGATCAAGTCGTGTAGTATGCCCCCTCCACTCCAATGATTTCGCTGCCCTTGACCCGTGTTTATTCTTCGTTCCAGCGAGACCAACCGGGTCGCCACCTGTATTGGGACTCTCGATATTTTTCGGCGTGAAGGAAGAATGATAACCTGGTCCCTGTGATTAGCTTTTCCATGCCCGTTTAAAGCTTACCCTTATGTAAATAATTGCCTGCAGTGTCACGTCGCGCTGGTCTCTACGTCGGAGGTGTCCGGAAGTTTCGTGAGCATGGGAGGATGAATGTTCGTGACTCAAAGCTGAGCGAGTATGGAAAGGCTGCACGTCATTTAACGCCTGGTTGCCATTTCATTCTTGATAAATGCTTGGCTTGTGTAACATCCGCTATTTTACGTTCAGTCAAGGATGACATCAAGACCCTCATAAACTCGCCGGAACCAAACCCATTTGTCTGGTTGATTATGATGCAAATTACAATGTATATGCAGATAAATACACTAAGATGGTGGATCTCTGATAAACAAAATGTCCCTGTCGTGCGAAACTCCCATTCACTACTGACTATTCGGGTTAACGGTTATGGTCTGTTCTCTCCACAAGGGTTAAGGAACCCTTCGCTTCGGCGGCACCGGCCAAGCTGCCTGTTTGATGGGAAACAGGTGTTTGACGTTTGATTGGAGGGCGAGCGAGAGAGAGAGAGAGAGAGAGAGAGAGAGAGAGAGAGAGAGAGAGAGAGAGAGAGAGAGAGAGAGAGAGAGAGAGAGAGAGAGAGAGAGAGAGAGAGAGAGAGAGAGAGAGAGAGAGAGAGAGAGAGAAGAGAGAGAGAGAGAGAGAGAGAGAGAGAGAGAGAGAGAGAGAGAGAGAGGGAGGGAGGGAAGGAGGGAGGGAGGGAGGGAGGGAGGGAGGGAGGGAGGGAGGGAGGGAGGAGGGAGAGAGAGAGAGAGAGTGAGAGAGAGAGAGAGAGAGAGAGAGAGAGAGAGAGAGAGAGAGAGAGAGAGAGAGAGAGAGAGAGAGATAGAGAGAGAGAGAGAGATATATATATATATAGAGAGAGAGAGAGAGAGAGAGAGAGAGAGAGAGAGGTAGAGAGAGAGAGAGGTAGAGAGAGAGAGAGAGAGAGAGAGAGAGAGAGAGAGAGAGAGAGAGAGAGAGAGAGAGAGAGAGAGAGAGAGAGAGAGAGAGAGAGAGAGAGAGAGAGAGAGAGAGAGAGAGAGAGAGAGAGAGAGAGAGAGAGAGAGAGAGAGAGAGAGAGAGAGAGAGAGAGGGAAATACGGAGAAACAGAAGGACAGAGCGACAGTGGGGAAGAGACCGGGGATATTCCCACCTTGACCGTAATCGCTGAGTGACGTGGGACCCCAGCAGATCTCTTAAGATGCTTTAATTCCCCATGGAAAGAAGGTGGTTATTTAGCATGTCGTGAGCCAGGAGACCTGCCCTCTTCAATAAAGTCTTCCCGGAACCAGGTGGCTCCCCCGTCTCTTGTCAGCAATGTGCGTGCGTGGTTATGTATTTGTAGGGCGGCGAGGTCGGGGGCGGGGTCGGTGTGGGGGGGGGGAGGGTCGGAAAGGGGGGGGTATGTAGGGGTGGTAGCGAGGGGAGGGGAGGGGATCATTGGTTTGGTCACCTTGTCTTGGTTGGGGATAAGGGGGAGGGGTAATAGGAGGGGTTGGTAGGTGGGGAGGGATTGGCTATTAGGGATTGGTGAGGATGTTGGTTTCTATGGGTCTTGCAGGTAAGGTCTTGAGTGGTGTCTGAGTAGCAGTCGTCTTAGTTTGGAGTAGTCTTGGAGTCTTGTGTGGTCGTCTTGGAGTCTTGTGTGGTGTATTGTTATTGGGTCTGTGTTATTGGGTCTTGCTCCACTGCGGTACGCCCTTGACGTCGAAGCGACCTTGTGACAGGTGTTTCCGCGCGGCCGCCGGCCGGCGGCCACGCTCGCTACGCTCACGGGCGCTGGGCGGCTCCCCTGGCCCGCGCCGATCCCGCTTCCGGCGTGCCGCCGGCCCCTAACCGGGGCGGCCCACAGCGAGCGGTGTGCCTCGAGTCCACGGTGTAGTTTGTGCAGTCATCATATGTGTCTTCGTATAGTTATCTTGTCGGCGCCCCGTAACTCGTTATCCTAACACAAATTTATATAGCGAGGTCAAGTCTTCTCACTTCACCACTTCCATTCGTGAGTGAGCCTGGCTTGGTCGTGGCGCCAGGGATAGAGGAGCCGCATGGTTGGAGAGCCCTAGGAGGGGGGGGGGTGGTCATAAGAGTAATGGACGGACATTGGAGTTGGAAATGCGTCCGTCACCGGCGCTCGTCCAGCTTCGGGGCCCTCTTTAAGTGTTAAAGTCCCCGCTTGTTTCCCTCCATGTCATCCACCTGCATGCTCCCACGGGTCACCGGACTGGTAAATTGAGGACCTAGGTAATTATCCTGGGTCAAATTTTGGCAACGAGGGTTTCTGACAGCTAGATGCGTACGCAGAGTTCCAACAGCTCCCACTGGTCCTTAACTACCCATAACTACGTCATGCATGCTCCCACGTAATCCATTCATTTCCATCTTCCATTACGAACATTCGCTCTCTATTAAAAGTGTTGGCCCGATAATTTCCCTTCCAGTGGTGCATGCGCATTCAGCGAGTCTTACTTCCTCAGACCGTTGCTTAGGGCTTTCTAGCCCAAAGTTAAACGTAAATTACCCGTGCTTAGGCCCACAACTGTGACCGGCTGACGCGACACTGTTGGTTGGGAATGATACTATTTACTTTACTGCCTTCAAGGCTCGGTGACACTGGGCTGCGACATTCCGTTAGTTTCTGATGGTCTTATGCGGGGCTTGAGGAATAATGGCCGACATACCTACAATTAAAGGAGTCATACGCCTTGCCAGGATTGCATGCTCCAACTTGCGATTTGGCGGGCACCCCACAGGTGGTCCTGGGCCACAAATCGGTCGGGATGGCCACCTTATCGTCTTTCTAACCTATCCTGCCCGGGGTCATGGTCGGGAGACCCTCAAATCCCCTGCCTATCCTATCCTTGGGGGCTTACGGAACGCCAAACTTCATCTCCCCTGCCTGTGCCGTAATCGAGAGGCCCAGACCTGCTGGAATAGCTGAGACAGGGAAGGAATACCGACCTGGCCGTTTTTGGCTGTTACCTAACTGTGCGCACAGATTCATCCCGACCCAAAATTGAGTGCCGCTGCCTGCGAGCTTACCCATTGGACCCCGTCGGATCTGACCACCCTCGGGATGCCCTTCCGCGCTCTGGGATCACCAGGCCGGAGGGTTTTTGCGGCCTAAAATTTATCAAGTGAACCCGCTGCCTTGTGATTTATCCAGTCTTTTCGGCACGCTTTCCCAGGGGTTCAACCAACAGTGTTTCGTCATTTCCGTCTTCAATCAGCCCTCCTCCGTCTCCTCCGAAGAGAAGAGGGCGGAGGCTCACGTTTTGGGCCCATGGAAGTTATCGCCCGTGGAAGGGCGGCTTGCAGGCCGTCTCCTCGCTAATTGCGTAATTTGTCTCACGTTTTTTCGTCACAGACGGTAGTCAGGTTCGTCCTGTGCTATCTCGCCGGCTAGCTTTACATTAAGCAATGGACGAACCCGGAGTTAGTACACTATCTAATTGTTACTCGCAATTAGTGTATTTTACGACGTAATGGTCAGCGCTCTGAACGTTCCTTAACGGCATCAACTTGGGGCTTGGGATCTACAAATTGATATCAGGCAATCAGCATCCAAGGGAAAAATCGAATTCAGATCTCGGTGCATGGGGTGTCGTAACTGTCTTACCGAGAGTGGGGATGAGAGAGAGAGGGAGAGAGAGAGAGAGGGGGAGAGAGAGAGAGCGAAAGAGAGAGAGAGAGAGAGAGAGAGAGAGAGAGAGAGAGGAGAGAGAGAGAGAGAGAGAGATATAGAGAGAGAGAGAGAGAGAGAGAGAGAGAGAGAGAGAGAGAGAGAGAGAGAGAGAGAGAGAGAGAGAGAGAGATATAGAGAGAGAGAGAGAGAGAGAGAGAGAGAGAGAGAGAGAGAGAGAGAGAGAGAGAGAGAGAGAGAGAGGGAGAGAGAGAGAGAGAGAGAGAGAGAGAGAGAGAGGAGAGAGAGAGAGAGAGAGAGAGAGAGAGAGAGAGAGAGAGAGAGAGAGAGAGAGAGAGAGAGAGGAGAGAGAGAGGAGAGAGAGAGAGAGAGAGAGAGAGAGATATATATATATATATATATATATATATATATATATATATATATATATATATATATATAAATGACAGGTAGGCAGAGGGGCAGAGAGGCAGAGGCCGGTATTATGCGCACTTTGGCCGTTCGTACAGTTTTATCCGTAGAGTGACGTGGGGCCCCAATAGATCTCCATAGTACTTTATATCCCTCGGAAAGAATGGAGGGGTTAATTAACACGGTTCGAGCCAGATCTGTGTTCCTTTAGTATCCTTTCGAGACCAGGTGGGTCTCCCGTTTTCCAACTCTCCCTTGGACGTGAATGAGGATATACTCATAGTAACATGCGTTTTTTTTTCTCAGGTTATATATTTCACAGGTGTAGTCAATGAACAGAGAAGAAAGAAACCTTACCTATCCTACCACCTTGCAATCTAAGAAACCTTACCTACCACCTTACAATCTCCCCACCCTCTTTTCGTACGCACGTACATACACATTTATTCATTTGGTGGCATTCTCGCTCCGGGGCCGAACCTGTACGGTTCGCTCACACACTTTCACTCGTATCCATTTACGCCCAGCTGGCTCTAACTGTGCCCCCGCCCATTTCTCTGATCTCACTTGCTGGGGAAAATTATCGCCTCCCTCCACTGACCGGGGCCATGCCGATTTGACTTCACCAGTGACGGGCGGATCAGGTCACGGACATTGGTGAATGGTACATCGCCAAGGGTTCACTCACATGCCAGGAGAATCTGTGTCGTCCGCACACTAGTGAAGGCTCAAGCACTACACTTTCACTATCAGCTTCCTGGCGGTCCCGTCGAATGTTCTTTGTTGAATGTCCTCCGTTGAATGTCCTCCCGACTGCCTGTCAGCGGTATTTATACCACTCCCGATGGGTGTGCCCGGTGTCATGGGCCCACTTGAATTGGCTTGTTTGTCCCGTCACGGTCTAGGTGGCTTCTCGCAGCTTTGTTTCGGTCGGCTGTGACGAGTCGTCTGGCAGGCTGGTCCGGCCCGCGACCGTACAAGCGCAGTATTGAAGAAAATGTAAGCCGTCTTACATATTCATTTCTACCATTAATTTCTGAACTATACACATTCATGTATCATGCACGGCAACCTTGAAGCCATGCTCCATAATATCCTTGATCGTCACACGTTTCGCTCCTCCCCTTTACCATTCCCGGGGCTACCAGTACCACCGCTGGCTGGGGCCATCACATACAGAAAAAGACCGCTGGCGGACGGGTCACATGGTTTGCATGATGGGTGAAGAGTACATCGCCACTCCCTGGCCTGATTCACTCACATTTCGCGATGTTCACTCGGTTTTCGCAGAGTCTTTCAGTAGTGGCCGTGTCGATCCTAACGCGAGCGAAGTTCACAGTTTAACTCATCATTGTCCACATTCACTGCACTTCACCAGAGTATCAACTGCTGCCTAGGGCAGTGTGCTTCCGACCATCTTGGGTGGTCTGCCCACGACGACTGCCTTGGGTAGTGTGCCTCTGACGACGCTCTTGGGTGGTCTGTCTCCGACGACTGCCTTGGGTGGTGTGCCCCCGACGACTGCCTTGGGTGGTGTGTCCCTGACGACGCTCTTGTGTGGTCTGTCTCCGACGACTGCCTTGGGTGGTGTGGCCCGACTCCCCCCGGGGTGGCGCTTATAAATGGCGCCGCCCCTGGGAGCGGCCGGCCCCAGGCGTCAGGCAGCGCACGCCATCTTTTTGTGCCCCGTGGCCTGGCTGGTGGCTGATGGTGCCGGCTGGTGACGCTGGTGGCTGGTGACTGGTGACTGCTGGCCGCTGATTGGCGGTTGGCTGTTCCGGCTGTCCAGAGCGGTGGCTGCTTCTAGGCTACTGGGTCAGGCTGATACCCTGTGGCTAGGCGGAAGTTATTGCTTGTTTTGGCGGCGGCACGAAGTGGCCGCCGCCAAAACAAGTGGCCGCTGTTGACAATTAGTGTGGGCGCGTTTCCGGTCGCGGCGGCTGGATGTCTCGCGGGTCGGGCCGCATGGCGACTGCATGAAACGCCATATGAAAAATGTAAGCCGTCTTACAATATATATATATATATATATATATATATATATATATATAGATATATATATATATGCACGTCCCACGTCGCTGAGAGTACGCGTGAACTACTAAGGTAAAGCTCACGCTGAATCGCCAACCGTAAATTCATATACGACGCCACAGTAACAGCACAGACTCACATATATGCATGCATACATACATATATCTATGAATATATATAAATATACATATATATATATATATATATATATATATATATATATATTTATATATATATATATATATATATATATATATATATATATATATATATATATATATATATATATATATATATATATTTATATGTATATATTAGGGTGTTTCAAACGATTAAAGGGTTGAAATTATAACGGGATCATCTATCGTTTGGTGACGTTGGATGAGGAAACTTCAAATATAAAATTTCGTTCGAATTGAAGAATATTTATGGGTTCCGCAAGTCCATCAAAGTTTCTCCTATATAACGCGCCGGCACCTCGTTCCAGTCTTAACGTCTACACGTTTCAGAATGTTTTACGTTTTACAGTGGTGCTTTTGCGCTGCAATTAAGTGTGCTTTTTGGAACTTCTGAGACTTCAGATAACAAAATATAGTGGAACAACATGTTCGTCAAGATGGACCGCTTCATTTGACTAAATATATCATCATACGAGTATTCCAGGTCCCTGTCTGCGAGACGTTGACACGAAATTCGAACTGCTGAGGAATGTTTCCCGTTTTCCGATTCCTGGCTTAATTTGTGCACTGAGCAACGTAGAAACGCGCAACAAAGTGTGACAAGTAAATTAGATAGGTACATTATGGGAGGGGAGTGTCACCATCTTATGCTCTTCCCGTTGGTCGACGAGGAACACACGGTCACTCTCAATGGTGATCATCTTCAACGCATCGTGGTGGGAGATGTTGAATAGCTTCGACAACTCTCCCTCCAGCAGGGCCGCGGACACAATATCCCCATCCGACTTGCGCTTTTGGACCTCATGATGGTCTCGTACTTGGCGATCAAGGCAGCCAACTTGCGGGTTACATGAATTATGTCATAAACAGTAGCTCTCTCGATTATTTAGCCGTCCGACGTTTCAAATGTTCCAAAAATACACCAAGTTGTAGTGCAAACAGTGTCGTGAAATGTCGACGCAGATATTCGAACGAGGTGCCAGTCTGTTGCATAGGAGAAACTTTGACGCACCTGCGGGACACCTAAATGTTCTTCGATTCGAATGAAATTTTATATTTGGAGTTTCCTCGTCAAGTGTCACCAAGCGATAGATGATCCAGTGGAAAAAGTCGTGTTGGAAAATTACCCCACATAAAGTGAAACGTCCTAATATATATATATATATATATATATATATATATATATATATATATATATATATATATATATATAAAGACATAAAGACATAAACGATCAGTGCAACTATGAGCCACAAGGGCCCTTCTTGGTTGCACTTTTGGACACTGAACCAGTTGCCCATGTAATCTGTATATCAGCCCTCCCTGGAATACAGAAAAACAAGCCCCCTATTCTTATAATGATTGTCTATGCCGGTTTTAAAGATGTTCAGTGTATTGCTACTGACTGGTTCCTGGCAGCTGGTTCCAGTGTTCGACTACCCTGTTGGTGAAGAAAGACTGTCTTAACCCTGTCCTGCTGTGATTAACTTTAATTTTGAATTGATGACCTCCAATTGCATCATTTCTGTTAAATTAAAACATTTCCCTGAGATATCCCTGTTCCTGACCATGAACAAATTTAAAAACCTCGATGAGATCTCCTCTCAGCCTTCTATATCTAAGTGAAAACATATTCAATTTCTTCAATGTTTCCTCATATGCCAGGTTGCCTATACCATTAACCATTTTTGTTGCCCTCTTTTGTACTCTCTCTAGAACCCAACAATCTTTCTCATAACTAGGGGACCAAGCTTGGACACAGTGTTCTAAATGTGGCCTGACATATGCACAGTAAAGCTTCCTGATGACCTCCTCACTTTTGTATGACACATTCCTCTGTATTGCCCCAAGCATTCTTAGTGCCTTTTCTTGGCTTCTTTGGTCTGTTCTGATGCCCCCAATTTTGTTTTCAAAATAACACCTAAGTCCTTCTCCTGCTGAGTCACAGATAATACTTGGCCACCCATCAAGTATGGCACCTTCATATTCTGCCTACCTACATGCATGACTTTGCACTTATCAAAATTAAACTTCATTTACCATTTTTCGGACCACTTCACAAGCTCGTCTAAGTCGTTCTGCAGCAAAACCTGCTCATTGTGCCCTGTTATTGCCCTAAAGATCTTCAAATCATCCGCAAATTTCAAAACCTTATTGCTTAGGCCACATTCAATGCTATTCACAAATATAGTGAACAATAGTGGCCCCAGTACCGACCCCTGAGGGACTCCACTAAGAACAATTTTACATGATGACTTTGTACCATTTAGCATTACTCTCTGCTGTCTATCTGAAAGCCACAACTCTATCCATTTTAGGATGCTACCTGCAATGCCATGAACCTGAAGCTGCATCATTAACCGTTTATGGGGTACCTTGTCAAAGGCCTTACTAAAGTCAAGATATGCTACATCAACCTGATTTCCCTCATCAAATTGTTCTGTGGCAAAATTAAAAAAGTCCAAGAGATTTGTGAGACACGATCTCCCTTTTCTAAACCCATGTTGAGTATCTTGAATCAATCTGTTTCCTTCCCGAAAACTAACTATTATATCCTTGATAATTGATTCAGTACCTTGCAGACTAGGGATGTGAGGCTTACTGGCCTATAGTTTTCAACTTTCCCTCTTTCTCCTTTCTTGAAAATAGGAACTACATTTGCCCTTTTCCAATCTGTTGGAATTTCATTTTGTGAAACTGATCTACACAATATTATACTAAGTGGAATTGTCAGTTCCTTTTCGGCTTCCCGCAATACCCTAGCATATATTCCATCAGGTCCTGCTGCCTTGTTTGGCTGTATTTTTCTGATATAATTGAAAACAACATCATTGTCAATGAAATCAATATCGTGTATCTGATCACCTGTCACTGAACTGTGGTTCACGGTTGGCAGATTTGTCACATCCTCCACTGTAAATACTGATTTAAACTGCTTGCTCAGCTCCTCAATCATCTCACCATCCTCACTCAATATAGTCCCATTTACTTCCAGTGGACCAATTGTGCTTGAAACTTTACTTAGCTTGTAGAAACTACATAACTTTTTACTGTCCCCATTACAGTTCCTAGCCAAATCCAATTCTTTTGCTCGCCTTGCTGCTCTGATTTTCTGCTTCACAGCATCTCTAGCTTTTTGATATGACCTTAGATTTACGATATTTGAAGCTTCCTTAAATACTCTAAATGCATCTTTCTTAGCCTTAATTGATCTCATCAAATCTGGGGTAAGCCATGCTGGCTTTCCTACCCTTCTTTTGCGCCTTTGCTTTTGGGGGACATGTCTAATCTGAATTTCCCTCAAGTAAGATTTGAATTTTTCCCACATTTCACAGGCATTTAAATACAAAACTTATTCTTCCAATTTTATGGCACTTAAAGCCTCTCTCATGCAGTCAAAGTCTGCCCTGTTAAAATTTGGAATCTTTACCAAATTATCCTTGATTTCCCCCGCTATTTGTACCTTAAATCGCACTATGTTATGGTCACTCCTTCCCAGAGTTTCTCCTACAGTCAAGTCTTGAACTAAATCACTTAAATCTGAGAAGACAAGGTGTAAGAATGAGCCCTGTCTGGTTCGTTCCGTTACAAACTGGTGTAAGAACAAGTCCTCTTCAAGGCATTTCCTAAACAGTTTACATGATGGGGAGCCAAGACCAACATTTTCATATCCTTTTAGATTAAAGTCACCAGGAATAAGGCATTTCCTCTGAAAGTTTCTACTGATTTCCTCGCAAATCACCTTATCGAGCTCCAGTTGCTGAGAATGTGGCAAGGTTCCTGATCGATACAAAGCTCCTATCCTCAGTTTATTGCTGTTGCCTTTTCTCACAGCAACATCAAGCCAAATGGACTCCACAGACACATTTTTTTTACCCCATCTGCTATTTTTTTAGAACTGTATAGGCTATTCACATAGAGCATTACACCACCCCCTTTCACTGCTGGACCCTATTGCATGAAAACATATTGTATCCCTGGATCTCATAGTCCTGTAAGTTATCCCCAAAATATCCCTCACTGACCCATGCCTCAGTGATGCAAACAAAATCTGGTTTCTCCTCAGCAACATAACACTTGAACTCATCAAATTTGGATCGAATGCTCTGAGCATTAAGCATCATACACTTAGCAAAAATTCCATAGCCCTCTTTGGCTTTTTCATGTTGAGTAGCTCTATCATCTCTGGATGAGCTACCACTCTGCCCCCTTGATCTACTGCTACCCCTATTTGCTGACTGTGAGGTTCTATTGCCTATGCTGTCACTATTGGCATATCCCTGAGATGGCAATGCCAATTCTTCCCTCCCCACCCCATTATCTAGTTTCCCTGAAGGACATGTTCATATACTTTGCCTAACACTTGCACCCCCTTCTCAGAGAAGTGCAGGCCATCCCTCTGATAGAGGTCAGATGAGCCATAAAACCTGCACCACTTGTCCACAAAGGTCAAACCTAACTCATTGCAGAGCCTACCTACCCTGGCATTGGCTGCCAGTGCCCTAGAGCTCCACTCAGGGGAGACTCCAGCCCTAGGCAGAATAGCTGTCACAATAACTCTGCTATTGCTTTGCTTCAGGGTGGCCAGAAGGGCCCTGTAGTCCTGGAGCAGCTCCTCACTCCTAGCAGGACCTATGTTGTTCACTCCTACCTGCACTATAACTGTACTAAACTGGTTTTCACTGGTGGCCTGTGCCACCACTGGGACCAGGTCTCTAACCTTGGCACCAGGCCTGGTGATGCACCTCCTACCTCTCCGACCTTTACAGAATACCCTATATAAATGCCGCATACGAGAATCTCCTACGACTAGCACTTTCTCCTTGCTGCTATCACTATCCTGGGGGCAGTCCTCCAATGCCTGGAACCTATTGGATGTTACTACTCCTGCCTGTTGAGCTGCTTGACTAGGTTGCTTCCCACTCCTACCACCTACCACCTGCCACTCACTGCCCCCTTGCTTAGGCTCACGCCTCCAAATCCTCCACCCCCTGACTTTAAACCACTGCCCCTCCTGTGAGCTACAACTAGAAATCTTCTGTTCACTAGGAACACTTCTCTCTTCAGATCTCCCTGCCACCTCCACAGCAGGGGGAGCTACAGTTACCTGGTGGCCTGTGACCACCTGGGCATAGGATGCCCCTGCTACAGACTGCCCCTTCCTTTCTGGCCTGCCCTGTGAAGCAAGGGAAGCTTTGAGCTTGGAAAGCTCTGCCTTAAGGGCCCTAACCTCATCCTCTAGTGCCTGCATCCTGGTAGTAACCATCCTAAAGGCTGCAACTTATTCCTAGATTTAGATTGAAAAGTAACTTCCTGCAAAATGATTTACCAAATAACAGAGCAGAGCTAAATAACCGACAAAGCTTAGGTGTATGCTAGTTCCTAACTATGCAGTATTTACAAGGTAATTACAAGAAAGTTGACTGTGGTTTTAAAGAAAGAAGTAATCACTCGCTGAACAACTGCCAAAAATAAATAAATAGCTGAAAACACTGACACACTAGACAAAGACAGACATTAATCTACGGACAAAATCGCGCTGGGCAGCGTCGCTAGGTGTAAATATTATAATCTGCTTGTTAAAAAAAGAAACTTCTGAGATAAAACTATGCAAATATATGCACAGAAGTAATTGCTAAATACCTATCTACAGTTAAGCCTAGTATACTGCCCGGTTCTGCAACGACTTATCTGGAAAGTAGGAGCTCCACACCGACGTGTTTCCACCTTGACAACTGGCGGCAAACTTGTGTATATATGTATATATATATATATATATATATATATATATATATATATATATATATATATACATATATGTGTGTATCTATATATATATATATATATATATATATATATATATATATATATATATATATATATATATATATATATATATATATATATATATATATATTATATATATATATATATATACGCATAATAACATGAAATAATGTTTTTCGCCCAAAGCGTAATTATAGGGTAAACCTGATGGCCAATAGAGCTATATAGATTATGAGATCTCCATTAGAACTATGTTGTTCGAACTCAACGTTTCGTTACATTGCGTAACATCCTCAGGAGCAAAACAGTAAAACAATGGCGATACAAAAACACAGAGTTACACATCATTCATACAGTGACTGAAAACACACGGATGCAAAACGAAGCACGATCCGTTTCATTTATCAATCCCTTCCCGCCTCTCAAAACGTTTTCCATGTGTAATGCATTCCCAACCCACATCGTGAACTGTTACATTAAAAAGTTTCTGGACTCCAAGTTAAGTAGGAAAACTCTCATACCTACAGTCCCAAAGCTGCTCAAGTGCTTTTTTCTTCCTTTTTTCGGACAGCAGTCTGATAATCTAAAGTCTAAACTCATTCGATTACTGTCGAACTTTTGCCCTTGCATGGACCCCAAGATCATCTTAGTGAATTATTTCACAATAGGCTCCGTTTCCGATAATATGAGAACAGGATTCCTAAATGTTGTTTATCCTCAGTAGTATATCGCTTCAGTTGTGCCTCGCGTGAGGAATCGTACGTGGGGTCTACCCTGCGTAGTCTATACTGTAGAGTACAACAGCATTTAGGGAGATCAGACCGCACTCAGCGTGTCCTCTGCAACCCCGACCCGTCACCAGTCAGAGAACACTCTTTTGCGTGTGATACACACTTCTACATTGACGACTTTTCAATCTTGTCCCGGTGTAATTCGATCCTCGACCTCCGTATTATGGAGTCTTCGTACATACATACACAGCGCCCCAGCCTAAATACTACGGCATCATCTTTTCCGCAAAAAAATCGTACAATATGTTTTAGCTGGCGGGAGGGATTGATAAATGAAACGGATCGTGCTTCGTCTTGCATCCGTGTGTTTTCAGTCACTGTATGAGTGATGTGCAATCACTCTGTAATTACTCTATGTTTTTGTATCGCCCGAGGCCTATCGAGTCCGGTTGGACAATAGCGTCAGCTGCTGGGATGTCGTTTAGCTACATGTATGACGTGGGTGACGATTGTGATCGATATTTGTTTTTATCTGTGCGCGCACCAATTCAACCAATTACAGTGCAGCATTTTTGTGACACAGACTAATTAATTTTTGCCAAAGCGCGTGTGAAATCCATCGATCAATCGGCGAGTTTGCTTCAGGCAAATTAACCGGTTGAAAATGATTTAGGGCCATTTGCTGCTGCCACCACAGCCAAGCTCACGTGGGAAGGATTTGATATGTGCATATAAATACAGCTGTGTTGTATAGAGTTGTGTTTCACGAAAGTTATTCTTTTTATTGTCACAACAATTCTGCACTATAATTGGTGAACTTGGCGCGCGCACATATAACAAAACTGATATAGATCACAATCGCCACATGCGTCATCTAAACGACACCCCAGCAGCTGATTGCTACTGCCCAGGGCTGGAATCGCCATTGTTGTATTGTTTTGCTCGTGAAGATGTTGCGCAATGTAACGAAACGTTGAGTTCGAACAATATAGTTATAATGGAGATCTCATGATCTATATTGTCTGGTGCCCAACATCCGCAGCCGAATATTACAGCGTAGTCTGCAGGCGAGTATTGTAGTGTGCAGTGGCGTCGCCACGAAATTCTTCCAGGGGGGCAATGTTGATAGGGGGCCTCCTGCTCCCCGAAAAGGGGCCTCCACTGTGTTAGGGCCTCCTCTTGCTTTTTAGGCTCTTAGTATGGTTCCCGAATGGGAACATGATTTCATATTGATGTCTTGTTTGTTCTTGGCATGGTATATAATTTACGCAAAGCGCAATAGCAATAATTTTTTTTTCGCTGAGAACCGAGCCATACCAGGGTATAAATAAGCAAATGTAGATAAATACGTCAGTGCCAGAACAAACCAATATCTTTATGCTTTATCGACGAGAAGAATCTTCCCGCTGGCCTCTAGATTGTAGCGAGCTGGTGGGGCTCGTGCTCAGCATATCTTAAAGATATCTCCCATTGATCAACCCACTTCTTTGTTCACCAAGTTTAACTGAATATAGCTAGGTTCATCACTACTGTTAGTCATTCCCACCAGCTTGATCTCATAAACAAACTTAAACGATCATTTCTCAGTCCCATGACAAAAATTTCACGAAGGTGACAACGAGAAGTGGATGGAATTGGTTTTCTGATCGTCATCTTAGGGATTTATTAATTTTTTTTCATAACAGGTGCTGGCTGCAAGGCACTTGGCACAGAAGCGAAACTAATAAATACTCCGCGAATAAATTCACGGCAAGAACAAGCATTGAACAACCATGCATCAATGGCAATGCAACAATGTAACAATGACAATGCATAAATAATGCAAAACCTTCGAATTCCACGCCGTCACGCCCATGGTTATCGCTGTGCTGTACCGTTTTGTAAATTATGTCGTTGAGAAGGTACTGAAGCGGGGAAGCTCTAATCATGCAGGCTGTAATCACAGAAGACAACTTTGTAGGAAGAAAATACATTTTAAAACATCATTCCTCCCATTTAATATGGGGCATCGGTGTTGTTTTGTATGCTTGTGAGGGGGAATTTACCCCCGCAATGTTGGCTTTGCTCAATGGGCGTAAGTTCTGAAAATTATTGGGAGACCAGTGACGCACCCATATTTGCGTGAAGGGGAGGGGGCAAACGTATTTGGAGGGGTCCAACTACTGAATATAGTCTTCCGATTTCGACCACTATTTTGTCAAAGGGGAACTTTTTAAATAAAATAATTAGTGATCAACTGAATTATCCTGTGGAGGGGCCTAATCTACCACTATCGTTTCTGATTCGTCGGATTTCAACCCTAGCTCCCACAACCTGTTCAAATGTATTCTTTTGGCATTCCTTGACAAGTCACCTCGCACTGCTGAAATTACACCTGCACAAATCACTTTAAAATGTAAAATTTTCCAATTTCAGACATTCCAGTTCATAGTGCCCGGTCGCCACGACGCCAACGTTTGTGCAAGTGCACACCCATCTTGCGCATTCGGCGCATTCGCCACACTTCGTGTGATGCTACGGATTCTGCTGGGCCTCCTACGCTTTGTTAATTACTGCCACATGATAGACTTGCGCGATATCTGACGTGCTAAAATGCTTCGTATGGGCGTTCGCTGCGAAAATTCGATAAATTAAATTCGATCATTAGTTCCCTTCTTACCATATTTTATGGTGAAGAAATGCGGATACCCGCTGAGCTTTGATGCACCTCATATCTTTGATTAAACATGCTTCCAGGTTGGCTACCGTACCGAAGCCCTGCCTGAGTGTACTTCTTTGGACCCGTTTCGTATTTCTTCGTCTACGGATGTGTCTTAAGGCTCCAATTCATTTTTGTTAGAGGTCCAACGCATTTTCGAAACCCCTGCTCGTTTTAGGGTTTGTTGCTTTTTTGCGCACCGAATATTTTTTTTTAGTTGGGGCGCTTTCAAAGATCTCGATGTGTTTACTTAGTGCCCGGTATTTTTGTTCGTTTTAGGATCATGTTGCTTTTTGCGGCCCCAGCCTCTTTTCAGGCCCTTGTGCGGCCTATGTGCCTTGAGAGCTTCCGGTGTTTTGTTTTTTTGTTTTTTTTAGTGTTCCCGGTATATATATGTAGTTATGGCTACAACGCATGTTTTCGGACCCTGCCGCTTTTTCGGTCCCCGTTGTGCTCTTAGGGTCCCGCTGTGTTTATTTGGGGCTTCTAACGCACATTTGTGGGGCCCCAGTACGATTTTGAGGTTTCGGTGCGATTTTTCTGGGTCCCAGCGCGACTTATCGCGCCCAGGCGCGTGGTTCCGGGACCCAACGCCAGTTATCTGGACTCAACGCGATTTTTGTGGATCTCTTCTGAATTTTCTTTAACTTCCGAATCCCGCCCTGATTTTTCGAGTTCCTGGTGCCATGTTTTTGTATCTCACCTCGATTTTCTTCGAGCTCCGGTATGTTTTTCGATGCCGTACGCGATTTGTCAAGGCATCTCATGGCATGTTCGGTGCTCCAGAACCATTGTCCTGACCCGGACTTTTTTCCAATCCCCCCCTGATTTTGGAGGGCTCCGGCTTTATTTTTCGGATACCGATGGGACTTTGGGGGTCACACGGTGCCTATGTGGGGCCATAGACGCCAATTGTTTTTTTTTTTTGGCAGCCCGACGTTAATTTTTGATGCCCAGACCAAATTTTTGGTACTACCGATGGGTCCGAGCGCGAAATTTTTGGTACTACCGAATTGTGGGTCCGAGCGCGAAATTTGGTGGTACCGGTTCGAGTTTGCGGGGCGCGTTGTACTTAGCTGTGACCCCAACGCGAGCTTGGCGGTTCCTGTTGCAGATTTTCGTAACTCGGAGCGAGTTTTCTGGGGCCCGACGTATTTACTTTAAGCCCCTACGCGAATTCTGGTGGACCGACGCGAATTTTTGTGGTCCCAGCGCGACTTTTGGGGGCCTCGGCTCGATTCTTGGGAGCATATCCCTCTTAGGAGGGAGGGGACATTTGCCCCTTTGACATGTCACTGCGGCCACCGAAGGAGTTCTATTTTTTATATAGGTCCTTATGTGATATTTTTGGGTCCTGGTACGATTCTTCGGTCTCCAGGTGCGATTTTTTTCGGTGCCCTGACACGTTTTTTTCCAGTGCCCAACGGGTTTTGCGAGGACTTTGACCCGATTTTTTTGGGCGCAGAGTGACATTCAGGTTGATAATTGATTTTTGGGGCAGCAGCAACCTTTGGGGTCCAGGCGCGACTTTTTTGGTCCCCAGTGAGATTTTCGAAGGCTGCGACGCGACTTTTTTAGTCCAATGTAATCTTTTGTGTCCCGACGTCATTTGCTTGGATCCCTGGCGCGAGTTTTAGCGACCTCGACACTTTGTGGGTGTCCAATACGTTTTGGATGCTTTGGTGTCATTGTTGGGGCCGAAGAGTGATTATCCATGTCCGGATTGTTTTTCGTTGCCCCGGCTTCATTTGTGTCCAAATGATACTGTTGGGGAAGGGTACGACTTATCGTGCCCCTAGCGTGATTTTCATGATCCGGGCGTGAATTTTTGGTACCCATAGGCTCAGCGAGATTTTCAGGGACCCCGGCCGGATCTTTTTGGGCCCATGTCGTGATTTTCAAGTACCCCGGCACGACTCCTGCCATTTCAGATGCTTCTAGAAAATTATAGACCTCCTCTCGCGTCTTAGGGGTCTCGTCTCATTTCCTGGAGCTTCTTTACCGGTTTTGGACGTCTTCTCGTCCGTCCTACCCTCCTCCATATTCAATGGTCCTCCTCTCCCGTTTTGGAGGACCTCCTCCTACATCCTGGGGCCCCTTTAACATGGCATGGGACTTCCTCTCTTGTTCCAGGGGCATCCTCTGCCAAATTAGGGGCTCCTGCCACGCCTCGTGGGCCTCCTCCTTTGTCCTCGCAAAGCTTACCCGTCTTGAGGGGATCTTCAATTTTGGAAACCTCGCCTCCTTCCATACCTGCTACCTACCACTCCCATTTTAAGGGCCTTCTCTCATTTCCTGGGAATTCCTTCCGGTCGTCGGGGCCTCATTCGGCCCTGGAGACCTCCTACTCCATCTCGAGGGATTCCTCTCGAGTCCGGCAGGGGCCTCCTTTTTTCTTTTTGAGGCTTTCTTTTTCAAATTAGGGGCCTCCTCTCACGTCTTCGGGGCCTCCTGTTCCGCGTTTTGATTATATCTTTTCCCATTTTAAGGTTGGCCTCTTATCTCCTGGTGGACTCCTGTTCTCTCTTAGGTGGCTCCTCTTCCAAATTACACGCATCCTGTCCTATCTCAGCTACCTTGTCATTTCCTGGGGACCTTCTTACCCGTCTTGAAGCCTTCTTTCTCGCCTGGGAGCCATCCCTCTTATCTAATGGCCATTCTCTCCTATTTTAGGGGCTTCCTCGTGCATCATAGGGTCTCTTTCCAATCTTATATCGTCCTCTTCCGGATTAGGTGCTTCCTGTCACTTTTCTGGATTATCCTTTTCTATCTTGGTGGAACCTTACCAGTTTCGGGGACTGCTCTTATGTCTCCGAAACCTCATCTCATATCCACTGGTTTCTCTTCGGTCTTAGGGCCTTCTCTCATTTTATGAGGTCTCCCTTCCCGTATTGGGGCCTCCTTTGCAATCCTGGGGGCCTCCTTTGCAATCCTGAGGGCCTCCTTTGCAATCATGGGGGCCTCCATTGTAATCCTGGGGGCCTCCTTTGCAATCATGGGGGTCTCCTTTGCAATCCTGGGGGCCTCATTTACAATCCTGTGGGCTTCCTTCGCAATTCTGAGGGCCTCCTTTACAATCCTAGGGGCCTCCTGTGCAATCCTGGGGCCTCCTTTGCAATCCTGGAGGCCTCCTTTTGCAATCCTGGGGGTCTCCTTTGCAATCCTGGAGTCCTCCTTTGTAATCCTGGGGGCCTCCTTTGCAATCCTGGTGTCCTCCTTTGCAATCCTGGAGTCCTCCTTTGTAATCCTGGTGGCCTTCTTTGTAATCATGGGGCCTCCTTTGCAATCATGGGGGCCTCCATTGTAATCCTGGGGGCCTCCTTTGCAATCATGGGGGTCTCCTTTGCAATCCTGGGGGCCTCATTTACAATCCTGTGGGCTTCCTTCGCAATTCTGAGGGCCTCCTTTACAATCCTAGGGGCCTCCTGTGCAATCCTGGGGCCTCCTTTGCAATCCTGGAGGCCTCCTTTTGCAATCCTGGGGGTCTCCTTTGCAATCCTGGAGTCCTCCTTTGTAATCCTGGGGGCCTCCTTTGCAATCCTGGTGTCCTCCTTTGCAATCCTGGAGTCCTCCTTTGTAATCCTGGTGGCCTCCTTTGTAATCATGGGGCCTCCTTTGCAATCCTGGAGTCCTCCTTTGAAATCCTCGTGGTCTCCTTTGCAATCCTGGGAGCCTCTTTTGCAATCCTGGGGCCTCCTTTGCAATCTTGGGGGCCTGCTTTGCAATCCTGGGGGCCTCCTTTGCAATCCTGGAGGCCTCCTTTGCAATCGTGAGGGCCTCCTTTGCAATCCTGGAGGCCTCCTTTGCAATCGTGAGGGCCTCCTTTGCATTCCTGGGGTCTTCTTTGCAATCCTGGAGTCCACCTTTGCAAACCTGGGGGCCTCCTTTGCAATCCTGGGGGCCTCCTTTGCAATATTGGGGGCCTCCTTTTCAATCCAGGGGGCCTCCTTTGTAATCATGGAGGCCTCCTTTGTAATCATGGAGGCCTCCTTTGCAATCCTGGGGGCCTCCTTTGCAATCCTGTGGGCCTCCTTTGTAATCCTGGAGGCCTCCTTTGCAATCCTGGAGGCCTCCTTTGCATTCCTGGGGGCCTCCTTTGCAATCCTTGAGTCCTCCTTTGCAAACCTGGGGGCCTCCTTTGCAATCCTGGGGGCCTCCTTTGCAATCCTGGGGGCCTCCTTTTCAATCCTGGGGGCCTCCTTTGTAATCCTGGAGGCCTCCTTTGCAATCCTGGGTGGCCTCCTTTGCAATCCTGGGGGCATCCTTTGCATTCCTGGGGGCCTCCGTGCCAATTGTTGGCACTCTCGTGATTTCTGGGGCCTCCTATCCTCTCCTAGGTGACTCCTTCTTCAAAATAGGGGCCTCCTCTCACGTCTTGGAGGCCTCCTCTCGTGTCTCTTCGGCCTCATTGCTCACTTTTTTCCTGTGCATTTCCGGATAGGGTCCTCCTCAAATTTCATGGGGGGCGGCCCCCCCCTGTTTGACGGCAGGGGGGCGACTGCCCCCCCCCCCCCCGGTGGCGACGCCCTTGGTAGTGTGACGACCGTAATGAAGTACACCTCGGTTGTTTTTTTTCACACTGAGATGACATTTTCCAGAAGCAAACTGTGACGCTTAATTTCCGACAGCTTTCTCTCCTTTGTTGCTGTGATCTACTTGCCGCGCAATAAAAAACCGCCACATAAACAAGAAAACGAACCGGCTGATTGAACGGTGGAAAGTTGCCGGAGGCAGCAACAAGCCGCGAAGCATGTAGGTATTTTTGGCGTTTGTCTTTAGAGCACATAGCATATGTTCTAAAGACTATGGGCATGCACTTAGGAAATGTGTATATTATTTGTAGTAGGTTAGCCGAGGCCACCTTTTCCGTTTTCTCTGAAATACCCCCGTTATAAATGTTCACCGATGTTGGTGAGGAGAAAGAATAAGCAAGAACGTAGCTTACTTGCTGGCCCGTGACCAAAGAATTTCACCATTGATGCTAGAGAGGATCAGAAACAGGAAAGACAGGTAATCGCTGGTTGAAAATGCTTTGATCCAGTGTGTGGCAGACCAGGATTGGCATGCTGACAGACTGGGGCAATGAAAAACACAATAAAGAAAAATACATGGTCATCCTCAGGGCCTAACTCCAACACATAGGTTATCAGTCACCTCACTCATCTCTGCAGCACACCTGGCACATCTTAGAATATACGCCACTTGAAACGAAATTCTACAACTACATCATGTGGCACCCGGCTGAAACGGAATGTAAACGCCTATTTTCGGGCCAACAATCCAGTGCAAAATTGCTGACAGGTGACAACGCACGGCACCTCAAAAAGTGATAAAGTGTGCAGACTGAAGAGCCACAAGGGCCCATGCTGAATTAAATTCGATGATTAGTTCTTTTCTTCTCACGTTTTCTGGTGGCTAAGAAATCCGTATACCCGCTGAGCTTTGATTCACCTCATCTCTTTGGTTAAATACGCTCCCAGATTGGCTACCGAACAGAGGCCCTAGTTAGGTGTTCTTTTGTGGACCCTTTGTGTTTTCTTCGTCTACGGATGTGTTTTAGGGCTCCAGCAAATGTTTTAATGGGCCCGGCACATTTTTGCGACCTCGGCTCTTTTTTTTTAGAGTTTTGTTGTTTTTGTTGTGCACCGACGATATTTGTTGAAGTATCGCCGCGTTTTCGCAGACCCCCGACGTGTTTATTTAGTGCCGTCTTTTGTTCCTTTTCTAGGACCATGTCGATTTTTGAGGGCCCCAGCCTGTTTTGAGGCCCCCATGTGCTCAGGTCCCCGTGTGTCTTAAGTCCGCATTGTTTTTTTTTAAGCTCCCGGGGTGTGTATTTAGTGTTGCAACGAATGTGTTAAGACCCTGCCACTTTTTTTTGCCAGACTTGGTACGCTTTGGAGGGCTCGGTGCATTTTCGACCTCCAGTTGTGCTCTTAGGGTCCCGCTGTGTTTAGTTGGGATTCCTCGCTCACATTTGTGGGACCCCAGCACGACATTGGGGGCGCAGGTATAAGCTCTCGGGGTCCTGGCCCGACTTTTCGGGCCCAGGCGCGTGGTTCCGGGGGGGGCAGACGCCAGTTTTCTGGTCTCGTCGCACTTGTTGGTGACTTCTTCTGAATTATGCAAAGTCTGAGCCACGACCTGATTTTTCAGGCCCCCGGCAACATTTTTTTGTGTCCCGCCGCGATTTCGCTAGCTCCGATAATTTTTTGTCGGTGCCTTACGCGATTTTCAAAGGTGGTATGCTTGGGCTCAGCGATTTTTTTTCTGCCTGGGGCATTTATTTTTCGGAATCTCTCTTTATTTTGGAGGGCTCCGGCTTGATACTTGTAGGGTCCCGATGCGATTTCGGGGCCACGCTGTGCTCATATGGGGCATTCGACGCATATTTTTCGGAGTCCCGAGGGGGATTTTTGATACCCGATCAGAACTTATGGGACTACCGACAGGAAATTTGGGTCCCAAGTGCGATAATTGGGGGGCTTAGCGCTAGTTCGCGGGGCGCGTTGTACTTATCTGGCCCCAGCGCCATTTTGGCGTTCCCCGTCGCAAATTTTCGGCCCCGGTGCTAGCTTCTTGGTGCCCGCTGTATTTATTTGAACCCCTAATTCTGGGTGCCCGACGCGAATTTATGCGACCCCAAACCACTTTTAGGGACCACTGCGCACTTTGCGTTAGCTTACCCATTCATGACGGGGGGAGGGGGTACTTTCTTTCGGGGCCTGTTCTGAATTTTTCGGTACTCGGGTCGACTGGATGGAGTCCCTTTGTGATCTTTTAGGTCGACTTTTATTTTTGGCGCGATATTGTTAGGCCCCGGTACGATTCTTCGGGCTCCCGGTGCATTTATTTCGGTGCCCAACGCGCTTCTTTTCCGTGTCCGACGCGTTTTGGGGGGTCTTTGACCCACTTTTTGTGGCCGCTGAGTAACATTCCGGGCAGGAATTGATGTTTTGGGAGCCAGCTCCGACTTGTGGGACTCCAGCGCGACTTTTTGGGCCCCTAGTGTGATTTTCAAGGGCAGCGACGTGATGTTTTTGTGTCTAAATGCGATTTTTGGGCCCTGTCGTCATTTGTTGGGATGCCTATCGCGAGTTTTAGTGGCCGAGACACGTTTTTGGTGGCCCAGCACGTTTTGGTTTCTTTTGGAGCGATTGCTGGAATCTCAGAGTGATTTTCCATGTCCTGACTGTTTTTTTTTCGTTGCCCCGGATTAATTTATTGGGTGTCCCCGGTGAGACTTTTGGGATCCCGGTGCGACCTGTCGAGCCTCTGGCTTGATTTTCAGGGGCCCGGGCCCGACTTTTTGGTACGTCCTGTGGCTCAGCGCGATTTTCCGGGGGCCTGGCCGAACCTTTTGGGGTCCCCGCTGTCATTTTCAAGAACCCTGGCACGACTTTTTTTGCCCCCAGCGTGATCTTCAGGGGTCCAGTCCGTCTTTTTGCAGCCCTCGTCGTGATTTTCAAGGACCACGGCACGTTTTTGTGCTCCCAGCATGTTTTTCAGGGCTCCCGGTCCGAGCTTTTGGGACCCAGCGTGACATTGAGGGCCCAGCCAGTCTTTTTGGGGCCAAGCGTGATTTTCGGAGGCCCGTCCCGATCTTTGGAGGCTTTAGCGTGATTTTCTGGGGCCTTGGCGCGACTTTTCAGGGTCCCGGCGCGACGTTTTGGGGCCCAGTGGAATTTTCATGGGCCCCCATCCCACTTTTTTAGCCCCAGCGTCATTTTTTTTAGAGTCCGGGAGCGATTTTTGTGGCCCCCATTGTCATTTGCAGGGGTCCTGCGCGACTTCTTGGGGGCCTCAATGTGATTTTTATAGGCCCCGGTGCGATTGCTGGGGGCACCAGCATGATTTTTAGGGAGCATGGCGCTATTTTTCCGAACTCCGGCGCGATTATTGAGGGCCCACAACCTATCGGGGTGACTGCCCCAATGCCCCCTTCGATACGCCACTGCGTATGACCCAATTATTGTATAGCCTAACAATGACGTCTATGGAGTCATCGGACAAAATCGACTTTCCTATGCCCATTTAACTGCTTGCATCACAAGTAGTGTTTATAAATATACACCCTGCAATTGGCCTAAATTCATCCCATTATCTTTGGGGTTCTTAAATCTCAGCCTGCACATACACACCACTAGACGATAAAAACCTTGATATTAGTCTCCGTTGTAATTCGGTGTTTTAGTACTTTTAATCCAAATGTCTTCATTTGATGGATTATGGGATCAGAGTCTTTGCTGAGCAGAGATTGTTACATAGACCATGAGCCAACCATCGGACCGAACCATTTCTGTTGAACGACATAATTTTAATTAAATGTCTAACGTGCTGTCAATGCCACTACGCAGTTACCCAGCTAAAGATCCACTCGGGTCAGTTGCCATGTTCGTCATGTGCCTTCTCAGGCCATATGACAAGCACCACTCGCCACGCGTCACATCCTCACTCTTCGTATCACTCTTCATGTGACCTTGTCAGGACTCATCTTATTTGTTCGTTTATTTGGGCTTAAGGGCGCCTGAACTGCTAGTGGTTATCTAGCGCCCATAACTGTTTTATTCTTCAGAACATGATGTGGGATTCGACATGACTATTATTGAAAGGGATAGATAACGTGAAACTTAATAGCAGCTAAGTAACGGTATATTTTGCCTGTGGCAACGATCTCCGAGCTGTCTCCTAAAACATCAGTGTACGACATTGTATGAAAGTTTGGACCAAAGTTACGCATTCGTTCCTCCTGGAAGTTGCGGCATGAAAACAGTATATAGCGGACTGTCATATGTGCGTCACATCGAGAATAGCGTGGTTTTTCCTCCTCGATCAGAAGGTGTCTGTGTGTAGTGTAAGTGTGCCCTATTCGCAGTCGTGCCAAAATTATCTCTTCCCTCCTACACTTCTTCAGTGAGCCACTGGGCCATGGTACCAAAACTTGTTTGATAGATTGGAGCTTGTTTGAAACCTGATAATCCCAATTTGTTTGCCACTTTTCTTGGAGAAAAGCAGATACTTCCGAGTAGAAATCCCTTGCGGGGAGAGGCAAGGCTCGAGTCCAACGAACCTGCGCGGCGCGCTTTGCAGCAGCATCGGCTAGCTCGTTTCCAGTAATACCGGTATGGCTAGGTACCCAGCAGAGGGCAGTCCTCTTACCAGCTCTGCTCAATGATGTCATGCGAGTTAATATCTCCCGAAGAAGTTGGTTGGATGGGTAAAAAGATTGTAGGCCCATAAGGCTACTCAACGAGTCTGTTACGATGACATTGAAATCTTCGTCTCCAACCTCAATAAAACATAAAGCTTTAATGATCGCCACCAATTCCGCAGTAAACACAGATGCGTGGGGTGGTAAAGTGACAGATCTAGTGACCGTTCCATATACGAATGCGCTGCCAGCTCCAGTCATTGTTTTGAACCCATCAGTATAGATTCTGGAGTAACATCGATAGGATTCCAGTAATTTCAGTGCTTCTGCCTTGAAAAGCTCTGGAAGTGTGTTTCCCTTCTTGGCCGTCGCTTGGGAAATATCTATCGTAGGTGAAATGAGTTCCCATGGTGGGGTGCCAGGGTATTTTATTCTAGCGACACCTCGTAGTGGTATCCGTGCCTCTTCAAGGAGAGAGCGGATTCTGACGCAAAAGGGTCTTAGTTTTTCTCCTCTGTGTCCGCTAAAAACTGATAACATGTGATGCGAGAAAACGGACATGTATGTGGGGTACGCTGGAAACTGCTTCAGCCTAATTGCATACCGGAGTCCCAGCTTTTCACGTCTGCTTGCTAACGACGGCTTGTGGGCCTCTGCCAAAAGGCTCGCAGCTGGCGATGTCCGAAATGCCCCTGTGGAGATTTATAATGCTGTATGATGTATAGTGTCGACCTTCCGCTTCACTGAATTACTTGTCCTGTCGTATATAAACGATGCGTAATCTAGTTTCGAGAACGATATAACAATAGAAGTGTTGCTCTGTCCGCTCCATAAGTCGTTCGGGAAACACATTTCAAAATATTCATGGCTCTGAAGCACTTATCGCGCAGTGTCAAGATCTTCCCTGTAACTCAGCCAGCTATCCATGATGACTCCCAGGAAACGGGCCGCTGGTCGCACAGGTATTTGATGGCCGTATAACTTGATTGCCATCTCTGGACAATAACGGCGTCGGCAGAAGTGGACAGCCACCGTTTTCGAGGTAGAGAATCGGACCCCGTTTAGTATGGTCCACCTTTCAAGACGAGCCACAGCCATCTGTAGTTGTCTTTCCACAAACTGAGACCGCGCGGCACATGACCAGATGGCCAGGTCATCAACAAAAAGTGATCTACCAATGCTTCGAGATAACCCATTTTCTATGTCATTTATCATAATTACAAATAGTGCGACACTAAGTACACTGCCTTGTGGGACACAATTTTTATGAAAAAAAGGTTTGTCAAATTTGGTTTCCCCGCGAACCCGAAAAACCCGATCAGACAGAAAGTTTTCCAAGAATGTTCCCATTTCGCCACGTATCCCATGATTCCACAGTTCCCTGAGTATTCCTGGTCGCCATACTGTGTCATAGGCAGCCTCTATGTCAAAGAACATTGCACCCACGTGTCGATTCTGCATAAAATTATATCGTACTACAGTGTCTAAGAGTAATATGTGATCAGAGTGCTACGATTTTTCCTGAAGCCGCACTGTGAGTTTGTAAAAGTGTTTGCTTCCGAGCAGCCAGCTAAGACGGACAGTTACCATTCGCTCCATCAACTTGCAGAGGCATGATGTCAAAGAAATGGGACGGTAGTGTAGAGGGTCGCGACCACTCTTACCCGGCTTCACTATTGGTATCACAATGGCTTCCCGCCATGAAGATGGAAATGTGCCACTTTGCCACAGTGCGTTGAAGAAGACGAGCAGAGCATCCCAAAGCACACGGCGGAAGATGCTTCAACATAGCGTGGTGGATTCCGTCAGGCCCTTCTGATACATTTCGCAGATATCTGACGGCTGAAGTTAATTCTGCAATGGTGAAGGCACGATTGTATGCGTGGTGCGCCGAAGTAGTGAAGTCCACAGGCGTGGAACTACATCGAGCCTTATGTCTTACAAACTCGGGATCAGCGCCGCTGTCAAGACTTCGTTGCGACATCGCCTGACCAATCGCGTATGCAACATCTGCGGGGTGGGTGATATCTTGGTCGGCCATGTGTAGCACAGGGAGAGGGGCTGAGCGGAATGTGCCAGAAATCCTTTTAACGCGAGACCACACTTGTGATGATGAGGTGCAACGATTCAGGTTACTCACATATTTCTTTCATGATTTCTTTCATCGGCGATGGTTCGTCGTACTATCGCTCTCGCCTTTCGAAAGGCAATTAGGTTAGCTGTGGTACTATTGTGGCTAAATGATTTGTATGCACGGCGTCGTGCTCGGATGTATATAGTATATATAGTATTATATATAGTATGTTATATATAGTATGTATATAAATTATATATAGTATGTATTACGCGTTATATTGATATATGTCTATATATGTGCGTGAGTGTATGCATCGATATGTATATGGACCATCGGCTCGGGCTTCCTCAGAGGATTCCTTTTTGACATAGTTTGTTTCTGGTTTGGAGTTTCTGTGAGTGTCTGCACCACTGAGGAGGCTTTTCTGCATTCCACGTGTCTTTTTGCAAGCTTTTTTCCCGCGTGATTTTTTCAATTTTTTAAGCTTGAGCTTTTTTCATCACCCCTGACGATGGCCCCTGGCCGAAACGTTGAGCAATAAAGTATAACCTTTACCGTTACTTTTGATGTCAACTCAGCACCTCCTGGCATATTGAAGGTCGTATATTTTATTTACACACTTCCTATTTTCTGTGTATCTCGGTGGATGTTTACCTAGAAAAAGAAAAATGTGCTGCTGTAATGCATTCAGATCCGAAGTTTATTTACACATTCAAAGAGGGGAAGCGTTCACTTCCTCGGTTTATTCCCAACTGATGAAGCATCACACAATCACTATCGCTTCGTTCCGTCTTCATGGCATCACGCGCAGAACGCAAAGCCACCTGTCAACGAGTTTCGGGCAACCCTCGAATTATCTACACAAGAGGTATCACTTCCCAGGCGCCAATGCCTCTACAACCTTCCCGTCGACCCATCGTCTGCCCATATACAATACACAAACGGCTAAGTCCAACAAACGCCAACACCAGCTAGCCCTAAGACTACCGAGGACCCACTTCAGATTACTGCATACGGGCAGACCTCAACTGCCATCCCAACTAGGAGCGCAGCTGCAGAATCGCAGCCCGGTCGAAAACTAGAGGTCACAGCTGCAGCCCACCCTTATACTGCAGAGATGCAGCCCGGTCAGTAACCACAGGTCAGAGCTGCAGCCCACCCTTATACTGCAGAGATGCAGCCCGGTCGGTAACCACAGGTCAGAGCTGCAGCCCACCCTTATACTGCAGAGATGCAGCCCGGTCAGTAACCACAGGTCAGAGCTGCAGCCCACCCTTATACTGCAGAGATGCAGCCCGGTCGGTAACCACAGGTCAGAGCTGCAGCCCACCCTTATACTGCAGAGATGCAGCCCGGTCGGTAACCACAGGTCAGAGCTGCAGCCCGCCCTTATACTGCAGAGATGCAGCCCGGTCGGTAACCACAGGTCAGAGCTGCAGCTCACTCTCAGACTGCAAAGCTCCAATCCGTGCCGGAACGAGTGGCAGCAGAGCGCAAACTTGCAAGTAGCCGACCAGTCTGAGAGGTTAACGCTGACCGGCTCGGAGGTGTAGGTACAGCTGGGCGCAGTGTTGCGGTCAAGCCGAGTGGAGCGGCGACCAACCGTCCCAGCTGTTTAACTATGCCGCAGCCATTGCTACTTTAATTCCCCCTGCCGCAGCCCGAGATGACAAGAGTGCCTACCACAACACGACAATGCGGTGAATCCAGTCATTACGGCAGGGGCAGCTGGCAGCCGCCGAGGTCTCGACCAGCCTTATTGGTATTTTGCCACGTGATCTGGTATATTTGGCGGACAGATGCTCTTCTTGAGTGGATAGTATTTTCTGTGTATAATCTAGTGATATTATGAATAGTTACTGTCGATGCAAAATTGATGACTGAAACGGATTACATATTGCTTGAAGCAGTCCAAAACCAAGAGTAACTAAAAATTATGGTGAAAATTGTCTTCTTGCAAAGGTAGCAGCTGATTGCAAGCGTAGGAATGCAGGGTGTTGGTGTGTTGGAAACAATTGGTCGTACCAATTAATTTGCATTGGCCCGAAATCTTCTTGCTAACATCCACCACATGTTATGCTGAAGCATCTAAATTATTGCAACGGGTCGACAATTACTGGTTATGTCGTAAAAACTCTCGATGCTTTTGTAAATAAATGGCGGTGCAGGGATGATTTGACACTGGGTTGTGACCAGTAAGTTCTGAAATCATTACTGCTTTGATGCCACCAGAAATGCAACACTTTCCACGACCCGGAGCACTGTCAAACGTACAGAATACAACATTGCAGGTGTTGTATTTTCCTACCCATTCATCCGCCAGGGAACTGTCAAACGCGTTGTCATGGTGAGTCCATGTACGCCTCATGGCATAAACTAGATGGTACTAGCGAGCAGCTGGGGGCCAAAATATGAGACTTTCAATATAAACCGATATTACCTTTCCAATATTTACCGATAATCACCCCTCCCCCATCTACACCCCCACCTCAACCTCCATGTAGCATGCCATCAATGGGTGCTGCTTTCATAAATATAAGGAATGCGTGTCGTCAAGGATCATGCGATAACACACACTGTACATAGCCATGCATGTTACTAAGGATACCTAGAGAAAATCATCCACTCAATTATTTGGTGGCGGTTTGGTGCTCAGGGGTGCGCCGATTCCATGACCATTTTCCACCAAGTTTTATGGTATTCAGAATAAAATCAACAAACCATTTACAATGCAATCACATGACGGTCATAACATAATAACAATCAAAATATCATCATTATCAATCCTGCAACACATAAATTAGCATCAACAATACAAGGAGCATATCTGGGCAGACGACGACAGTGCACGATTTGCGTCCTTGTTGACAAAAGTGCGTTAGAATGTGTTCCATACCGGACGCAACGTGACCCGAAAATGAACAACCAAGGTGCCGACGGCACGTCGTATTTCAGGCCCGAAAGTCCTTCGAAATTGTTTCTAAGCTAGTTCACTACATACTATATCGTCAAAGCTCAGTACCGTAGACATGTAACAGTAATGGTAAGGAATCAGACGGAATGAATGGTGGGGATAAGCCGTGACGTGACGTGACGTGACGTGAGCCGTCTCGTGACGTGCAGTCTCCTGCATTATCACCAGAAACTCGCTCTGTCGCTGGCTGTGATGCACGTCGTATTCGGGAGAATACCGCAATTACCGGACCTAACTATTTTCAGTAGAAGAACGTGCAAGCCAAATATGTTTTCCACGTCAATGTTTCCTAGATCAACATGGAGTGTAAAATTAGCACAACAGCATCTAGGAGTTGAGTCAGATGCCAAATCGGGTGATATTTCCACATGGAATGCGAACGACTGAGCAGAAGCGTGTATGATTTCTCACACACGCGATCCTGCCCAACCACCAGCAACCTTTGTGATATACGCGCCGTGGAGCGAGAGCGTAATGGACAGTGTACTACCCCGGTCGGTGGTGCGGCATGCAGGCGTCATCCTCGGCCATACGTGACCGCTGTGGCGGTAGGCAGCGCCGCTCTGGAGGAGCCGTCCCGTCCCAGACCGACTGACCAGACTCAGTCGGTCCAGTCGTGGCACGCTGACCACACGGCCGGCCAGACAGCGCGGCCGAGGTCAGGTCAGGTCAGGTCAGCCCAACGGTCGGCTGTAGACGTGGCGGCCAATCGCGGCTCACCTGGCGTGCGATAGCCAGCTCCAGCCAGCACCAGCCAGCACCAGCCAGCTTCAGCAAACACCAGCCAGCTCCAGCCAGTACAAGCCAGCTCCAGCCAGCTTCAGCCAGCACCAGCCAGCTCCAGCCAGTACAAGCCAGCTTCAGCCAGCACCAGCCAGCTCCAGCCAGCACCAGCCAGCTTCAGCCAGCTCCAGCCAACACCAGCCAGCACCAGCCAGCTGCAGCCAGCACCAGCCAGCACCAGCCAGCACCAGCCAGCGCCAGCGATGACATACCAATGTCCAGCTCCAGCTAAAGCTAACCTCCAGAAACGACCTAACCTACGGCAGATATTGATAAAAGCTGAACAGGGGAGGATTTGAAAAGCTAAGCACAGATAACCCAATGTTCCAGCTTAGCGACAGCGAACCGAGATTCAGCTACAGAGAGGAGCAAGACTCAGCTAGAGAGGAACGGGTTCAGCCACAGCAGAGCAAGGTTCGACGACAGCGAAGGAGCCCGGCGGCAGACGCGACGAGCTGGCCTAAACATCGCCTACGGCACCCAGACCACCGGCGCCCACCACCGCGCCGCGGCCGGCGAGCAGACCAGCACGATCAGACGCCACGACAGACGAGCGGAAGGGCCGGCCGGCCGACTGGCCGCGGCGCCGATGACAGACACGCCTGTCTACGGACAGAGCCAGAGAGGCACTACACTGCCGGCGGCGGCGCGTCCACTACAGGCCACCGACGGCCGCCGCCGTCGCCGCCGCGCGCCGGTCGCACGCCGCCGGCGCCGCCTACGCCGGTCCGCCCAGCTTGCCGAGGTTCTTGAGGAACTGGCCGGGCGTGATGAGCTGGTCACTGCCGATCACCACCTCCCAGTTCTTCACGGCGCTGGTGACCTGGTCGACAGAGACGGGTCAGGTCACAGGGTAACGTGAGAGCGGTGTGTGTGTATAACAGCTACACATACGCCGCTCAATATTACCATCTGTGTTGGTTGCCCGCCACAGTCACTTACTGCAGCGGACGGCACAGGGTTATCACATTCCCGCAGTTGGGTGCAAATTGACATCTAACACAGCATTTTTCCTACATATCTTCCGATATATTTTCTACATCCTTATACCAAGCTCCTCGTTGATTGTATGCATGGTAGGGGATATGATCAGGAAGGATGCATTGCTTTCTTAGCTGTGGATGTTGCATCGCAAAAATGCTTGCCTATGTTGTTTTTATTCGCACATCAAAATAGTTCCTTCCTTCCAGACTTGTGCTCGACTCGAGTTGAATCGAGAATCGACTCATGAATCAATCGTTTTTGGATGAGCCGCGAGTTGAATCGATTCTTTTCCCCAAAATATATCTTGAGTCGTGAGTCGAATCACATATTTCTTTAAAAAATGAGTCGAATCATGAGTCAATCATTCCAATCACAATTAGTCATTTGAGTCTTATGACTCAAATACAAGTTATGAACAAATGCTATAAAGCATGTATCTTTGTGATTAGTATGCCACGACACAAAGTAGGGAGTAAAAACACAGCATAATTATTCATGCTTAGCATTACAATTGTCAACTTGTCAGCTGCCAGTGAGTAAAGAATGAGGGGTACTGAAGTTATTTACCAAAAACCAATGACAATAACCACAAATAAATATTAATATCAAGCTTGGTATTCACAATCAGTATCATGCATGAGTCAATCCTAGTGCCAGGAACACAACACACAAATGGGTTGTGATTGTGAAAAAGAATATGGAATCGAAACGGTCCTGCACTGCAATAGGTACCTGCACTAAATAAAATTGCGTTGGTTTGTTATTTGTCACACGCGCGTCTGATATGTAGCAGGACAAAAGACTGACATCACTACAGGAGTTTTGTAGTGCATTAGATACTTATTTTCTTTTTAGTTGTGGTGCTTGCAACCCAACTTCGTTTACTGTTTTATCCTCCACAATTTTATCCAAGCAAATTCATCAACAAAGCGGCCAAACAACGAGATAAGTTATTTTGTATAGCTCACTTCTGAAATGAATGCTCGACACACTTGTCGCGTGTGCGAAACTTGGCGCGACGCTCGGGATTGCTGCGGCATTCGTGGTAGACGCTCTCCTTGTCCTTGTCCTCGAGTCCATATGACCTCGTCATTCTGTCCTTACTTCATACTTAAATAAATACTAAATAAATAAATAAATAGTAGAAATGTCTAAATAAATACTAATTCCATTATTTAATTAGACACAGATGAAGATGCGTTGATATCGAAACGTCTGTCGAATGGATTACTTTTGCTGTATGATTATTGGGGTTTTAGGGTGCGTCAACCCAATTGAGTTATATTGCACCCATAACAAGGTTGCCTAAGCGCGCGTCAGACTGTCACACACGAATATAAAACACCGGTAGCTATTAAGGCGCTTGATATAAGATCTGGGGAAAAAATAATCAGTTAGGCAGGTGCATATATTACGTCAAATCCTATCTCCGCAAGGAAGCACAAAACTGCTCCATTGTGTATAAATCGGGAATCATCTCCCGATAAGTTCTTCAACCTCAGAGCATTCGCATCATATCCGAAGTGGCGCCTACGTTCTGTGTATGCTTGGCACGCCACCAGCACATGGTGCACAGTCAGCGCGGCATTACACCCAACACATTTCGGCCTGTCGTCCCCGCACAATAGATACCTATGTGTTGCTAGAGTGTGACCAATTCTCAGACGACAGATGGCTACCTCGTACCTTCTAGTTTGGCTGAAGGACGAGGGCCACGGAGCTAAGTATGGTTTGATTTGCTTTAATTTGTTGAACTCCACTTGGTCCCACTTGCCCTGCCACTGTCTGATAGTAAATGATGAGATAATTGGGTAGTAGTCACTGGCAGGAAGTGGGAGGACGCGACTCCTTGGCGATTGTGCTGCACGCCTTGCAGCCCTGTCGGCTAGCTCGTTACCACGGATTCCGACATGTGCTGGAATCCAGCAAAGTATTATCTGTTTTCCCATGCGATGCAGCGAAACAAGGTGCGATACAATGTCTTGTACAATGACATGTTGCTGGTTAAAACTGCGCAACGCCACAAGACTGCTCAGAGAATCAGTCAAAATAACATGTAACATCTCGTCGTCAACTTCGATGTATGCAGGAGTTTTGCTGATGGCCATCAACTCCGCAGTGAAGACCGTGGCGTGTGGCGGCAGGGTGAAAGATCTTGTGGTGGATCCTCTAACGAAAGCACTACCCACGCCGGTGTCAGTCTTTGAGCCATCTGTGTCAGTGAGGTGTAACCATGATATGCTGAAGAAATGTGTTCGAGTGTACGTAATAGTAGCTCCTCTTTTGTCATGTCTTGCTTTCTCTCGGCAGCGAGGGCGATGTCAATGAAGGGGGAGATCAGCTCCCACGGGGGGGGGGGGGGGTAGTTGTTTGCTCATACTGCCTGATTCCTTGCATTATAATTTTCATTTGTCTCAGGAGCGTTCTCATTCTAACACAGTAAGGTGTTCCTCTCTTAACATGATCACGAAGGGCCGCATGCATGTCACGGGAGAACACCGCTGAATATGATGGGTGTGTAGGGAACTGTCGTATTTTGCACGCGTAGCGGAGTCAGAGCATTTCACGCCTCATGGACAATGGTGGTTTGTGAGCGTCCGCTAGTACGCTGACCGTTGGGGATGTACGAAATGCTCCGGTAATTATTCTCAACGCAGCGTGGTGTACTGGATCTAGCATTCGCTTCGTGGTAGCACACACACCGTCGTATATAAAACACGCATAGTCAAGCTTAGAACGAATGAGATTACGGTATAGCAGATGCAGAGTCATTCGGTCAGCACCGTATGACATACGAGAAACACACTTCAATATCGCCATGGCCTTAAAACACTTGTCCCGGAGCATTTATATATGCTCCCTGTATGAAAGACTGTGGTCAAACTGCACACCTAGAAAACGAGTCATTTGCACTGACGGAACGTCTTGTCCGTACAGCTTCAGCGTCATGTCCGGGCAGCAACGTCGACGTCGGCAAAAATTTATTGTTGCCGTTTTTGCTATGGAAAACCTAAAACCATTCCGATGTCCCCACTTCTCGAGTCCAGAAATTGTAAGCTGCAGCTGTCATTCCATGAGAGAAGTTGACGAGCTGCAAGACCAGATCGCAAAATCATCAGCAAAGAGAGATCGTCCGATTGACGAGGGAAGTGAGTTGCAAATGTCGTTTATAATAGGCGGGAAGAGGGAAGTGCTCAAGACACTGCCCTGAGTAATTCCCTCAACCTGGTGGAGCCAATCTGAAGTCTGATTACCCACGCGCACGCAAAATTGTCGGCTTGTCATGAAGTTTAAAAAAAACACGCTCAGAGATCCACGGATTCCATACTGATGGATCTTCTGCAGGATCCCATGTCTCCAGGCGGTATCAAAAGCACTTTCAATGTCGAAAAACACTGCTCCTAAATGTTTCCTTCACACAAAAGCCAAACGAATCTCAGTATCAAGCCTTAAAACATGGTCAATCGTACTGCGGTTTTTCCGAAAGCCGCACTGGTCGTTGGTTAAAGCGTTCCGAGTCTCTAAGGACCAATTAAGTCGAAGGTTTACCATTCTTTACATTAATTTACACAATGATGATGTGAGCGATATAGGACGATAACGGCTGGGTCATCGCCACTTTTGCCAGGCTTTAACAGTGGTATGATGATTGCTTTTCGCCAGGCTGGTGGGAAATGGCAGCCCAAATTATGTTGTAAATGGCGAGTAGAGCATGCTTTGCAGACGTTGGTAAATGTTTCAACATTTCGTTGTGCACTCCATCCGGTCCCTCACACACATTTCTCAAACCGCCGATCGCAGAGGTAAGTTCAGCTTGGGTAAACGGCAAGTTCTAAACAAGTTGTTCATGTGTGGTAAAACATATCTCCCTCCGACTACGGGCACGGTGTTGTAAAAATGTTGGATCGGTATTTTTACTTCGCCTTGCAATAACATCAGCAATACGGCTTGCTACTTCGCCTGGATCGGCTATGATGTTGCCTCCAATATTGAGTACCGGCAGGAGAACTGACGATAATTGCCCAGAAATCCTCTTAATACGCACCCATACTTCGGAAGTCGGTGTGGTTCGGCACAGCTGCCCCACATAGGATCGCCATGATGCACGCTTCGCCGCTCGTATGGTGCGCCGAGCCAGTGCCTTGGCCCTTCTGAATACTATGAGATTTTATGTTGTGCTGTGACGATCGAATGCCCTGAAGGCGCATCCCCGAGCTCGAATTGCTAAGTGGCACTTCGGGGTCCACCATGGGACAGGAGTACGGCGAGGAGTACCGGAGGTCTTCGGTATGGAAGTGGTGGCAGAGTCAATTATGATTGAGGTTAAATCCTCAATTGTTAATGATGGATCTTCGGGGTCCGTTGGAAGTCCGACCTCCACTCCTGATTGAAATTCCTCCCACTGAATATTGCGAAAATTCCACCGCTGTGGACGCGTACCGTGTACGGCGGCATCGCGGTATGACAACCATACCGGGAAATGGTCACTGCCCAGCGGGTCGTCGGATACCGACCATGTAAAATGTTGAACCAGTTGTGGGCTGACAATGCTCAAGTCGAGAGCTGATGTTTGACCAGACGGAAGCGTAAAATGTGTCGGCGTTCCAGAGTTTAAAATACATAGCGACTCATCGAGTAGAAAACGTTCTAGGACTCGTCCTCGTGTGTTGGTATCAGTGCAGCCCCAAAGTGTACGGTGTGCGTTAAAATATCCAAGTAGAATGACCGGTGGGGGTAGCTGAGTCAGCAGCTGTCTGATATCTGTGAGGATACAACCAGTTCCAGGGGGTAGATATATAGAGCATATACTGACTGGTCGCCATCCAAAATATACGCGTGCTGTTACTGCTTGGACATCACTACGCAACTTGACTTGCTGTACGGTAATACTGTGGTGTACTGCCAAGAGCACACAACCGTGTGCAACGACACCAGATGGTACGTCCTTACGGAAAGTCGTGTAGCCTTTTATGCTGCAAGCTGTGCTGGGCCTAAGCTTAGTTTCCTGTAGGCAAACCACGCTCGGACGGTGTCGACTTAAAACCGTTTGTAGGTCTTCCATGCTCGTACGCAGCCCCCTGCAGTTCCATTGTAAAATGGTTTGTAAATGAACCATTTAAAACGCTAAAGTTCTAAAGCTTAACGTAACACAATGCACACATCTGTACATGTATGTTGCGTAAAAAGATATTATCACAGTTTATGTTGCACTTGGATATTCCATCACTTCCGTGGACGCTGAGTGAGCACGGGGTCGAGATTTCGGGCTGTCTCCACATGGTGGTGATGTAGACCATGGAGAGACCCGCTTACGTCCGGTCGCGGGAGACCAGTGGGTTGGCTTTCCGCTTGCACGGGAGGGCATGGACGGTGGTCCCAATAACTTGTCTGTGTTCCCAGCAGACACAGTGCCCACACGTAGTGTCGTTGCATATGGGGGAGTCGCCGTAGGCCCCGTAGCCCGCGAGGCTGGCGATGGGTCCCGGGACGTGCCACGGGATGACCGGCCCGAAGCCCCGATATCGGGAGCCCCGAAGCGGACCTCCACCGCCTGTTGCCGCTGGGCTGCCGAGGGTGGTAACACTGGTACTCTGCAGGCCGTTATACTGATGCCACCAGAAGTTGTTGGAGGTGTTGAAGGACAGACAGTGGATTTGGGTGAGGGTAAGCTGTGGTGGGTGGAGGTGGAAAATGTAGTAGTAACAGTGGATGTGGTGGTAACGGTGGATGAGGTGGAGTTTTGCCAGGACGTGGCGGAATAACTTGGCCTCTTGGTTCTTTGTGCGGCAATCCATCCCTCTTGGTTGGTTATTGGTTTTACGACACGTCGACCGTTGAGTCATGTAGCGTCGCCAATCTCTCACGACGATTGGTCGCGGGCGAAGAGTAGCGACAGGTGAGACTCGAACCCACAACCTTTCGATTGTGAGACGAGCATCTTACCCCTAGACCACTCGTCCCCTAATCCATCCCTCTTGATGCTGGTCTGAGGGAGTAGGCAGTGCACTGGCGTCGGAAGCTTCTAACCGGTCAGGGGGCCGGGTGGGTTGTGACTGCTCTGACGAGCACACCAGCCCAATCAACGTCAAAAGAGCCCTGAGCTGTGCCAGGACTTGCGCAGCGCTGCTGATCTGTGACTGCTGTTGCACTGTTGGGCATGTTGGTTGGTCAAGAGGAGAGGGAAACTGTGAAGTACTGGTTGAACCCGGGTGCTTGGGAGTACGTAGCGTGCTCCTCGCCTTCACTGCGTACGAAACCTTGGGGTGAGTCTCATCATAGACCTCCCTGGCCTGCCGAAAAGTTAGGTTCATGGAACATTTCAAAGCTAGAATCTCTTTCCCTGAGATGTGCAGGGCAGGCTCTGTCATAGGCAGTGTGTGGAGTTTGGCCCTGGCCGCAATTGACACACCACAGGCGTTCTGATTGGCACTTTCCGTCGGTATGCTCAGACGTGCCAGACCTACCACAGGTCGGGCGGCCGCGGCAATATTGGGTAGTGTGTCCGTAGCAATGGCACCGAAACATCTCATGGGACTTGGGACGAAAACTCACACTTTTACCTTTACATAGCCAATGCATACTGTAGCGGGTAGGTCTGTCGAGTTAGTTATTAGGGCTTTAGGGCGCAGGGTAGGTCTGTCGAATTGAAAGTTCAAATAATGTTGTTTGTTGTTTGCATGTCGCTCCCTCTCCTCACCCTGATCCTGCGTGCTTCCACGACACCATACCCGGACAGGCCATCTACGATTTCTGAATCCGACACGTCCCTAAGATCACAACAGTTTATGACGCCTTTACAGTGTTTTTTTTTGTCCTGTGCGGCTCGACCACAATAGGTATAGAAACATTCATCGTCTTACCTTGTTCTCTTACGCAATATTTGAATTGTTACCTCTAGTGTCCTCTTAGCATCGTCTACACTCCGAAACTCGACCTCGATTGATCCATCTCGTAGCATATCACATCTCACTATGTCACCAAATTTATCACACTCGTGCTTCCGCTCGAAAGGCGAAAGTGCAGACAGACTCTTTCCAGGCCCAGTATATTTCAATACCAGTACTCGTGGGGAAGGTGACCTGGTTTCCCAACTCGTGTTGCCGGCCATATTTCTACTACGAGGAACAGTGGTAGAGGCCACGGTGCGGGGAGGTGGACATGCAGGGCGGTACGCCTCTACAGGTGTCGGGTCGGTGAAACGGCTTTCAGAAGGAAGGCCGGAATTCTGGCCCTTTTTGGAAGGCCCAGGGTGTGTTTGTGTTAAGTCATCCATGAAAGTATGCGTATATTTCGGCTCCTCGTGGCACCCCACCACACAAGGGCCCTACCGGAGGGACGCCTGTATCGGGATATCGGGAGGACGCCAGATACCCGAGGAGCGATACGGGCCAGACGGTACCAGCCCCGACCGGGAGAGAGGGACTCACCACCCCGGCCGGGACCCAGCACCGCCCACCCCTTGACCCCTGCCAGCCAGGCCAGCAGGCACCGGGACGAATCCCAGGCCCCGGACCCGAAGCGACAAGCCACTTGGCCCATATGGGGCCATACAAACCGGCCCGCCCCTCCGGGATATTAGGACCAAAGAGGCGTGTTGGTCCCCCGCCACAACTAGCACCGTGTGACGGGGACCTCAGCCTCCAGGACTCCGTCAACCCCGGGGGCGGGCCGAAGGGGCGCGACTATCCCGATAAAAATGAGCTGGTGGGCAACACCGGGGAAGTTGTCCTACCTGCTCATAGTAGGGATAGTTAGTGTTGCAAGGCTAGGTGAGGGACATGGATGTTGAGATGAGATGGACATTGTAATGGGAGCGTATGGATGGAAGGACGAGTGAGGCACTCTTAGTCTCACCCCTCACCGGTAAGAGAGAACGCAATCCCCCCACTACGGAAAGGTGGTGCCTCGTCGGGGAGATTTTTGCTATAACTTTGTTTTCGTATCACATTATAGATATAATATATATATATATATATATATATATATATATATATATATATATATATATACATCGTCAGGAGTGATACAAAAATGTCAAGTTTAACAATTGAAAAAAAGCACGCCAGCAAAAAAAGCGTGCAAAAGACACGTGGAATGCGGGAAAGCCTCCTCAGTGGTGCAGACACTTAAAGAAACTCCAAACCAGAAACAAACTATGCCAAGATAGAATCCTCTGAGGAAGCCCGAGCCGATGGTCCATATACATATCGATACATACACTCACGCACAGATATAGACATAGATCCAATATAACGCGTAATACATAAAATATAATTTGTGTTTATGTAATTTAAGTGATATACCAAGACGTCGTTTGCGTGTTTAGTTGCGGCCGTAGATGACGTATGTGTAGAGATTCCGAGGACCTTTAGATCAGCGTTGTCCCTGGCTGTTGCTAGAATTTCTACTTTGAAGTTTGTGTTAGTGTCGCTGTGTTCCATGTTATAATGTTTGTCGATCATGTGTTCGCCTAAAGGTGTGTATGCTCTCCGAAGTCTGGCATCTCCCAAGTGCTCATTGTACCTATCCCTGATACTACGTTTGGTTTCACCGACATAAAATATTCCAAGACAGCGGTTGCACGCTATTTTATCAACTACGTTTTTTCGCGTGCATCTACCTTTGAGTCCGTTGATACAGGTGTGGCACGTTCTTCTACCAGCAGGGCATGGCGGCATTTCTAGGGCTGAGCGGACCAGGTAAGATTTCAGCGTAGGTCCGCTAGTCCAGGCTACCCTAACATGGTTTAGATGAGACGAACAGATGGCTGCGTTTACCTGTCGACATAGTTGGTCATCGACAAATGGAAGTCTCATGTAAACATAGTTGGGATTACTACCCGCTCGATGCCGACGTTGCCCACTTATCCCACTCCTGTTGTGAGGGTGAACAGCACGAGCGGCGGAGTGTACCCGATGTGCTGGGTATCCGTTTTCCAGGAAAAGAGTTGTCATCTTCGCAAGGCTCCGCTCGCATGAAATAGTATCGGAGGAGACTCGTGCTGCTCTCCTCATTTGGGATGTTAAAACGGCCTTTTTAGTGGCCATCGGGTGGGCCGAATCATAGTGCAAGATGATGGGGGCTGCCATAGGTTTAAAGTACAGTTCGGTGGTGTAGCTCCCATCAGCCTGAACTACAAACAACGTATCAAGGAAAGGAATCGAACTGCTATGACCAGTGTGTTCTAAGGTGAACTTGATGCTGGAGTGTTGTTGGTTAATTTCTGCAAAGAAGTCGAGCAGAGAGGCCAAGCCATGTGTCCAAACACCAAAAATATCGTCTATATACCTCATGTAGAGAGCTGGTTTCAAATCATACGAAGCTGAGAAGATCGACTCAAGGCGGTGCGTCTCAAGTTTCTTTAAGTGTCTGCACCACTGAGAAGGCTTTCCCGCATTCCACGTGTCTTTTGCACGCTTTTTTTGCTGGCGTGCTTTTTTTTTAAATTGTTAAACTTGACATTTTTATATCACTCCTGACGATGGCCCCTGGCCGAAACGTTGAGTAATAAAGTATAATCCTTAACGTTACTTTTAATGTCAACTCAGCACCTCCTGGTATATTGAAGGTCGTATGCTTTCTTTACACGCAATATGTAAATATTGTTGTTTCTTGTGATGCCCTGTATGCCATTCGAAAGTAAGCCGATTTCACTCTAATTGACACACGCCCAGAGACGTAACCAGGAATTGTCCCAGGAGGTGGTTGATTTTGCGAAGGGTCTGATCTATCCGGACACATTCTAAGTCCCCGGAAGTTGGCCAATTCATTTCGAAAAGGGCCCTTTTTCCATGGAGAAATAACTATTTTTTAGAACAATTATCGATTGGGCCCCAATCTTCTGACCCATCTCCTCTTCAACCTGTAAACGAGAATCATATTGCATTCCTAAGCCGGAAATGCTGACCATCTGAACATGAATATAGATGCAGGATGTCAAGAAGGCATTAGAAAGGATGTCGATTTAGTATATTCGGTAAATGGTAAGTCAACGCTCGTATGTGCCCATTCGCACTCGCGAGGGCCCGGACTACACCACATATTTGAAAGTACACGGATTTCGACGTGCCCGTACGAATATCCGACGTACGAACGTCCCCGAACATGTTCGCAAGGGTTCGGCCATGTTCGTGAGGGCCCGTTCGTGAAGGCCCATATGTACACACTATATATATATATATATATATATATATATATATATATATATATATATATATATATATATATATATATATATATATTTCGGTCGGCTTGTCCACGTTAGCGGTACTCGATGGATGCGATGTAAATACTGACGCGGCGCACCAAAGTCGTTTGCAATGGCCATCCATCTGGTGCAGTGATTCCAGAGGCTGTTGGTTTGATTGAAGTTTACAATGCCAAGCTGAGTGAGCGCTCAGCTCGGCGTTATAAACTCAAATCAAAGGCAACTCTGACAGCGTGGGGATGAATACAGTTCCACTTCGATAGGTGGCGCCACCAACATACATACGGGATTGATAGGTGGCGCTGAAAACAGGCATGTTTATCGCAGTCATTGAAATATTTGCAAAAGTACTACAAAAATGAACAGGGTCATTCCAGGACTAGAAATTGGGTAGCATAGTTTTTGTTTCGAATTTTCCATGCAGGAAATTATATATATATATATATATATATATATATACGTATGTATCTGGAAACCGAAAAAGGAAAACAGCAAGACTCGCACCCTCACGATGAAATTTAATGTTGACTTGATCTTTCTATTCACAAAAACTGTGTCTCTTATGGCATCTTGATAAAAGGAACGATCATGAGCCCACTAATTAACTAACTAATTAACTAATTCAAAATAATGACTGTTTAACTCAACAGCAGGGCTTTCCGCATTCAGATCCCAAACAGATGTGGATCTTGGAGCCCGGATCGGCGGAAGGCCCTCGGGCTGACAGAGAGGGCTCCGACCGGTAAAAGAGTCCATGAGCAAACGTGGAGCGGCCCTGAGGTGTGAGGTGACGAAAGGGCTACCTGGAACCGAGAAAAAGGCCCCTCATCCGCCAGAGAGGTCCCTAGTCACCTGAAAAGATCCCGGGACATCGGAGAAGACATGAAAGGCGTCTGGGCCTACGAAGGGATCAAAGTAAATATGAAGAGCCCTGGAATGAGGGAGGGGGTCCCGGGTCGTTCCCGTGTCTCAGCCTGACGGAGAGGGCCCCTGCCAGTAACAAATGGCACTGGGCAAAAGAAGAGGGCTCCTGGGCCGAAGGAAAGGTCACTGGCCACCAGAGAAGACTCCGCGCCATTGGAGACCGACCGAGCCTCTATGAAGAGCCCCTGGGCCATCAGAAGGGCCCAAACAGACATGAAGTGCCCGGGACTGACGGAGGAAGCCTCGGGTCATTGGAAGGGCCCTCGGCCTGACGGAGAGGGCCCCGGCAAGTAAAGAGGGCCCCTGAGCCAACGGCGAGGGCAACCTTGTCGTTAAGGTGACTATATCACTATGCCATTTAAATTAGCTACGGTCTAAAAAATTTTTTTTGGGGGGGAAAAAAACCGCAACATATCGAGAGACACTCGTTTGACCAGTATCTTGAATTGACAAAAATACATATATTTCAAACGTGAAAATAAACAACATGAAGTATATATAGAAACGAGTATAATTGCTCGTTTTGATCCAAGATTCTTCACGAATTGTATGTATTATTCCCATGTTTTTCATTACATATCTGAATTCCCCTTTCCCATTGCACGCAACATGCATAACCAATCATACCTTTCATTCCATTCCCTGAAAATCCTAATTTGTATCGCCGAAACTCTTTCAGAGTTTCGGTGTCTGTCAGAGTCAAGATGGTAATGTAATCAACGAGTACTGACGCATCTTGTGCCAATGTGCGCTGGTGCTAAGAAAGGTATATTTAGATGCAACGTATTTCATGACCTCCCCAAGTACATTACACACACACACACACACACACACACACACACACACACACACACACACACACTATACACACACACACTCACCATAACACACACACACACCATACACACACACACACACATACACACACACACACACACACATATATATATATATATACATATACATGTCAGACTTGAGATCTCCTGACTAGATATGGAAGCGGATATCTTCATGTACAGTGGGGCCTTCCCGCGATAGCAGGCCACACGGCTGTGTGTGCTGACCATCACGATGCCAGTAAGATGATGGCCGGCACATGATCGTCCACCTCGTGCGGCGAGGAAGTGACATAGAATTGACTCACGGACCGGTCACGGGGCAGGCATTACCTCATGTACCAAGGGCGAGGCGGGACGAGGCGGGGCACCATCCATCCATCCTATCTCAGCCCATCCGTCCCATCCATCCAATCCATCCCATCCATCTCATCCATCCCATCCATCCCATCCATCCCATCCATCCCATCCATCCCATCCATCCCATCCATCCCACCCATCCCATCCATCCCATCCCATCCATCCCATCCATCCCATCCATCCCATCCATCCCATCCATCCCATCCACCCCATCCATCCCATCCATCCCATCCATCTCATCCATCCCATCCATCCCATCCATCCCATCCACCCCATCCATCCCATCCATCTCATCCATTTCATGCACCCCATCCATCTCATCCACTTCATGCACCCCATCCACCCCATCCACCCTATCCCAGGCAGCACGCCGACCACGCAAGGCAAGCCAGGTCCAGCCGGCCAGGCAAGGCAAGTCGACAAGCTGGCCAGCCAGCTAGCCACCCATGCAAGTCAGCCGGCCGGCCAGCCCGCCAAGCTGGCCAGTCATCCAACCAGTCAGCCAGCCTGAAAAGCCAGACCAAGCCAGCCAGCTAGCCGAAGCCAAGCAACCTAACAAGCCAGACATGTGGCGTTGGGAGTTACATGTTTGCTCCGGCATCTGGAACGGGTTCCCCGGCATCTGGAACTGGTCTCCCGGCGGACGAATGTTTGTCGGCCAGCATTGCATATAATTCGTACGCAAATGGTCGTAAGCATAATATTCGCATAGCAAAACGTTCGCATAGCACAAGGTTCGCAAATCTTAGATTAGAGTTCACGCAAGTTAAGTTTCTTTCAGCACGAAGATCGTATGGTCGCATGGCCCCGTGATCGGAGGCGCGCGGATCTGGGAAGTCCTGCCAAGATCAGGTAAACTAGTCCTGATTAGATCAGGCTGTGTCTGTGGGATAGACCAGGCATACCTGACGCAAGTGCAGGCTGCATGAGGTGGAGCGGGCCTGCATTGGTCGGGGACTCCTTATAGTCAGCTGAGGCATCCACATCTATGTGAAGACACCAGAACTCCGGGACCCTGGACGATTGCAAGACCTGTGGATAGGTCATGATCCTGGTGGCACTCCTCATCACTGGAATAGTCAGGTGATACCGAAGGTCAAGAAGATCGGCGGCTCGCTGTCACGCATCGCATGCGAGGTGTAATCGTCCACTGGCTGGTGTAATCGTCCACTGGCTGGTGTAATCGTCCACTGACTGGTGGAATCGTCCACTGGCTGGTGTAATCGTCCACTGGCTGGTGGAATTGTCCACTGGCTGGTGGAACCGTCCACTGGCTGGTGTAATCGTCCACTGGCTGGTGGAATCGTCCACTAGCTGATGGAATCGTCCACTGGCTGTCGACTGTACCTACACGTCCACTGGCTGTCGACTGTGCCTAAACGCTACACCTGGGGTGTAGTCTTATGAGGTGGAATCATCAACTGGATATCAACTCAGCCTGCACGGTGCAGTTCCATTGAGAGGAATCATCTACCGGCTATCAACTGTGCCTACACGTTCCACCCGGGGTGTAGTTTTATGGCAATAATTGATGCTGGGCTGTATGCAGTTCACGATGCACACACGAAGTTGAAGCGAGCCACTGGGAGATGCTGCTGCACGACTCGAAGAAAGCTGTCGCACTGTCGATCGGACGCGTGGATCCGAATTAGTTCTCCGCTCAACTTTTAGAACAAAACTTGCACTGGAGAGAACACGCTGCCTGAAAAGGTTGACACAGCGCGCGCCCCGCACAACACCTCTGCCGCCGGTTCAGCAGGAGGCGGCCGGACTGGCCTTGGGCGACCGCCGTCGGCCGGTGCCTGGCGGCGCGCCTGCGGCAGGCGGAAACAATGCGGTCTGACGTAGCGTCCCACGCGCACGTCACTCATGACGCGTCCACCAATCAGCTCGCGCCGCTGCAGCGCGTGCAACCGTGCGGCGCTGCCAGTGCAGACGACGCTGTCGCTCGCGCGCGAGCTGCGCTGCAGGTGGCGGGCGGCGCGTCGGCTCTCGTGCGGTGTCTTCTCGGGGGGGGGGGTCGACTGTGGCCGAGGAGCACGCAGGCGACGACGCTGTCCGCCGCCGCAGGAAGAACTCGTGTGGCCGGATATAGCGCAGGTGAGTAGTGGACGTTGACAACGTCACGAAATTCAAATCGCCCGGCGCATCCTAATTTATAATTTATTTCCTCACACGTATGTAGTCGGCACATTTTTTTTCGCGAACAACAACCAAACGAACTGGTATCGGCCCAATCTTGTTCGGTCATGCACGAAGCGTAAAATTGCAAGGCTTAAAATGTGCACTATGATATTAAATGCACCAAATCCGCTCCAAATCTCCAAGTTATGTAGCTTCCTGTTCAGACTGGATAGAACTTGACAGACGAATAAATATTACACCATGGCGTTTTGTTCGTAAATCGACAAGCTAAAGCCTGAAACAGTCATGTTACGCTCACTGTATTCCGGGATTAACCGTGTTTTCACGCAAATGGCAGCGATTCCACAATTGTATGATTTCTACCTGCCGTGATCTTTGGCCCGTACCAGGCCATGTCAATATCACACTTCCCAGTTCCGTCGACACCTAACAGTCTACTAACCTACAAAGAAAGCTTTTATCATGCTCATTTGGTGTTACTTCTGCTCTGGCAATGACCGTGCATTGGCTGCCCCCTCCCCCCGGCATACCCTCACTTGCACTGCCGCAGGAAATCCCCAGGCCTTCCCGGCTGTCCTATGTTCCCCTGTTGCCATGCTCACACTAATGTAGACATAGGGCCGGCATGCAGCTGTTGCATTCTGGAATAAATTACATTTAAACTTTAATTAAAGGTTATTAAATTGACTCAATTTATCCTCCGGTCTCTCCGGTCACATCCTCACACCCCGTCTCGGGGGTGGGGGTGATAAAGACCCCTCTTCAACTTCCGAACTAAGCGGTGTGTGAACGCGAGCCGGATATCATTGGAAAGCCCTTGTTGAGTAGGCCCGGAAATGGTCTCATTGTGTCTATCAAAGTAACTTTGAGAATAAAAATGGTCATTTTCCGAGAAAAAAACGGCTTCAAGATCACTTTGCATCTCCAATTTCTGGCAGACACAAGAGTTAAAACGGATACCATTTGAGAGCTAATTTTGCAGCAAATATCACAAACATAGTCACTTTGGTCCATCATGGGTCAAAATGGGTGGTGCCCTTACGTCACTGACCTGACATCAAACACGAGTCAAACACATACGTGCTGGAAGCACAGCTAAATTGTGATCATGTGGTAAGCTTCATTTCAATGTTTTCACGTATATGAGCCTTATAAATGTAAAAGTTGTTATAGGACTATGACCTAGGATGATCTTAACTTTGTCTATGATTCATAGTTTTGGTTCTATTCGGTAATTTAGGTTGTGCAATGCAATTAGGATATTATTTAAGACATGCAAACTCGAAATAAGCCATTGAAGCTATTGAAGTGTTTAAATAGGATTTTTTTTCTTGAACTTAGCGCACTTTGCCATGACCTGGCCTCAGGTCGCTCGACGGAGGTCAATCCAATTTGAAAAGTTCTCATGTCTTCATGCATTCCAAATGGAAATTATCCGGTTAGAAGATCAAGCATATTACGAAAAAATAGGAGCATTGGTCCAAATTTGTCATGTCCTTAGGTCGCTGACCTGACACAGAACTGTGTACTTTATTAAATGCGGAAAGAAGATGAAGAAAAAGGTGGGGTAGTTCATTTTTTTGTGAATAGGCGCTGCATGGAATCCACAATTTCAATGAGGTTATCAGTGGTGCTGCGTCTGGGCCGAAAGACGCCGCTCTGAAAGGGAGAAATAATTTCGTTGTTTTCGAGGTAGACTCTGGTTTTCCATGCGCTCGAAGATTTTGGAGGCACAACTAGTGAGGAGATAGGGTGATAGCTCGCGAGCAAGTGGCGTGGTTTGCAAGGCTTAGCGATAAAAATGATAGCGTTAGTGGACCAAGGTGGGGGGGAGGGGCGGGGCTGCCGGTCCATAGTTGACTTTGTGCCGAAAGGAGGTTGTTTTTTTTCCGCGGTCAAATATGTTTTGGAAGAAGGCGTATGCCAATTGCCCAGGGCCAAGAGCAGTGTTGGTTACGTTTGAACAGGATAAACTTAGTTCATAAAGAGTAAAGAGTGCATTACAGGGTTCAGTGTTGTCGGAAGTGAAGTCACAGGTGGCGAGAGTGTGGCGTAGGTTTGTGGTGGTGTGTTGTGAGTACTGTGTATTGTCGTTTATCAAATGTGGTTTGTTGGCTGTCAGGGTTTGAGTCTGTGTGCGGCGCCAGTTTGTCCAGCCAAACGTTGAGGGGTGCGTAGATAATTCGAACTGAGCGACATGCTGGCTTATGGAGGGTTCTACTTCGTGACAAGTTTTTCCGTCCGACTATGTGGCCACATGCGCTCACGATGGCTTATTCTCGGTGAGCTAGTTTTCTTTCCTCGGGTTTGCTCGCTGATACTCAAGTGCTCTTCTGCGGCAAAGGTTTGAGGCTGGAGGAGCTGTGGAACATCGAGTTTGTGAGTCGATTATTTCCATGCGACGTCAATTGGTCTAATGTTTGGTGCTGAAAATATTGGGGAAATGTACCCTTGCATTCATCCCCCCCCCACTACACCCTCCCCAGGTGTAGGAGTATTTGATGGTGCTGGGATGGGATTTCGACACTATACATTCATATATATATATATATACATATATAGATACAAATATATATATATATATATATATATATATATATATATATATATATATATATATGTATATATATACATATATATATATGCAAATATATATAAATATATATATATATATATATATATATATATATATATATATATATATATATATATATATATATATATATATATATATATATATATATATATATATATATATATATATATATATATATATATATATATATATATATATATATATATATATATATACACACACATATGTGGGGCGGGGTTGTGTGTGCGTGTGCGTGTGCGTGTACGTGTGCGTGTGTGTATGCGTGTGCGTATGCGTGTGCGTGTGCGCGTGTGTTAGCTGCATGATGGTCGTCTTCATTGACCATTGAGTAGAAGCCAAACGGAGAAGAACGCCGGAAAAAACTCCGTTTCTCGAACGCTCACTCTTGCCTGGGCTATTCCAAGGGACCATTAAACTTTGATGGCACGACATAAAACCCATGCATGCCAAAAGCTCGCCTGTGGCCAGCTCGTTTGCATGTAGAAACTATCCCACGCGGCTTGGCAGTGTTTCTGCAAAGCCGTGCTCTGCACCATGCCGATTAGTGCCGCTTTGGCAGGCATCAACCGCCGCTGGTGCGTAGCAACGGGTGTGCGCTCCCCACTTAGGCAAATCAGCAGCATTTTTACGGTGCTCATTGCCCCCGGGAGCGTCTAAAAAAAGGTCACTTTCTGGTGTCGCCAGACTTGCCGGTTCCCAGTGGGCGGGCACTCATGTAGGTGCCTTGGGTATTCTCGCACCTGGTTGCTGGTAGAACATGGTGCCATGAGCACCATGGTAGAACATGGTGCTCAGCCATGTGCTCGGTGAATCTAGTCAGATTGTGTTCACTATCGAAGCAAAGTGGGTCGGTCCATATGTTGCAGGATCTGAGACACAAGGTGCTGATGGCTACTTCCACTTGTTCTCAGTCACGCTGCGCCGAAGCCACTCATCCGTGTCGCCCTAACATCCGGTCTGAGAAAATATCTGTATGGCCGCCCATGTATGCGATTAACCTGCTCAGACACCCAGCGTCAACAGTGGCGAAAAAAAAAACATTTGAATTACCATTATCGGTCTGCGCTGCTCCGGCCACTGACCCCACGCTGTTTTGGCCCCTGACCATAGGTGTAGGAACAGGGGGCAGAGGGGCCATGGTACCCCACGTTTCATGAAAGCTTAACATTAATGCTGTGGCGGTGCATGGTAAGAATCAACTTCAAAAGGGGTTTAGCCCTCCCCACGCCCTCCCCCCCCACACACGTTTTGAGACGTCTCTACGCCTCTGCCACTGACCTTATCCTGCACCAGGCACTGGAATTGTGCTGCTCTGATCACTGGTACGATAACAGCCTGGTCACTGATCTCAGATTCATCCGTTCACTGATCTCAGATTCATCCTGTCACTGACCCCTCACCGAGCCGGTGATTGACCTGTCACTGAACCGGTCACTGCACTCGCACTGCCTTGACCACTGACTCGAAATTGCTCTCGTTACTGGCCCAACATTGATCCTGTCACTGATCCTTCACTGGTCCGGTCACACGTCACTGTGTATGTTGAGGTCACTGATCCTTACCCCGTGCTTATGATCAGCGGAACTTCCGAGCACGATGCGATTAGGAATGCTTACGACGATATTGTTTAGCTTATTGGATGTTTCGGCATACCAGAAGCCCGTTTACAAGAGCAATATTTTCGTAAGTTTTCCTAATTGTATCGCATTCGACAGCTGCGTCGTTCATGCAAATGCACCAACTGTCGCGATCTTAAGCTTCTCCAACAACTGCCACCACAATGATCTGGTCACTGACCTCACACTACTCCGGTCACTGACCCCACACTACTGCAGTCACTGACCCAGTCACTGATCCCACACTGCTCCGGTTACTGGTCTCCATTACTCCGGTCACTGACTCTACACTGATCAAGTCACTGACCCCACATTACTACAGTCACTGCCCCAGCCACTGACCTCACACTACACCTCTCACTGACACCACACTGCTCCAGTCACTGGCCCACACTACTGATGTCACTGACACCACACTGCTCCGGTCACTGACACCACACTGATCCGGTCACTGACCACACACTGCTGACCGGGTCACTGACCTGAAGCGCGCGCTGTCGTCACGGTAACCGGACTCGCGAGTCCACAGGCCGCGGCTGACGGCAGCTTATGGAGACGGGGGGAGGGGCGGGGCGAGTCGTGTTGACAATGTCCGCTCGGCTCACTGTCCGTGTTTGCCCTGCCAGATAACGCTGCCGGCAGACGGAAGCGGAGACGCTGCGACGGTGGCGGCCGGCGCGGCGGCGCGTCGATCGCGGCGCCACTCGTCTGACATGGTGACGCCACGCCGACGGGGCACGCGGCGACCGTGACAGGTCGGGTGTTCGCCGCAGGCACCAGGTCACAGCTGGAGGAGCCCGGACGCTTGAAGGTCAGTTGATTGTTGGTTGGCGTGGTGTGTGCATTACGCGCGGTTGCGGCTCTGAATTGATAGCTCGTGGCGCCCTACCCGTTGCTGGAGGCCTGGCGATGTGCGGAGTGTAGCGCAAGAGCGTTTTTCTCTTTCGAGTGAATTCCTGCTGCTTGCTCTGTTTCGCACTGGTCAATGGTGGCAAAAATGAGCAACATCTTGGGGCTCATGTGCTCTGTAGAATACAGTAGTCAGGCATGGTAACTCAAACAACACACCTTTTGCGACCCCCCCCCCATCATGATGATGCTTGGGCTTAAATAGAATTGGAAATGGCGGCGAAATCCTGCAATTTTTTTTGTTGCACCTGCAATACCTGCAATTCTTCATCCTCTAACAACGCTCAATGGGATTGGTCAATAAAAAAACACATTACTGTTCGCATACGCAGATAATCAGAGTTTGCACGCAGTGCTTAGCGATTCACATTTGCAACGCATTGTTATATGCATGGCATTTCCTGCAACAATATCGCACAATATACAATACACCTGATGTCGCAAATATCTGACAAGCAGTTGTCTATCAGGATATAGGACAGCTTGAGCTCTGACAATGTGCAGTAATCCGCCGGGCGATGGAAATGCATACCATTGTACAGTGACACTGAAGGTCACTGGTAATCCCGCCAGTTGTATCCTGGTGAAAGCTTGGAGCACGAACACCATGCAGCATGCATAAGTGATTAATAGTTCGATGTGATCGATATTTGGCTTCTTTCTCCACTGTGAGACCTGCGGCAATTTCAACAGGTGTATAATGTCCACATAGTTTGCATTCTTGACGGAACTTATCAGCTACTCTTTTTCCGTTACCATAAAACGCACACAGTTCTGTTTCTATGGGAGTCAGCACAATCGATTGTAAAAGAACTAGTGCTTAATATCACATTGATTCGCACCTATCCCCCAGCTCGATTACTTCAGGATTGCGCTACGTTGGCATTCTGTCCTCCTCCCGTCTGCATTTGTCTCGGGGGAGCACAGCAGAACCGCCTCAAAGGTTTGCCACGCCCACCTGACTCCATCGGACGGCAACAGCTGGCCGCCGACCACGCCCACCTGACTCCATCGGACGGCAACAGCTGGCCGCCGGCCACGCTTCATCCAACGATTCCTGGCATTGCATCCATTTCCGGGCACGTGCGTAACGTGCAGAACGGCATGTATCAGACGGGTATTCAGACACCGTAATGTGCAGAACGGTATGTATCAGACGGATATTCAGACACCGTAACGTGCAGAGCGGTATGTATCAGACGGGTATTCAGACATCGTAACGTGCAGAACGGTATGTATCAGACGGGTATTCAGACACCGTAACGTGCAGAACGGTATGTATCAGACGGGTATTCAGACATCGCAACCTGAAGAACGGTGCGTATCAGACGGGTATCCAGACACGGTAGCATGCGGGGCGGTATGTATCAGACGGGTATTCAGACACCGTAACCTGCGGGGCGGCATGTATCACATGAACGTTAGAGAGTGTTCACGTGTACAGTTGCATATTGCAAATGTATTGCTTTTTTAACAAAAATGCCCAATCCTGCGTGCTTATAATTCCGGGCATTTAATATATTACATTAGTACGTTGCATATTACACTGCATGGGTATTGGCGAAAACAGAGGTGGATTCAAAAGCCTGGTTTGGGGGCGGGGAAAATTAACATATACGGGGCATTTGCCATGCTTGTTTAAGACCATACTTAACTCCTGAAATTGTTCCTATGTTTCGATAACATGTCATTTTAGAGCAAAATATCGGCAAATATCGGTTTCTTGGGGGTCCATGGTCCATTTGCCCACTCCCCCTGGATCTGCTTTTGGGCGAAAGCTTGGATTATCTTTTCCTTTCTTGGATTGCTTTTATCTAACTTCTTCGCATTATCCAATTGTTCATCAAATACAAACCAAAATTAGATAGGTACATTAAAGACGTGAAAGTACAAGAAAGAGATCCTGACATCAGAATCAAGCAATAAAGTGACCCTGAAGTCATATGTCCGAAACTTATTTTCCAAATCAGGATTTCGAAACATAAACATAGTCTTGTATTCTGGCATGCAGAGTACCATCCCAATAATCAGTGGTACCGTGGTATGCCGAGTGGTACGATGCGGTACCGAGTGGCACCCTGGCACCCAGACGGGGACTGAGCACGAGGCTAGCGTGCGCCGTTTACGACGATGATGTCTGGCCTAGGTTGGCCCCCAGTGCCGACAGGTCCTGCAGTACAGCAATGATTGTTGCCGCTCGGAAGACCGTAAAGGCCGTGCAGCCGTCTGCACGGTTGTTCACGCTTGGCTCCACTTCCATTCGCCTAATTGCGCTGTCTGCGTCTTTGAAAGGCATTAGAGCGACAGCCATGAACTCAACTATAAATTGAAGGTCCTCGTACGGCCGTCAGCATGCAATTGAAGGTCCTCGTACGGCCGTCAGCATGCAGCTGCTCCCGGACACGCAGGGTCCGAGAAGCTCCGTTCCCACCGATTTCAGCAAGGTCACAATATTGACATCCGCACCCACGCGAGCGCGTGTCAGGTTTGAGTGGTTCCTTACGAGCTGTTTGTGATTATTTATATTATTTACTATTTAGTATAATAATAACACTAGATTATTTAGTGAAGCGGCAGTGCAAGCTCTGGGGGAACGTTGTCGGCTTGGAATGACAAGGCGGGAGGCTGACCACTAACAGACGCAGACATAGGCGCACAGCTCCTCCTGCCCACTCTGGTATCTTAGATATGCCCACTCTAGTATCTTGGACCCGGCCACTGGTAATGTCTGCAGGCATTACAAGCTCACGTGCAGGGTTGGATTTGTACCTTGTAATCCTGGATGTTGAGAGGATATATTTTGCAGTAATCGAACATAGAGTATATTCTTCTTCAAACCTATGGTGCCAGAATCTCAATTTACAGCTTCCAGTTAGTTTTGAGCACTTTATCACATCAGTCCATTGTCAAACAGCATCATTAAACCTCCAAACGATAAAAACGAGAGGATAATTTGTTGAGAGGGTAGTGTTCTGGATGGCAAAAATCCAGAAACAGACCATTTTCCAGCCCTGCTCATGTGTGTCGCATATATTCACACGTAGATGGAGATCTCAGTCAGGGGACAGTGTGTCGATTTCGATCACCAGTGGAAGGTGCTCCCGTCACCCGATCGGTGACCGCTGGCGGGTCAGTGACCACTGGCGGGTCAGTGACCACTGGCGGGTCAGTGACTACTGGCGGGTCGGTGACCATTGGTGGGACGGTGACCACTGGCGGGTCGGTGACCGCTGGCGGGTCGGTGACCACTGGCGGGTCAGTGACCACTGGCGGGTCGGTGACCATTGGTGGGACGGTGACCACTGGCGGGTCGGTGACCGCTGGCGGGTCGGTGACCACTGGCGGGTCGGTGACCACTGGCGGGTCGGTGACCACTGGCGGGCCGGTGACCACTAGCGGCTCGGTGACCACTGGCTGGTTGGTGACCGCTGGCGGATCGGTGACCACTGGCGGGTCGCGGGCTGCCCTCCAGCCCCGACACGTATGGCTGGGCACGGCTCACGCCACAGGAAGGCGCACGGGTCGCTGCCCGCACCATGCCTGCGTCATGGCGACACGAACTGGCAGTAAACACCTGGTTGCAGAGCGCACGTACCGGTGTTTCCAGCCCCTGCAACATGTGGGAATTCCACCGCCGCCGCCGCCGCCGCCGCCGGGCTTCGGGTCCGTCCGACGGTGCGGCCCAACACCGTTCGGAGTATAGATTATAGATCAGGGCACTCGCGGACCGGCGATATCGATGCCAAGATATCGAACGGGGTTCGGCCGATGACCGTGGTTCGCTTCGGGAGCTTCGTCTCCGGCAAACGACGCCACGGCTCAGCTGTCGCTCGAGCATCGCAACAGGTGTGTGTGTGTGTGTGTGTGTGTTGTGTGTTGTGTCGGTGCTCGGAGTCGCAGCGAACACCACCGTGATCGGTGGTCCGCAGCGAACACCACCGTGGCCGTCACTGCCGGCTGGGCGTGCGGCAACATCTCCAGCGCACCAGACGAGACAGCCGGCGGCTGATGGCGCCATCTGGGGCGGGGGGGGGTCACGCAGGAGCGGCTGCCAGGTCGGCGACGCGCCACAGCTGCAGGCTCTGCGGCGGTGGATGCGACGCCGAGCGTCGCCGTGCTCGGGAGACGCTGGCCGGCACCTGTAGTGCTGAACGCCAAGCGTCACGGTGACTGGACGGAGGGCCCGGCGCGGCCGGCACCACCGCTTCGGCAAACACTCGCCTCCGCCGCTCGGCCGCTCGCGTCGTGATTCAGCACTTCTCGAACCGTCTCTCTCTCTCTCTCTCTCTCTCTCTCTCTCTCTCTCTCTCTCTCTCTCTCTCTCTCTCTCTCTCTCTCTCTCTCTCTCTCTCTCTCTCTCTCTCTCTCTCTCTCTCTCTCTCTCTCTCTCTCTCTCTGCCCCCGAGTGTTGTGACGTCACGCGTCTCCAGTCGGCAGCGGCTCCAGTCGGCGCGCAAACTGCACACCGTGGGAGGTGGTGGCCTCTGGTGGGCTGGTGCGCCCACCCTGCGCTACTGACGTCATACTGTCACGATCGCCGGTAAAGCCGTACATTGGTGTTCGTGCATGCTATGCGCTTTTTTCTCGCGGGGCGGAGACTAGGTGTGGCTCTCGACCGTCGTGTTCTAAGCGTGTGTATTTACCACCTCAGTGTTCCGTGATAAGTGTACGTTTGCCGTTTCTTTCCCTCAAAATCACTCCTCTTGGATGAACTTTGTTCACATCGGACTCCATCCGTTCGCAAAGTCTTAGAAGCAGAACACACGCGGTGTAATTTGCTGCCACCCCTGCTCTGCACGAGTGCCTTGTCCGTCCACCACCTTTTGCTCACATACACGGGTTTGGGTCGCGCACTTTGGGCGAGCTGACGAAGGCAGACGAGATATCAGACGTATGTACATTGTACATACACGTGTTGGATCGCGGCTTTGTGAGGCTACAGCCGCCGTCTCCGTGTCTCCGTATAGCCGTGGTCCGGACCGTGTCTCCGTATGGCCGTGGTCCGGACCGTGTCTCCGTATGGCCTTGGTCCGGACCGTGTCTCCGTATGGCCTTGGTCCGGACCGTGTCTCCGTATGGCCTTGGTCCGGACCGTGTCTCCGTATGGCCGTGGTCCGGACCGTGTCTCCGTATGGCCTTGGTCCGGACCGTGTCTCCGTATGGCCTTGGTCCGGACCGTGTCTCCGTATGGCCTTGGTCCGGACCGTGTCTCCGTATGGCCTTGGTCCGGACCGTGTCTCCGTATGGCCTTGGTCCGGACCGTGTCTCCGTATGGCCTTGGTCCGGACCGTGTCTCCGTATGGCCGTGGTCCGGACCGTGTCTCCGTATGGCCTTGGTCCGGACCGTGTCTCCGTATGGCCGTGGTCCGGACCGTGTCTCCGTATGGCCTTGGTCCGGACCGTGTCTCCGTATGGCCTTGGTCCGGACCGTGTCTCCGTATGGCCTTGGTCCGGACCGTGTCTCCGTATGGCCTTGGTCCGGACCGTGTCTCCGTATGGCCTTGGTCCGGACCGTGTCTCCGTATGGCCTTGGTCCGGACCGTGACGGCGTATGGCCGTTGTCCGGACCGTGTCTCCGTATGGCCTTGGTCCGGACCGTGTCTCCGTATGGCCTTGGTCCGGACCGTGTCTCCGTATGGCCTTGGTCCGGACCGTGACGGCGTATGGCCGTTGTCCAGACCGTGACGGCCTGTCAGTCGGACACGTCACACGTGAAACGTGTCACGTGTCATAAGCATAACACAAATACGGCAAGCCCAATTTGCATGCTAGATTCTGTCGGGCCGACAGCGGTTATTAGACCTGCACATTGGACCGGACGTGACCTGCAGATCTGACCTGATCAGACCTGCAGATCGCACCAAACCTCACCTGCAGATCGGACCAGACCGGATCCGATAGCAACTATGACTGAGATCTGCCCGCGCCCATCTCCACATGATCTAGCAGCCCGTTGAACTCACCAGTTTTCGAAGGCAGTCACGATTAGCATTTATGCGATGCAGGAATGCCTTTATCGCCTGGCGTGGGAGTGCCGTGACATGCGAATCGTGCACAGTGCAGGATGCGCTGTCGAGCAGGAGGATGCAGTCCCAGCGGTTCTCGACACTCGGCATGTCCACAACGTGACGGAGCCGTCGCACTCGAGGTAGTCAAACAGACAGCGGTTTCTCCGTGTTGCCTTCACATTCGCTGTGAGTGTGATTGGGTGAGCGCCAACGGTATCAGATTGTCTGGACTGCCGATGACCACCATGACGTCCGTGAGAGTCGCAAGTGCCGTGAGCGCAGTGAGTACCGTGAGCGCCGCGAGTGCTATGGACGCCGTGAGCGTCGTGAGTACCGTGAGTGCCGTGAGCGCAGTGAGTGCCGTGGGCGACGTAAGTGCCGTGAGCGCCGCGACTGTCGTGAGCGTCAGAAATGAAGCAACGGATGGAACAGGGGACTGCATAATTGATAACTACAGAATTGGGCGAATCACGCGATACGATAATTCTGCTATAATGGGACTAGGCTTTGAACACCTGATCTCTTGTTGAATGAGTAGCGATGGCAGATGCGCAGCACTGTACTCGTGCAGCACTGTACAGTAGGTGTGTACTCGCACCAGATCGCACTGTCAGCGGCGATGGAGACAATTACGCCGCACATTGGCACCTCCTGCTGGCACAGAGATATTCTCGGCGGCCGCAGCGTCATCGAGCTCGCAGCAGCGTCAGCCACGGCCCACGCAAACACCACAGTGGGCCGTGACCCCAGCGTCAGCCACGGCCCACGCAAACACCGCACCACGAGCGGAGGTAGAACAGGCAAGATGCTGGCATAGCTGAGTGTGTTCAAAATCCAGCTGTGTCGCCTCGAGCCGCTTCTGTCCTCCTGCTCATCACCGATATTACATAAAGCCAGTAGAGCTGGCTCATCACCGAGGTCATCTGAGGTCAGCAGAACCGAGTCATCACTGAGGTCACCTGAGGTCAGTAGAGCAGGCTCATCACCGAGGTCACCTGAGGTCAGCAGAGCCGAGTCGTCACCGAGGTCATCTGAGGTCAGTAGAGCCGGTTCATCACCGAGGTCATCTGAGGTCAGCAGAGCCGGTTCATCACCGAGGTCATCCGAGATCAGTAGGGCCGGTTAATCATTGAGGCCACCTGAGGTCAGTCGAACCGGCTCATCGACAAGGTCACCTGAGGTCAGTAGAGCCTGCCCATCACCGAGTTCATCAGTTACCTGAAATCTGCCGAACCGACACATCATGAAGGTTGCCAGTGACCTGAGCTCAGTGGGGATGACATGTCATAGAGGTCACCAGGGACTTCACGCCAACCGAACTGGCTCATTACCGAATTAATTAGGAACTCGAAGTCAACGGAATCGGGATACGTTCACCAACGTCCAGCTGTCCCCAAGACATCCATGCTGGAGAGCGTGCCAAGGCTTTCTTCAGCCAAAAACCCGACTGCGATCAAGTGTTCTGGCGTCCTGCGTCTTGTGTGACTGGTCCAGCTTCGTGGGGAGTGAGTATTCCTGGGACTGCTTACGCAACGAGCTGTTTTTAGCAAGTAATGCTCGTCGGTTGTCTCTGGTCGTCTTTGTTGAGGGCTGGTCGTCGAGCGTCGCATGATCTCGCGACGGCAACAGAGCTCCACCACGAAACGTGAAATCCTGATTGATGCTGACTGTTGAAACAGATGTATTCAATCCAAGAGCAACCGAAAATGCGGTAGTCAAAATGTGTGGCTGTGTATCGTGTTCACGGGCTTGCTTTCAGTCCGAGAGGACATTTGCTTTCGGTGGTCCATCGCACAGGTGGGTGCTCGTCGTGTTGCAATGTGGTCGCACCTTGGTCGCGTTCGCTGCGTGTTTAGCACACATTGTTCTCAAACTCGCCAATTTTTGGAGCCCGCCGAAAAGAAGAACACTACGTCCTCATTTTCTCAGCGCGCCAGCGAGGTGCATACCATACGTGTCACACAAGGTTATGATGGTTAGCTTGAATGTAGCTGATATATGCTCCCAAACAGATTTTTTAAAAGCAATAATGGGCCTCTGATAATTGCTTTCACTAAACGTTGTCACTCCACATCTCGACAGTACGGCAGAAGCCATTGTTCTCTCAAATGCAGTCAAGAGATGGCAATTCAGAGCTTTGCACGAAGGGGCGGATGGATATTTCGTCTGTGGACGTGGCTGGGATAGAAACTCCGTTTCTGAGGATTGATTGGATGGATAGTCTATCCATGGGCGTTCCTGGGATAGAAACTCCGTCTCCAGGGATTCATGGGATGTATATCTAGCATCGAAAATGTATAAAACGGATATCCTGTCATTAGAAATGATTCGATTAACCTGTACAAAACGTCTGTCTAGATTGTGAACATACCAGCGCAAGAGTGGAACTACGCAATCCAGATGAAACGAAATCATTTTGGTATCAATGTAAATCAATATTGTATATTGATTATTCGCCTTGCGTGGCTGGTGGCATAATTAGCACACTCGCACATATGACGCATCCGAATTGCATCGGTGATGAGGAAATAGGACCAAAGCTATTTCATATATCATATGGTTAAACGAAGGCAGTTTTTAAATTAAGTGATTTTGCGCAGGTAAAATAAGAAATCGGATGGGACACGTCGGCTGTGCTGTACTTTCGGTCCAAATTTGATTTGCGTTAGAGACGTTCCGTATATACGTTCCGATCGTGGATAATGTTGGCGACTTAAGATGATCTATGATCAAAAGGTGTTCATCTAATGCAACTAATATTTACGAAATAAAGAAGCAGCATTTCTTTTCAATGCGACCAAACACGTCCCATCCTATTGCACGTTCAAGCATGGCACGCAAGGAAATAGTCCATTTTTCTCAATGTGCAACCACACCCTCACAATTACATCAATTTTACGCTTCCGCTAATCAGCGGATCTCGGCCGTCAGTGTGTGGTGTGTGTGCAGTGTGGTGCCTACACACGGTGCAGCAAGTAGGTGGGGAAGGCGACGCCGTGGTCTGGCAGCAGCAGCTGCTCCACCACCCGGCAGAGCCACCGTCCGACGTGCCCTACACGCTCCGGCAGCAGCCGTGTTCTCGCCTTCACCGATATGAGCACCGGTAGCGATAACGGTAGTGATTGAGATCAATGACTTGGCTTCGTTCCATGCTTGTATATCCTGAGAAGCTATATCCTCTCTGAACATTCTGAACATTATCTGAACATACCTTTTTGTCAAGCTGAAGCTGCTCCTTTGTCAGTTCGCCTGCAATCGAGACAGAACCGCAGGAGAGAAAGGTGCGCTGCGTGTCACGCAGGCAGTCCAATGCATGTCATGTGCATGCGCTTGGGTGACCCTCCATGACAGGTAAATGCCAGGACAATCAGAGAAGTCCGTTGTCAGCAAAACCAAGTGAGTCATACACGCGATATATTTAAGAAAGAACTGCGAGCAGGTGGCCGGAGTGTGGCTTATGTTGGACCGAAGTTATCGACATCTGATTTGCCATTTTGAAGTGTGCCTCGTTGACGCGCCAGGCTAGGTTAAGGCCGCGTAGTTCACGGAAGGCGCATGGGCGTCGCCACGCTTTTTTGGATAGGGGGAAGGACCGATGAGGGCGCTTTTCGGCCGAATTTTTTAAACACAGCTTAGCGTGACGTTCCATAAGTGTCAGGCCACGTCATGTTACGTTTCACGATATTTTTTTGGTGGACGCGTTCCATCGTCCCCCATGGTGGCGACACCCATGACCAGGCGTGATATACGTGGCTAGCAAAAGTTTGCTTACTATAACCAACTACCTTGGTGATGGAAAGCATAAACGTTGTTGTTGAGGTCGAATGCAGGTCGGAAAAACGTTTAGTATGTATTCGCAGGAAAAGGTCATCCGACGTCTGTCGAAGTTAACGAATTCACCTTGTTTGGGATGAATACAGGTAAAATACTCGTGATCACTCTTGGGACATCTAAATGTATGAAATGTCAATCTCTGTGCATGTCAGCAGTGGTTCTAAAGACCAAGAACTGTCTGCGGCGAAAATACGATCATAAATCAGACCATAGCTCATTGTTTCCATGACCTGACCAATGCTTTGGCACAAGATCGGCAAGTGATGTATCATAGTTCAGTGCTCTCACAGGACCTGACCAATGCTTTGCTGTCGGACCAGCAAAGGATGTACCATAGCTCAGTGTTTACATGACCTGACCAATGTTTTGCCATCAGACCGGCAAAGGATGTATCACAGCTCAATGTCCTCACATGACCTGACCAATGTGCTACCTATCACCACACCGCAACGGATGCATGGTCAATTGTGTCAAACGGCGGCGAGTCGGCGCACAGTGTCCGGGACATTGCTACAACGTTGTTTCGCAGTGGCGTCTTCTTGCCTTGCATGACCAGCGGTGATGTCTTGCTCACAAACCCCTGACACGACCCTGACACAACCCTGCCACGACCCTGCCACTACCCTGCCAAGAGTGACAGACCGCCGACTGAGAATTCGTTCGGTTGGCCGTCAAACTTCTAGATGCAATGCGTTCGCTCACATCCATTCGACTCGTTTGTGTGGGTATTTAGCCAACATTTCCATCAAGGCTCAAATAATTTTCCTATTTGTGTCAAATTCCCCTCCCCGTGTTTCGTCCACGGGGAAGCCCGCGGCAACCCCACCATAGGGAAGTGTGCAGGAATATTTGCAAACTTAGATCACGTTTTCCATCCAACGTCCATATCGCTGCAGCCGAACAATCCACACGGGCGTCTCGCTCACAATCACACACATTGGGGCTGCCCCATGCAGTCACCAGCGGCGCAGGCACAACACACGTGACAGGTACCCGTTTCGGCACGCACCGGCAGTCGGGCCGACTGTCACGGGGTCGTGTCACTGGTCAGACGACATCCGCAGCTGGTCGCAGGGAGACGTGGGCACTGCGAGTCTTGGTGGCGGCAGCGGCCATTCTGACGTGGGCTCGTTTCAGGCTGTGAGCCGATTTTGATTCGATCCAGGCGACGAGCCGATGAATTGTGTGATTCGTCTGAAGCTGAGGGCGGGGTCAGGCTATCTGCCCAGCTGTCGGACTGCCCGCACACCCCAATCACCTATCTGACTTCTGGTAGATAATTAGCTCACTGTTGTTTTTATATAAATTGAACCGAGAGCGCTGGAGCCGGACCGAACAGGTGCCGCAGTGTCGCAGTGTCGCAGACCGCAGTGTCGCAGTGTCGCAGTGCCACAGTGTCGCGGTGTTGCAGTGTCGCAGTGTGACGCTACCGGATCCGACAGTTTTCCGCTTGCGACAAAGCTGACAGTTCAGACAACAGCTCGCGTTGAGTTTGGCTATCGTTTGGCGATCGTGTGCATGAACGCACCACCTCCGTATCGTGTGGTGTTTATCTTTGGCTATCGTTTGGCCATCGTGTGCATGAACGCACCACCTCCGTATCGTGTGGTGTTTATCTTTGGCTATCGTTTGGCCATCGTGTGCATGAACGCACCACCTCCGTATCGTGTGGTGTTTATCTTTGGCTATCGTTTGGCCATCGTGTGCATGAACGCACCACCTCCGTATCGTGTGGTGTTTATAGATCGCTGAAGAGGGCGTCTTCCCCGCTCGGCGGACTGGAGTCGGCTAGTCGGTGGATGCAGTACGCGACTAAACGGATTGACTTTCACCTCACCTTCATTTTGTCGGAGGTCAACGGCATCGGTTTCGCGAGATCACGTATTTTGGAATTGGCTTCGGCTTCGACTTTGTAAATGTTTGCACTGTTGGCCTCGGCTTCGGCTTCATGGTATTCATCCGCCATCTTCGGCTGCATGACCTTATTGTGGCTCCGGCTTCCACTTCCAAGCCAACAGCCCGGATCCGTCCCAATGTTTGATCGAACACTTGATATACATCTCTAGTTCAGTTAAGCATCTAATGTGTTAGCTTTAAGCTAGGTCCGCCAAGAAGATGTGGCTGCCTTGTGGCTGGCTTGTGGAGGAAGTTTCACAAAAACGTCTCCGATTTTGAAAACAAAACTCCTCAAATTTGAACAGCTAACATTCGTGAGGTCTATTTCAGGCAATATTTCCCTCATATAATGTTCTTGGATTTCGCGAACATGCCATTTTACTGCAAAATGTGGGCAAAAATCGGCTGTTCTGCCCCGCCCCTGCTGCTCTGCTTGCTGTAGCATATATTTTTTACGGATCGAATTAAATTACCATTCTGGTTGTCAGCAGTCCCTTGTTCCTCCCATGACAGTTTGAGCCATCACTGTCGGTGGGGTGGTCGGTGCTTTGTCAAGTTTGTTGTTTCCCCACAAACTTTGAACAATTTCAACTTCTACATGATGGCGTGGCACGTATGGTAGGTGCTCAAAGACAACTCCAGCCGTGCAAACTTCGTAGGGGCTGCAAACTGCAAAGTGTATTCCCCACGTGTACACTCATTCACCTTCACCCATTATCATTCGGGAGTAGTATTTCTTATGATAGCCGACTACTTCCCTGCTCGTCTGACCTTCAGACGGTCACGTGACTCCGTCGGGGTCAAAGGTGAACAACCTCGAGGACTGTCTCCGTCGAGCCCTCGGGCGTATTTGTGCGCGAGCTGCGATGCGTGAGCGATGAGGGTCATGCAAGGTGCGTTGTGACGGGCGGTTCCAGTTGTGATTCAGAGGAAGACTTGACACCATGCCTACATATCGGGGTCTTATTGCTAGGCCTGGGTCACCACTGTGTTAGAGTGCTCGAAGTGACAGTGAAACGTGCTTGCGATGGATATGTGTGGCACATTTGATGTGCGAGCAGCCAGTGCCGGTTTGGCTTTGCGTTGCCCTGCTGCTGTGATCGAGGAAGTGCTCCGGTAGTTCGGTGTCGCCCTAACTGCACGATCTTCACCGGTGACGTACCGCCTTTGTCTCAGTTACACTGTCCTATCGTACCTGCTTCATTTTACGTTCATTGTATTGCTCAGTTTATCAGCGTGATATTTATGTCGTGATAAAGTTCAGCGGTTGTCATCGTGTGTCAGGATCAGGCTGTCAACAGATCCATAGGCGCCATGTGGAAATGTTGATGTTCTTCTTCTTTTTGCACGACAAGATTGCACACAATCCGGAAAGTCACGGTAAAAGCAGTACCTGTGATTCAGTTGATGATGCCATTATAATATGATTTGGCATTTACCTGAAAACAGACATACATATGTACGATTGACCTATAATGACCTCACACGTATGACACTTTCGTAACCGATATATCGATTTCATAATGACTTGAATATCTTTCTCAGTCGTAAGCGGTTATTATATTTGAATGAAATGAACAAAGTATTTATTTCTTGAAGCACCGTATTGAGCATTATGTTCAGTGGTTTGATAAGTCCTGATCTTAACCCTTTTTTCCCGGTATTTTCGGTCAGATTCTCACCTCCCGTTTGCCAATTTTGGAGACCTTTCACGTTGGAACTGTTGGTATGAGAAACGATTATGATGTGTGTGTATTAAGTTTTGGTCTCCGGTTGCTAATTTCCATGGATTCCACTATTTTCAGCGATGCAACGTCTCGGTATGCGTTCAGAATGTCAATGGTTAATTATTCCTAGTCGATGGCTGTGTTGGTGTAATAATCCCGTACGTTTTCCTCAGTGGTGTATTTCGAGTACTAGTTATTGTTTGTTTTCATCTTCGATGTGTTCCTTAAACCGTTCTCTAACGTTGCCTTTGGACTCTCCAAAGTAGGTTTGGGGGCTGTTTGTTTGTGCGCATGTGTTTCCAGTGATGATGTAGACGGCGTTATCTACATCACACTTGCTACATCAGCTACATCATCTACGAGAAGAAACCGTGTATACTCTTCATTACTGTTGAAAAAGGCTTGGGTCCGAAATATATCCGAGTGATCGAAGATACGTTTGAACCATTGTCTAATCTGATTAAAATGAACTTACCCGGCGCCGTCTCGGGGGGTGGGGGGCTTTTTCCACCTCCTTTCATAAGGTGTTCCGCAGGTAGTAAAAACGACGCGCGACAGCGCGCCAAAAGTTGGCATATGATTTCCACATCGGTTTGACATATTGTGTGAAGATTTTGAGTTCAGATCATTCAAGCCCCCGAGATATTGAAGGTCACCTCCAAAAAGTTCAATCAGTCGTCACGCTTTAACGGCTGAAGATATTTCAATTGAACTTTCAGCGCTTACTTTTTTTAGTGACGTAGCAAAACACAGCAGAGGAGTTTTTGAATCTTTGCTTTTTCATGGTTTAATTTATTTTCATATTTACCAATACGGTCTAAAATGCAAAATTCTGGTTCAAGTAAGCACTTCTATGTGGCTAAGTTTCCTTAAAACAACGCAAGCAACGCTTCACAGTGCGCTCAACCCATTATACAGATACAAATTAATAGCAAAAATGAAAATTCAAAATTTTGAAAATCTACAAAATACTCTTTTTTTTGGATAGCCAAACATTTTGGGACCATCGTCGATTTCGCCTTGCTTTTCTGATTCCAAATAAGTTTTGTCGTTGAAGTCTTCCCCAAAATGAACTTTCCAGAACCAAAAACATAACGTCAGTGGTGACCACATGTCACCTTTGGGGACAGCTTTTGTGGTTGTGATCGTTGGACGTTAGGAATATTGGACATTGCGAATGCATCCTATTCAGGTCTAAAATGCAAAATTCTGGTTCAAGTAAGCACTTCTATGTGGCTAAGTTTCCTTAAAACAACGCCAGCAACACTTCACAGTGCGCTCAACCCATTATACAAATACAAATTAATAGCAAAAATGAAAATGTAAAATTTTGAAAATCTGAAAAAAATACTCATTTTTCTTTTTGGGTGGCCAAACATTTTGGGACCATCGTCGATTTCGCCTTGCTTTTCTGATTCCAAATAAGTTTTGTTGTTGAAGTCTTCCCCAAAATAAACTCCCCAGAACCAAAAATATAACGTCAGTGGTGACCACATGTCACCTTTGGGGACAGCTTTTGTGGTTGTGATCGTTGGACGTTAGGAATATTGGACATTGCGAATGCATCCTATTCAGATACTTTTGAACTATATTTCGTTTTTGTGCGTCATGATCCTTGGACGTTGTGAGCTTTGGACGTTGTGAACTTTGGTTATAAATTAACCTTGGATGTTATGATATGGAACCTTTCGATCGCATCCTTCAGGTTCAGCGTGACCCCCGCGCGACGACGCCCTGACTTGGCCGCCGCGCGGCATGCCCACCTTGTGAACAGAGGCAGCAGAGGTCACGCCGCACTAAGGCGTGTACACGGTACCCCCCCTCCTCCCTCCCAGGTGGGACGCCGGCCGGATGAAACGGCGCCGCCCCGGCTGCTGTTGACGACCGGGGCACGTTCGCTGGTGGGGACGTGACCGAGCATCAGCCGAGCCATCAGCGCCGCCGACTTCATTGACGAGATCCCGGTGCCGCCGACTCTGGGGACGAGGTCCCAGCGGGATGAGATGGCTGGGATGAGGAAGTCCTTCGCACATCTTCAAATTCGTGCGCTGATGATCCCACCATTTCAAATCCATGACAGGTTTTTTTTCGTGCCGTCACTTCGCCGTTTGCAAACTTCATCCCACGCACGAACTCGGTTCGCATTCTGGCCTTAGCAGAAACTAAACTTTCTGATGAAATACACCCGAGCCTATTTAAAACATCAAATTTGCATCTACCTTTTAGGCGACTTAAAACTAGACAAGGTGAAAGAGTAGTTTTTTTACTGCCGCTTATCATTGCCCATTTTGAGGCTTAGCAATCTCGAAATGGAAGAGGGCGAACGCATTATGGGCCAAAGTAAAACTAACGAATGCGATTTGCTGCACACACCTACCTGCAAATTGTTACGCTGGAAGACCGAAACAATTTCTGGAAAATATATCCCGGAGCATTAGCTTAGGTCATTCACACAATTCCGTAAGCGTACTAATAATCGGGGACTTTAATGTGGAAAGTATATACTTCGAAAACACTACTCATGCCAATCACAATGGGCTATTAGCATTAGATGTTAAGTTAACGAATGCCGCAATATCGTTAGATCTATAATATATTAGACGAGAGTCAATAAGAACATCAAGGATGCTGAAACTTTAAGGCACGTTTGCTTTATTCAAAATCATACATCATTATCATTATCACGCAAAATCATTGCGATATGTCGTTGTCTTGTCGTCTTTCGCGAGCATAGACCACCTTCATCTTCTCTTAACTCTAGACGCCACATTTCACCAGGTCAAAGAAATGTACGAAATCACATGGGACGACAGGAGGACAGACACCAGAAGGCTAGCAGAAATTTGGGTTCCAACAAACTGGTAAGGGATTATTATCTACACTTATTAGCGCCGCGAAACTAACCATCCATAAAAATTGGTGTGTACCAAGCAAAATGATAAACATTGGATGACAATATGCCTGAAAATAATAAATAAATAAATAATACGTAAACGCGACCGCCTCATTAAACGTATTAATACTCTTCAGATCAAACAAGGCTGGGACAGATGGCGATACCACAGAAACAAAATAGCTAAGCTGACAAGGCATCTAAAACAGCAAAACATGTTCTCGCAGACGGACGTTCTCTTAGAAAACAAATTGATATCATACAAGTACATACCAGGGAATGATTCAGAAGATGATAGACAAAATTCGCGATGAAAATAGACCACCCCGAGTTGCTCCTGATGGAAGCATATTAACAAAGGATCTGGATAAGGCAACATATTGAAACACATTAATTACTTCGTAGTTACAGACTGATCAAGCAAACGTACCCACCATCTAATCAACCAACGAGAATCGACTCTACCGACACCGAATTAAATCACTGTGTCTTAATTTGATATGCTACGTATACTAAATTCCTTAAACTCGAATATATCCTCAGACGGCGATGAACTCCCAGCTGGGCTTCTAGAAATGACAGCCGTCATAATCGCAGAACCCCGTTCTAGAGTTTTTAAAATGTCTAACCAGGCCGATGTCTTCCCAAGCTCTTGGAAAATCGCTAATGTCAAACCAATTTTCAAAGGCAAGGGATCGACTTCAGACGTCAGACATTATCGGTTAAATAGCCTACTGTCCTGTCTTTCCAAAATTATCCCAAAAGTTGTATTTCAGTGTGTGTATCACCATCTGACTGTACACAACTTACTGGCAAGAAGAGAAGATGCCGACAAGAACACGGAACACAGGTACAGCTTTTCTTCGCACGCACAATTTGCATAAATCGCTTGACTTGTGATTCGATTTCACAGCTATTCACTTAAACATCTCACGCTATTTTGACAAAATATGCCACACGTAGTTTCCTTTTAGAAATGTCGACAGGAATTTAGCCTGATTGCCTCACTCCTAAACTAGCGGAGGCAATCAGGAACAAAATAGCTAAGCTGACAAGGCATCTAAAACAGCAACACATGTTCTCGCAGACGGACGTTCTCTTAGAAAACCTTTTACCTCTCTGACAGAAGACAGCGGGTGGCAGTGGGCACCAGTTTCTATCCGATGCTAACAACCAACGACGGATACCCTCAGAGATCGCTACCCGGCCCGCTGATTGTTCTTCTCTATCTCAATGCTCCCTCTCTCTCTCTCTCTGAGCGAACGACAAATGCTTTATTGTGTTGCACTGATGACACTTTCCAATACGCCTCACAGAAGACCGCCACCGTCTCAACGACACAGCGAACCATGCAGCGTGACCTGGACGAAAAAGGGCAAATATGGATTAACATGGATGATCACTTTTAGCTTGTCGAAAAAACTACAGCAAACATTTGCGCACCAAACATCAGGAAGCTCGCCAAGATTGACCTTGATGGAAATGAAATACCAGTCGTCCAAAAGCATAAACACTTGGGCATTATTTTCTCGAAAGACCTAAGCTACAATGAGCACATCAACGACATTACATCAAAAGTCAACACGACTCTGAGCTCCCTCTAACCCCATTCTGCCTCATATTTACCGAGATCAATCATCGACCAATTTCTACACGACTTATGTGCGACCTTGCTTTGACTACTGCGACGTGATATATGACGGACTAATCACAACCCATGCCAGGCTGAGACTGGAACGACTACAGACGAGGGCTGCCGAGCTGACCACTGGTCCGCACTTGAGAACATCACCGGAAAAAAACTAAAGACGGATTCGGAATGAAATTCTTTGCACACTCGCTGCAAAATCCATACAATAATATTTCTCCACACATCATACGTATCTAAGTAACATTCAAAAATATGTTTAAAATATCATCCTGGTGCACAAAGCAACGACGCCAACCTCATACTGAGGAACGCAACAAACGTACACTGAGCCAAGAAATAGGATATCTGGCTATAACAACTCACTCCTTCCTTTTACAACTAAGGCTATGGAACCAGCTACCGGGTGACATAATAGGGCTCAGACCGGCCCCATTTATTCAAGAAAAACCGGAGATTTTCGGGGTGCTAACCGCAGCAACATTTTATTCCGTGGGTACAAAGGTGGCTAACACTTTTCTAGCGAAGCTACGACAAGGTATGTCACAGCACAGTGCTCACGCCTACCTCATGCAACAATCAAATGTGCTTGTACTGTGTCCATCGTAACGAAACCAAAACCCACGATTCCTGACAATGCAAATTATGCATCCAACAGAGAAACATTCTTTATGCATCTCCTTCACGTGTTTTATGCCGTACCTTTCACATTCTCCCTGCATCCAAGCTCGTTAGAATCGTCCAATGGAATAAGTCAACGAGAGGTTCGAGCGGCGCACTGGCTATTCATCATTATATTCTTGGAACGAGAAGGTTCCTAACAAATCAGTTATAATTTTGTTTAAACAATAGTACACTTGAAGTTAAAACGTGGAGCGTCCTGACTCGGTGTCGTCGGCGGTGTTGGTTGCGGCTTATTTTGCGACTTCAGCGGCCGCAGCCGACTTATGGCGGCCAATTTTGAGAATTTGGTTGGCAAGCGGTGCCGAGACATCAGCTCGTGTGAGGTAATGCACCAATTGTCGGAAACGTTTAGCTTTGATTCATGGTATTAGTTATAATTGATGATGATGACCAACTCGCGGAAGATGTCCTATACCTTCAGGATGCTTCCTGCGCTGAGGTGATTAGGAGTCAAATATCCAGATTATCAGATTATGTATCCAGAAGATCATGACAAAGTGACGACGATACCGTGAGAAGTTGGTTATCTATGGCCTTTAGCACGCACAACGGAAGGGGTGGAGCGGAATCCGTCCACCCCTCCTGTTTTTCCACGATATCTCCTAAATGGGCAATGATATTGGAATGAAATCTTGTTACTGGAAAACATTGGTTTTGTATATCAACTTAACTTGATATACACGCACACATGTTTATATATATATATATATATATATATATATATATATATATATATATATATATATATACATAATTATATATATATATATATACAGAATTCGTTCGTGAACATAGGAACTGCAGTGGTACAAAATTGACCGACCGACCGCTGAGCGTTCAAGGTCATAAAGGTTTCGTCGGTGCGGCGGAGCAGCGGCGCAGTGCGGCAGCCGGTCTCGACCTCATTTGACCGTGCAGACATTGACCCAGGGCCATACAATTTATACTGAGCTGAGTTGACTACAGCCGTAATATGCCCTTCAAATTGTGCTCATCTACCTTCGGTGGTTTCCGAGATGTTAGGTGGGAATCCGCTCCCCCCCCCCCCCTCCTGTGAGCTTTATGTGAGAGGCCCTCCGGTGCGCGTGCTGAGCGTGACGCTGTCGGCCAGGCAGAATAGCCGCCGGGCGTCATCTGACGAAGGGCGCGCCCGTCGGCGCTGGCCGACCCCGACTATTATGCCCAGCTCTCGCGCGTCGTCGGGTCAGCGACCGTGACTGTGACGCGGCGCGCGCGCGTGCGCGGCACGCCCGCATGATTCACCGGCAGGCGCGGCCAGCTCCGGGTTCGGCTCATGTGCCAATAGCCGGCGGGCGGCGCGGCCGCCTTGCCGGCCAACTCGGCAAATGCGCCGCGTCGCTCGGACGTCACCGCCAGCCGTTTGCGGCGGACAAACGTCACGTGCTTGAGTGGGAGGGAGGTCAACGAGACGGGATGAGGAGCATGACTCGTCGCGTCCAAACTAGGCACGCTTTCGCATGGTTCAGTTTCGAGTTTGAAGTTGGATTAGGACTGCTGTGTTTCGTAGAGCGTCCAGAAAAGCTAATCACTCTTCCGAAACGTTCTATCGGAATGCATTATCGGCATGTCGGCACATTTCGCATTAAGACGTCGTGCAGCTTTTGTCGGATTTTCATTCTAAACCGTGCCCGAATTCCACTTCATGTTCAATTTTACTCCAAGTTATAACAAGCCAAGACATGCATAGGCATGATTCACCAGTTGCATTAACATGAGTGAATAACTTCTGCCGACTGCATGGCGCTGACGAAATGAACATGGCGGAAGTGCATCTGAATGAGCGGCTGATGCACCTGATGGCCAGGCAATCCGCGGATGTCTTCCCAGATGTGTCATGTCACGCTAACGTCATACATAAACATCATAGGTGACTAAGCTGTTGAATGGTGTTATGTGTTAACACTAAATGCCAGTTGCATGCAATGTAAATTGCGTGGTTATTCACCAACTATGAATTTCTTGAATAATCAGCAATGATCAACAATACACTGTTGAACAATTAGTTCCTTCAACCCTCATTCAACTCTCCAACAATCACTAAGTCACAACATGTATCACACCCAGCACGTTGCGTTGCATTCGTTTGCGGCCAGCTGACAGAACTTCCTGGCACATCGGCAGTGGCACAGCCAGGATTTTCTCGAGAGAGGAGGGGCAGACCCCCGAAAATGTGATGAAATAGAGAAAACTTCCGTCGCGTGAAGTACGGCGAAAATGTATACCTTCGCGTAGTGAAAATCTCACAAGTTTTCCTTTGTTCTAGTGTATTTTTGGGTGCCAAGGGGACGCGCTGCCCTTGGCTGCGCCTCTGCACACCGGTCTCCAGACGGCAGTGACCCGTTCCTGGAGATCCCATGTCACTCCGGATAACACGGAATGACTGATTTCACACGTCAGTTACAGTCATCACTTTTCCAAGCGTACAGATTCAGAGACCCAAATCAGGTTAAGGTAGTGAAGGGCAGAGTCCAGGTCAACATTCTAACGTGGATATGGAATTGCAGCATTTCGGCTCTTTCCCCTGCATGGCGAGGTTTCATTCTAAACATGTCCATCCCACACCTCGCATAGCCTTCACGGTTTCCTCTGAGGTAAATCGAGCTCAATTTATCGTATCGCTTTGGTCTAGCGAGTTCAATTTCTAAAAATAAAGTTTTTTTCTTCTTTTTTTCCTAAATCTTTAGCGGAGGCAAAGTGCCATCTGCTAGAGATTGGTACGTTAAAGAAGGAATTACGTTAATCCGGCTTATGTGACATCCGGTTATATCAACTAGTCAAGAAAGGAGAGACGCCGTCAAACAAGAAACATGGCGTAGAGGGACGATACACGTATTGCATACTGGTACATGTTCAGACATACATACATACAGACACTCATAACAATGGAAGGACATTTGGAGGGTGGACAGCTTCACAACCTACGGAGAGGCTCCACTTCCCACCTGCAACCTGGATGGCGAAGCGGAGGCCTGTCACCCAGAGCGAGTCGTGGGATTCAGGCCTGACCTTGTATGTGTAGGTGTATGTTTAAGTTAAAGTTTGGAAACCCCTAAAAAGGGGGAAACCAAGCTGCTTGGAAAACCCGTAGGTAAAAAACCAAGCGCAATTTAAAGGGAAATCCGTCCGTATTAGCCAAATTGGATCGGATCCTGTCTACCTAGTGTGAGATAACCTACATGTATGTGTTTTGCGACATCGGAGAGGAAGAGATGTGGAGCGGAGTCATACAGCCAGTACGGAGTGTGGCGCGTGTCTTATAACTTTTAACTTAACATCAGGCTAGCTTGGATCAGGCAAATGCAACGGAGGTTTTATATCAGTTCGGAGAGTTTGGTGTTCTGGAGGAAGCGGAAGAGTAACTCGAGGAGTGCCGGGTGGTCATTCCCGAGGAGAGCTGGAAGCGAAAGTTGTGAATGGATCTTGGTGAAATACTGGATGATATAGCGACGGTGAGGAGCATATGCTGGACAGTCAAGAAAGATATGGGTGACAGTAAGGCGTACGTGACATGTGCTACAAAGTGGAAGGCGGTGAGGTCTATTAAAAATATAATCATGTGCCAATTTGGTGTGTCCCAGGCGAAGTCTGGCGAGTGCCACCTCGCTCAGACGAGTGTGCTGGTTGGAGGAGGGCCAGCTGGAGAGTGTGGGCTTGATGGTGTGCAGGTGTGTGGTGTTGTGTGGCCAGCAGGCCTGAATATACTTTTTAAACAGATTATTTGTGAGGGATAAAAGATCCCCGGGGGGCACCGGAGATCCATTGTTATCGGGGAGGTCGATCGCCGCGCGGGCGAGACCATCAACCCGTTCATTTCCCAGGATGCCCCTATGTCCAGGGATCCAGAGCAGGGTGAGTTGAAGGTGTGTGTGGTTGGCATTGTAGAGGTGTCGGATGGCGTGGAGCGTGGGGTGTGTGGTGTTGTGTATTGCGGCGAGGGCGTCCACGGAGGATCGTGAGTCAGTGCATATTGTAGTAGGGGTAGTGATGTGTTGCGCAGTGATGTGTTGTAGGCAAGTGAGTATGGCGACTAGTTCTGCTGTGTATACCGAATGATGAAGTGTTAATTTGGTTTGACCAGTGTCGGGCCCACCGCAACAGGCGGCTCCCGTACCATTGCTGGTACGTGAGCCGTCCGTGTAGAAGGTGTGTTGTGGGTGGGCCTCTTGATATTAAAAAAACTTAATTTGTACTTCGATGGGGGTGAGCAGGATTTTATTTTGCCGAAAGAGATACTCGAGTTTGGGGTGTTTCATGTGCCAAAATGGGAGAAGGGGGGGAACCCGGTCAGGGCTAACCTCCAGAAATTTCAGTGTGGATGTGAGAACCTGCTTAAGTGAATGGCAATGCTGTATTTATTTTTGTTTTTGGAACGCCGAACCGAGGGTTTATATTTGAAGGAGGTTTGGAGGGGGATAATTTGATCGCAATAACGGAGTGGTGTGCTAGGTGGGATATGCCTGGGGAGCCGGGAAAAGAGCATAGTGACTGATTTCGTGGGGGAGATCTGTAGCCCCCAGAGGGAGTAACATGAATCAATGTGATTCATGGCTAGTTGTACAAAGTGATTAGCTGAATCTGCCGATGGGTGTGTACACCAAATAGCCAAATCATTGGCATAGAGATAATATTTTAGAAGGGGAGAAATTAGGGGAAGTTTTTCTAATACGTCGTTGATCACAATAAGGAGAGTTGGAGATAGGACGCTGCCTTGCGGGACGCCTTGGTCGAGAGTGTGGGCCGGGAATGAATGTTGCCGCAACGGACGACGAAGGAGCGATTTTCTAGAAATTTGGTGATAAAGGTGGCCATTCTGCCCTTGATACCAATACGGTGTAATTTAATTCGAAGGGCAGAACTATGTACTTTGTTAAACGTGGATTTTAGGTCTAAAAAAAGGGCGATGGTTTCGGATTTTTTCCCGAAACCACGCTGGATTGAGTCCACAATTTCGATCAGGTTGTCAGTGGTGCTTCGCCTTGGGCGGAAGCCGCTCTGAAAGGGGATGTAATTTTGTTGTGTTCGAGATAGACTCTGATTCGTCCATTGACCATGCGCTCAAAAATTTTGCAAGCACAACTAGTGAGAGAGATAGGACGATAGCTAGAGGGAAGATGTCGAGGTTTGGAAGGCTTAGGTATAGGGATAATGATACTAGTAGACCAAGAGGGTGGAAAAGTGCCGTCAGTCCATAATTGATTTAGCGCCGAGAGGAGGTTATCTTTACCCGAGTCGGAGAGATTTTGAAAGAAGAGATATGTCAAGTGATCAGGTCCAGGTGACCTATTGGATACCTTGGAGAGGGATAATTTTAGTTCATAGGGGGTAAAGGGTGCGGTGTAGGGTTCGGTGTTGTCTGAGTCGAAGTGGCAAGTAGCGAGGGTGTCGCGAAGGAATACGGTGGTGTGCTGTGAGTATTGAGTGTTGGAAGATACGTCAGAGTAATAGGTGGCGAAGTGTTCCGCGACGGCTGTGGGCTCAGCTATGTGCTGTTGGTTAATCGTCAGTTGTGGGAATTCGCGATGTGGGGCTCTGCCATTCGAAAAGGAGCGAAGTTGGGTCCAGATTTGGGAGATGGGGGTGAAACGGTTGAAAGTGTTCGAGTAGAGTTGCCAGCTGTGTTTCTTGGCCGAAAGGATAGTTTGCTGACAACGTAGTTTTGACTCGCGGGCTTCTACCATGTTTTGTAAGGTGAGGTTTTTCCGAAATTTCCGCTCAGCCCGCCGCCGTGAGGCGACGGCTCGTTTGCACTCGTCGTTCCACCACGGCACGGATTTACGGTCGGGTGGGCGACGAGTTTTGGGTAAGTACTTTTCCGCCGCGAGTAGTATGGTATTGAGCAATGCCGAAATTGGGGGGTTAGACTGGGGTGGGATAAGATTATCAATTTCCTGGGAGAAAGATGGCCATTTCGCTGTGCGAACGTTCCAGATGGGCATAAATAAACGGTCTCTAGACGGGGCTGAGCGTTCGAGGGTGATGTGGATGGGAAAGTGATCACTAAAGAGGGGGTCGGGTTGAACGTGCCAGGAGAAAGGGGGTGAGATAGAAGCCGAGGCTAGGGAGCGGTCAATGGCAGACGGGCGGAACGGGGCGATGTCTGTGTTGTGTGTGGGTGTTTGGTCGTTTAAAAAGACCATGTTGTGGGTGTTGAGGAGTGTTTCAATATGGTGTCCACGCTGGGATGTGGTGTGACAACCCCATGCCTGGTGGTGAGCATTGAGATCGCCCAGCACCAGACAGGGGTGTGGGAGAAGGCCAAAGAGAGTGGTTACAGAAGATAGAGATAGTGTATGCGTAGGAGGAAGATAAAGGGAAAGTACAGTAAGTTCTAGTTGTGCAATTTGAACGGATACTGCAATAAAATTTAGGTCATTGGGAATGGAGATAGGGCGATGGAGAAGGGTGTTTGAGACGAATAAGGCTACCCCGCCGCCGCGGGATGTATTGTTTCTGTTTTGGGAATAAAGAGTATAACCGAAGATGTTAAAATTATACGGATCATTGTCGCGCCATCTAGTCTCCTGAACGGCGGCAATCAATGGTTGATTTCTGATGATATATTCCTTGAATTCTGCCCAATGGGATATGAGTGACCTCGTATTCCATTGGAGCAAAAATTCAGTGGTGGGTGTCTGCATTAGTGATGTGTTGTGTAGTGATCACGCCCTCGCAGGCGTGGTGTGACGGGGAAAACAAAGCGGAATCGTCCGTTTCGTATGAAACGGACGATCCAGGTAAAGTGGAGGCCTGTTCTGGATCCTCGGGTGGTTCAGGGCACGGGGACCGGGAGCGATGGCGGGACTCCGGGGACTGAGAGGGGAGGTGGCGGCACTGAGGGGGCGGGGTGGACGAAGCCCTTGCCTTTGCTGGCGGGGTGGCCTGGTGGCGGGAGGGGGGGGGGCGACAAAGTGGCCCGCGGCTGGGTGCGTGGCCTGAGGCGGAACGGCCTGTTGTTGGTGAGGGTTCCGGATGTCAGAGGGTCCGGCGACGGGGGCAGGACGCATGGGCGGCGGGGGTACGTCCTGGGGACAGAGCGGGGGCCGGGGGACGGAGGGGCCCGCTAAGGGGGCCAGGCGAGAGGCCAGGGGCAGGGGAGGAGAGGGTGGGCTGGGGTCGTACGGTCCAGCCCGAGGGGGGGCGAGGAGCCGCCTCGGCAGGGGTCGGCCACAGGGGGGCCGAGCGGGGCCGAGCCCACACCATCGGTGGTGTAGGTGGAGAGGAGACTCGCGCGGTGAGTCGACGCTGCTGGCGCTCCTTGGCGTCGAGCCATGCCGGGCGCCGGGGGATGAGGCTGCGTGGGGGCCCATGCAGGACGCGCATCGAGGGGCCTCGGAAGCACAGGTGTCTGTGGGGTACCCCTCGGCACGGCGCCCACAGACGGGCTCTCTGGCGCGACAGGCCTTGCCTAAGTGGCCATACTTTTGGCAGAAGCCACAGCGGGACGGGGGCGGGGTCCAGGGGCAGAGTCCGATGCGCAGGTAGCCGGCCATGATGTAGGCGGGCGGGGTCTGGGTCCGGAAGCCCAGCTTCAGCACCGGGCCGGGGCGGGGACGGCGGCCGAGGCGGGTGACCTCACACACGCCCTGGGCCTGCAGCTCGGCCAGGAGCTCCTCCTCGGAAATCTCCGTTAGCTCGGGGGCATATGCCGTCATGTGAGTCAGGTTCAGCCGGTCCGCCGGTTCCACCTTGCCTGGGCAGTCCATGAACCTCTCCAGGTTCATGAGCTGCCGGGCCTGGGAGGCCTCCCTGACACGGACAAGGAGGGCCCTGGAGCGGAGGACCTTGGCGGACGCCACTTCGCCTGTCCATCTGTCCAGGTGACTGGCTATCCCAAAGGGGGAGGTGCGGGACCACGAGCCCTCCTTCTTAGTCACTAGGATGAAGGACTCCCCCTCTGGAGGGTCGCGGGAAGGGGGCAGGCGGGTTCCAGGCTAGGGCCGGGGGCCTCCGTCCTCCTGGTGGGGGTCCCGGGCATACCGGGGCAGGGCGGGTGCGCTTACACCAGAGGGGAGTGGGAGGAGTGTACGTGTGGATAAGGGCGCCCTGAGGGGGTGCAAGCAAGAAAGGCACCCTGAAGGGATGCTGCAAGGAAAGGTGTGAAGAGAGCTGGCGTGCGAAAGGGGAAGAAAGACACAGAGTTTTGGAGGGATGGGAAAATCGGTCAGAGGCGGGGGCAGTCACGCTCAGCGAACGCAGTCACGCTCAGCGAACGCTAGCCCGATCCATTGAAACAGAAAGTTACCTATGACCGATTCTAACCTATAGGGAGGGATGGGATACAAACAGTCGAGGCTGGCCGCCGGTACAACTCGGTTTCCCGACGGTGACCGAGAGCACCGCTAGGCCGAGAGGGAGTGGGAGGGGAGCTGCGACGGCTAATCCGACGAGAAACCGACTAGTGGCGTCGGCCGGCTAATCCGGCTGACAACCGACTAGTGGCTGAGGGGGCGGAGCTTCCCGTAGATGTCCTGGAAAGGACACCTACGAGACAGCTGGAAAGGGCGGGTGGGGACTGGAACGGCGGACAGCTTCTAAGGCTTAATCTCTGGTGGTTGAGTCAAAATAAAGCACGTTCTGTCAAGTCTTTATGCACAGATGTCGGACAAAATATATATGTATGGCAGCATCTTGTGTACATTGCGTATCAAAAGCATCTTGCACAGCGTCCAATTGACCCTTCAAGACGCAAATTTTATATTGAAAATGGACACTGATAGATGACGCAATGACTTCCTGCTTGCAGACACCACCCACACAGAAGCTAAATACACCACTCACACCACCCACACAGGAGCTAAAGTCACCACCCACACCACCCACACATAAGCTAAATACACCACCCACACCACCCACACAGGAGCTAAAGATACCACCCACGCCATCGACACAGGAGCTAAAGACACCACCCACACCACCCACACCACCCACACAGGAGCTAAAATTGTCGCCTGACGTGTGGTAGACACCACCCACACAGGAGCTAAAATTGTCGCCTGACGTGTGGTAGACACCATCCACACAGGAGCTAAAATTGTCGCCTGACGTGTGGTAGACACCACCCACACAGGAGCTAAAATTGTCGCCTGACGTGTGGTAGACACCACCCACACAGCAGCTAAAATTGTCGCCTGACGTGTGGTAGACACCACGCACACAGGAGCTAAAATCGTTGCAGTGTGACTTTTAGATGTACTTTGAAACATTTTTTGTCATGAACAAACCGTAGAAGATACAGTGAAAAATAAAAAATGAGTGCATAAACAAGTCATCAAATACAAATTTAAAAATTACAAACTGACCGCATGGCATGTCTCTAGGTTAAGCGGGGTTTGTGTTAAGGATAGCTTTCCGACTAATTATATTTGTCTTCAAATACAAATCAGAACATATGCAAAGACAAATGATGTCATCTGAAAGTGTCTCAAGTTCCAAATCCATATCACTGGTCAGATAACAGGCATGACCTAAAATGTCCGAACGCGAATGTATCGCAGCCGCTCTGGAGGCCAATATAAGACTATTGTGTAGTACATGATGCAGGCTAAACCAACCAAATTTTGCACGCCGATTTGGTTTCCGATGTGACTAAAGCACGCAAACTAGATTTTAAAGTTGTGAATGGAAATGGGAAGATATAACATGTGAAAATTATATTTTCTCAATTTTTTTCCTTGAATGAGAACATCTTTGGCTTTGTTTTGGTGACCCTCGTTCTGGTGACACTTGGTGACAACAGGCGATACCTTTTGACGTGGTGACGTCAAGCCTGGTACATGCCACAGCATTGAGCCGAACTCAGATGCGGTCTGCCGTGATCAACACGCACTCCAATGCAGCAATCCAATGCATGCTATCATCCATATAGAAGATGATTATTAGTGCAACATTGCAGACTCATGTCATACGATGCACACTGCCATGTTCGACATCGCCGACGACACGAGACCTAACCGGAGCGAAAATAGCTTCATTTTGATTTCTCACCATCGATAGTGCCAGAATGATGTTCTGATGTCAACCATGGTGTGACTGGCGAGAGTTCGATGATCTCATCTGCTATTCAACGATGCGGGCTGCGAGATCAAATGAGATTCAGACAGGCCTGCGCGAGCCCGAGCTCCGGTCTACGGTGCCTAGTTTGCGACTCAGTCTTAATTAGATTCGGCGCGGCAGCTGCACCTGTCGATGTTCGACTTGTAAGGAAATCAGTGACTTGGAGATCCCTTGAAGATCCCTCGTTGATCAGAAACGAGTTCCATTTAAATTGCATTGGTTTAGCTCGGCATTGCCCGGGAAGGGGGATTGGATCTGCCCCCTTCGCCCGTCCTGTCAAACACTTGCGATAACTTGAAAAAGCGTTGCTATCTGTCCACGGCATTTTCCATTTCACTGTCACTTGATGCATTGTGCGTCTTTTGTCACAGGAACAACTGTATGATCATGATAGGTCAGACGTGAGTGACGTCAGAGTGGCGTCATGTTTGCCGGTTTTTGACAAAAACGTATCAGTGCACACAAATTGACATATAAACAGAACAAATGAAGGCATTTAATTTACACAGAGGAACCGAGAGACCGTTACTAGATACTGAACATGTTATGTCATTGTTTTGCTTAATTTTTCGCTTTGAATTTCTGTCAAATTAATGTAATGCAAAAATTAATATTAAAATATTCTCCAAATTTTGCCCATAATATCAACATTTCGAGAAACAAAATTCAGCAAATTGTCCAAGAAATGACTATGAAGAATGTTTGTGCCAGATGCTATGCATTTATCTATGCAAATTAATGTATGTACCTGTAGATGTACCACAGTGTACGGCGTTGGTGCGACGCGTCGCCTACATGCCGCAACGCTGTGGCAGCAGGGCAGATCGGCAACCGCGGGAAAAGGCCCTAGCACGCACTCGAATATTTCCGCCAGGATACAATTTCTGATGTTCTCCGAGACCGCACGCCACGGTGTTATCGATTGACATTTTCAGTTATGAAATCGGCCGAACCGTTCCTAGGAAAAACAGGTGTGGACAACATCCGCACCGCCCGGCCGGTGGTATGCGGCGGAGGATCCCCGTCAATGTCGGGTCGTCAATGTCGTCGATCGCCTGCTGGTGTGGCCGGACAATCCACCTCCACCGTTGTTGTTATTGGGGGGCATGAGGGTGGGGCTCTTGAAAGCCCCCTCCCTTTAATTTCTATTCTATGTAAGTCATGATTGTTTATTGTTTATTGTTTATTGTCCACAATCTCCAACAGCATATTGTGCCCTTTACAGGAGAAGTCATTAGCTAAAAAGCGTAAACAGAACAGGTGAACAGTTTTCAATTCAAACAGGTAAACGGCTGTTAAAAATGCATCGATTCCCGATGGCTACGCGGCTCAGATGTGAGCGTGTGACGCAGCGCAGTACCTGACCACCTGCGTCTTAAATGCATTCAGCGGGTTCGTGAATATGTCCGCACTTGGTGTCATCGCTAAAAAAAATCGTTTCTCGTAATAATCCGCTAAATAAGCCACACCTAATGGTCTCTACACGTGTATACGGTACAGGAAATAAAACAGGTTGCCTATTTCTCCTGACTGGGACACATAATCAAAAGTTCTCCAATAACACTGATGAGTCCGTCATACCACATAAAACGTTTCGTAAGAGCATGATGTCGAACTGTACGCGATGAGTGGACACAGACATGTTATAAAAGCGGAGAAGGTCCTGATATTGCAGAGATTCCTGTCGTGGTGTGTTACTACAGTGTTGAGCTAGCCACATTACAAAATGTTTGTTTTACCTTGTCAATCCTGGTCAGATGTGTTGTGGCTGCGCCTGCCCAGATGACGGAGCAATACTCAAGGCGAGACCTAATGTTCGCGTTATATGCCGCCAACAGAGCAATTTTCGAGAATTTGCTACCAGACACTCCTGCTTGCATTGATCTAAAAAACAGTCCGAGAGCTCGGTTCGCAGATGACAAAGTTTTCGCCACATGCTGTGCGAATATCAATTTACTGTCCAGGTGCACACCCAGGTCTCGCATCACAGTATCACGCTGCATCGTTGAATCGTGCACCTCGTGCATCGTGCAATCGAAACGCACAGGAGTACGACGGAGAGTCATTGTGAACGACCTGCATTTCAGAGGGTTCAAGGACAGCATCCAGTCTGCGGACCACTTGCAGAGGGAATCAATATCCCTCTGCAGGCGGGTCGCGTCGTCCACAGAAATGTTGACGTCATCAGCAAACATCAGACATTCCGAGTCAGTCCTGGATGGCAGGTCGTTCACAGACAGGGCAAATAACAGAGGGGCAGCAAGCTCCCTTCCGGTACACCGGAAGTGACGTCAGCCCAGTCCGAGACCGCCCCGTTGACTATCACCCGCTGCCGGCGACCAGTCAGGTGTGAGCGAATCAGAGAGATAATTTTGTCTCAAACATGATATGCATTTTCGAGCTTGTATAGTAACAGCTTATGGTTGACACTTTGGAAAGCCGACGAGTAGTCCGCATAGATTGCATCTGTCTGGTAACCAGCAGCGACAGAATCCCAGGCGTGTCTCAAGCAAACTGCCAGGTTTGAAACGCATGCCTTTTTGGAATAAAACCGTGCTGGGTGTCAGTCAGTACTGGCAAAATGTGAGGACTCAAAACATTGTAAATGTTTTTATTTCTTCTAAAATCTTGCCACACAGGCAAATAAGTGACGCGGCTCGGTATTTTTTCGGAATATTGGTGTGATGTTTGCTATTTTCCACCGGTTCGGAAATTTTCCCTGACTGACAGAAAGGCTACAAATTTTGTGCAGCGGAATGCATAATTGGTCAGCACACTCTCAGAGGATTCGGGCGCTGATATTATCTGGTCCACATGCTTTGTGCGGGTCAAGTCCAATGATAATAGTGTGGATTTGTTCTTATGAGGGCCGAAAGTCTGTAAGATTAGACAATCCGTAGTCCTGTAATAGTGGGCACCGGGATACATCCCGTGCTGTGAACTTGGCTGAAAAGGCGCTGTTCAGCAGGTTGGCGCGTCCAACGTCATCGCTGATTAACATGTTTCCGTCTAGCAGAGACGGAACGGAACCACTCCTTTTAAAACATTTCGAAAATGTTTGGGTGACAGTATCGCTTTGGGTTCGTCTTAAAATCCTCCACTAGTTCCCTCAGATAACTGCAGTAGCTGCGTCCGATCAGACGTTTGAAGAAGATCAGACGTCTGTAAAATCGCGCCAAATGACACTGTCACTCGGGTGCCTTTTCATCCGACGATGAGTACATTCTTTCGTGGCTTGTGCGCGCCCGGCATCACCGTCAAACCAGGGCATGATGCAGCCACATGATGAAGTGCAAATTGCCGTGAGAAAGCTCTGGTCAAGGAGAACCCGGCGGATACCTCAGAGTTGTACCTTGATCGATAGCGGGGTCACCTGAGGTCATATTGGGTAACGATACGGACCTCGAATTAAATCACTGGAAATGAATTTTAAAAAGGCAGAGCTTGTTTCCTTTTGGCATTGTCTTTTTTAGCGACTTAACATAGATTAACGTATGTATATTGATCACAGTAAAATGGTGCAGACGAGGTAGGTACGGTCGGACACGAATAAAGCTTGAAAGCAGGCTTTCACTTCCGAACTATGCACGTCAGAGACATGGGGAAGATGTCGCTGACAAGCCAAGGCAGCCTAGAGCTCATATCACAAATTATTTCTTAATTGTCTGTCATGCTGAGGTTACTGAAGGTCATAGTAGGTGAACCTAGTGCCATACATTTGATGTTAATAAATGGCTGGAAAAATATGAACATATATGTATCCGGTCTTATCAACGAAACTCTTACACCAATATGACCCGCCCTAGGTCAATGACCTTTGATAACCGTGATCTAAAAGTAGCACGAAATACGCAAATCAAACGCATCAGAAGACATTGCAGATGTTGTGTCACTGCGTCTACTCATTTGGCCGCTATCCCGAAAAAGAATCTGATGGTGGCCTCGAGAGAGCCCAGCCATCGGCCCGGCGAAAGTTAACACGCAACGTCCCGGTGTTGTCCAGTCGCGTTCTCCGATCAGGGGGAAATGTCAAAAAGGGCACACAGTCACGATTTGCTGTCACGGTTGGGGGTTGGCGACCCGACTGGGATGGGGAGAGTGCCGCATTTAACTTGCTGCCAACGAGTTCCAAGTATTTGTGCCCTGCCCAACAAATTCTGAGCTGTGTCCAGATGTGTTCGGCGATGTATGCACCCGCTGCACCGAAGTCGCCCAATGCCGAGACCGGCCCTGCTCGAGCTCTGCCAGGCAGCCGGCGAGAGTCGCTTCTTGTCGGAACTTGTGGCCGCGCTTCCACGAACCGCCCGAAGTCAGCGCGCGCGCCGACCTGCCGGCTGACGTCATAGTGTTGCCGCCTGACTGCACCCTGCAGTCGGATGACGTCATAGTGGCGCCACCGTCCGCTAGGGGACAGGTTAGGGCTTTTGGTGGACATTTGTTCCGCGCACGCACCTACTAGCAGTACGTGTAGTGTAGTACACATATCTGGAGTACATTTGTGGCAGTCGGAAAGATGTCTGATAAGATATCAGGTTGAAATGTCGCATTCACATAGATGATACTGTTGAACTGGGTGGTGCTGGATGATGACACTGCTGATACACGGCTGAAGGAGGCTCGTCCTGGCCGCTTATCAGCACTTTTGTAGACGAGCCACATCGATCGCGGGGGGCGTACAGGAGATGCAGACCCGCCTTGTCAGGGCGGGTTCCATCGCATCCCTGAGATCAGCGCTCTACCAACTGTGAGCTAGCCAGGCGGCGAGCCGCAATTCCTCATGCCATATATAGTGTATGGTTGGCTCAGTGTCACACTTCTCGTTGACTGTGCATAATCAGAAGACAAACTGTTTGTTCATGACGAGCGAGGATCATTAGTTTCAGAATCGCCAGATTTAAAACGAAGATTCGTCCGTGCACATTGCGATACATTGTGTATTTACCAATTGCGATGCATATAATGCATTAAGCTATTTGCTGCATTCCATTTTAAAAAAAAATCATGTCAGCTAACAATATAGCTAAATGTAAGCATTCCAGTTCCGGAAAATATTAATGTGTCATATGGAGGTGTGTCTCATTCACAACTACAGCTTAGCTTGGACCACTGCGGGTGATGTGCTTTTTTACTGCGGGACTTTCCATTGTTTTGGTGGAAATATATTGTTTGCAAACAAAGCACACGAACGCATCACCGCCCACATTTGCATGCAGAGTCGCGAATTGCATGCAGAGTCGCACAACTTAATGGTCTGCTCACCATTTTTTTTATTGAGTGTAGTACCTGCCCTTGACATGGGTGGTAATGTTTGTGAAGATACCAGCCCAATAATGGTAGCAAAAGATAGTATTTAAATTGTCAATAATCAAGAGGATCCCAAAACGTTGACATGGGACACCTGTGCAACAACATAAGGATCGTCAACCATCATTTTTCGAGACATTCGCAATGAACACTGGTGTTCTAATGTTATATTCTTCTTCAGAACCGCTGGGAAGGGCTAGAATCTTATTGGGATGGCGCAAGAGAAAGTTGGGGTAACTTGAGCCATCCCCAAAGTGTACAAAACGACGCCTCTGGCTAAAGTGGAAAATGGAGATAAAAAATTGAAAAATGTACCTAAGCTCTGTGTCATTTCGTTTTATTTGAAAGCGTACATTGTTTAAAAAAACGAAACAGGGCAGGGTCTGTCAAGGTATTTTCAACGCCAATATTACCAAAAATTTCCCCATATCGCCAAGTAATTGTATGGCTCTGTTAAATGGCATGGTACCGCAATGGAAAAGCTGACATTGAGGTTCACATAGAAAGTCAACCAGACTGAAACTAGAAAGCTAGTAAAGTGCAATTCAGTGTTCGTATCACAAAGCTTCTATCCAATGCTATTTGGCCTCGTCTGTGTTCATGGACATGATCGAAACTTGCAATTGATTGGCGTGCTTTAGGTCAGTGATCATTGTCACAAAACATGATCGATATGCACACAACCTGTGACAGAAATCAGTGCAAAGTAGACAAAAGAGATGAAGAAAGCATGTCCATGAGGATTATGGTGTCGGTGCAAGACCAGGTAATCTATGGAGGCGAACAGCGAAGATGTTTATTTATCGGGGACCAGCAAAGCTTCTCTCGGCCTTTGACACAGATGCCACAAGCGCCCCATACGCTTGTAGTTCTGTGTTTTCTTATACCGTCAAGCCATGTTCTTCTGCATACATGACCTGGGAACTCGAGATCATCTGCAATGCAATCTGCATGGCACCCGCATGTACATCGCTGCATGGCTGACATATGACGTCATGGCTATTTAATGGGAAGATAGTACTATGAAAAAGGTAAAAATTTAACCTCGTCGTCCGGACGGGACGGCCGCCAGCCAGATGGGGAGCCAGATATCCACCGGCCAGGTGACAAAACCTCTGCCACGTCGGGGCAGGGGACGCCGCTGGCCTGTGGGGCAGAGCCCACCGAAGTGCCGTGCCCTCAGCACGACGTTCGGCTGCAGCAGCGGTATGCAGCAGTATGGCAGTATGGCAGTATGGCAGTGTGGCAGTGTGGCACTATGTCAGTGCGGCAGTATGTCAGTGCGGCAGTATGGCAGTATGCAGCAGTATGGCAGTATGGCAGTGTGGCAGTATGGCAGTATGGCAGTGTGGCAGCATGCAGCAGTATGGCAGTATGGTAGTATGGCACTGTCAGTGCGGCAGTATGGCAGTATGGTAGTATGGCACTGTCAGTGCGGCAGTATGGTAGTATGGTAATATGACAGTATGGCAGTGTGGCAGTATGGCAGTATGGCAGTATGACAGTATGACAGTATGACAGTATGGCAGTATGGTAATATGGCAGTATGGCAGTATGCAGCAGTATGCAGCAGTATGCAGCAGTATGCAGCAGTCTACTCTGCGGTGGGGCTGTCTGCGCCGGCCTCCTGGCTGCGGAGTCAGTGGCGACTGACGAGCGGGCCCGCCGTCAGCCGCCCAACAGCCGCCTGGCTCTCCGACCGGCATCTCCACATCCGGCACCGCCCGCCGTGCGGCCGCCGCCAGTGTGACCGTGCGGCCTGTCGCGACCAGCCGCGCGCGCCGTCCGCGGCTGACTTGCACGCGACACACGCCCCGCGACCCAAACGGGAGCCGACGGCGAGGAGGCGCGCGGCTGGAGGCGAAGCGGCGGGAAGAAAGAAGACCAGGAAGAAGAGCTTGAAAAGATCCTTACGATTACGATCGCACAGGTGATCAAGCACAGAAGTTGGCCGCCGCCCCATCTCCCTTCCCGCCTGCTGCGATTGAATATTGCCACAATATTCAATCGCCGCGTGGCCCTGCCCTCCCAGCTCTCTCGTAGGTGTCCTTACTAGGGCATCTACGGGAAGCTCCGCCCCCCGGGTGACGTCAGACGCCCGGACCACTAGCTGGTTGTCTGCCGGAACAGCCGGCCGACGCCACTAGCTGGTTGCTCGTCGGAATAGCCGACGCAGCTCCCCTCCCACTCCCCCTCGGCCCTGCGGCGCTCTCAGGGCACCGTCGGGAAACCGAGTTGTACCGGCGGCCAGCCTCGACTGTTTGTTTCCCAGCCCTCCCCATAGGTTAGAATCGGTCCTAGGTAACTTTCTGTTTTAATGGATCGGGCTAGCGTTCTCTGAGCGTGACTGCCCCCGCCTCTGACCGATTTTCCCAGCCCTCCAAACCACTGTGTCTTTCTCCACGCTTTCACTACAGGTCTTTTCACACCTTTCCTTATAGCACTCCTTCAGGGTGCCTTTCTTGGCCGCACCCCTTCAGGGCGCCCTTCCTCACAAACTCAAACATCTCACTCCCCTCTGGGGTTAGCCCCCCACCCCTGCCACGGCATGCCCGGGAACGCCCCGCCGCCCCCGGAAGCTAGTGAGCGCCGGACCCGCCTGGGAGCCCGCCTGCCCCCTCCCCGCGACCCCCCTGAAGGAGAGTCACTGATCCTAGTGACCAGGAAGCAGGGGACATGGGCACGGACGTCCCCATTCGCGATAGCGCGAGAAGTCGACCGGTGGACGGGCGGAGTCTCCACCGCCAAGGTCCTCAGGTCGGGGGCCTTACTGATACGAGTCAGGGAGGTATCCCAAGCGCGATCCCTCCTAAACATGAGTCAGTTCCTCGGTATCGACACCACCACCGAAATTGCGGACAGACTCAACACCACGTACATGACGGCTTATGCCCTAGTGGGCATCACCGAGGAGGAGCTCCTCACCGAGCGGTCCCCCAAGGGGTATGCGAGGTCCAGAGGCTCGGCCGCCGACCGGGACCGGTACTGAAGCTCGGCTTCAGGACCATGCACCCCCGCCCACATCATGGCGGGATACCTGCGGGTCGCACTGCGCCCGTGGACACCGCCACCCGCACGTTGCGCGTTTTGCCAACGATATGGGCACCTAGCGAGAGTGTGTCGCGCCCGGTCCCCAGTGTGTGGGCACTGTGCCGAGGGGCACCCGACCGACACCTGCACGAGTAGCGTGCCCTGTTGCGCCGCGTGCCAGGAGCCGCACCCTGCTTCCTCCCCCCGGTGTCCGGCGTGGCAGGAGGCCAAGGAGAAGGTGCAGCGCCGCCTCGCTCTGCAGCGCGGTCCTCCACCCCCGCCCACTCCACCCGTATGGAACCGGCCCCAGCTGGCCCCCCTGTGGCCGACCCCAGCGGAGGCGGCCACCCTCATCACGTCCCCATCGCCAGGACCATCGGAGACCAGGCCTTCCACCGCCTGCACAACTCCCCGTCCATCGTCCGGACGACCGGCCTCTGTCGCGGGCCCCAGCTCCGCCCGGCAACCCCTCCGTCATCAGGTCACCCAGCCCACCGAGGCCCAGGCTCCACCGACGCCGGCCCCTCGCCCCGACCTCGTCGAAGGTCCCACTGCCACCCGGCAAGCCCACGGCCACCAGGCAGGCTCGCCCACTGACGCACCGACCTCCCCAGCACAGCCCCCCCAGGGTCATCTCCCATCCCCACGTCCCCCCTCTCTGGGCACCCAGGGAGATTCGCTCTCCCGGTCCCCGAGCCCGGACCCCACTGGGGATCCAGAGCCCCTCTCAACATCACCAGGGTCGTCCGGCTCCTACGAGACGGACGACCCCATCACGCCCTCACCGCCACACACACGCCTACGAGGGCGTGATCACCACACAACACAACACTAATGCAGACACCCACCACTGAATTCTTGCTCCAATGGAATACGAGGTCCCTCATATCCCATTGGGCAGAATTCAAGGAATATATCATCAGAAATAAACCATTGATTGCCGCCGTTCAGGAGACCCGATGGCGCGACAATGACCCGTATAATTTTAATATCTTTGGTTATTCCCTCTATACCGACAATAGAAATTCCACACCCCGCGGCGGCGGGGTCGCCTTATTTATCTCAGACACCCTCCTTCATCGTCAGATCAACATTGTTAATAACCTAAATTTTATTGCTGTTTCTGTCAAAATTGCACAACTAGAGCTCACTATACTCTCTCTCTATCTCCCACCTTCTCTTACACAACCCTTATCTTCTGTGACCGACCTCTTCGGTCTCCTCCCTCACCCCTGTCTAGTGCTGGGTGACTTGAATGCCCACCACCAGGCATGGGGCTGTCACACCACATCACCTCGCGGACACCACATCGAAACACTCCTCAACACCCACAACATGGTCTTTTTAAATGACCAAACACCCACACACAACACCGACATTGCCCCGTTCCGTCCATCTGCCATTGACCTATCTCTGGCCTCGGCCTCCATCTCACCCCTCTTTTCTTGGCATGTACAACCCGACCCCCTCTTTAGCGATCACTCCCCTATTCATATTATGCTTGAACGCTCAGCCCAGGTTAGAGATTACTCATTTGTCCCCCGCTGGAATGTTCGCAAGGCGAAATGGCCATCTTTCTCCCAGGAAATTGACACTGTCTTCCCCCCTCATTCACACCCCCCAATATCAGCTTTTCTTGACACCATGTTACTCGCGGCAGAAAATCATGTCCCCCACACTCGTCGCTCCCCCGGCCGTCACCACGTGCCGTGGTGGAACGACGAATGTCAACGCGCCGTCGCTCTGCGGCGGCGGGCTGAGCGAAAATGTCGCAAAAATCTCACCACCCAAAACATGTTAGAAGCCCGCGAGGCTAAAAAACGTTGTCAGCAGATTATCCTTACGGCCAAAAAACGCAGCTGGCAACTCTATTCCAACTCATTCAACCGGTTTACCCCTATCGGCCAAATTTGGACCAAAATTCGCTCTTTCGCAAATGGCAGATACCCAGACCGCGGATTCCCACAACTGACAATTAATCAACGCAGCATCACAGAACCCTCGGACTCGCGGAACACTTTGCCACCTATTATGCAGACATATCCTCAAACACACAATACTCACAACAAACAATCGACTTCCTACAAACCACTCTCGCCACCTGCAACTTTACCTCGGGCAACACTGAACCATACAATGCCCCCTTTATTCTCTATGAACTAAATTTATCCCTTTCCAAAGTAACCAACACTGCAGCTGGCCCTGACCAATTGGCATACCCCTTCTTCCAAAATCTATCCGACTCCGGAAAAGACAACCTCCTTTCGGCACTAAATCAACTATGGACTGACGGCACCTTCCCCCTTTCCTGGTCTACTAGCACTATCATTCCTATTGCTAAACCTCGCAAACCTCGCGATCTTCCCTCTAGCTATCGACCTATCTCTCTCACTAGTTGTGCCTCTAAACTCTTTGAGCGCATGGTCAATGGACGAATCAGAGTCCATCTCGAAAACAATGACATTCTCTCCCCCTTTCAAAGCGGCTTTCGACCCATACACAGCACCACTGACAATCTCATTCTATTAGTTGACTCGATACAGCGCGGTTTCATGAAAAAACATGAAACTGTGGCACTCTTTCTCGACCTAAAGTCCGCATTCAATAAAGTACACAGTTCGGCCCTCCTAATCAAATTACATCGTATTGGCATCAGAGGCAGAATGGCAAAATTTCTCACCAACTTTCTCGCTAATAGAACATTCACCGTCCGCTGTGGCAATATCCATTCTCGGTCCCAAAAATTAGATCAAGGCGTCCCACAAGGCAGCGTGTTATCCCCCACCCTATTTCTTATTATGATAAACGATGCACTCGCGGACCTCCATCACATAGCCCCCTGTCTAAAATACTCCATTGTTGCCGATGATTTGGCCATATGGTGCACGCACCCATCGGCAGACAATGCAAATTATTTAATGCAGCGCGCCATGGATCAAATTGATTCCTGGTGCTCCCTTTGGGGACTGCAAATCTCCCCCACCAAATCCGTCACAATGCTTTTCTCCCGGCTCACCTCGCACATCCCACCTCTTACACCACTCTGTTACCGCGACCAAATTATCCCTCACCAAACCACCTTCACCTATCTTGGCATTGTTCTAGACAAAAGTCTTTGTTTCGGCCCCCATATTGCCTATCTAAAACAACGTTGCGCAAAACGTCTCAATCTCCTGCGCTGCATCTCCGGTCGCGACTGGGGTGCAGACAGGGCTACACTCAACACAATGTATATTGCTCTGAATCGCTCAATCCTGGAATATAATGCGTTTATCTTCGATAATATATCTCCTTCACACATCACAACACTTGAACGCATACAGAATAACGCACTTCGCCTCATCACCGGAGCACACCGCACCACGCCCATCACTAGTCTCCGGGCTGAGGCCCACCTACCCAGCTTACAACACCGCAGAACACTCCAACTAGATACCAGATACCACTTTCGGACCACAACACAGCACAACCACCCTGCCACTCTCGCACTCTCTAATCCTCCCGTTCGACGCTCATATAATAGGAACAAATACAATATTGCCATACATTTGGACCATGTCCTCACATTCGCACTCAAATTCCCCAATGTAATCCCCGACAAATTGCCCCCCTTCTCCCGTTTTGGCACATGCATCACCCCAATCTAGAATATCTCTTCCACCACAACAAAAAATTACTTTCCCCCCTCGAAACCCAACAGACATTTTTCGAATATCAAGCAGCCCACCCCCATCTCACATACTTCTACACGGACGGCTCCCGTACCTCAGACGGTACGGGAGCTGCCTGGTGTGGTGGTCCCAACTTTGGCCAAATAAAATTAACACCACACCACTCTGTTTACACTTCGGAGTTAGTCGCTATCTACGCCTGTCTCAGCCACATTGTTCAACACCACATCAACACACCAACAATCATCTGCACTGACTCACGTTCATCCATCGATGCTCTCGCAGCCATACACAACACTACACACCCCACACTCCACGCTATCCGTCAACTCTATCACACGCATCATGCTCACCTTCAACTCACACTGCTCTGGGTCCCTGGCCACATGGGGATTCCGGGCAATGAGCGGGCGGATGAGCTCGCTCGTCGAGCCATCGACCTCCCACCCACCCCCAACCTCCCAGTTCCTCCATGCGACCTTTTGTCCCTCGCCAGCCAACTATTTAACACATATATCCAGGCATGCTGGAATCACAACACCACACATCTACACCACATTAAACCTCTTCTCGCCAAATGGTCCTCTTCCCGACAGCACACACGCTTACATGAGATCCTCCTTGCTCGACTCCGACTCGGGCACACCAAACTCACACATGATTCTTCAGCCAACGTCGCCGCGCTCCGACTTGCCAAACATGTGATGTGCATAACTCTGTCGAACATTTCTTACTTAGCTGCCCTGCCTACCAATTACTACGTCGCCCTGTACTTTCCTACATTGCCCAACATCGGATTCCACTCTCACTGCCAAGCCTCCTCGGTGACAAACACCCGGAGCTCCTTGAGCTACTATTCACATTCTTGCACAGCACCAAACTTGAGGAAGTAATTTGAAGTTAAACACCATCAACTCCGTCGTCGCAAACACATACATATAGGTTTTATCGCACTAGGTAGGCAGATACCGATCCAATTTGGCTATAACGGACGGTTCTCCATATAATTTGGTGCTTGGTTTTTTACCTACGGGTTTTCCAAGCTACTTGGTTTTTTCACCTTCTCAGGTTTTTCCAAGCCTAAACTCAAACATTCACCTACACATACAAGGTCGGGCCTGACGCCCACGACTCGCCCTGGGCGTCGGGCCTCCGCTTCGCCTTCCAGGTGGCGGATGGGCAGTGGAGCCTCTCGGGAGGTTACGATGCTGCCCACCCTCCAAGTGTTCTTCTAAGTGTCGTGTATGTATGTATGTATGGTATGTGTATGTACGTATCGGCTCTTACGCCACGTCTCTTGCTTGCTGGCGACTCAGTTTTCCGGTCTTTCTTATTTGATATAACCGGATGACATATAAGCCGGATTAACGTAACTCTTTCTTTAACGTAGCATATCTCTAGCGGATGGCACTTTGCCTCTGCTAAAGATGGGAAAAAAAGAAAAAAGTCGCGCGGCTGGCGGGGCGTCGGAGCGGCGGCCCGGCCACTCCCCAGCTGAGCAGCAGCAGCAGCCGGACCGGCTCGGCCGCGCACCGCACCGGCCTGGCGCGGCGGCGGCGGCGGCCGGGCCACTCCCCAGCTGAGCAGCAGCAGCAGCCGGACCGGCTCGGCCGCGCACCGCACCGGCCTGGCGCGGCGGCGGCGGCGGCCGGGCCACTCCCCAGCTGAGCAGCAGCAGCAGCCGGACCGGCTCGGCCGCGCACCGCACCGGCCTGGCGCGGCGGCGGCGGCGGCCGGGCCACTCCCCAGCTGAGCAGCAGCAGCAGCCGGACCGGCTCGGCCGCGCACCGCACCGGCCTGGCGCGGCGGCGGCGGCGGCCGGCACCGAGCTGAGGTCAGGCGCGTGCAGGCGGCTTCACACGGCGGCGCAGTGTCAGTGACGGACCAAGGTCATCGGTGCGCCCACGCTGGCGGCCGCGGCCGCGCTGCCACGCAGCAGAGGTCAGTGGCCACCTCTGCCGTGTGCCGCTGCAGAATAGCCCCGTCAGCAGCAGATGGTCTCCAGGCGCACCGCTGCTGGCGCGGTGCGGACATAGTTCTGTGGCGGTCGCGACACAGGCTCCCACGGGCATCGGTCGCGGCCGCCAGATTGTTTCGGGGATTTGGCTTCAACTCTGCATGCCCGGTCGGAAACAGAGTCACATGCCGGCTTCCGATGTGGCCATCAGACAGTCCCAGTTCGCTATGTGTCATTCCAGCAGTATGCTTCATGGTAGCGATTTAGATGGGCCACTTCACTGGCATGACCTTAGGCACTCTGGGAGTGATCATTTGACCCTCACCGTGGCACAGTTAGATCCAGATCGGTTCAATCTGAAAATTGGTGTGAATTGAGTATTTCTGAACTTCACGGATAGGACGGTTTCTGTCAGAGGCGCAGGAAAGCCCCCTACCCTTAGCAACCAAAAATACTCTAGATGGAACAAGACATTTTCAGATTTTCCCCACACAAAACCTAAAATTTTCGTTGCGCTTCGCGGGCCGAAAACATTTTGTTTTCATTCATTTTGTTTTTTTGCCCCACTGCTTGCTGTCGTCTGTTTATAAAATTATATTAGTTTTCCTTTGTCACCAAATCATTTCGGTGATGCCCAATATATTACTACTTTTGTACAACATGTATACTTGCGCATGAAGCACTGATGTGATATATATATATATATATATATATATATTTCCTTATTTCTTTTCCATCATATAGCTTATTTTTGTGTTTGCTTTCCTAGCTAATAATAACCAAAGTCATGACTAATAATGGCATCTACGAATCACAAGGTTAGAAAACAATCCCCTCGTCGTCGTTTCTTTCCTGGTGATTCGCTTATGCTCTAGTGACGTCATCATCTGCTAACATTTACCACTGTTAGCCTCAGAAGATAGCGTCGTTCATATATTGGTTCACCACGCGAATTACGCGGAATAGCCAAAGGCAACGATTTTCGATGCGTTCCTTCAACTGGAGGTGTTTTCCTCACTGGACAGCATGCAAACGTTGGGTTTGGATTGCTACATAGTCGGACTGTCGTCTCATCGCCGGACGTGGTTCATGACGCTGATACTAAGAACACGATGGCAGCTCGGGCTGAAACGATCAAACTCGCATGCCATCCTCCAATGTAATGATCGGAACTGAGTCGGAAGGCTTCCATGTGTGACGGGTCTGGCAGCGGCCACGACGTCTCCGTCCTGCCGATCCGTCCAGACCGACGAGATTATGTATAACCGTACATTCGCCGGCGGGCATTGTGGTATTATGACGTCATCCGGCTGCTGCAACGCCGTCCAGCGCACAGTGTGATAACCCGAGGGACAAACTGGCCAGAAATCATTGCGGACAAAATATGCTAGTGACAGGGGAGATTTTGGTCTTTATCGAAAGAGCTTCAAATTTATAACATATGGAGGAGCTGTATTGTCTTAAAGATTGCTTAACCTAAGAATGTCAGAGGTCATATCTGTTAGAGGGAAGGGAGCATTCCGCTCCCCTCATTTTGCTTTTGCAAAATATCTCGGAAACCAATTGAGGTAGACAGCTGAAATTGTGCACACACCTACATGAATACCTATTGTACCTCGTTTTAGAAGATCGACGTCCGACCATGCATGGTGACATCATAATGACGTGATAAGCGAAGTCCATGGGAGCTCATATATCGGATAATTATTAGTCAGCGTTTGATATGCGAGCATTATGCACTGTAAATATGATCTACTAATTGCTACGCAGGAGAGATCCAATATCTACTTGTCCTAAGTGGCTGAAATTATGCCAAAATATATCCATAATATATGACACGCAGATAGAATCTGGGTCTCTGGAGAGTGAAGGCACGTCGAGCCGTGTTCCCGTCGTTAGACGTAGCCGAACCACCCGCATGTGGCTGATCCACGACAAGACCCAGTATCTGCCGGAACTACCGCTGTCATTTCTTCTTCCTTTCTTTCACACACATCCTGTTATCTTCGCCAGACACCGCCCACACTTTGACCTCCAGACGGTAAGATATGTGGAGAAGGCACCCAAAACAGCGAATCCAGCCATGCATAGTTGAGAGACCGAGCTGGCGTGTACCCTCGCGGGCAGGTCGAGCCAATGGGGACGAGTGGTCTAGGGGTAAGATGCTCGTCTCACAATCGAAAGGTTGTGGGTTCGAGTCTCACCTGTCGCTACTCTTCGCCCGCGGCCAATCGGCGTGAGAGATTGGCGACGCTACATGACTCAACGGTCGACGCGTCGTAAAACCAATAACCAACCGGGCAGGTCGAGCCGCGGCAGCAGACAGGTAATTTATGTGACGAGGTGTGCACCCACAGATGGTGCATGGTGCATGGTGCTGCTGTCCGTGTTCGTCAGAGCGTTCGTCACCTTGCCGTCAATCATGGTGAATTGAAGATTGTACGTCACCCTGAGACAGGTGCCGTCCGTTGCGGTGACGCAAGTCGGCCTGGTAGACATGTCTCGGATTCAACACCGTCTCGTTCTTTCCGGGAGGCCTCTGCTGTCTCGTGCTTGTACTGGATCCGCAACGGTCGGCAGAAGCGGGTTGAAGACGGCGTCAGGTTGGGCCAGGCGCAAGTGCCACCGACAGTCAGTTGCAAAGGCACCAGAGTGGCACAGAACAGATTTTGTTCTGCAGCTTCATCGCCGTCTCCCATCTGTTTGCATACATATGGCCCTATGGCCCCGTCAAATCCCCATTTGGCGTGAAGCACAGCCGAAGTATAGGTGCTGCATGACGTCGACTGCTGGTCGGCAGGTGAAGCTGAGTCGGTACGGGCGACAGATGGCAGACAAGCCACCAGCCGCTGCGTCGTATGATCCAGGAGAGCCTGCAGTCACCCCAGCTGACGTCTCAGTGAATTGCATGTTGCTGACTGCCGGATAGCAATCTACCTTGGCCTCATGCACCTTTCCATAGGCGGGCAGGATGTCTGTTTTCGCCGCATCATTCGTCACTCGGCGGACCATACGGTAGCCGTGCACAGACAAGTCAGCTGACACACACCTTGCCAGCGCCCGGTTTCCTGACCCGCACTCGGGTTGGCTCACTTTATAGCTTCTGAGAGCCCGGTGAATCTTGCTGGACCGATTCGGTGATGCCCCCACCTGTCGCAGCACGAAAGCTACGTCCTCCATGCCCTCAGCACGAGCACTTTGCCTGGCAGCCTCCACGAGCTGCAGATAACTGTGCTGTTGAGCAACTCTTGGGGACGCCCGACGCGCTGAGCTGATCGTAGATTCTAGCTGGTCGCCCTCGCGCTCCCTCCACGGTCTCGTCATCAAAGCGGGTCTTGGCTTCATCATCACTCACGACGTGGTCATCACGCTTCAGGGACACTGAGAATACTTGGTCTCCCGAAAGATAAGTCGCAAGCTGACTTCTGAATTTATCCTGGGCTCTTTTACATTTAACCGACTTTCCTTTAAGTTCTTAACGATCAAGTCAGTCGCCTTTTTCATGTCCACAATCGATGACTCACTCGGGAGATAGCCCTGAGGGATTTTCTCGATAACCAACTGCAAACTATAACTAACACATGAACATAATAGTTTCCACGCCCAAACGTTTTTGCACTGGTTAACAAGACCGCTAATTCCTCTCTGCTGACACGCACCTCCATGTTCACTGTACGCAAAATCCAACCACACTGTCCCGACCCTAACAGGCAAGGACAACTTCCCTGCCATGGGAAACGCTGTGCGTGACATATCTCGACTCAGTCGCCTCGTCAGTTCGGGAAGTTTTTTTGGCATAGCAATCGCTAGATCAGGTTACCCGGTCAGAACACCCCACCAGCCAACGCGTCGCGGCGTCAGGCTTGGACTTCCCCGTGCCGCCCGGGCTGGCCACCGCACCGCACCGAGGCCTCCCGGGATACAATTGATCACTACCGGTGTTAGAGCAGCTAGGTGCAGCTGAAACTTACGGTACATATAGTCAAATGATCGCTGATTTCATTGGGATTGGTCTCTGGCTGTACGCTGTTGTGCGTTTTTTAAACCTTATTCGAACATCGAGGTGCTAAAAAGTTGAACGACTATTGAAATGACTACTTGTTTGATACAAAATAGCAAATTTTGTATCGTTATATGCCTTTTTGAATTACTTAACACATTGATAATGTTCTCAGCTAACATTTCATATCTCACTTGCCCAGGTTTTTAGGATTCATTTTACTTTTATCAGTCGTCAAACTCCGACGACATTTGTATACATGATCATCGTTTTTTTCCACACGTAATGTTGTCCATGTTCATGGACTTGTTACTATATCAAATCTTGAGAAAAATATTTCCTAAAAGTTGTGACCTGGTGTGCTTCAAGCATTTGCTGATGCAATGGCGCCACAAACATGGCATACAAATAGTCGAGAAATGCTTTTTTGACCAGTTTTTTCCTCGAATTATCACACTGTGCAGTGGCGACATTATGCTAGGTGATGTCATATGGCTGCAGGGTGCAGCCAGCGGTGGCACTGTGACGTCACGCGGCTGCAGGATGCAGTCGGGCGGCGGCATTATGACGTCAGCCGGCACGTCGGTGCGCGCGCTGACTTGGGGCGGTTCGTGGAAGCGCGGCGGCGGCGGTTGTCGCCTTGGCAGCGTCCAGCGGCCGCGGCCGGCCGCAGCGCGAGCCGCGAGTTTCGACACGAAGCGGTTCTCGCAGGTGGTCCGGCGGAGCCCGAGCAGGGCCGACCTGTGCCGCCGGTGCACACGTCGCCAGACACATCTGGACACAGTTCGTGATCAGGCAAAGCCCAAATACTTGGAACCCTTTGGTAGCAGGCTAAATGGGGCCCTCTGCCCACCCCAGTCGAGTCGACAACCCTCAACAGTGCCAACAAACCATGACTTGCAAACCCTACCTGCCATTTTCCTCCTGATTGGCAGAACGCCACTGGGCAACGCTTGGGCGTTGCGTGTTAACGCTCGCCAAACTGGGGGTGGGGGTGGGGGCAGGATCTGCCGCTGGCTAAGTCTTAGCAACTGGAAAACGCGCAGAGATATCAATTTGAAACTGTCAGCACCTTTTCGCACAACAATTTCACCGCGTGTTGCCAGGATTATAGGCGTGGGCAGGAGTATTTTAGCTCACTATGGGTCGGGCGTGAGTGGGGGGGGGGGGAGTTATTTGTTTAGGCGTGCCGGACCACAAAGGTCATTTGCGCCGCCTTTAAAGCGAGTACGTTACATGTCTGCCCATGGAAGCGAGTATTTTGAATCAAAATGCAGGCAAGTGGACATTTACGTTGAGGGAGTTTTACGTTATAGTTGGTGTGATATTTTAGGTGCTGAAGGCGAGGGCTGGTCTGGGACATCTCACTGATGTCTAAATGGCTTTAATTTTACTTTGCTCCTCCGCAAAATAATTTGTAGTTTGGGTGTGGGGGGGGGGGGGGGGGAGAGTGGCAAGAAACTGTATTTTGCCAGGGTGCCGGCCTTAGCCTACTCTTATCGAAGATGACCGAGGGATCTTTACCGTGAGAACAAGGAGGAAATAGTCCACACCGTCCAATTTAGTATTAGTACCCAGGTCCACACCGCCTATCACGCCGCCGGCCGCTTGTTAGTTGTTGGCGGATTAGTCTAAGCATGCCATGCAGGGTTGTCAGTGGGGTTAGTACGGTGTTTTGCGATTCGGCTCATCTAGGTCCGCTGTACCTCTGGGTAGCCGTTTTACGTTATGCGTTGCAAGGCAAATCAGCTCATCTACGTCCGATGGCTCCTTTGGGTAGTCGTTTTACGTTATGCTAATTTATTTTGCTTTATGTTTTCCCAAAGCAAGTCGGCTCATCTACGTCCGTTGGCACCGTTAGGTGGACATTTATTTCTTATCTGGAAGCAAATCGGCTAATGTATGTCCGATGCCATTCGGGAATGGCTGTTTACGTGTTTCCTACGAGTGTTTCGCAGGCATGCATTGCGTATTGATGTGAGAGTTGGTGGTGTGGTGTCTACAGTGCTCCTGCTAGTTTTGTGGCGTACAGATATTCAAATGGCAACTGAAGGTGTTCTGGGTGCTTGTCACCGATAAGTGATGAAAGCAACAGGGTGATGCCCTGTCTTTGGCAGAATGCCTTAAGTGGTTGTCTTTGGGAGTTAAAGCTACTGCAGTCTAGCAGGATGTGGCCTATGCTTGATGTGGTGTTGCAGGTGTCGCAGTGAGGTGTTGTATATTGGTCGTCCTCTAGTTGACGCTTTGTGCTAGTCTTGTGCAGCCAATTCTAAGTTTAGCGAGGATGACCTCTTTTTGTCGGTGAGATTGATTTGATGTGTTCCATGTGCCTACCGTTGGCTTGATTGCGTGGATGTGGTTGAATTTGTGTTGTGTTCATGTGTTCTGATGATGTTCATGAATGTGGCGTAATAGGAGTGTTTTGCAATCATCTACCGAATATTCTATGCTAGTCTAAGTGTTCGATGCTAAAGCTTGCTTTGCGAGCCGGTCCGCTTCTTTGTTACCTGGGATGTTGGCGTGGCCCGGAATCCAGAAGAATGAAAAGTTCATGTTTACGTTATGGGCCACGATTTGTTGAATTCTATCAATGACGTGATGTGGACAGTCGTGGGTGTTGCTAATTGACTGAATGACATATATGCAGTCCGATCAATTTGTTACGTTTCTAGCTTTACGCCTCATGAGAATGGAGATAGTTGCCAGTATGGGCAATGCTTCAGCGGAGTAGATGGAGAATTTCAGCGGTAAACGCTTGGAAAGTCTAAGGCCTGGTCCAGTGATGCCGATGCTTACCTTAGCCTAGTGTTTCGACCCATCCGTGAATACGAGTGTTTTGTGATTGTTCTCATCGGCGAATTTGTGAAAGATGCCAAGAATTTGCGCCGGTATGAAAGTGGATTTCTTTTCCGATAACAAGTACTCGACCTCTGGTTGACTGATAGTCCAGAATGGCCTAGTGGGCTGTCGAGCTGCAGTGGCTGGCATTGTGAGGTTAAGATCTCAGAGAGCCGTGGCAATTTGAATGCTATATGTTGGGAGTTTGCGCCCAAATCGGCTCTAGTCGTATCTGTCAGGCGTAAAGCAGCGCTGTGCCGGATTATTTGTAATGACTTTTATTTTGATGTCGTAGCGGCACAGCTGTTGTGTCCTCCTGAAGTGGAGTGGGGGGCGTGTTTCAGTCCACTAGAAGACTGGCTATCGGTGTGGTGCTGGGAACACCTGTGGCTGTTCTGATGCAGCTGTTTTTGATGATATCTAGCTTGTTGCTCTGGATTTCTGAAATGGTGGCAAAGATGATGCTTTTTTTCCCGCGTGCTTTTTCAATTTCTTAAGCTTGAACTTTTTTCAGCACTCCTGACGATGGCCCCTGGCCGAAACGTTGAGTAATAAAGTATAATCTTTATCGTTACTTTTGATGTCAACTCAGCACCTCCTGGTATATTGAAGGTCGTATATTTTCTTTACACGCAAAGATGATGCTGTTGTATTCTAGAATGGTTCGTATGATTCATGTGTAGAGTCGTAGTAGTGTCTTCCTGTCTTCGCCCCAGTCTGTGCCTGTAAGTGCACGGAGTATGTTGACGCGCTTCGCGCATCGCGTCGAGATGGAGGTGATGTGTGTGTGTTGAAATTGAGTCCTTCGTCCAAATGCACTCCTAAGAACTTGATGCTTTTCACCTGTTCGATGGCTTTGCGATCGATTTTAAGTAAATATGTGAATGTGGGACGGAGACGACTATATGTGACGGTGATCGATTTTTCTACGGACAGGGTGAAGCCCCAGGTTTTGTACCACTTTGCAATGTGGTCTAGACCTGCTTGGATGCTTTTTTTCAGCTTTTAGGAAGCACTGTGATGCTGTCCAAATAGCTATGTCGTCCGCGAAAAGTGAGTATTGAAGTGAAGTGTTAGTGTGGTCAGCAAGTATGTCGTTGATCATGATGATGAATAGGCTCGGTGAGAGCCCGCTCCCCTGCGCCAAGCCCCGCTCCTGAGATATGATGTTTGATGTGACACTGCCGCATCGCACCCTAAGGGTCTGGTCTCTGGGGAAGTTGAGAAAGAAGTGTGCCATGTGTCCGCGTAGGCCTATCTTGTGGAGTTTGTGTGTCAGTGCATACTTGTGTACTCGGTCGAATGCAGCAGTGATGTATAAGTAGGCAGCTATTGTGGTGCGTTTGATGCGTAGACCACTTTTGATTCCATGCACTAGTCGAATAAGATTGTCTGTAGTTTATTTTTTGACGCTGGAAGCCGCACTGAAATTCGTCGAGCAGGTCGTTGTATTCCGAAATGTCCTCAATCATGTATTGACCCTACGCTCAACCAGCTTACTAGCACAGCTAGTAAGTGAGATGGGCTCTGTCGCCTTTTGTGGTGGAGTGATCTTTGTGCGGCTTTGGCAATGGAGTGACTACGCTTTTCCGCCAGAAGGCGGGAAAGGTGTCGCTTTGGTATAGTTCATTTATGGCCGATAGTAGGTGGTACGTTAGGGACTTTTTGCTAAGACGTTTAAAAAACTGGTAATGGATGTCGTCCGGCCCAACCGACGTGTTTCCACACTTGCTGAGGGCAAGGTGTAATTCGTGCATGGTAAACGACTGATTATAGATTTCTCTATTGCTTGAGCTAAAATTTACTTTGGAGGCAAGGGCGTCTAGAGCGCTTACTGTAGTGGTGTCGTAACTGCTGTGGGGAGATACGCTGGCGTAGTGTAGCTTAAAGTGGTCTACGACTTGTGGGTCAGTGATGTGCTGCCCTTTCACCGTCAGCTGGGGGAAGGGACCTGGTGGTGGGCGTTTCAGGTTGAAACGCTTCTTCAGGTCCCAGATTCTGCCGGTAGGGGTGAACCGATTGAATTGAGAGGCAAAAGACTGCCAACAGTTTTGGCGTGCTGTTCGAATTGTGTACCGGCAGTGTTTTTGAGATTATCTGTATGCTGTTAGGTGTGCTTCGCACACGCGTCTTTTGAATTGTTCGTAGGCACGGCGCCGTGCGGCGATCGCCCTTTGACAGTCCGGGGTCCCACATGGCGTAGATGCCTTTTCATAGGATTGTTACTTTTTGGGACTGAGTCTCGTGCTGCTGAGCTGATGGCCCTTAGGATTGTCTCGATTTTGTTGGTCTCTGAAGTTGTTAGGCTGAGGTCCACCTGATCCTCGAATTTCGCCCAGTTCGCTCTTTTCAAGTTCCAAGGTGGTCTAAAAAGCTTAGTGTGGCGGATAGCGTTCGTGCTGAGCCTAATTGTGTTTTGGGAGTGGTCGCTCAGCCCGTCGCTCAGCTTGCAGCTGGGCGTGAGTGACGCCATCTTCAGCGACTTTGCAAAGAAAAGAACAATGTAAATAACAAAACGCCAACAATTTAGAAACACATATAGTAACCATTTGTTTTCACCAAATTTTAACGAATTTAAGGGACAATAACGGTGCCAACTCATAATTTTGTTTTTCGCAGCGCGGTTGTCAAAATTTGTAAAACTGAAATGTATTTTCCTTTTTCTCGAAAAGTTGTGACGTTTTCCGAAAATCTGATTATATGTTATTCACCCACATAATACAAATATTCATGCGAATGTCAAGTCAATGTCTTTCAGAATGACAGCGATGTGGGGTAGCAAATGTCCAGTGCTGGTCTCAGTATTGTAAGAAATTGAGTGTCGCTTTGATTGATTATTTGGTCTTAAGGGCGCGCTGACTACGAGGTCATTTAGCGCCCAAAATTGAGTGTCGCAAGTCGTCGTCATACTGTGCGCGATCAGTATGGAGCCAGCATCAGCGGCGCCAGCTTTCTACGTTGCTTGAATCCATGTAGCCCTTTGCGCTGTTTTGTTTTCGTGCTCTTGAATACATAATTTATAAAAAAAAAAAGTGTTGAATAAAACATCCGCCAATGTTCTTCGGCAACTTTTGTGTTGCGTTGTTCAGGTTCATGGCAAGACCATGCCAAGTTGACCATGCCTGGTCTTATGCCAAGTTCAGGGGCATAAGACCAGATTCAATATTTGACCTCAGACTACCACGTGATTCAGCATGACCTCGGTTGTATCTTTATGTATTTATGGATGTCTTTCGTGGCTATCTTCGACCATAAGGCGCATAACGGTATCCAAATTCGGCCTCAGCGTTGCTTTCATTTTATGATGTTCGACTAAAACCGAAACTTTGCTGCATCGATCAGCCTCCAGCTTGAAATTACCTGTGACGATACATGTAACGACTAGGTCAATGTGCTTGACATATCTGAGCCAATCTTATTGAGCTGTGTCGCTTACCGCAAACAAACGATGAAATCGATCCGTACCTTTTCAAGTTAAACAAGGGAAGAACTGAGAACTCCCCTCCTCTTATGGGGCTCGTTCAGCTGTTGACACCAGTGGCGCTCAAATTAAAGGGCAAAAATACAATGGCACTCGTCGATGCTTCTCATCAACGAGTGACTTTCAAGAGCAGACCAGGGGACGAGTGGTCTAGGGGTAGGATGCTGGTCTCACAATCGAAAGGTTGTGGTCTCACAATCGAAACGGTCGACGTGTCGTAAAACCAATAACCAACCAACCAACCAAGAGCAGACCAAAAAATTACCGGAGAAACGGAACATCGACAGCCGTCGCTCCCCGATTCTACTTAAGACGGAGCCGCGAACTAAGTACTATAGAGCATACCTTGCGTCTGTACAGTTCTATCTCGATCTCTTGTGAACTCGCAGTTCGATGTGGTTGACTAACAGGAGTTCCTCTTCAACAACAGTAGTGGACCGTCTGTTAACAGCTTAGGTCTCTCCGTCAGGCCAGATATTCTTCCTACGCCTGGGTCCTCGACCGTCGGCCCAGGGCCCCTTCATATAGACTCGGGGCTCACTCCGACGTTCCCGGGTTCTCTCCAGCGGTTATGGGTCATCTCCGTCTAGGGGCCCTCTTTACTGACCGAGGCCCTCTCCATCAGCTCGGGAGTCATTTCAACGACACGGAGACCCCTCCGTCGACCTATGGGGTCGACGGAGGGCGTACCCGAATCAACGTGATCCGGTACTGGTCGTTAGAAAATCCCCGAACTGACGGGAGGGCGTCGGCCAGTAAAGAGGGCTCTTGATCCAACAGAGGGCCCCTGATCCGACGGAGAGGGCCCCGGACCACCGGAGATGACCCCAGGCTGACGGAGAAGGCCCAAGCCGTAGCGACGCTGCAAATAAAGGGTAACTTTGCGTTTTGGGGCGTTAATCGGAGCTTCCGAGAGATTAAGATCCGGGGGCAGATAAGACGCCCCATCCCGCTCAAGTCATTAATCGGATTGCATTTTTAAAGTGCTGGGGTTGTAAAGAGCGCCATCTTTGTTGTTGGCGGCGAAAGTTCCACGCAATCGCAGCTGCGCGTCGTGCCGGATTGTAGTCCTTATGTGTTTTGGGTGATTTCCTGTGATAATACTTGTCGAAGATGTTTTAGAACTCGCCTGTAGACTTTACCCGAGAGAGGAAGGTGGGTAGTGGCACAGTAAGTGTCCCAAAGTTACGGCGATGGGGGGGGGGGTTGGTAAAGCAATTTTGAAGTCGATTCTTTCCATTTAATGCTCATCGGGTCAATGCTAAGCTTGTCCACAGCTGAGGGGGGAGGGGGTGCTGCCTCTCTACCCCGTCTCCTGGTTCCGCGCCATTGCGGGAGGGGATAGGGTGGGCAGCGTAGGTGTCTATGTGTATGCTTTCGCGTGCCGTGGATGTGCCCCCCCCCGCATCGCTGTGGACCGGCCCATTGCCTACATGGATTGGGCCCCCGAATAATGCAATTTTCACGTGTTGAATAAGGGTTCGTGAGAGCAGTGCACACCAAAGCAACTCTTCATTCTACTCTGTGTAATAAAGTGCAAAAATATGATGATGCATGTCGGAAAAAATGGATGCATTTGGCCGCCAGAGAGGTCACACAAACAGGGGCGGCGAAACGCATGGGGTACCCTGTGTCCTACCCCCCCCCCCCCCTTGCGCGGGCAAGGGGGAACATCACACACCCTTGGTGAGCTCACTAAAACTGCTTACTCTCCCAGATGCCATGCTTCTGAAAAGAAAACAAATGTTCTAATTTAAGCGCTGTATCCCGACGGGCTATGCAAGTCCGGCTTGAACACATGTTCGCAATTGTTCCGGTCATCTCTTTATTACTTGTAATGATTCAAAGAAAATTGTTGTCTGGGTGCACAGCGCGCTTTTCTCGGCTTCACTGCCAAAAATCCCCAAAAGTGATGTTGTTTGCGGCACTTAAAGCTGAAGTTACGACCGCTAATCCGGTTAACTTGGGCCCAGTGGCGGATGTTAGCGAAGCCTATATGTTGACGTGCTAACTGGGTGTAGTCTTCCGACCATCTACAAATTTAACAACTTTAGGGCCAAATTCGCAAATCCCGACCAAACTCTTCATTTTCGGTATATTTTATCATCGTCGTCTTCCCGGTGAAAATGTCCAAAACATGCCCTGGGGGTCCAGAGGAGGTCACTCAGAGCACGTCACACAGAACGACGTTGTTTGCTGTTTGTTGTTTGGGTTTAGGGGCGCAACGACTGCGCTGGCCACACAGCCTCATCCCCAGAACGGCCGACTGCAGCCTCTTCTCATTCTCTTTTCAGCCAGTCACCTCGTTGGAAGATCTGGGCCTCTTGGTGAGGTCTGAGTGAACCCCGTTGATTTTCTTAATTGGTGCCCTACCGGGGACATGGCACTCAGCGCACCAGACGGATGCTCTGCGTTTCAATTCCTTGGCCTGTCCTCATGTTTCTGCCAAGTAGTTCATCAGATTGCTTTGCGAACATGCTTTAGGGTCGCACAGACCAAGGACCAAGGTCCTTGGACCTTAGAGTCACAGTTTGAAAATAAATGTGTTTTTTTTCGTGAATGAGAAATTAAGCAGACATTTTCTCTATCTCAACTAGATAATTGCCTGGAGGTAATGATCGAATAAAAGTATGCCGATTATGACAGACGGTATGCATTTTTGCGTTATCCAGCTGCACTATAATGGCCATGTCGACTATGCTGGGCCAGTTATTGCATTATGTTTTTTAGATTCCCCTACCTAGTAATAGATAGGCAGGATTGCCCTTCCATACCCGTGTGATCTAATTACGTTAATTTCCAGGGATGAGAAGTAGGTCATGGTAAGCAAGTCAGGGTAGGTCACACCACTCCCAGCTCGTGTTTCTTGCTGGACAGATCCCGCCACCAGATATTAGTAAAAGATGTTTCTGAAGCCCTCCCAGACAAATAACAAAGCTGGTAACGTCGTCGAAGGCTGGTTGTGTGATCGATGCTCGATGTTGCGAAAAGTGTGCCTGCATTCTCATCGGGGACGCTCGTCTTGCTCAGGAAGGCGCACACAGCATAAAGAGTGGCGCCCAGAAGGGTGCCTGCACTAGTGGTCAAGAGAAAGCCAGCGTGCTCCAGGGGAGTGCTTAAATTTGCACCAGTTCCCCTGAAAGCTTGATATGTTTGTGGAATGCCCTATGCAAGTTGGAGAGGGCTCTTGACGGATGAATGAGTCCTCTAAAGCCAGATATTAATTGACTGGGATGCTCCTGAGCCTTGTGATGGGCACCTGGGGGATTTGACATCCCCTCCCCCTCCCTGAGAGCTAAGAAAGTCCTTGAGAACTGGCGATGGTTACGAGGAATACAGAGGTTCAGCCTCAGAGATAAGATATCCTCGAGAGTCATACATGCTGCCGAATGCTGGGAAGGTCAACCACAGCCACCTCAGCGGCGGCGGCCGCCCCTTCTGTCACGACCGCCCCAACGACCACAGCTGTCCTGGCGGTGACGACCGCCCAAGTAGCCACTGCAGCTGTCCTTGTGGCCTTACCACAGCTGCTCCAGCAACTATACGATCTCCCCAGCGATGGCGAAACAGACAGCCAGCGATAACTGTGATGACGGCCGCTCCAGCGGTGTGTTCATGAAGATGACCACTCGTATTTTACTCAAGCTAATAATATTCGTGCTTTCATTAGACATGTGTTAATGTCCCTTTAGCCTCGGACCTGGGTGACACCGGTTAAGAAAAAAGAGAGACAAAATAGTTCGCAGAATGTCGTGTGATGGGCATAACTGGTGCTGGTTCTTCCCCTGTCCCCAAATCTTGCACTTATTTTCCCCCACTGATATTCACGCCTGATTTTGAGGAAGTATGACGGTGTTGAAAAGGCGCAGCAAGGTGGGCCCCTCCCTTATTATGAGCTATGAAATCCCCTATGAAATCAAGTCTGAGCGTAGTGGTTAACAGAAAGAAGCAATTGTGTTCATGAAGATGACCACTCGTATTTTACTCAAGCTAATAATATTCGTGCTTTCATTAGACATGTGTTAATGTCCCTTTATTTTCCGTAATAGGTTTTCTTTCCTTGGATGTTGTCTGGAGCTACATGGTTTATTTTTCCTGGCCTTTACCGGACTGTTTGACCTTGACTGTACGTCTTGCATTAGCCACACCAGCGCGAGGATTGCCTTATTTTCCCACGTATTTAGCCATCTTTGTTTAATACACACACGCACGCACGCACGCACGCACGCACGCACGCACACACACACACACACACACACACGCACGCACGCACGCACGCACGCACGCACGCACGCACGCACGCACGCACACACACACACACACGCACGCACGCACGCACGCACGCACGCACGCACGCGCGCACGCACGCACGCACACACACACACACACACACACACACACACACACACTGGAGGATCTAGCCCAACGGTTTGGGGGGGGGGGGCAACTTGTGCACGTGTACACATTGGTGGATCCGATTTTGTCAACTCTTGCTGTAAGCAGAACTTGAGCAGAATGGAACCTTCGATGTGTGTCAGAATCTACTCTGCTACCATATTGGCTTCCAAACAATTATAAAAATACCTTTAAAATTGGAGATTCTTTCATTCAGACGCCATTTTTTTACCTCGGCAAAGGTTACTGCATTTTAATTTAGATTACTTCTGTTGGTTTCGGGGGGCCAAAAGACACTATGGCCCCCCTCTTAAGCGCTTCGGGGGGCCATGGCCGGAATGGCCCCTCCCTGGATCCGCTAGTGCACGCACACACACACACACACACACACACATACATATATATATATATAAGTAATATATTTTACATAAATATAGGGACCCTCCGAAAATAATGTGACGGAAATCCGGGGAATTTCTGAAAAATTGGGGTGGGGGGGAGCTCGAAAGGTATGGGGTCCTCTTCATATGTTTGCCACTGGACCAACTCCTGACTCCGCCACTGTAAGTGTGTATGTGTGTGAGTGAATTAGTAGCGACTTAGAACCGACTTAGAAACGAAGATGGCAGGTTGAGCCACATACGCAGGGAAATTAATTTTTAATTAATTATTATCATACAAAATGAAAATGGGCCCATTTGAACAGTGATCGAAATCTGATGACGAAGCAGAAGTGTGGGTAGGGTGGGCCCACTCCAGATCTGTTTGCCCCCCCCCCCCATTGACGTAAATTCTAGGTACGCCACTAGCAATGGCTGTTAGTTTTCCCAACCACTTTGTGAACTCAACCACCACTCAACCACTCAACCACCACTCAAAACCCAACCACTCCATAGCCTTGCTATGCCATATGTAAATACATCAATAAATAACAGCAATGCATGAAGCAATGCGTGCAATGGCTGCGACAGGAATGACATCTCCCGATATCTGATGTCGCTCTGACCGCAGCCGAGATGGTGACCTCACCATCCGCTCCCGGCCACCCGATCAGCACCGTGTGCACTGCGCGAGGCACGCGGCATGCATCGCGCCGCCCCCCCCACTGCACAGTGACCTCGGCACCCGCTGCCCCCCACCTCCCCCCCCACCCTCCCTTCGGTAACGTCATCGCTATGACATCAATGGCGCACACCTTAAACACTGAACAGGATGTGTGGGCCGGCGTGGCCTTGGAGGCAGGGGCGGCACCAGCCACCGTCACAGTGACTCAGCGGGTCCGTGCAGAGGTGGCGGCACTCGGCAGTTGGCACCGCTCTGTCCCGCTGACCGGCCACGGCCAGTGCTGCGCCCGCCCGCCTGCCGTATGAGGCGGTGGAAGGTGGGGTCAGAGGCCACGCAGAGGTCGCCAACAGTCAACCGACCGCACAATGTGGTACATGCTGGCCCGCATGCACTTGCGTTCACGTAGCTATTGCCTACTAACTATGCACCTATACCTGCGCCCCCCGAGATACACCAGAGCAGTATTTTTGTTTCCAAAATATTGGGAGTACAGCACGCCTGACACGTGTACAGTACAGCACGAGTACAGCAGCACGTGTGCTTGACAAGGCGGAATCTCAGCAGACATCAAGTCACATCATTCGTTCCCACGGGAGAGTGAGAAGAGACAAGGCCACATTTGGGAAATGTGCGGTCATCAGACCTCTGTTCCGGAGAACACTCCACATAGCAGGCCGCACCAGCCACCAGACGAAGTATTCGGCAAACAATACATTGGACGCAGCTACATTAAAAAGTAATCAGGGCTTTCAGTTGCGTCGACCCAGGCTGGATCATATTGCAGCCACAAGTTTATTTTAAACCACGCGATTCTCAGCTAGCCAGAAACTCTCAACTGCACGTGCGTACATGTCACTTAAAACAGTGTTTGTGTCATGAACCGGAACACCGACCAGTCATGTAGACCAGTCAGTTGATGAAGCCTGGGTTATCACCGAGTCCGTCTATCATCGTCAGGCTGTGGGCATTGCGCCCAAAATAAGTCATCCTTTCTCTCATGTATCCTGTAAACGCCTCTAAAACAAGGTGCACCATCAACTGGGTTCACACCAGGGGCGTCCCGAGGTACCGAAATAGGGTGAGGCACCACTGCCCCTCCCCCCCCGCCCTCCAAGAAAAAAAAACTTCGGATTTCGGCCACTTTATTTTTTAGGATCCCAACATTTAAAAATTGTTCCCCCCCAAAAACAGAAATCACTGAACTTGGTACAACCTTTTTCGAGAAATTTGTGTTGCGCATATGACCAATATCACACTGGGGGAGAGATAAAGCAATGCATTCACACACTAAAAGCTAAGTTCACGAGGTTAACGTCTCGAAAGCAATTTTCCTGACATTCATGAAGTCGGCAAGCATTTCGAACAGTTCCATGGCATTTCAATTATATTTGTAGATATAGTTAAAAGACATGCTATGAAATACCATGCAAACATGAATGGAAATATTCCAAAGTCGAAAGGTAGGGAAACATATTTTTGAAGAACAAAGATTCCTTTTTTTCAAAAAGTTCAAACTCAAATTTTGGAAATTTGTCCACTTAAAACAATGGCTCCAACCCAGCCAAACCTAACCCCTTTGTTTGCTGCAAGGAGGTAAAACGTGTGTAAAACTTGTCTCACAGATACCTGAAACTGCAAAAATACCAGATTTCCCAGCCCTGGAAATGCAGCGGTTCATATACCAACGAACAAAGTGTATAATAAAATACAAATTAATGTTTGTTGATGGGTTCGGATTCACTTCAAAATATTATGGACACTTGTGGGAAAACGCCAAGAAACCTTCTACATTTGTCCACCCATTATTAAATTTAGCCATAAGCGATCACATTTGAAGATGGCTAACATCTTCCATTTTCCACATGAAACTTCCTTGGCACTTGCAGGGCTGGATATTGCCGACGAAGCCAAGGCGATCTAATTTATTATTTCAAGGCATATTTTCACATTGAATATGGAAAATGACAGTTTACATTAGCAGGGTAACAATCCAGGGGGTCTAGATCCCCCCCCCGACCCACCAGGGATCTCCAGCCATGGCACTTGCCTACTTATTATGAGGGGGAACATGAACAATATCATGAGCCCAAAGATTAGACCAAACATCTGGTCAGACCAAGCATAGTTTTGAATTGGGTCAGTTCAACAGACCAGTATAAATTGGATGCATTGGCAGATCCAGGTTGGCTTTGAGTTGCTCAGTGGGGCCAAGCAAAAATATTTATCAGATTTGTTTTAATTTTCCCCATGCTTCTAACTCCTCTGATTTTGCATCACATATTTGTAGTTTTACATACAATGTGTACCATAGACCAAGGGTGTTGTTTTGTGTACTTTTATGGCGTTTTATGACCCCTCAATGTTGGCTTTTCTCCATCAATAATTCAACTTCAACTAACATGGACCCTATGGAGTGTGCACCTCCATAATCTATTTGGGCCTGCCCATTGCCTTCATCTATCCCCCCCCCCACCAACTCAATAACTTTCAGAGATCAATGCCCGTACCATGGACCAATTTTGCTCCGAAGCAGGCTGTTTAGGAGGTGGAGATGGCTGAGATGGCCGTCCTGGATCCGCTGGCGAATGCATGGTAATTACAGAGGCGACTAAGACCACATCAAAGCCCAGTCGTAGACCCAACCGTTTCTGAACACTCTTAGTTGAGCTTTCGATCCCAGAATTTCTCACCTCTCTTACCTATCTAAGCGGGTAGGTAACTTGCTCCTACCCCACAATGTCGCACAATCCCTTAACTGTAAATAAATGAAAACTTTTTGTGTGAAACATGTCCCGATGTAACTTGAAAGTGAACTTGCACACAATTTCCTCTGACGGTACAATGCACTGCACAGCTTTCGTTCAGCGAAGGCCGTCTACCCTGCGCTTCTTATGAAACGAAAGCGCAATATATGGCTATGTCTGTCAGAGGCCTGCCTCATTCATACGTATTTCAGGTTGCTGATAGAGCCGATTCAAATTGAATGTGTAAATCTGAACTGTAATTGGCGTGATAATTAAGTATCACCCGTGCATTTTTGTGTCCGGTTTTTTAAAGTGTGTTATTTTCCAGTGGATAAGAGCATCGTTTTGTACAAAAATAAGACACAAAAGATTTATCAGCTCTACTCAGGTGAGGCTTACGTTCCTCAAAGGGCAGACCGCCCATCGTTCACACCTCTAACATCTAGATCTGGCGTTTTCACACAATACGTATGCGTGAAGCTAATGCGTGTCCGATTCTAAGGCGACCGAGACCGAGAGGCCATCCCAGACCGCTTCAAGGACGAGTGCCATGGTCCTAGGCGTGGCGTTATAAGCATCAATTCGTTCCGTTTGGTCTAGTCCACTGGTGCCGCCATTACTGGTGATGATGATGGTAAGAAGAGCGGACACTGGGATGGAAGTCAACAGCAGGAAGCGGCGGCACGCACGGCAGGATGCCTGCGCCGCACGCCTGCAGCCGCGCCCGCGAGCTCGTTGCCGATGATGCCGACATGTGCTGGAATCCAACAGAGGAATGACCTGTTCCCCTGCTCGGTGAAGTTATGCAAGCTGCAACAGTACGCCCCGTAGAACGGGACGCTGCGGGCCAAAGCTACTCAGTGCCGCCGGGCTGCTGGGCGAGTCAGTCAGGATGACTTGCAGGACGTGATCGCACGTCTCGATGTGGCCCGGCGTTTCGCTGACGGCGGCTAACTCGGCGATGCAAGCTCGGTTATTGGTTTTACGACACGTCGACCGTTGAGTCATATAGCGCCGCCAATCTCTCACGCCGATTGGTCGCGGGCGAAGAGTAGCGACAGGTGAGACTCGAACCCACAATCTTTCGATTGCGAGACGAGCATCTTACCCCTAGACCACTCGTCCCCGGGGGGCGATGCAAGCGACAGCATGCGACGGCAGCGAGAAGCCGCCTCGTGCCCGTTGTCGACGCCCGCCCCCACTTTGACCAGTCTGTGCAAGTGATGGTGCGGCCGGAATAGTGGAGAAATCACGCGCCGATAAACACGAAAGCAGCTCCTTCTGTGCAACATTTAGCTTGTCGAGACGGATAATAATCGAAACAGTTACGTGTTGTAAACACTGCAGCCAGCGAGGCGGACAACAATCGAAACAGTTACGCGTTGTAGATAATGCAGCCGACGAGGCGGACAACAATCGAAACAGTTACTTACGTGTTGTAGATAATGCAGCCGACGAGGCGGACAATAATCGAAACAGTTACGTGTTATAAACACTGCAGCCGCCGACACGACACAACCTGGCGCACGTAGGCCGCAGTACATAGCGGGAAAGGCCAGAGGTGGAGATCCCGGTGGGGGTTGGGGGTCAGGAACCTCACTGGGATCGGAATCGGCCGTTTCAGGGGGGGGATCAAGTGGCTCCAGCAAACTGGCGAAGTGTGCGCTGTTTATGACAAACTTGCAACAGCAATGCAACGTCGATGATGGGTAGGTAGGGACATACTTCGTAGTTTTGAACACAAGCAGGGGCGTTGATTTATGAAAACTATTGGGGGGAGGGGGCACAGTAGGAAATATAACGGCGATGAGCCCACTGCCCTGAGCAGTTGTGGCTGGGGCAGGGACCAAAGGGTGAAAGCTCGGTCCCGGGTGCAACGAATCCGAGTCTTTCCAGTAAGGAGGGTCACCTTGCCGGTGGAGCGGACCGGAACGTAAGACTATGACAGTATGACACCCACACTGGCGCCTGAAGCCTAATCTACGCTAGGCGCCTACCTAGTAGGCACTTACAGCAAACATCAGCACACCACCACATACGTTGTTTTCTTCACTCTCGCACAAACACTACGCCACATCCTGACCACACTTCACAATTCACCATCACTCGGCGCACCAACCACACCATCGTACACACACAGAACAGCGCCGACACACAAACGCTACTCGCCACAAACACATTGAACAATCGGCGCTGTTCGTTCACGCTGCACTCAACGCCAGCCAGAGCCACATTTTCGCCCCAGAGCTGGATAGGATTCAACTCGCCAATATAGCAGCACTGTTCGACGCCACAACCCTCCTCGACACCACCGCCACAGTAAACCACATCAGACAGGAGACAAGACCCACATCTTGGTACTGGCTTTCAGCACACAACAGCTCACACCGCACGCACACATACACGAGAAGCAGTAGGACACACGTTGTTACGCGCCTCTCCCACAACGCTGCCACCGCTGCATGCGCTACGGCCACGTGGAACGGACATGTGAATCACCAGAGCCACGCTGTGGCCGGTGTGTTGCATTTTCAAAAAGGGAATAATTATTTCCATGACTATTTGGTATCCTACATTTGTGGTCAAATGCCTACTTTTGTACCATCCGTCACTTGTATTAAGACTATTTTTCCCACTTCGCAGGAACTTAGAGAATGGTGATGTATATGTATGTTACCACATACGTCATACATGACACACAGGACGGGTACTTGGTTGCAATGTTGTGACATGTGTCAGGCATATGTCAGGCCACATTTGGAATACTGTGTCCAAGCTTGGTCCCCTAGTTATGAGAAAGATTGTTGGCTTTTAGAGAGAGTACAAAAGAGGGCAACAAAAATGGTTAATGGTATAGGCAACCTGGAATATGAGGAAAGATTGAAGAAATTGAACATGTTTTCACTTAGATATAGAAGGCTGAGAGGAGATCTCATCGAGGTTTTTAAATTTGTTCATGGTCAGGAACAGGGATATCTCAGGGAAATGTTTGAATTTAACAGAAATGATGCAATTAGAGGTCATCAATTCAAAATTAAAGTTAATCACAGCAGGACAAGGTTAAGACAGTCTTTCTTCACCAACAGGGTAGTAGAACACTGGAACCAGCTGCCAGGAACCATTGTCAGTAGCAACACACTGAACATCTTTAAAAACGGCATAGACAATCATTATAAGAATAGGGGGATTGTTTTTCTGTATTCCAGGGAAGGTTGATCGACAGGGAGGAGTGGGAGTTGGGAGGAGTTTGTAATTGTTGACTGTGTTATGGAATAGCAAGTGAGTCTCTTATTAAGTCTAAATGCTTTATAACTTTATATAGGGTGTACCTAGCAGTGGATTCAGCACCTTCCTTCGGGATGTGATACTGATGAGATTGTCTATGGTAGCACAATGTGTATGATGGGAGGAGTTTGTAATTGTTGAGTGTATTATGCAATAGCACGTGAGTCTCTTATTAAGTCTGAACGCTTTATGAATTTCTGTGGGATGTGCCTAGCAGTGGATTCGGCACCTTCCTTCGGGATGTGATGCTGATGAGGTTGTCTATAGTGGCACGATGGGTGTGATGGGAGGAGCTTGTGATTATTGAGGGTGTTAGGCGGTAGCAAGTGAGTGGTGTTAGATGGGCTGGGATATATAGCTTCCTAGGAACTTGGGATAAGGGATTGATTGGGGTGGGAGTATGTACATTCTAGTACCTTTTCTAGATAGGCTTAACCCAGATGGGCCCCTGTGGCTCTTATTAAGCCTTAATACTTTATGACTTTTTATGACATTTGGTTGATATATGACAATGAAACGTAAATTGATATTTAAATCAATTTTTTTCTCGGAATATTTGCCTAAGTTTCGGTTATTGCTTTTCTCAGAGTACGAGGCTCTTAAATCGACACGGATCAAAACCATTACACCTCTGACAAAGCAGTTGAAGATGTCAAGACGACACGAATCAGTGTGTCTGTGTGTCTGTATGAGCGTGCGTGTAAGTGCTTGTATGTCTCCGTAACTGTATGTGTGTCTGTGTAACAACAATATGTGTATCTGTGACAATGTGTATGTCCGCCTCTGTGCGTGTGTCCATGCCCCCTTGATCGTCCTCCATCTGGATTACGGTTACGGTGGGGAAGACCACCCTTCGAAGTTGACCTTCGGATTGCTTGAGCTGCCACTTGTGCCGTCCTGACAAACAAATCAAGTCGACGTATTTGTGGAATATTCAACGGCGATGCATGCTGCATCAAGCAGTCGATGTCGGTGTTTGGTGAGGCGATCATGCATTGCCGCTGCATCCTCACATTTGGGCAGGTGCCTCTCCTTGTCCGCATGCATAACCACATCAATCGAGGTCCGATGGTGTCTTAAATCTGCTTTGTGTTCCTTTAGGCGCACATCTAATCCTCCGCCGGTTTATCTGAAGCATGCCTTGTTGCAGGGTCCGCACGGTAGTTTATAAAAAAATACATCAGGACTGATCTCGGGCATGCTGCTTCTCTTTGCAATATTGTTATTTTTGGTGCCCGAGGTGGGGACGGTGTGCATTGATTCCCCAAAAGCCTTGCAATATTGTTGTAGATGGCCGTGTTGTGGGCGAGTAGCACCTCCTTATGTTATTGTGGCTTTCTAGCTCTCGGTGTTGCTCAAATCCGTTTTCTTTATGTTTAAGTTGTTGATGCCTTCGTGATTATCCCTTAAAACTCCAACCTGCAACATATTCTCGGCCAGCTCAACAGTGTGGAACCTTCGATGCAATTTACACTCGAAGACAAGAAAGAAGGAAAACTGCCCTTTCTGAACCCCCCAAAAAAGGAAAAAAAAGGTCACAGTAAGATCATAAACAAGCATGAGTCACCAGATTTATGATTTCATTTCATTTGCGAGATTCACCAATGAATCTTACGCGAAGTCTGGGGTGGTTCTTGATATTTTTATCAGGGCCCTGAGTCTTCTTAGAAGGTAAACTTCAGCATGTGATCGCATCGTTTCGAAAACTGAAGTTTCTATTGGCAGTATTATTGAAACTTAAACAGATACAAACGGATTTGGGCAACACCGAGACCGAGGCCACAAAAACAAAATGTAATGCTAGTCGCTCCCAGCACGGCCATCAACAACAATATTGCAACGTTTTCAAGGAAATCCATGGACATCGCCCCAACCCCGGGTACCAAAATTAGCAATATTGTAAATAGAAGCAGCATGTTCGAGGTCAATCCCAATATAAATGTTTATAAGCTACCGTCCGAAGCCTGCAGCAAGAAATGCTTCGGAGAAACAGGCGGAGGATTAGATGCGCGCCTAAAGGAACACAAAGCAGATTTGAGACACCATCGGACATCGAGTGATATGGTTATGCATGCGGACAAGGAGGGACACCTGCCCAAATGGGAGGATGCAGCGTAAAGATTCCACGAATATGTCGACTGGGTTTTTCAGGACGATTCAAACAATCGGGAAATGGGCTTCGGGGAGGGGGGGTCTTTCCCACCGCAACCGTAATCCAGATGGAGGACGATCAAGGGAGCTTGGACACGCGCACAGACACACACAGTCACGGAGGCACCCAAACACCACGGGCACGCTCACACACACACACGCTCGTGCACTTGTCTTGTGGTAATTGTAAGCGCACACTCTTATGTTCGTCTCGTGCTAAGTGTAAGATTGTTCTTGTTGCTCTCGTCTTCATCTTGATATCCTGAACTCTTCTGTCAGAGGAATAACTTGCATATGTCACGTGCTGCGCCTGGTGGTTTTGTTGAGTCAAGGTCGACTTGAAAACCTTGCACCCTGATAAAGGCAATAGCCGAAACGTAGGCAAACATACCTAGACGTTTTAATTCAAATATCAATTTACGTCTCAATGTCATCGATCATGTACGGTTGCTGCTTAGAAAAGATATTTACCGTCAAAATAGCACAGAAGCTGCAAAATAGAAGACATGTATAGTTAGTAAGGGATAAACTATAGCCTATTTTTAATGCAGAGTTCGACAGTTTGGCATGTTCCACCTTATAAGCTCACCATGAGTGGGCTTTACGAGTGAGGCGGCAACCAACATTGAGGACGGTCTCTTGGACAGGGTCTTTGTATTTCCACCCTTGAAATGAAAGTGGTTGAAATACAGGAGGCACTCCCTCATGGAATGAATCGTTAAAAAATCGCCTTGGCTGCGCCCCTCGTAAGTGTATTATGCACTCTGTAGAGCATACATCGGGACACGCAACACCCTTGAAAAAGAGTTATGAAGAGCGTACTATACAACATAGCGTACTAATTTAGCTAAAACAAGAACTGAACACCACCAAACGTACTTGACTGGAATACAACTCACATAAAAAGCGAGTTGTGACGCAACGTGCTTTGAGAACTTAAAACCAACGTTAATACCACTGATAGCTTCACCTGTCAGTGTAAGAGCCATATAAAAGCCGAGAACAGCCGGCAGCACCAGTAAGACTGGCCTAAGCGCCAGTTCCGCGACCGAAGTGCGCCACGAGAGCATGCGTCAGGATCTGCACGCCGCAGCCGCCATCCGCCACACCTGAGTAAGCCGTGCGTCAAGCGACCCGCACCGTGCGCGTCCCTTCACAGGCACCGCCAGCCACCCAGCCGAGGCCAGCGGACGCACACGCCGCGCGCCCGCACACTGTGGCACGCCACCAACATCCGGTCAGTGCCTGCGGACGGCGTCGCAGGGGCCCACGCTCTGTCGTGGCGCCTGGTGCGTGGCCGGAGGCAGTGTCTCGGCGGGGCAGGACGCTGCGGCAGGTGTTGTGCACGCGTGCCGTCGATGCTGGTGGTACGGTGGCGAGCGGCCCCGCCACGCACCTCTGACAATACCCGCATCGTGTCAGCATAGGCGCGCCAACGTCCGCTACCCAACGTCGCCCCACAGCTTCACAGCGACCGCCGAGCAACCAGCACCCATATGAGACAGAGCCGACAGGCAGTGATTCTCGCCACACGTCGATAACAACATAAAAACCGAGTGTGTCCGGGTCTGATCGAACTAGCACGGAACAAATCAGATCTCATCCGACAGATCTAATATAAAATGTCTCTGCAACCGAGTCAGGTACGGCAATGGAGCACCAACGTGTGCACTTGTTGCGCCAACGTGGCCGTGTGGCATTGCGGCGGGCGGGAAAAAGCACGGCGCCACCCACCCGCAGGGTACTCAGCTGGAACGTGGGTACGTGCCTGCGAGTCTCACACGCACGCACGCAACGACGCACCATGCGCCGGACTCGCGCGTCGCAGGGCCGTTGCGGACTTGGTTCCGCCCCGAAGTCCTGACGTCAAAGGCCGACCAGCTGCCCGAACCGGCCGCAGACCACAGCGGCGGCCCGCCCGACCGTCTGGGGCTGCCGCCGCTGCTAGCTAGGGTGAAGGCTCCAGCGTCGTGTGCTGGCGGCGGCCAGTCAACCTCCCGACAGTCCCTGGCCGGCTGACATCACGGCCCAACACGGTGGCCGGCCGGTCTCCCGGCCAGTCGCAGCACAGCGTCTGTGCATTGGGGCCTTTGGAGCACCCGACACAAACAGCACCGTGCGCCCACGGGTCGCCCACTCGCGTACAATTACCAGCGCCCACGCCCTGACGGCCCAATACTCGCCACCGCGGCAGGGAGCGGCCGCAGCCGCCGGCCTGGCAGCGAGTGGCGCACGCGAGCAGAGGAGCCCATTCTTGAGACGAGGGAGCCGTCCCCGACATGGGGACCCGTTTGTGAGATTCCTCGCCCGTCCCTGGGGTGGGGCCACCGCGATGGCGGGAGATCTGTCGCCGAAGCGAGTCGGTCTGACGACGTGCGTCTTGTTTCGAACGGCGGGACGCTGCTCGCCGGGCGTGATCTGTTCGGACGAAGCCCTGGCGTACGCCCCTCACACTATAGCTTCCGACCGTCGACGCGGGGCGGCGCAAGCGTCACTAGAAGTTTGGGTTGTAAGGCGGAGGTCGGTCTGGAACGAAGCGGCGACATGGTGAGCTCGTGCGTGCGGAGACCAAGGTGAACAGTGATGGTGGTAGTGTCGGCCATATCTCGCTGCACGGGGCTAACTGCCACCCCGCTGGGGCTTCACACGCACGTGCGTCGGCACGGAAACCAATAGGCAAGGCATACCACATACATGGGGCAGACGAAATAAACAACCAAACAAACAAACCGGCACCATTTCCACAACACTGATGTCAATTATTACCGTTATAATATTACAACAATGGATACTTCAACAAGCCGACAGGAGGTGGGGTATTTCACGACAGATTGACCGACAAAACGTAAATTAACACCCTACCTCTCAGAATTTGAATAAATACGTCTATACCGTTATCTGGTGCTCCGCTTCCAGCTGTGCCAGCTTCAGCTCGACCAGGCCAATGGTCACGGAGTTATAAACCTCGGACATTTTGTGAGATTACGGCTATGCTTAGCGAGTTGCATCTCAAAGGAAAATAATTAACTTAGTCAAAAGGTGTATCACCGAGTGAGAATTAAACGGAGGAATATTTTAGCTGATTGGATTTTCTAATGGTTTCAATTTTAACCCACGACATTGTGACCTTGGGTCGCCTGATCTGACCTTGACATGGTGGTATTTTTTTTATTTCGTTATAAGCTTTGATAATTGGTCTCCGTATGTACAATTTTTTGGAAGGTATGTTCTATAATTATTTTGTGTTGTGCTTGCTGTATCAATATTCTGTATTTCACGGCCAAAGCATGTGCAATGATTTAACTAGTTGATTACTACATTCCAGACTCGTTTCACATCAAGGCAAATGGGTATGAAGGGCTCTTCCAGTAGAGACGCAAGCCAATTTCCTTGAATCACTTTGCAGTCACCCGAACTCGCCAAGGAGATAAAAGTAGGGCATGTGTACAGATTAGTGATGTGACAAACACATATCAATGATCGCATCTCAGCTAACCTGAAGCACATGGAACGCATCACTGGTTCTTCTAAAGGATATTTACATGCGCTGCTCGGCTTCTCACCGTTGCCATGGCGACGCTGAAATAAACCTGCTTGATAGCCGTGGTAGCCAAGCGACCACGAGATACGGGTCAGGAGACGGGACACCCGGCCGACGTATTTCTTGGTGCTCAGCGTCGTGGGGAAGGGGGAGGGGGCACGCGGCCGGCGGATTATCAGACTGGGTTGGCTGTGAATATTTGTTTATTTCTAATCATGAGCGAGTGATGTCAAAACCAATTTAAGAGCCACGAAGCCAAGGTACTGTGTACCGTTCAAGGGGCGTCGCATGCATTTGAGTAATAGATGAACAATGCCTGTATACGCAGAGGAACCTCGTTATGTTTGACCTGCCGCAAAGCGCCAGCTCTACAAGAAAAAAGAAACAAAAGAGAAATCCACCATCATCTCCCTCCCTCACATAGACAACACCCTCGCAAACAAGGTTAACCAGACCATACAAGTCAGGGCTTCGGTTCAGATCAGAGTGGGAGGGGGACATACATTGAAAAAAAAACCCTCACGAGATCTGCGTTACAGCTAGCAAAATGCCCCGTTGGCAACAGCAAATGTAAGGACAACGTGCCGAAGCTAATTGAAAAGGACAAACCAGAATATTTACGTGAACCTTATTTCATAAGGTCGTGACACCATGGGGCCAAAATTCGAAGAATTGAAATTATAAACCAGTTCAACTAGTCCTGAGTTCAATATTGAACTCAGCAATGTGTATCCACCTACCACTTAAATTATTTTCCTTGGAGACAGAGGTCGTTGAACATTGCAAATTATCGTGATGTCAGATGTCAGATGTCGTGATGTCAGAGGCTATAGCTCCGTGACCGTTGATCCAATCGAGCTGAAAGTTGCACTGCTGGAATCGGAGCAATGGATAACCTCAGTCATGTTTACACAAAATTCTGAGAGATGCCGATGTCCGGCCGACCTGTCGTGACATCACCCAGACATCATTAGTCCTGTATACTAGGGTCGCATCAGTCTCTTACCTCCCTTTGGGTCGCTGGGACCACCGAAACTGGAACAAAACAGGAAAAGCAGGTCAGCAAAATCCCAGAACAGGACACGACACTGCCAGAGCTCAGAATAAGCATACTACTGGTAGTCGTTATTCTGATATTGCGACAGCTCCTATGTCTGATATTTTAGTCATCAAGAAATAGTCCAAAGCTTAGCTTACCCAGCCAAAACGCGAATTTTCTGCCGAAAATATTGCAAGATGGGCATTTGCGACAAAATAAAAAAACTAACTAGCCGCTTCCACTCAGAATGGACTTTTTAGTTCACAGGAAGACCAAGTACCTCACTACAACAATACCCATGTGTATACGCGTAGGCTGCTACAACCATGCATGCGAAATCGCACACAGCCAATTCCGCTACTGGACTGGAAACACGGCCCAGCTCCTGCCTTTCTGATACCCATGGCATAACACCCCCTCCCAAAAGTATGTTTCATTTTATCCTATGGAGACTAAATGCCATTCATCAATAAGGAATTCAACCAAACTTGGAATTCGTGTCATGAAGTCCCACGGAATTTGCACACATTGGTTCTCAGTGCAATGCCACAATACTACATCTGTTGAAGGTAGGGTTAAATACTGCATATGGGATATATATGAAAATGCAATATGGTGATCAGTTCCACATTGCTCACATACTTTAAAAATGACAGCAAAATTCCGACAGCGTGCGAACCATTTTCACTTGGGTAAAAACAATGTAAAGCCAGGTAATTATGCTCTCCAAGTCCAAGCCAAGTTTGTTTCCAAGGTCTAATTTTCGTCCTGTCGGCATGACAAGAGTTGCGGTCGGCGCAAACTTCACACAACAGTCGGCCCCTGCCCAGCATTCAGCCCGTCGATCTTCACCGGTCCGCCCACGCCCTACCCAAGAGCCTATACTGGGCCGCCCATGCCCGACCAGAGAGTCTTTCATTGATTATTTGAGCTTAAGGGCGCACCGACTGCATGGTCATTTAGTGTCCAATACCAGGGAGCCTACATCGGGCAGCCTACGCCCTACCTGAGAGCCTATACCGGGCCGCCCACAACTTGCCAGGGAGCCTACATCGGGCCGCCCACACCCTACCAGGGAGCCTACATCGGGCCGCCCACACCCTACCAGGGAGCCTACATCGGACCGCCACACCCCACCAGGGAGCCTACATCGGGCCGCCCAAACCCTACCAGGGAGCCTACATCGGGCAGCCCACGCCCTACCTGGTACCTGGCCGCCCACCAGGCCTATACTGGGCCGCCCATGCCCGACCAGAGAGTCTTTATTGATTATTTGAGCTTAAGGGCGCACCGACTGCATGGTCATTTAGTGTCCAATACCAGGAGCCTACATCGGGCAGCCTACGCCCTACCTGAGAGCCTATACCGGGCCGCCCACACCTTGCCAGGGAGCCTACATCGGGCCGCCCACACCCTACCAGGGAGCCTACATCGGGCCGCCCACACCCTACCAGGGAGCCTACATCGGACCGCCCACACCCTACCAGGGAGCCTACATCGGGCCCCCCAAACCCTACAGGAGCCTACATCGGGCAGACGCCCTACCTGAGCCTATACCTGGCCGCCCAGCACCTTGCCAGGGGCCTACATCGGGCCGCCCACATCCTACCATGGGGCCTACATCGGACAGCCCACACCTTGCCAGGGAGCCTACATCGGGCCGCCCACACCCTTCCAGAGCCTATACCGTGCTGCCCACGCCCGGAGACATCTCACCCCATCATCTTGTCGACGTCACTCTTCCAGTCGCCGCCGCCGCCACCGGCGGGCGGCGCTGCGGGCGGCGCTGCGGGCGGTGCTGCGGGCGGTGCTGCGGGCGGCCCCGTGGGCGGCGCCGTCGGCGGCATGCCCGGTGCAGCCCACCCGGGGCCGGGCGCCGCTGGCTGCGGGTAGCCGCCGCCTCCACCTGCCGGGACGCACGCCACACAATGTCACATGTGCGCGCGGGGGCAAAGCGACATGCGCCAACACAAAAGTGTCTAACTGATGCTATCCAGAACAACAATGTGAGTCATGCGAGTGAAAAAGTGGTTGTAGCACCAGCAGCACGGTTGTAGCATCAGCAGCACGGCTCCATGTCGCTGGCTTAATTATTCAACTGCAGCACGTGAATAACAAGGGCACGTACGAACGGCGGTCGGAGCGCCAACCGTCACATCCGCCCGCAGCACCGCCGACGCCACGCGGGGCGGCCGAGCCGCTGACCTACCCGGCTGCGGAAACCCGCCGGGCTGAGGAGGCTGCGGCTGCGGGTACCCGCCACGTCCACCGTCGCCGCCGCCGGGCTGCGGGTAGCCGCCTGGCGGAGCGTAGCCTCCGCCGCCTGGGGGCTGCGGGTAGCCGCCCGGTGGCGCGTAGCCTCCTCCTCCCGCTCCGGCCGGCTGTGGGTAGCCGCCTGGTGGCGCGTAGCCTCCGCCGCCGGGGGGCTGCGGGTAGCCGCCTGGCGGAGCGTAGCCTCCGCCGCCGGGCGGCTGCGGGTAGCCGCCTCCGCCGGGCTGTGGGTAGCTGGGCGGCGGCTGCGGCGGCGGCGGCTGTGGCTGCACCGGCGGCGGTGGATCTATGCGACCGATCGGGACATCGCCGCCACCACCTGTGACACGGCGGACACGGATATCAAAGTCCGCACACACACACACACACACACACACACACAAAAAAAAACGCACGCACGCACGCACGCACGCACGCACGCACGCACGCACGCACACACACACACACTGCCTGTTTTCAACCGCAGTTCTGGCCGCTTAGTCGCTCAGCTCAGGGCGTTCTGACACATTGTTACCGCAGCGTGCTTTCCCACTGCGACGTGTCTGATTGCCCAAACACAGTTCAGCACGCAGCACGCTTGTGTCACTGCGCCAGCCCATCTCGCTCCGACGCGAACACAGTTGCGGCATGCCTGCCACGCGTCGTTGTCTGCTAGTGAGACGGCTTAGTAATTTCCGCCGCTTGACAGTCACGACATTGTTGGTACGGTCTGGCAGTCACGACATTGTTGGTACGGTCACGATAACGCCTGCAACATGTGGCTGGCTGTCACAGACCGTGCGCTTCCACACGTACTGCACAGCCAGACACCAGCTGAAGCACGGGTAACTAACAGATCATCGTAACGGATCCAGCCCCCGCTCTTCCACACGTTCCACCCAGGCACTAGCTGCAACACCAGTGACTAACAGACCAGCGTAAAGGATCCAGCCCCCACTCTGCCATACGTACCTCACAGGCACAGCTGAAAAACGAGTGACTGACAGACCAGCGTAAAGGATCCAGCCCATACTCTTCCATATGTATCACAAAGACCCCAGCTGAAAAACGAGCGACTAACAGACCAGCATAAAGGATCCAACCCACACTCTGCCATACGTACCACACAGGCACCAGCTGAAACACGAGTGACTAACAGACGGGCACAAAAGACCCAACGCTTACATCACCGCTGAACTCGCTGGGTTTACATCACCGCTGAACTCGTCCAATACAAGTAGGCAAAATTCATATGCCACTGTGTTTACATCCTCGTGCAAATTAGGCGGACGTTCGCTATAAGTGTCGCCATCCCGGTCCATGACACGCCCTGGCCATCCATTTCAATGCCGAGAGGCCGGTCAATTGGTGGAGAGCCGTATTATCCAATGACGCGGAATGGTGCGGGCGGGATCACGAACGTCGGAGCTGCCGTCTGCCAATGACATCGGCACAGCTCCTCAGGACGCATGACCGTTCAGCTCCGAGGGAGGAGCTGCAGCGGTGCCAGGTCAGGCTGCCCGCACCGCCAGCGGTTCTGGGCAACTCACGTTATGCCTTCTGGGGCCCAAACGCCAGGGTACTGGAATTGTTAAATGTACGTGGAAACCAACACTCAATAGAAGTTTCTTTGACTTCGTCCAGCTGAGTTGTAGCATCTTGAATTGCCGTTCGTGAAATATGACTGCATTAGTTCAGCGTATCTTTGCAACACTCAATTTTGACATATCATCATGTAAATGTTTCACCAAAAGCTGATATTTTTCTCGTTTCGTCACTTTTTATGCAATACTGCCGACGTCATCACTGTTTTTCACGGCTTGTGCTCACCCCCCCCCCACACACACACACTTTACGGGAAATAAACTCCGGGACACCGTCTAACACTCACCAACAGATCAATGCACTGCTTCTCCGGTGGCTAGTTCACGAACGACCAGCGGCCAGGCGACCTGCCTGGTAACCAAAACCCACGACAGGCCTGCATGGAGGCACGACAGTGGCGGAGGTGCTACAACCAGTGGCGAGTGAGCGCGAGCCACGCCAGCGAACTGCAACACTCGTGGCACCCGAACAGTCGAGGTGAACTTGACCGGCTTCTCGCCCTCGCACAAGGGTTGGTTATTTGTTTTTACGACATCGACCGTTGAGTCATGCAGCGTCGCCAATCTCTCACGCCGATTGGTCGCGGGCGAAGAGTAGCGACAGGTGAGATTCGAACCCACAATCTTTCGATCGTGAGACGAGCATCTTACCCCTAGACCACTCGTCCCCCCATCGCACAAGGTGACGCGCCACTTACCGTTGCGGTTGGCGCGCATGCGCTTGCGCCGCTTATGCACGGGACAAAAGGGGCAGCAGACGCAGCAGAGGCAGCACACCACCAGCACCAGGAACAGGAACCCGCTGCCCAGGCCGGACGCCAGCTCTGTGCTGCAAACATCGCGCCCGAACACGTCGGGTCAGCGTTGGACAAATAGGCTGTTCGTGGATTTTTGGGGTGTCGAGAGCAATGCCTTTTCCATGAAATTAACCCTCGTTTTTTTTCATCTGGAGGTTGAATGGTGTTGTCTGACGATGAACTTCCGGTGATAAAGCACTCGAGACTTACTGGAAAGTGCAAGCTGAGGTTCTGACGTCACAGGATGTAAGAAAAATATCCCGTGCCTATTCGACTATCAAACAAAAATAATTTTTCCACATCCAGAATAAGAAGGACAAAATCAACCCTGCATTAGGTGCATAACTGGCTCTTCTATTCGAATTTCAACATACACAATCACAGAGGTAGCTCAGTCTCTCCAATTGGACTTTCGAACACTCATTTTACAGCATGACTCCCATTTTCAGTTAATTTTACTCGGAAAGTACAGCGTTGCCACGTTGGCAAATGAACACTATCGAAAGTTAACATATAGGCCAAGTGACCGAGCATCATCAATGAACAACACAGTCGGTAATACCGACACTCACCCAACGGCATCACGACTAAGCCGAGAACAACACACTGAACACAACCTAGTTACTACTCACGCTTTCTGCGAATTGCGATGAGAGCCTCCCCCTCCACCAATGGCTCCGCCGCCGCCGCCGCCGCCGTATCCGCCACTGCCGCCGCCACCACCGTATCCCCCACCGCCGCCGCCCCCGTATCCGCCACTGCCGCCGCCCCCGTATCCGCCACTGCCGCCGCCTCCGTGTCCGCCACTGCCGCCGCCCCCGTATCCGCCACTGCCGCCGCCTCCGTGTCCGCCTCGGCCGCCGCCTCCGCCGATGGCACCGCCACCGCCTCCTCCCGAGAGGAAGTCGAGCGGATCGGTGGCGCAGCACTGGCGGTCGGTCTTGCCGCCGCAGCAGTAGCGGTTCTCGGGCCTGGTGGGCTCGTCCGGACACTGGAAGCGCGTCACCACGCCCCACGGGTTCTGTCGCGAGCACGTCGGCATGGCCGCCTCGTGCGCCGCGTCTGTCTCACCGAGGCCGAGCGGACGCCACCGGCTCTGTAATGCAGTGCAGGCGGGAGTGAGCGCTCTTGTCGGCGGCGTCCGGCAGGGCAGGCAGCAGGCTGGAGCTCGCTACACGACCGATACGTGTGGCAATCGCTGCCCAGTTGGTGGCATCGCAAAATGCTAGCGCACTTGTTGGGAACACAAACCATGAACAGAACTATGTTCATGTTTCATAAACAGAACTATGTTCACACGGAAGAAACAGAAACTCCATGCCATCAACCATGCATAGCAGTCATACATAATCCTTCATGCACAACTAAACCTAACTTCACATCACAAAGAACTTAATGAATGCCAAAATCCATACAAGCAACAAAATGCAGACTGTGACGAGAGGGTACAAGGCTTTACCACATCTAGCACAGGTTCTCCATTCAGTTATCCTGGCCTTAGAATAGTGCATTAGTTCTGCAATCTTAAATATGCACACAAAACATTTTCTCACTATATTATTTCTTTGTGCATAGGATTCATGTGGAGTCTTCAAAATCGGGGGTACAGATACCATTTTAGATCCACCTCATCAGCTAAAAAATAAAAAGCACATGAACAATGGACCCGAAGACCATATGGCAGCACTGATGATTCCCCATAGTCTTCACTCTTACCCCCACCTCCTCTCCCACTCTCCTCTCTGAGGTAGACATGCTCACAATCGACTCGATGATCAGAATTGGGGGCAGACAAGGAGCCTTGATCTGGATGGTCATCACCCAGACTATTGCCATCTCCGGAAAATTACCAGTCCTTTCTCCTGCTGGAAAGGTGAATGGTATTGTTTCACAACATAATGATGAAATATTATTGTCCTCTGTTGACAATGACCAAACCTGTGGGATACTGGAATTTTGTTTTCACTCCAGTGGTATTACACTGATACCTATGGAACAAATTTGGCTGTATGTCTCCCATTCATGAATTTTGTGTTCAACTTGTTATTTCCAATCCTGTTATGATTAGGTAGGTGACTACACGATACAAAACACATGATGCAAAAAATATTTCAAATTTGATAGGCACAAATTATGATCAAATCAATGATTCTAACCTACACACCAAACCCTGCCAGAATAAGTCCACGTCTCCAGTTTTCTTACAGTTACTCACCGGAATCCTCAAAAACGGCGGCCAGACCGCAAACGGCATCGGGGTCTGTCTACCCCGCGAGAGTGCTCTTTGACGAAATGTCATCTGGTGGCCTCTGGACTGGCAGAGAGCCAGGCGGTCCGGACTGTGATGGGAGCTCGGACCAGGAGTGGGCTACGGACGGATGCAGCACATGTAACACGGTCTGACTGGCATGGAAGTTCATATCACATTGCAGGTGAGTTGCCGACATACGCCCGCATGCGACACCAGCATCGGCGGTTGGGCATCTGGTGGACAGCAGCAGACAGTAGCAGGCAGCAGCAGCAGCAGATGAACATGCCGTGAGCTGGGGCCGATAAACATGCATGCTATCATAGAATGCTGAACCTTGGCAAATTGGTCCAATTGCTAAGCGATCATGTATTAAATGAACTATAACATGTGTATCAGTCGATATATGCAACACCACTACAGCACAAGAACACGGTGATAAATTATTCTTCAAATAGGGTGGAAAATACCACTTTCTGGACTCTGAATTGACATCCTTCCAACGGAGTGTCGACATCCCGCTTCATGATGAGTCAGTGTTAAAATAAAGGTTTTTCGTTAGGTGTGAGATGTCGAAACGAATACAGTAGGATGCCGAAATTCGTCATGGAAACGATATCATTTAACAGAAATATAAGTTCTTCGAACACAATTTTGATCCGACAGCGTACTCATACCTGCAACTTTTTCCTTTGTTTTGAGATACCTAATTTAGGGGTAACTATTTTATCGATAGCGATGCAAAATACCTCTCCTTGTCAACTGATATTGTATAACAGACCGCATCATAGGTATTTATCATACCTGGAATTGTGCAGAGATGTTTGTGCATGGCAATCCGCAATGGTGAGTATCAGCATATTACTTAAATTAGAATAGGAATAGGAAATTAGATATGAAGACTTCATAACGACTCATCATGAAGCAGGATGTCGATACTCCGTTGGGAGGGATGTCGATTCAGTGTTCGGAAAGTGGCATATTCCACCCTATTCTACGAATAATTTATCACTGTGATGAGTCGTCTTCAAATCTAATTTCCAACAGCATCTTGTTGACAAGTATCATGCTGATACTCACCATTGCAGATCGTGCTGCACACACATCTCTTAGCACAATTCCAGGTACAAGGATTACCTATGATGTGATCTGTTAAACAATATCATTTGATAAGGATAGGTACTTTGTATTGCTATCACTAAAATAGTTACCTCTAAATTAGGTATCCCAAAGCAAAGGAAAAAGGCACACATGTGTATACTGTTGTTGGATCGGAATTGTGTTCAAAGAACTTGTAATTTCTGTTAGATGACATGGTTTCCATGACAAAATTCGACATCCTACTGTAATCGTTTCAACATCTCACACCTAATGAAAAACCATTATTTTAACACTGCAAGAACAAGCAAAACAAAACAAAGCCTGGCATTGGTGATCAGCACAAATAGATCTCCATGACATTTTGAGCTGAACATCCCCAGACCAAAACCATAGGTGGTATCAGGTGTGTGATATCAACCCAATGTTGCATTTCTGTCACACAAAGCATCACACATGCTGGTATATCATCCTATTATCTTCCCTGCTAGAGAGCTGAATGCTGATGCTTGATTATTTCACACCTTAGTGGGCAACTTCCATGCTAAGCATGCAAGATGTGATGGTGAAGTTGGGGAAATAGTTGCCTTACCTAAGTCAATGTGGCATGTAATGGCACACTGCCATTAACATCACCAGGGGGGTCATTGTACATACTTCTGTGTCTTATGGGGAGAGGATTTCACCCCACCCCCATCTGGTGCACATTATGTGAGAGGTCTGCTAGTGTGCATGTGAACATGCATATGATGGTGCAATGGATAAATTTTACCTAATATAGCCCAGCAGTATTCCTATCCTTTTCCTATGGTCAGCCTCACTTACCTTGTCCCTCTTCCAGCTTTCATGGGGTTAGCTTTTATAAAGATGCAGATGATATGTGAAATATGCCATCAAGACATTGTGTGTAAAGAAAATATACGACCTTCAATATACCAGGAGATGCTGAATTGACAAATGTAACAATAAAGATTATACTTTATTACTCAACGTTTCGGCCAGGGGCCATCATCAGGAGTCCTGGAGTCGTAACTCCTGACGATGGCCCCTGGCCGAAACGTTGAGTAATAAAGTATAATCTTTATGGTTACTTTTGATGTCAACTCAGCACCTCCTGGTATATTGAAGGTCGTATATTTTCTTTACACACAATGTCTAAAACCCAGGAGCATCTAACAGCCATTCTTTGTTGTATTAAACAATATTCCATCAAGGCCAGATTGCAGTGTTGCAAGAACCTTCATGATGAGCACTAGCCACCACATACTTGTGCACTGACTTACATCAATGTAGCACATCTATGCATACCAAACCCAAGGGTACATATGGTGATGATGCTGTCTGGCTGCTGTCATGTATCATTTTGAAACCTACAAATGGAGCATTGCAGCCCCTTTTGAGTACTTATTTTATTGTAATGATTCAACTATAGCCCAAGAAGGAATAAACAATAAATCATAGTAATTTTGCTAATATAAAAATATTGTTTGCCAGAGGAAGACAATTGCAATGCAACAAATACATTCCCATAGCTCCACCCCAAAGTGGAAAGGATCCATTCAATGTCAGCAGAAATGAAGCACATGATAGCCACTGTGCATTTCTGGTTTATGTTTAAACTTTACACAATGTAGCATTTTGGGCTCTGCACACGTCTGGAGACAATCAATTTCTGATCAATCAATCCATGCAATCTGGCCACAGCCTGGCATTGATGATGACTGCGAGAGTGCCACTAGTGTCATCTTGAAAAATAGGGAATAAACAGCACATTCTGGCTGTTATATTCATTACTATATTGTTAAGTTAGGCTAGGCTAAATGATTTTTTTTAATATTTGCCATACTTTTTAGGGTATGTATTTTTCACATTCTATTACATTTCATTCAATATTCTCTGAATATAGCCAGGAGCACCGAGTTGAATGGGAGTACAAACATAGCTGAATTGAAAGACGTCATCACTACATGTGTAGTGTGAATTAATGTGGAATTGGACACTCATCATGCTGGGATGAGCATTGAATATCCTGTTTATGTTGGAGAAGCATGGGTATGGATACTTTCAAACAAAAACCTGTAGATAACAGTTTCTCTGGCATCAACAAGCATGACACAAGGGGAAAGGGTTTTTCTCTAAAGGAAGGTTAAGATAGGTTAGGTTAGGTTGCATTTTGTTTCAAACATTTATTTTCATGCTGTTACCTAACTCAAAACCCATTTTTGGTGTTCGTTAGTTATTTGGGCTTAAGGGCACATCAACTTCATTGGTCATGTAGCACCCACCCTTTTTGGTGTTATTTTGCTCACAACCTGATTGTGATGGGATCACAATGAGTGTTCCTATCATCTTAGTCAGATTGATAAACATTGCATTGGAATGATCAATTCCAAGAATTCACAAAACGCCTTAAAACACAAATTTACTGGATAGGCTATGATACCTACCTAGGTACATCTTTTTTTAAATATATTTTGAACACTACTTTTTATGCTACGTTACCTAGCTCAGTGAAGGGAAACACGTGCTTCTCCTTGCGTTCAGGTCAGCACCTAGCACTACTTTCAAGCTCGGCTGCTGTATTGCTCTGCATCACGACTACGGAACAGGTACCATTCCAGAATAGGAAATACTTAAACCTACCCACCTACCCACCTAAGTAGGTATCTTGTTCGGCAATTTGCTGCAGAACCAGTCTCACGTTGGTCTCACAAATACCGATAACAACATGGGCGTCACCGGTTCAAGGCCGTATGTCTACCTTCATGACTAACACATTCTCGAGAAGGTTTAGTAGATAATTTAGTAGGTATATTTACTAAGAGGGTAAGTAAGTTTAGTATGAATATTTACTAAACTTCCAGAAGTTTAGTAGGCATTGTTACTAAGTCGCCTATGGAGATATATACAGTGTGACCGGAAATGAGGACATGAAAGAGGTGGATATTTTTTCTGTTAGTATTTGGATACCCGTGGCTTTTCTTGCGTAAGTAAAGGTGGCGGCCCGCGGGCACTCGCTGTCCTGTTTTTTTTTAACACGCAGTCTTGTGGTTGTGCCAGTTGGGGTCGGTGAGGGCAGGTGAGTACGTTGGTGTAGTTGTCGCCGTTTTTCTCAGTTTGCGCTTTAGATACCTATATAGGTAAGACATATACCAATGTGAAACTACTACAGCACCAGATTGACACAAAAAATGCTACGATTCAGAAACTTGAAGCCAGGACAGCACGCCTTCCAGGGAAATTCGAGAACTATGACTTGGAACAACGGATCCAAAAATTAAATACAACATTTACAAAGAACCAAAGAGAGATCCGAGCACGTTGTCAAGATGAAAATCACCAAATAACTTTCCTCACTCTACGGAAGCAGCATCATTCTACCTGAATCACAAAGAGGGTACGTACACTTTTCATCCATTGAGCTCATTAACGACGAGGAAGAACTCGTCAGAACTCGTATAAGTTTGATGTTTGATATGCACGTCCCACGTGGCTGAAAGTACGCGTGAACTAATAAGGTAAAACTCACACGCCGAATCGCCAGCCGTAATTGCATTGACGACGCCACAGTCACGTAACCATAAATGACCTGAAGCTAGTTTTCTGCTCAGGTATCTTCAATATTCATGTAGGGTTCTTCGATCCTCCATTCTCCCTTCGGTATTAAGTCCGGAGATATTCAGGAAAATCATGGGATAACAAATGTCTCCTCCCCGTCTGGGATTCCAATGTTCGTACCAACGATTGTCGTCTGTCTATACGAGCTAGGCTTCTCCCACAGTCGCACAGTCGCATGCTGATTAGTGGATGCTTTTGGTTACTTCCAAAAAGACATGGAGGGTGATGTGCTCGACAGTGAAAACCGACGGATGTATATGTTATATATATATATATATATATATATATATATATATATATATATATATATATATATATATATATATATATACATACATATATATTCCCGCGTATATGTGCAAGTATAAAATGGCTGCCGAAACCGGGCAAGGGGCTTAATATACGTGCGAAGATGTTAGATTACCGTCGCTAAATCCTGCGTTGGGATGGCTTCAGTCATTTTCTGACCATTGTGTTACACTTACCTTTGTCAGCAGCATGTGATCTCCGTGCCCGTTCTTCACAGGCTATGCGCTGCCGCTGCTGATGATCGTCTACATTACATCACCGGATGTTGGTGATCGGTCTGCCATACCGAGGATGGACGACGGCTGCGTGCTGACGTCGGCGCTGACGGCCTGTGCTGTGCGTCAGACGCCAATCAGGAAGACCCCGTCCGTGTTATATTGCTGATGTACTGCGATTTAAGACAATATATAACGGGTATTTTGTGCTATGTAGAGCATGTTTTATGGGTCTGAACGGTCTGAACGGTCTAAATAGTCTGAACGCTGTGTGGGAGAGGTATTCACTACTTTACTCTCTTCCCGCGCTGCCCACCCCTTATGTCCTCGGGTTAGTCTCTGATTGACCGCATAGTAAATATGGTATGGGGTCTCAGATTTGGTCATTTAACACGGTTCCTTTTGGGCCCATCCAGCTGATGCTGCCAGTTCCAGTGCCGTCACATATCACCAAATGCAGCCATACTTGAGCAGTGTGGGTCGGGCCAATCTCATCAGCTTCGTGTTCGCCTTAGGTCAAGCAGGGTTCGTCTTAGGTCAAGGTCAAGGTTACCATATTGTAAAGCCCCAAGTAAATCGACTATGCTGCATCGATTGGTGAAGGCTTCATGAAATTCAGTCGAGCCCTTCAGGAGCATGGACACCGCAACCTTTTCAAAATGATTTCAAAATGGCCACTCCAAATTTAAGAGGAAATTTAATAGCTTTACGTAACGGTGAGAGTCGCCATATTCAACAGTCCCAAGTAAATCGCCCCCAATGCATCGATTGATGGAGGTTTGATGAAATTCCGTTCGGTAGTTTCGGAGCATGGGCACGGCAACAACCCAGGGCAACAGAGTAGACCCACCCGTGCACAAGTATGTTTGGTAGTACACGTCACAGCGGAGTGAATTTTTTCCTTCCTCAACTAAAATACACAGCATGAAGCTATTTTCGAGGGGCAAACGTCGGAAATGCTTTATTGTAACCCTTGTCTTCCCGGTCAGATGCTAAGATCCTGTCTCGGGAGAGTCCGAATTTGAGAGCGGAGGGAAACAATTAACTCCAGTGGGACCGAATCCCAGCTTTTCGAGCTCGCGCCCTCCCTTCCCCCGATCGACTTTTCGAGCTCGGCCCCCCTTCCCCCTCGACTTTTCGAGCTGTCCTTCCCCGATCGACCTTTTCGAGCTCGCGCCCTCCCTTCCCCCCGATCGACCTTTGACAATGTAAGCAATGAGAAATATGATTTGACTAGTGGTAAGGGGAACAAATTCGCCGACAAGAGTGGAGTGCCACGGTTCCCGCAGTTGTAGACCTATAAAACCAGGCTATTGGAGCTTCCGTTCATGGTATTGGAGAATACGTATGATACGCATTGACAATACATATTATTCAATATGTACTGACAAAACGTGTGGCCCAGTTTTATTTACCTTTAGTCATCAATTCCAAACACAGATCGGCGTGCGAGCCTCGCCCCCGTCCGGATAACCCGCCTATCTGATCTGACCCCTGCAGGTCAGGTCAAGAATATGACTTCACGCGGCACAACGCCCGAGGCGCGCATCCGGCTCTAGGCGGCCAGCCGGGCCGAGTCGACGCCACACTCACAGACAGTGGTGGTCAATCACATCACCATCGCATCACAATCGCATCACAAACGCATCACAATCACATCACAATCGCATCACAGTCCCGAAAATGGCTAAACACGACTGTTTTTAAGCGTGAATTCGTGCCATAGCTATGCTTATCATGGCGATGTATTTTGCTTGACTCTTGCAGTTTTTTTTTGCTTTGTGCTATTGTTTAGCAGTACTTTTACGGCAGGCAACGTATCCATTATCTCGCTCCAATCCCATTGGCTCGAGATGATCATTACTTTGCAATCCATAAGCCAGGTTTGAGCTCGTGACCTTCTTTGGTAGAGGGAAGCAGAATGTGATCAAGCCGTCACTCGCAAGGAACCCGCACAAGACCAAATCAACAAGCTTTAACTTGGCAGCTTTCCCGGGTTTATGCGGCCATTGCACGGGGTAACGATCCTCTAAAACGAAGGTACTCGTTAGATTGGGCGCCTTCACAGCCTACAAAATTCGGCGGCACCTCTCCACTAAGGTGATCAACAAGGGCGGATCCAGATATTCTGGCTGAGGGAAACGAGGGTGATCACCAGGGGCGGACCCAACATTTCTTATCAACCAAGGGTGGATCAAGAAATTATTAATAAGGAAGTCATTTCGTATTGGCATATCTCCAAAGGACACCAAGCATCTCTGGTATAGGCGGGGAAAGGCAGCGCCCCTGCGGAAGTGTACGCTCCGCAAGTATTGCTAGGATGGGGCCACTTCTGGGAGTTTAGTCAGTGCCATTCAGTCACATGGAGGTCTCCTGTGAACAAAATACAGAGTTGCCAAGTAGACAACTTTGTGCACCCCGAGCCCTCAGTGCTCGGCGTGTCTGGCTAGCAAAGATTGCTTTTTCCCAGACTGGCTCGACGTTCTTTGCATACAAGATGAAAATAACACGAAAGCCTGCTGATATGCATGGGGTGAGCTTCTACAAGGATGGCTTAGCTGTCAAACTATTTGAAGTCTGTAATTAGCTTGCACGCACTGACGCACGCACGCACGTCACGGGCCGTCAACAAAAATCGTGTCTGCGCCCCTGTTTAAAAGACACGGTATTCACATCACTTTCCATGTCATATTTTAGCGGATGTAACTGAAGACGCCAATTACCATCCACAGCGTTGCAGTTATTCTCCATTTTCAATGCAGCGAGTTCACAGACGACGTTGACACGGCTCGGCTGCGGCTGGCGGAGCCGCCAGCCGCCTGAGTCGGACGTGGACAGAACGGCCTGTCGTGCCGTCGCCGGCGGCGGTGTCACCGCCGGCACTGTGCCGGCCCACCCGGACCGTCCTGCGGTCGGCGCCGACAGCGGCCATCAGTTGCAGTGACATCGGGACGTGCGCCACATTTGCCTAATGGAGCCGTCCGCGCGGCGCCGGCGGCGACCGCGCCGGCCGCAGACGTCGGCGGCGAGGTGCGGCACGTCACGTCACGTTACATCACGTCACGTTGTGGCGCATCACATCACGTCACGTCATGTTACTACATGCCACACAACATCACATCACGTCACGTTATGTTACTACATGCCACACAACATCACATCACGGCGCAGCACGTCTTCACATGTCACGTCACGTCAAGTTACGTCGCCCTGCAACATGCTACGCAACATCACCTCACGTCACGTCATCACATGTCACATAACATGACGACACGTCATTACACGTCACGTCACGTCAGGTCACGTCACATTGCTGCATGCTACAATCACGTCACGTCGGCAAATGTCACGTCACGACGCGTCACGTCACATCATGGGCGTCACTTTGTGACATTGGTTGGGGGCTAAATGACCTTCTTCATGGCCAAAGCTGCCACGAAAACCATTTGTATCTGGTATGAGGCCAATGGCTAAGCTTCAGCCTGATTGGGGGAAGGTGAGGGGTCAATCAGTGATCGAGGGGGCCAAATTAATAATTGAAGTGCCAAAAGTGACACCGCTGTATCACATCAAGTCACATCAAGCTACTGCATGCTACGCAACATCAACTCAAGCCATGTCATCACATGCCACATCACGGCATGCCACGTCACGTCACGTCACTATGTGCTACATGGCATAGCATTGCGTCACATCACGTCACGATGCGTCACGTCACGACACGATGTGTCACGTCACGACACGATGTGTCACGTCACGACACGATGTGTCACGTCACGACACGATGTGTCACGTCACGTTCTTACATCCTACGCAACGTCACATCACGCCAAGTCATACTATGCTAGATCACGTCATGTTACGTCGCAGTCAGCCCTGCTGATTTCGAAATGTCATGGCGTCGGCCTCCGCGGCAAGGGAGCCGCTTGATGTGTCGCAGGGGCGGGACGAAGAACCTTCATGGGAGACGGGAACTTCGAAGGAACTGCTTGATATGTCGCAGGGGCGGACGAAGAATATCCATGGGAGGTGGGCATTCTTCTGGAGTGGCGCCATTTCCTCGGCGGTGCCCCGCTGCGATTGGCCCTGCAAAAAAAATCGCCTTCGGCCGAAAAAAAAATAGTAGAGCTCAAGTGAGTGAATGCACCCGAAAGAGCGCCTCTTCCTCTCATAGTGAGGCGGATTTTTATCCGAGAGGAGTGTCATTAGGCTGATAAAAAATAATTCGTTCAGCTCGGCGGAACACATTCAAGCCTCTCCGGCGGAGCTTTTTCCGATCAGAGATCTCTGATGGCGCTTCGAAGCTCCACCTTTCAATGTAATGAGGGGAGGGGGGTACATGCTCCCAATACACCACTCCCGCTTCTCATCCTGCACCCGCCCCTAGTGTGTCGCAAGCAGACACTCGAAGTCAATGTCTTCTATGGTAGATGGTACGTAAACCAGGTTTCCATGGGAGGAGGAGGGGAGGGGGTCACATGCTTCCAATACACCCCGCACTCCTCCTCCTCCTACATCCGCCCCTGATGGGTCGCAAGCCAGCACATAGATGCTTTGCTGGGGAATCATGTTCCGTGTCACTGAAACAGTGCCAGGGGATATCCTAACTACAAACAGGGAGATTAATGGGTGCATAAAGACAACGGATGAAGTGCGGAAGAGATTGGAGGAGCAAACTCCGCGGCATGGACATTGTCCGACAGAATTCCCTGAACTGTCCTCTGACCAATGTGTGTAGGTTTTGAGTCTTCCTTTGCTTTATTAGCTGTTATTTGTGGTCATTTTATGATATTTGCAAATTTTGTATTTGTCCATGGGCACATCCAGGAATGCATTTTGGGAGGCAAGAGGTGTCCACGCCATAGCCGCTCCATATCGCAAGAGAAAGGCTGATGAAAATTTCGGATCTGCATTGCCTATTCTTTGCAAGCAGTTTGTGATTATTTTAAAAGCATTTTGGTTTGCCCAGGGGCGGCTCTAGGGCGATTTTCGGTGGCATGTGGAGTCCCTGTAATGGCTCCAGATTTATAAAATGTCTTCCATGCCTCAGAGCGATATTTCGAAGGTTGCAGGTTCATTCAACATTATTTACGAGGAACAAAGTTAATTTTTAGTGGCAAGGGTGGTTCTAGGGGTTGTCTATGGGCGCCTCCAGGGACGGATTTTTTGGAGGAATGTAAATTTCATGTCATTGTTCCATATCGTTGGTGAGTGACATAATCCTGAATATTTCTGACCTTCCTTTCCTAAAATTCCACATTATTTGGATCCAATCGCAACACTATAAAACGGAAGAAGTGCACCGATTTCTGCCTACGTGTACAAAATGTCCAACCCCTCGCTCTAAATTCTACAGCCTCCCTGCTCCGTTACCTGACACCGTCCATGATGCATATTTTGGGGATGCATTTCTCATGATGCCTTTCGATTGTCCTAGGGGATTTCTGATGCATCGATTATTTTAGCTCTGGAAATGCCGCATTAGGCGTAAGTTGTTATAGGTTATGAGGTCAGCTACCTCCCGTGCTTCTCGGTGCCTGAGCACGCCATTGCAGAAATATTTATTGGATAATAACAATACAGTTTTTTCTTCTCAGATATCTGCATATTGCTAGCGTCCACGAAGGAAAATTCCAAGTCCAATTTATCATGCTCAATTAAGTGTTCACAAGCTCAGAAATGTGTCGCCCCATCTTGTTGTGCCTGGTAACGCCATTCAAATTTTCACGATTTGGCCGCTTAAAGGGGTTTATTGGTACCCATCGATTAGCCTTAACTAATATGAAAGCAATCTGGCGGTAAGTTACTAAAATCAAGCGGCTGGTCTAGCAAACACGATTTAGCTGACATTACCCCCATTTTGTATCCCCCATGACTTCACCTTTGATAATGTTCCATATTTCGAGAATCCATCACGTAGTTTAGGGCAAAACGAGTTCTAAAATTTGACACACCTTCCCACAATTCATGAGCTCAAATTGTGACAAAACATTGCCACACCTTCCAATAATTCACAGGCGCACATTGCGACAAAACATTGGCACACCTTTCCATAATTCATGAGCGCACATTGCGACAAAACATTGGCACACCTTTCCATAATTCATGAGCGCACATTGCGACAAAACATTGACACACCTTCCCATAATCCATGAGCGCACATTGTGACAAAACATTCAGTTCTAGCATCTTGGACGCATAGGTTCTAGGGCGGATAGGTTCCAAGTTTCTCATGTGGGTCCGAATCGCACCCCGAGTATCTAGGACGCATAGGTCTGATACTTTTATCAGATAACCCCTGAACCGCTCACGCCATCGCTCTAAAATTCGACACACATTCCCACAATTCATGAGCTCAAATTGTGACAAAACATTGGAACACCTTTCCATAATTCATGAGGGCACATTGCGACAAACATTGAGTTCTAGCATCTTGGACGCATAGGTTCTAGGGCGGATAGGTTCCAAGTTCTCATGTGGGGCCGAATCGGTCCCTTCAACAGACTTAGCTCCAGACAAGCCGAACAGGAATATGGTTAATATGCGGAGCGCCACCTCACAGCCTGTCAGTCGACTCGCTCGAAATTGCATGCCTCTCAATCGCTGATGAATTTCGCGCCGACGACGGCGGCATTGAAGCGTGCTTCTCGCCGACGACCTGGCACGTCATGTGTCCGCCCATGGCAAGATGGCCGACGCGTGTGGTGCCGCCCTGCCTGGCGCGCCACGTCGCACTGCAACTTCCGCACAGCCGGCAGCACGCAGCTCACAACACGGACACTGGTGGCGGCCGGTGAGTTAGTTAGGTGTTGGGGTTTTGGAGGTGCATCAACTGTGCTGGTTGTACAGCGCCCATAGCGAGGCAGCCAGTGAGGACGGAGGCACATCCGGTGGGGTCTCCAGACGACCGTTTGGCGAGTGGGTGGGCATTGTTCACGGCCATCGCGACGCGCGAGGGAAGCGCGCTGGTAATTATGCACGTTGGTGAATATGAACCTTTGTGAATATCAACGCCACCCGTGGAGAACGCGGCAAACCGGGCGATGTGATGTGAACTTATGGTGCGCTTAACCTACACAAGCAAGGACCCAGCTCACATTCCGGCTTCTTATGATCAGTGCAAACGTCACGTGCGTGTCGAGCGACGAAATTGTCACTTCCTCTGTGCTGGCAATATATTAGTTCACATGCAGGGCACGCGAAGTGACGGTTCACAGCAAGTATCGGTCGGTCGGGGTCAGCCTACCAGAATCGGCCATTTTGTGCGAAGCTGATCCGACCCGATGCGATTGACTATCAATGCTTGAAACCGAATCACGGTGCTCATAGCATCCCAAACACCATTCGTTGTAACATGAGTGTCGACATGCCCACGTGCCAGCTACAGTGCCGCGAAGTGTGTGATGCTGTTCGGATTCGAACTGCCTACGTCGACTTTGAAAGACGACGCTGTCGACCAATTGCCCTTCTGACTGATCAGATCCCTCTCAATGCGCACTAAGCGGCCCGTGTCCTCTGGACTTAACCCTTGCAGTGTGGGGGATGGGCGGTCTTGAGATAACCCCTGAACCGCGGGGGATGGGCGGTCTGAGATAACCCCTGAACCGCACACGCCATCGCTCTGAAAGTTGTCACACCTTCCCATAATTTATGAGCACACGATGTGACAAAACATTGAATTGGCCTGGTGAACGTGATATTTGGACAGCCCGGGTGCATACCTGATGTTGCGTGGTTTGGACTTGGCCGAAGTCGACCGTCATGCTTTTGAATCCGCATTTACTTATTTGCAGCAATCTTTCAAATGTGAATTTCTTCACCCCGGACTGGACTTGCTCGTTTCATATTGTGCTGCCGGCTTATTTGGAAAATCTTATCTGAATTAATCGCACCTTTTACTGAAATAAAGGGTTTTACGGGGGCAGTTAATTGACCGGAAGTCACGTGATTAAGTCATGTCACGTGACCAGCTTTCCTTAGGGCTGAATGACTGAAAGACAATGTGCTCAGATGGATGGTTGTGCGTGACATCAACAGAGCGGAACAGTTTTGAAGCAGAAGGGACACACACGTGCCGACAATGCTGTTTCGATAGTTCACCGCGTATTCAACTGTGAGATGCGAGCACAATTTTCAACTGAGCAGCTCAAGTTTGGCAAACGTTCAGCCAATTAGGATGAAGCAGATTGGCTTTCAGTGTGCTGATGTCGAAATTGGAGACATTAGGTCCACAATCGTTCACATCTGCCAAATTGGATGCATGTAGCCCAACTTGCTGAACGCACTGCCGAATTGGCGAAATGTGTCCTGCACCTTTATAAATGCCAGAAATGTGTTCTGCACCTGTATAAATGCCTGCATTCTCGCCTCAGCTGGAACACCATTGCACAATTGCACCTTGGTACCATTGCACCATTGTATTCATTGAATCGGCTGACGCTACGACGTCGACCTCGGTGAGCGGGCTGATGAGCAGGCCGATGTGACGTCAACCAGTGAGTCGGCGGCTGACGCGGCGACGTCGACCTCGGTGAGCAGGCGGATGTGACGTCAGCCAGTGAGTCGGCTGACGTGACGTCAGACGGTGCGCCGGCTGATACCGTGGGGCGTCGACATCAGTGAGCCGCAGTAGAGATGTCTGCTGGAAGTCCGCCAGCAGGGGCCTCACCGGACGTGGAGTTTGACGGAGCGTCGGTGTCCGGCGGTCGACGCAGCGGCGACACGAGCGTCGGCCCCTCGGTGCACCGGCGCCGCCATCGGGCCTCCGGCGAGAGGGAGAGGGGCAGGACTGGGCGTGCGGAGAGAGTGGCGAGTGGCTCCCCAGATCACGTCGGGGTCACCAATGTAGCGCCTGGGTGCGTGGGTAGGCGTTGGATCTGGGAAAGCCACTAGGGAGAAAAGGTACCATGGTAATGGCAGGTAATGGAGGAAAGGTACCGTGTTAACGGTCAGGTAACGGAGCAGAGGTACCGTGGTAGTGGTCGGCGTGGGTTCGGATCCCACCGTAGAATGTTGAATTCAGATACGTTATATTACTGCAAAGAACCGAAAGCACGATGAAAATCAATGAATCACAGCCGCGAAGGCTCACGCGACCTAACCCACGGACAGTCGGTAGAAGAAGAGAGCGCTCTGGCGGACAGCTCTCTAACCACGTGCGGCGCAGGCGCAAAAGCGACCGGTGACACGTCCGCGGCACACTTCGGGCCAACAGGCACGTTGGCTGACCATAACATTCGGCGAGCACGATGGTGCGCTCCGCTACACCTTTACATCCACGTACTGTCAGGAGAGCCCAGTCGGCGAAGGCTCAAACGATTACTGTCGTACCGCCACGGTCCCCGACCCTGTGTATGAAAGCCGAGAGCCCTCTGGTGGGTCTCTTGTCATCGCTCGTCCAGCATCCGCAATGGTGCCCTTCAGGTGCATGCAAGTGTGCTGTCTAATGCACGCCTTTGTCGGCGAAATTGATTTGTACTTTTTCTTCTTTGTGGTCGCCAGAGCAATCATGGGCACCATTGGCATATAATAGTCCAACCATGATGCACAGACAATACAAATTAGAAGGATTCGCCCTTCATTTGTTTACTGAGCAAAAACAAATGTATAAGTGACATTAGATGAGTAAGGGTTGTTTCAAAAGCCGCTTCCATGGCGATACCTTTGCTCTTATGATAGTGGTTAATAGACTAGGGCATCTCCCGCCGCCACTGAACACTACTGGCAGATGCAAGAGAACAACGTAAATGTGATATAAATACACGTGCACTAGTGTGTACGGTAGGTCAAAGGTAAGCTGCAGTGGAAGAACCCAAACGTCCACCGGCAGATTCAACGCAGAAAGGCACTCAGTCCGTACCTGTCTTCAATGACATGTCTTCAATGGATTAATTGAATCCCAATCATTGTCGGTGCATATTGCACAAGTTCTACGCCTCCCCCCCCCCCACACACACACAACTATGCTCCTCACCCACCACTTTTATCACTCTTAGCCTGACCTGGTCACTTCGTCCTAACATATTCAGTAGAGCATCCGACATATTTGCATGCCGGGGATGGAAGGCTAAAATTTCTCTGAAATCCGAGCAAATGGCCAAATTGTTGCCAAATTTGCACCGTAATTGAAGGCTTTCCGCTGTTCGTCATCATCCTTAATGGCACCTTTACTTCCTGCTCTAAAAACGAGCACTATTATAACAATAATAACTTAGCTGCTTATTCCAAATGCAAACATAGCCAGCCGTATGTTCCGAGTCTGTTGGCGCTGATGGGATTCGAACCCGACCACCTGGACCAGAAACGTGACGTCTCACCAGCTGCGGTAGCGTTGCCGTTGGCAAGACGTCGTCGTCGCGGACAGCAGCGCAGCCCGGCAGGTGTCGCGAGTGGCGCAGGTGTCCGGACGTCGAGCTTCTCACTCGGAGACCCGGGTTCGAATCCCACCTGTTGCAGTTGCTTTAGTTGCTCGGACGTGCTCGGCTCGGCGGCAGTGTTGGTGAATTAACGCCCTCCCAAGGGGCGGTGCACTTGACGATGGCCACGGAAACAACCGGTCGAAAAGTAGCATTCTGTTAACACGCGCCCTGGAGGGCCTCTGAAAATTACGCGCAATGGATGGGGGGGGGACGGATTCCGCCCCCCCCCCTAAGATCTCGGTTCCTATTCAAGCTGGAGGAACGAAATTCAAAGAGTGGATGGGTACGATAGTGAAATGTATTGTGTGCAAATTTCATGACCTTAGGTGAATATCTTCAAGGTCAAATGAGGTCACATTTGTACAAAAAAAAATATTTTACGTGGCTTGGCTTGCCATTGTTATCGATCGCTGTGATTGTGTTTAAATGCTCCAAAATGGGCATCAATGATGTTTTGGACATTACTAATGATGCAATGCAGATGCTAGACCAAACATTTGACCTCAGGTCACCTATATAGCAGTACTTTATCAGGTAAGTTACCTGCTCCAGTTACTGGAACTGGGCCGCCCGCCCGACTGCTCCGTCGGGCAGCTCGGCGCAATCGGCTTCGCGAAGAAAGGAGTGAAGTACATGAATAAAGTATGGAAACGCAATGACAAACAGTACACAATGACAAACAGTAGTGCATTTATGACAACATTCCAGTTGACCAAGTTTGGTTCCATTAACCTGTCATGAACTTGACCTGACTTGACCTCGGTGATCTAACATGACCTTGAAACTATATAGCATATCAATATACATCAAACAAGTCGATAGTGTTGCCAAGAACACTTCCCTTTTGCGGATATACGGGAAGCGCATCAGCGCCGATACTTGTGGTCTGACGCTACGAAATTCTTTGACTTTAACGGCCCCTAACTCGAAAAATTGTCGGCCGATTTTCATTTTTCTTGCTTTAAACAACGCGCCGGTCATTTCTAAGCAGGTACGCGAAATGGCGTATATCGACCGGTAAAATCTGGAGTTATGTACGAAAAACGGGAGGGGTGGGCGGATTTCTCCCCCCTCCAGTGCGCGTGTTAAGCAAACTTGAGTTAGGAGTGTGAATAATTTTATATATATTAATTTTATAGGTTATATGAAGTCGTGTGATATATCACCAGCGTTTTATATACTAGCAAGTCGTTTCTTGCGCGTTTACACCGCCTCTCCCCCGAATAAAAATAGGTTTAGTCTTCCCGCTAAACTGGGTCGTCGGATCTGCTAGTGCTGCTGTTGGAAAAAAACACAACAGTTATATTGATATAGACGTGATAATAGACGCTTTGTGTCAACTATTGTGGACATGGAACAGCAGTAATGGGTGCAGAGGTGGCTGCGCCTTGGTGATGCTGTCCAAAGGTGCACTGCGATATCATTGGTAACCTCAGTGGAATATTTTGTCCTTCCATCCCGTTAATCATAGTCATATCCTGAGTTCTGGAGATGCCTTTACTATATTGCCATCAACGCAACGATTGTCGGAGTCTTCCTCATAGATCAAAATGTGTCCAGGGTGTCACGTACAACATATCAGCCATTTCGCTTTGCGAGCGTTCCAGTTGGGTATAAATAAACAATCTCTAGACTGGGCTGAGCGTTCGAGGGTGACGTGGATTGGAAAGTGATCACTAAAAAGTGGATCGGGTTGAACGTGCCAGGAGAAGAGGGGTGAGATAGAAGCCGAGGCTAGGGAGAGGTCAATGGCAGACGGGCGGAACGGGACGATGTGTGTTGTGTGTGGGTGTTTGGTCATTTAAAAAGACCATGTTGTGGGTGTTGAGGAGTGTTTCAATATGATGTCCGCGCTGGGATGTGGTGTGAAAACCCCATGCCTGGTGGTGGGCGTTGAGATCACCCAGCACCAGACAGGGGTGTGGGAGAAGACCGAAGAGATTGGTTACAGAAGTTAGAGATAGTGTATGCGTAGGAGGAAGATAGAGGGAAAGTACGGTAAGGTCTAGTTGTGCAATTTGGACGGATACTGCAAAACAATTTCAGGTCATTGGGAATGGAGATAGGGCGATGGAGAAGGGTGTTCGAGACAAATAAAGCTACCCCGCCGCCGCGGGATGTAGTGTTTCTGTTTTGGGGAATAAAGGGTATAACCAATTTTTTAAATAAATTATATGGATCATTGTCGCGCCATCGGGTCTCCTGAACGGCGGCAATCAATGGGTTATTTCTGATGATATATTCCTTGAATTCTGCCCAATGATATGAGAGACCTCGTATTCCATTGGAGCAATAATTCCGTGGTGGGTGTCTGTATTAATGGTGTTGGTCCTCACGCCCTCGCAGGCGTGTGCGTGGAGGGGAGCGCGTGACGGAGTCGTCTGTCTCGTATGAGTCGGACGACCCCGTTGAAAAAGATGGAGGCCCTGGATCCCCAGGGGGTCCGGGCTGGGGGAACGAGAGGGGTGGCTGACCCCGGGGACCGGAAGGGGAGGTGATCCTGAGGGGGCGGGGTGGAAGAGGACCGCACCTTGGGCGGAGCAGCCTGGTGGCGGTCGGGGGCCGAGTGTTAGAGCCGCTCGCGATGGGAGACGGGCGCGTGGCCGGCGGCGGAGCGGCCTGTTGGTGGTGGGTGAGGGGGGGGGGGCAAGTCTAGGAGGGGCCCTCGTCTGGAGCGGGGCGCGTGGCGGGCGGCTGGGCGGCCTGGCGACGGAGGGGGGACCGGGGGGTGGGGGAGCCCGCCATGTGAGCGTGACACGTGGTCGGCGGAGGGTGAGGTGGGGAGGAGGGGGAAGGGTCGGGCTCAGTCGGTCCTGGCGGAAGGGTGTGGGGGCGTTCGGAGCCGCCTCTGCAGGGGTCGGTCACAAAGGGGCCAACCGGGGTCGGGTCCACACGGCTGGGGGCGAGGGCGCCATGCCTCGCTGAGTGGCCAGGCGACGCGCCTGCCTCTCCTTGGCCTCTACCCAGACAGGGCACCTGGGGGACGACGCAGGGTGAGGCCCCTGCCAGGCCGCGCATCGTTGCTCGACATATGAGCAAGACTCCGTTGGGTGTCCTTCTGCACAGAGGCCGCAGACTGGGGCCTTTGCTCTGTACGCCCGGCTCTGATTGTCGAACCGCTGGCAGAAGGTGCAGCGTGCTGGGGGCGGGGTCCAGGGGCGCAGTGTCACCCTGAGGTAGCCCGCCATGATGTAAGGGGGCGGGGTCAAGGTCCTGAACCCGAGTTTCAGGACAGGGCCAGGTCTGGGTTGTCGGCCGAGGTGGGTCACCTCGCATATCCCCTGCGAATTCAATTCCGCGAGGAGCTCTTCCTCAGAGAGCTCCGAGAGCTTAGGGGCGTATGCGGTGGTGAAGGAGAGGTCTAGCCGGTCGGCTACCTCGACGGCGGTGTCGGCGCCCAGAAATTTACGGACGTTTAGGAGCGTCCGGGCTTGGGTGGCATCCTTCACACGTACCAACAGTGATCCGGAGCCGAGTACCTTGGCGGAGAGTACTCCGCCGGTCCACTCGTCTAGTTCCCTGGCTATGGCGAACGGGGAGGTACGGGCCCACGATCCCTCAATTCTTGAGAGTAACACAAAGAATTCACCCTCAGGGGGGTCCCGGGAAGGGGACTGGCGTGCTCCCGGGCGCGGCCGGCGCCCTCCGTCCCCCTGGGGGGGGGGGGGGTCCCCGGAATACCAGGGCGGGGGTGATGCCCCGGAGGGGAGTGGGGAGGAGTGTGTGTGTGTGTGTGTAAGGGCGCCCTGAAGGGGTGCGGGCAAGAAGGGCACCCTGAAGGGGTGCTACAAGGAAAGGTGTGAAAGAATGACGTGTAAAGGGGGAGAAAGACACAGAGTTTTGGAGGGATGGGAGTAGCCGAACAAAGGCGAGCGCAGTCACGGTCCGAAGACCGCTAGCTCGATCCTTCAAACCAGAAAGGTACCTCTGTTCGGCTCTGGTCTATTGGGTGGGATTGGAAAAACAACAGTCGAGGCTGGCCGCTGATAAATCGGTTTCCCGACGGCGCTCGAGAGTACCGCTGGGCCGAAGGGGAGTGGGAGGGGAGCTGCGCCGGCTAATCCGGCGAGAAACCGACTAGTGGCGTCGGCCGGCTAGTCCGGCTAACAACCAACTGGTGGTTGGGTGTTTGACGTCACCCGATGGAGGAGCTTCTCGCAGATGTCCTGGGAAGGACATCCACGAGAAAGCTGGGAGAGGGTGGGCGGGGGCTTGGAGCAGCGGACAGCTTCTTACGCTCGATCTCCGGCTAGGTAGCCAGGTCCTGTCGAGCCCTTGCGCTTTTACAACAGATACCGTTGTGTGTTGACAGAGTAAGCAAATGGGCATAAATGTTTGCCTTGTGCGTAGTCCAATTTAAGGCGTCTCCGAAATTATACAGGCTTTGCTTATCATGACCTGACATGGCACAGCTGAAAATTATGGCAGTGAGAATTCGCCCGATAGATGCAATCGCTTAATTGTTTTGTGCGGCTTGACGAAGGGTTGCACCCGAATATACACCAAGACCTAAGTAGTTTTTTTATTGGATTTTCTAATCATCGAGGAACGGTCATCGCATAATATTGATAAAATTAAATGTTCCTCGCAAGAGCGCTAAATGATTTATATAAGCCGATCTACCCAAAACTCTACTCCAAGACACCAATCCCTTAACTTGGACACGGGTCACTGATTGTGCGTTAGTAGACGCATACCAGCAGATGTTACGCTGCAAGTTCAGTAGCGACACCAACACTGAAGGGCAGTGAGTCCTGAGCGAGCCCTCAACCGGCGCGCTGTTTTTTTTTGTTCCCCGTGTAGCTATTTGCAGAACCTCAGTGCAATTTTCCCGAACATTGCTTGATATTTCGAGGAATCTCTTGATTTATATTGGTCCAGTCTGATCCACCCCGGGCTCCGTGGCAATTTGTGAGGCCATGGTGCAATTTTTGCTGGATTCGCGATTTTTCGGGGACTTGGTGCGATTTGTGGCCCTGGCACCATTTTTGGAGACCCCGGCGCGATTTGTTTGTGGATGCAGCACGGTTTGTTCGGGACCCTATGGCGGTCGTTGTGGTCGGGCGCTAATTGGTTTGGAAATCCAACGTGTTTTTCGGGGACACAGGACGATTTTTCGAGGAATTGGCCACATTTTGTTTGGGCAAAGGCTAGATACCAGCTAGGACATGAATGGTCCACTCAACCTAACCACAATATGCCGTCCCAGTCATGGGCGGAAAATGCGGTATGATAGGTATGGACATGGTCATGCCAACTTCAAAGTTCGTGGCATTGCCGCACCAACTTCCAGTGACAACATGTTTTTTTTTAAATGCAATTGGAACAATATTAAAAGTTAAAAGGTAAAATTCGAGCTGGGCAGGATAGGGATGTCGCCAAGAGTTTTGCATGGAGGGTGTCCGACTCATCCCCACGATTTGTAAACTCCCCGGATGTCGAGCAGTCTATTTCGAAAAGGTTCGCTCATCGCATAGAAAAATAGGACAATATTTCTTCATTGTATGGCGTATTTACCTAGCCAAATGTATGTAAACGCAAAGGTACGTATGCGTAAACGTGCGCACATCGGCTGATACGTACATTTACGCTTACGTACATTTGCGTTTTCATACTTTAACGTTCACGTACATTTACGCTTATGTTCACTCATACGCACGTTTGCGCTTGCGTACATTTGCGCATATGTACAATTGCACATACGTACATTTGCGCTTACGTACATCTGCGCATGCGTACATTTGCGCATACGTAATTTGCGCATACGTACACTTGCGCATACGTACATTTGCGCATACGTACTCTTGCGTGTAAGTACATTTGCGCTTATGTACATTTGCGCATGCGCACATTTGCCATACGTACATTTGCGCTTACGTGCATTTGCTTACGTACATCTGCACTTACGTACATTTGTCCGGTTACCTCGCGCTCGAGCAGGACCGGACCGGGCCGCTCAAATCAAAGCCCTCGCTCGTCATCAAAGGGCACAGAATATGCACAGGCTTGCGCCTGTTGGTTAGTGGAATTGTTATATAACCCGCTGTGCGCACACCCACTTGGTAGAATGTGTCGCTCAAAGGGAAAGTTAGGCTGCTTCGTAGGTGCATTTCACTACTGTGCCTCATGGCGATACAAAATTTGATATGAAGACATATGAGCAGTTTGCATTTCTTTCCCGATAAATCCGTGATCGAAGTCACCGTGTCCCAACCAAAATTTACCTGTGGCCCCTGCTGGATAGATTTCCCCCATGGCAGACCAGCCTGCTGAGGCCTCATTTGCCGACATGCCGAAGCAGATGGAACGTCCGCCCAGCTAAAATCCAGCATGGCCCCGCAGGCTGGGTGAACATGCGCATCCCCGCTATTGCAATCGGTGCCCGGCGCCTGTCCAGCCCGCGCTGGTCCAGAAATCTGCTCGGGCGGTGCCCAGCTGAAGTACGATAAACAAAACCGGCCGGGGCAGTGTCGGAGCCCGTTGAATATATTTTGTACGGGTCATCTGGGGCCCGACTGTGGTTATGATAAAATGTCGACTGGGCAGCTCCGCCGGTAATGTGCGAGGAAGTTATCCTGCAATACAGTTATAAGAAGAATTATATTGATTACTGTAGGTACGTGTGCTCTCCTCTTGTCATCTTCTTCACAAATATTCACAGCACACCCCATGAGTAGGACGCTCGTGCACCGACTGATTTGTTACTTGCCGTCTATTGGGATATGGATTTCGGAATATAAAATGGTTTAAGGAAAATTATATTAAAAACAATCCGTCTAGAAATCCGTTGGTCTAACAATCCGTCTAACAATCCGTCAAAACAATCGTTTTAATTCCACCACCAAGCAACAATTTTTGTCAATGAAAGAGCTGATAAAATTGATTGAACCAATTTTTACTAATATTAAATGTTCTCCAATGTACTTTTTTTTAGTTCATGTCTGGAATGTTTTAGTTGAAGCCAGGAATGACTTGGAAGGATCAAATGCGACTAGACGGGAGAGCAAATTGCCGCTGTAAAACCGCCTAATGTCTACCAATCCCGTATTTACCTCCGTATTCGCCGTGTTTGCGTCGGTGTTCGCCTCCGGTCAATCTACGGGTGTTCTATCGACCATACCAAGGTACGTATGTGCGTCCGCTCCTGACGAAATTAATGGGCGTACTGCAGCCAGCTGCTACTGAATATTCATAATTTGTTGTTGCTTCGTGCAGCCCGAGACCGGAGCCGTAATTTGCTTCCTTCGTCGTCAAAACTCGGCTGACGTTATTAGGCGAACTCTCCGAATGCTGCTGAATAGTGAATTGTGGAAGTGCCTGCTTTCGGCAACGATAATGATGCACTACTAAATGGACGGTGTGTGTGTGTAGCTGACTATGTCGAACAGCCTATGCCGTTTACCCTATGACCCAGGGTGTAAGATGCTCGTCTAAATCAAGGTTGTGGTTCGAGCTCCCTGTCGCTACCCCGACCAATCGGCGGAGATTGACGACGCTACATGACTCACGTCCACGTGTCGTAAAACAAAAAAAAAAAAAACCCATAAAAAAAAAAAACCAGTTCTGCACCGGACAACGGAGCAGCATGTGCCATCAGCTGGCATCAGCTGGCATGGAAGTTTGGCACATCTGCAGACAATAAGTATCGGGCCCGACCGGCGCTGGCTGATGATCAGCTGTCTGCAGAGGTCATCGCTGAGATAGCGGCGGATCCAGGAATTTGTATGGGGAGGGGCACTCGCTGGGAAGGCACCGCTTCCCCGACGGGCGGCGGTTGAGACAACTGGTTCAGAAAATAACTGGTTGAGAAAATGTCAAGGAGGATGCGTTCGGGCATCTTGAAGGGCACACTTTCTACTCAGAAGGGCGCCTTCGGCTGAAAAATGCAAGGGAGAGGTGCACTCGATCGTTCTGGGTGGGGGGCTGACCTTTACTACTCAGAGGGGTGCCTTCGGCTGAAAACTTTACCAGAGTGCACTCGAACGCAATAGAGGAGCGCTTTTCCAGTCGGAGGCACCCCAGCTGCATCTGGGGAGCATACGCCTCTGCACCGCCCTAAGATCTGCCCCTAAGCTGGGTCCAGTTATAAAACACTTCAATTGACTGCCAGTTTCGGCTATGCAAGGTAAAGCACAGCACGAATTGAAAATCTGTATGGAAGCGGATTGAATGAAGTTTGAACAAAATAGATGAACACTGATTCGATTCGGATTGTCACTATGAAATTTTGCCGTGAAGATTGATTTAAAATAAAATAGTTCCATTCCTTCTGGTTTTTAAGCACATAAACTCCAATAATATAATGCTGGGATTAGCTGATGCTGTTGTTGATGTATCTGCCTGCACTGAAAAATACGGTTTGAGAACATGTTCGTTAGGTTGCTCACGAAAGGACAGATATCGGACTCAATGTTTTGAATGAGTGCAGTTTTTGGGCACTGAGAACCTATATTTTGCGGATTTATGTCATGGGCGAAGTAAGTTTCTCAATATTCATGCGTAATTATATCGAGGCATCGTGAGAAATAATGCAGGTCTCAAATTGTATCAAGTTGCGGCTACCATGAGAATAAATGCTGGACTCATCGTCAATTTTTTTCCCAACGGCGTCCGGCCGCTGTTGCTGTACAATCTGTCTGGAGTTGCCCAGCTATAGCTTCACAGTGACTGCAGTCTGAAGTGTGTATATAATTATGGAGAACAAAGGTAAGTAGAATTGCATGACATCATATTCCATTAAAATTGTCTACAGCTGCTTCCTATGCTTCCTTGCATAATAGATCTGGTCAACTGCAGGGCGGCAATTTAGAAAGCTCAAAATGTTCTGCCTCTAGCGGATACTAATAACTTGTGCAACGACAGCTACAGTGAAGCCTTGTGATTTTATGCAATTGTGTTTTATTGGACTCAAATGTATTAAACACCGTCTTCATTGGGGCATAAGCGTGTTCGGCAAACAACACAGGCGATTTTTCGTGTGCTCCCCAAACCGAACAGCGGTGTTCGGAATACCGCACGACTATCTGCGCCTGTTAAAGGCGAAGTGTGTGCTGAATTCAGAACATGGGGCCAATAAGCATCTTAAGCCCGCAGGGTTGCATTTTGTTAGGGCGGATCAAGTAATTATCATTTGGGAAGGGACGCATTTCCTCGGAGGGTGCCTTCGGCGAAAAATTATCTAAGTGGGGGAGGGGTACACTGAAGTTTACTGAAGGGACACTCCAACCCAAAGGGGTGCATTTTTCTCCTGCGCCCCTTCCCCAATGATAATTACTGGGCCCACCCTTGCCAAGTGCAACCTTGTAGGCTTAAGTCCGTGTTCGTAATTCAGCACACACTTCATTTGTTTTAGCCCTTGCCTCGGGTGGGGGGTGATATGCGCCCCCCTAAGGTTTTCCGCGGATAGCGAAACAACGGCGCACGGTATCGCGCCGAAATTTGGCCTACTTTTCCCCACACCAATTTGGCATGTTGTGTGAAAATTTTGAGGTCAGGTCATCTAGGGTCAACGGGTTAGTCAAGGTCAGGTGAGGTCACCTCCAGAAAAGTTAAACCAGTCGTCACGCTTTGACGGATAAAGATATTGTAATGAAACTTGCAGTGCTTGCTTATCTTTAGGGATGAAACAAAACGCACCAGAGGATTTAAGAAAACATTATTCCGTTTTTAATGACTAATTAGGTTTCCATATTTGCCCATTAGTGCTAAAATCGAAGATTCTGGCTAAAGTAAGCATTTTTGCGAGAGCAAGTTGACTTCAAACAACGTTTTTCAGTTCGCTCTACCCATTATAAAAAAAAAATGACAGTAAATTTAAATTTCAAATTTTGCTTTTTTCACGAGCAAAGATTGTATGGCCATGATCGATTTCGCTTTCCTCTTCTGATTCCAAATAAAAAATTATATCTCCCCAAAATGAACTCCCAGAGCCCCCAAAAATATCAATCGTAAACTCATAGGCCCTCTCGTGACGCCACTTTTGGGGTGATCAAGTTTTGGGGGTGGTTTCTGGCCCTACTTGTCGAGCGCTTTCCGATGACACCTCTTTCGTTTTCGTGCGACGCTTAGTTTGGAGATTAGAGGGCGTTTGTATCGACCTCCCTCCCCCGAGACGGGGTGTGAGGATCCGACGGGAAAGACGTTAAGAAAGATGAAAGGGTTAACAGGCGCATATACACGTGCTGTATTCCGAACACCGCTGTTCGGCTCGAGGAACGCACGGAAAATCGTCTGTGCTGTTTGCCGATCACTTTTATACCCCACTAAAGATTGTGCTTAATACATTTGAGCGCAATAAAACACGATTGTACAAAATACAAGGATTCACTGTAGCTGTCGTTGTACAAGTTATTAGTAGCCGCTAAAGGCGTGGCATTTTCAGCTTTCGAAATTGCTGCCTTGCAGTTGACCAGATCTATAATTCAAGAAAGCATAGTAATCAGCTGTGTACAATTTTTCAACGGACTATATTGTCAGCGATTCCACCTACCATTGTTCTCCATAATAATCTGCACACTTCAGACTGCAATCACTGTGAAGCCACGTCCCACCCTTAAAGTGTTAGGTCTCCTCCTCGACCAGCACCTAAGCTGGGATTTTCACAGTCTCAGATTTCTCTCACATTCTCACTGAACTGTCTCCAGCTGCAGATTGACACCCTTCGACAGTCCCGTCACGGTTGAAGGCGGTTGGGCGGTGACAGATGGCATACCGGTGGCATGTTTCTCCTCCGTACCCCATGGGTTGTTCCAGCATATCTGTTTGGGGATAAAGGAGGCCAAGAGCGCGGCGTGGAAAACAACGGACAAAGAAGTTGCGTTCTTCCTGAACTTGCTTTCAGCGCAAGTCCTTGAAGCTCCCGGTGTCTCCTTTATGCCTGGGCAGGTGAACATTATGCCGAGGCATATGTCCATGTCTAAGATTGTTGTCTGCGAGTGACGCAGCGAATATGCTAACGGCGATGATATTAGATGCAAAGGCTCCGTTTTTGGAATACCTTTGGCACTGTTTCTATCGTACATTTTTCGAATACCTTTGGCAAAGAAACAGAATGTTGTGGTGCTCACAATTTCTCTTCAATGACTTCGCTGGCCAACGCCAGGACATCATCCTATGAGGCAGCAATGAGCGGCATGTGTGGCAGATGACGCCGGCGATAAGTGTGCAGTACTCTAGAACTGTACATTAAAGTATGTCATGTGACACTGGGACAACTGTTCATCTGCCCTGCTTTAGCTGGGATATCAAAATAAAGCTTCTATTTAAACCTGAAAGAAGTTTCATATGAGAACAGCGAAGGACATTTATGTCAATAAGCACTCGCAGTTGAGGCATGTATTGCTCAAATGAAACCTGAAACTAGTTGTATTTCAGTAATAGCTTCGAATGTTGAAACCAATAGTGAACTGGTTAACTATTATCAAGTGAACTGACTTCAACGAGAACAAAAGCTGCTTCTTGAGACTTTGAAGTGGTTTTACACAAGTACATTTGCGACCCACGAAGAGTCAGAGTGAGACTTGACTCTTGACTCAATTGACTGATCTCAATTGAGCATAGCTGTTTAAATTGAGAACAAATGCCACTCTCAGTCTGACTGGTTTCACTTGAGACCAAAAGATATTCTCCTTCCTGAGTCTTAAAAGTGGTTTCACATGAGTACATTTGTAAGTCTCAACGCACTGTCATTCTCATCGGTGAATGATGTTCTCAGCATATCGCGAACAGTGATCGTTTTATGTGGTCTGATTTGAATAGGGAAAATGAGAACGTCTGCTCTTCTCAGAGAATATATACGCTTCTCACATTTTTCTCAGTGTGTCTCTGTCTGGATCTGGGTATTGGTATTGGTATTGGTCTCGGTCTCGGTCTCGGTCTGGGTCTGGGTCTGGGTCTCAGTCTCGGTCTCGGTCTCGGTCTCGGTCTCGGTCTCGGTCTCGGTCTCGGTCTCGGTCTCGGTCTCGGTCTCGGTCTCGGTCTCGGTCTCGGTCTCGGTCTCGGTCTCGGTCTCCTCCGTTAACTACTACCACTATCACACATCAAGGACAGCACTACCACACTGCGGTGATATCTTGCAACATGATTCGGACGAAGAGGAGGGCAGTAGCACGCACAGATGATGCGGGGATATCGTTTTGAAGAAAGACATCGATAGAAGGAAGCTTCTCGAGTCTCAAGAGAAATTCATAGAGAATCGACAGGCAAGTGGCTTCTCACAGTCGCAGGCGCGTCGCGGTCACATGATCACTATCGGGTAAGGTCGCTGACAATCTTGACACACACCCACCTGTCGGCGTGCTAAACCACTCTATGAGTGGCCGTCAGCCTGCGGCGTACTCAGTAGCGCCACCACGCGTCTGCTGACGATCCGAGGTGTGCCACACCAGACGACCGAACCGGACCGACGGGTGCAGCCTGCTGGGACCTGATTCTGACACACTGACACGCCGGGCCGAAGACGTCAGCAGCAAGCTCGGCTGTGTGTGGCTCGCTGGCAAGCTGTCGTGGATCGTCCCTGCTCGGGTCGCACGTGTGATCGTAGTCCGTGGTAATCGCGCTCGGCTCCAAAAGCACGTAGAGCTGCAGGATATGGTAGTGGAGAGGGATCGGACCGCGACGGCTGGGTAAACCATCGAGCTGAGGAAGACCTGACCGCGCAAAACCCCCGCGCAATCTGGTGACCAGTCACCTCGTTCACGCGAAGAAGGAGCTGGCTGTACAGCTGGCTGGCACGGGGCGACTGACGCAGGTTCTGATAGAGACTGCAGACTTTCAGCCAGCGTTCATTCGCCGGATGCATAGATGGTACGTCGCCCATCATCAGTAGTTCTGACAAAGGCGGCAGACGTTCAGCCAGCAATCATCCGCCGGATGCACAGATGGTGTATCGCCCGTCATCAGCTCAGTCGTTGGCTGGTTGTAGCTTTATGACGCACTCGGCAGCTGCGGCCACACGGCGTCGCCTGCTTCTCACCCTGGCAGAGGAACAATGGGCACCGCGGCGAATCGAACACCATACCTCTGGCACGCCAGACGCTCAGACTAACCACTGAGCTACTGAGGACGTCGTGCTAGACGGGGTCGCTTGTGCCGCTGCCAACACTGACATCAACCTGATCACTTCACTCATCATCATCGATCTCATCAAGGCATTTGAGTGCACAGATCACGCAATGTTTGCCGGAAAGATGGTATGGAATTTCGTTCCACTTGTTCTACATCTAGTCAGTCGAAACGAAAGCGGCTCGGAGTCAAGTGCACTGCCAGTGACATGTGGTGTTCCACAAGAGTTAGTCTTGGCACCAATTCTCGTTAGCATTGTGGTGGCTGAAATGTAAAATTTCACTGCTCAGGCCCGTCTCATCCGGTATGCAAATACCACGCAACTTCTGACCTGGCGAATGACTGGCGCAGAAGTCTGTCACAACTGACAATTATTCTGGAAGATTCGTCGCATGCTCTACTAAATTTGCTTCAGAAAAACGTTCTTAACAGAAAGCGTCCAAAGCCTTTCATCATGTTCGTGCAAAACAAGCCTCGACAACAGCTCTTTTAGATTCCATCCGCCAGGATGTAACCTTCTGAGTCTGTAAATCCCCTCAGTGTCGTTGTGGACAGTTCGCCGTCGTGGGACTCCCATATCTCAGCGGCGAGGCGACTGATTTGCACTGCGCCCTAGTGTCCTTGACGGGCATGCAGAAGTCAGTTCACTACTCATTCATTCACACCAATCATCCAGTTTCGCGAAATGCCTCAAATTATTCAGTCTTTCTGTTCCGAAGTGGGCCTCCAAAATACCAATGAAATCGCAGCCAACAGGCGATGAATTTACAGCTCGGGTCATCACTGGCAGTCCGTGTACAGGCCGCATCGCCGATCCACACCATTTCTGAAGTCGCTGCACTGAATACAAATTTCAGAGCTGATGGCCGAGAAAGAGTCTGAAAGTGTGCGGAGCCCTAGACGACGACAGCACACCGAGAGCCATCGTCGGCACGCTTGCACGTCGTTCCGACACATTCCGCCTCGAGACACGCCTTGCGAACACGACGACACTCTGCTTCCAGCAGCCCATTGTCCACGAATGCGACTTGTAGCAATATAAAAGGCATTCCCATATCCGGCTGCAGTGGTATGGAATAGGCTGCCAAATCTCTTTGAGGTGAACACAATAGAGGCGTTTAAGACATCCGAGTGGAAGCACACCAAAGCGCGCTGCCATTAATCTGTTTCAGGACGGTGTTTCGTTTTATATTATCGTCTTTTAGCAAATTTAGTGTGCTTAATGTGTGTTATGGCGTCATATAAGCATCCTAAATAAGCTTGCAATGCCCTGCTTAGTGCCCTGCACGTGGGTTTCATACGCTTGCAGGTTACAGAATAACCTGTAAACTATGTGTTCATTATTGGCCATGACGACGAACAACTATATACACATTTCCACACATTACCATACATTACCACATATTACCACACATTACCACACATTACCACACATACCCAAACCTTACCACACACTACCACCCACTACCACACACTACAACACATTACCATATATTACCACACATAACCGCACATTACCACACATTACCACACATTACCACACATTACCACACATTATCACACACTATAGCACATTACCCCACATTACCACATATTACCACACATTATCACATACTATAGCACATTACCACATTACCACACATCGCCACACATTACCACACACCACCACACACTACGGCACGCATCCGGGGCAAAAGTACCACCACACACTACGGCACGCTACCGAAGGCAGAATTATCAAGCGCGATTCCTCCCGAGACTGAACTCGAAACTTCGGGACACAAACGGAAAGTTTTACCATCGCCATCCGGGACATCAAGGGAAACGTTTACCATCGCCGTCAGGGACACAAAGGGAAACGTTTACCCATCGCCATCCGGGACGAAGAGCGGTTGCCGGCCGTGGTGTGAGGTGTTTGATAGATTTCCAGTGCGGCAATATCGGCGCAAGCTCTTTACATTGTGCGCAGTTCGAAAGTACTTCACAATAATTATTATGCTGAAAGATGGGCTGCTAGACGATTGCAAAGCACTCCTACAACGCCACATTCGCCAACATCAACAGAACACATGGACACAACACAGCTCAACACAACACAAATCCAACCACAACCACGCAATCAAGCCAACAATAGGTACATGGAACACATCAAATCAATCTCACCGACAAAAAGAGGTCATCCTCACTAGACTTAGAACTGGTTGCACAAAACTAACACCGCCTCAATTAGAGGGTGACCAATATACAACACCACACTGCGGCACCTGCAACACCACGTTAAGCATAGGCCACATTCTGCTAGACTGTAGTAGCTTTAGCTCTCAAAGACAACCAGTTAAGGCATTCTGCCAAAAAGAGGGCATCACCCTATCGCTTCCATCGCTTCTCGGTGACAAGCACCCAGAACTCCTTCAATTGCTATTTGAATATCTGTATGCCACAAAACTAGCAGGAGCACTGTAGGCATCACACCACCAACACTCACATCAACTCGCAATGCATGAATGCATGACCGCGAAACACTCGTAGGAAACACGTAAATAGCCATCCCCGCATGGCGTTGGACGTACATGAGCCGATGCTTCTCAATTAAAAATAAATGGCTACCTAGCGGTGCCGTCGGAAGTAGATGAGCCGACTTGCTTTAGGAAAACATTTTTTTTTTTTTTTAATTAGCATAACGTAAAACGACTACCCAGAGGAGCCATCAGACGTAGATGAGCCGATTTGCCTTGCAACTCATAACGTAAACGGCTACCCAGAGGTACAGCGGACGTAGAAGAGCCGAATTGCAAAACACCGTACTAACCCAACTGACAACCCTGCATGGCATGCTTAGACTAACCCGCTACTAACAACTAACACGCGGCGGCCGGCGTGATAGGCGGTGTGAACAATTACCTCCTTGTTCGCACGGTAAAGATCCCTCGGTGCTCTTCGATAAGAGTAGGCTAAAGCCGGCACCCTGGCAAAATCAACTTCTCGCCACTCTCAAAATACCCCCACCCCCACCCAAACTACGAATTATTTTGTGGAGGAGTAAAGTAAAACTAAACCATTTAGACATCAGGGAGCTGTCCCCAACCCAGACCCTCGCTTTCAGCACCTAAAATATCACGCAAACTAACGTAAAATTCCTTAACGTAAATGTCCACTTGCCTGCACCTTGATCACAAACGCTCACTTTATAGACAGACATGTAACGTACTCGCTTTAAAGGCGGCGCAAATGACCTTCATGGTCCGGCACGCCTAAAAAAAACACTCTCCCCCCCCGCTGAAAGATGATAAATATCAACATTAAAAGAACAGGTCCGATGAGACAGTTCTAATGCGAAATGGTGTGTTGCGCCGTGAATAGCCTTCGGAAGTTGCCAACGAGCTGCAATTTCACCGCACCGCAGTGTGGACATTGAACGGGGTCCAGTCACCTGTACACCACTGAAACGACATGGGAGCTCAGCCACACGGCGCGAAGCACTGGGGGTGATTGTGGCACGTGAGCTGACGTGACTGGGAGCTGATGCTCTGTGGATCGGCTCAGAGCTTCCGAATTGACACGACCACGACGGGGAAATCAGTACGTGACAGAGCACAGGCGCAAACGCTTTCACTCTGTATGACAGCAAACCACGTCACTGGTGGTGACCTGTTGTCTGATTGAGCACATTTAACTGCAGGCGAATGCAGGTCTGGTAGACTTAGCTTTCGGAATGGAAAGGCGTTGCGCCTCCTAAAATGGCGACGCTGCATTAATCCCGAAATGCAGTTAAGAAACAAACCCAGACATTTCCGCTCTATCCTCGAATCTTTTTCAGCTTGCCTCGTCAGCCATCCATTCAGTCCATTCAGTTAATTTGAGAAAAGCTTCCTACTCGACCGAAAATACAACTTTACGTGTGCACAGCATTCGCCCAAGCCCGCTCGCCATTCCCTCAATCGTCCAAACGACAACGGTGTCATCGAGGCGATGTCGTCAAGCTGTCAATACATTGCATCCGTTCAATAGAGCGGTTCTGATCCTCGGCTTTGGCTCCTTCGCCTGTCACTCGTGAAATACATGCCAGTTCATCTCCCAATGTGACACAGAATCGGCGGTGCAGCCAACGGGGGAGGGGAGGGGATGAGCAGCTCTTCTGGCGGGTCCAGAGGGAATCCGAATGGCCACCTTCGGGGGCCCACAAGGGACGCTCAAGCGTAGGCACAGAGATATAACCGAGGACAAATTCAAATACATGTAACGGATGCTGTGGAAAAGGCCCCTTGCACATGACTCGGAATATACTCAGCGCTACCCTGAGTGCATTCCCAATGCATTCATCACCATACGTCATTTCCCCCAAAGGGTATACCTCGATTGAGCAACCTTGGTCAATGTGATCAAGCAAACAAGATCAATTCGATTTAGGTTACGGCCGCAGGATTTTTGGTTGGCAGTGGAAAACATTGGGAGGGGAGGTGTCTCTCTAAATAAACCTGAACCCATCCCTTTATGAGATTGAATTGGGTGGAAATTTAAATCCATTAATCGAAGGCGAATATTCGCGACAACGAAAAGATACGTGCGCTAGTGTACCGAAATATCACCGAAATATTATTGCGTCAATTATGCATGTTCTGTTAAAATTTCGGTCTCAGGTCATGAAAGGTCACCAGCCAAGGTTAAGCTAAGGGAGTTTACATTCAAATGCAGCTTATTACATTTAGCAGGCCACTATAGGTTGTTAAATGATGAAACCAAAATAATTTTGCACCATTTGCTGGGGTTAATACATCTAACAGTGTATTTTTTAATGTGCCATTTGAGATGATGTTCTTTTTCAGTAATACTACCAAGCAAGATTAAAATAGCCAATTATGGCGAAACCAGGCAATTTTTATCGGCAAAGTTGACATTCTTCAACGTTTCTGGGTGTGATCGTTTTTCATGTCGACAAATTATACCCTAGTGTATTTCCCCGGGTGTTATCACTGACGAGATTAAATCAGCCAATTTGGAAGCATTGCAATGCACCATTAACGGTCGTTTTCGAAAAGCCAATCAAAATTGGTTTCGCTGCGACCTCATCCCGACGACGTCGCAGACTTGTGACGCAATTGATTTCGATCGCGCCCAGGCTAGCGGTTAGAGGCTGAGGGGTGAAGGTTTCATCACGACGGAGACAATTGTTCAAGGACGTCCTGAGCCGTGTCAGCTGTCGTGTGCGTCGAATAATGACCACGTAACCCGCCTTGGTGAACAGGCTAAGGACGATGTTTAACCCATCGGGTCAACAAAGGAAGTGGGAAAATCGGCAAACCGCGAACATGCCGAAGACTTCACCCGCTTCGACATCGATAACTCGGGAATTCCGCGTCCGATCTTCACACTATATGTGTACACTTGTGGAGACAATAGACCAATCGTGTCGGTTCCGAGTATTTTCTGCAGCACGCTCCACATGGGACCCGTGCATAGAGGTAAAAGCTTAAAGTTGCCATTTTACAATATTCATCACAACTCACGACCCAAGTATAACAGCGGCAAGTCATCATCTTAGTGACGTAGCCAAGTGCTCGAGCTACAGTTTTGATAGCAATCGCAAACCTGTCACTTGCATAGACTCACATCTAGGGTGAATCTACGAATCTATACTCCACATTCGGGTTCGTTCGCACATCATGCCGATTGCCCAACAATTGCGAGAAACCCACCGATAAATGCGTATTAAGCATTGCACGTGCCCTGAGCCCATTTGGCTGCGACTCTGCAAGTTCCCTCAAATATACCTCGGCCTTTGATCGGATGGCTGTGCTGCCGTCGCTCCTGTCGCAGTCGCTCCATTGGCCGGCGAAAATGAGCGACCGAGATCCGGCCGTTTGGTTCTCCAGCCGAGAACTGGAGCGTGCACATACTCCGACCGGTGCCCGGTCAGAAGCGATGAGAAGCATCATCGAATAGTAGTAGTAGTAGTAATTTATTGATGTGAATCGTCCATTGAATGCACAAGTTACAACAAGAATCTGCGGCTCACATAGAACAAGAAACACAAATTCACAGCCCGGCGTTCACAAGCTATGCTACGCACCTGGAGTGATGTTAGCATTATCTCAAACCCATACCACAGTCCAACCAGCTCGAAATACGCATACAATAATACACAATATGTACACTAGGGTGGGCCACTTGAGTATGAAACATGAAAAGCTTAGGATTTCACTTTGGGACGGATAATTATGTAAAACTCGTTTTTAGACCTAGCTTCCTTTTCAATTGTTCTGTAAGATGACATATTTTTGTTCGCATTCGCAATTACTTTCTTCCCATGTTTCTCTGTAGGCTGTTCCTTAAAAAGCCACAGCCACGATATCACGGCTAGCAATGCATTCAGAGAACGCCAGCAGTTCTAGAGATTCTCTGAAGCATGCGGATCGCACCCTTCTCCTAGCGGAAGACGGACATCAAATCACGGTGTGCGCCCCTGACCCTGACAAAACCGTCCTCTCCCGGCCGTACACTGATTCTTCCACCTCGGTCACTCGCTTCACAGCGCTTTCACATGACTGATCATAGCGGGTAGTATGATGCCTAACACGGGAGTGACTTGGAAGCTTTCCATTTCCTTCATGGTCCGAGAAGAGATGAGCACTGGCTCTGTGGGCTGTTCCCTCTCCCAATCGATGAGTACTATGAGGAAAGAGGTCGCGATGTTGAAAATGACCAGTACCTTCCTCTTCCTGATCTTCTCTTATCTCTTGCTTTCTTTGTGAGTCATCCTCACCTTCCTGGTCTTCTTGACGGCAAACTCTCTTTCCGCGGCCTCAGACAAACACAGGAGAGAGACGAGCGTCTTAGAGAGAGCGCACCAGGACTCAGTTCTGATATAGGGGGTGAGCGTCTCTCTGACTGTTTGGCCTGGCTGTCTGTAGAGCCTGATGGACATGACAAGGTGGTGAGAGCCATGCACTATCTGATGTTGGACCTTGATTTTGAAGTACATATGGAATTATACTGGATCCACTCACCTGGTGATCAAGGGAGAGTTTTCATCTGTTGCTCATCCAGGTTGTGGACGGAATACATGTGGAGGAAGAGGAGCGCCTGACCTGTGGTGAGCCACCTGGGTTGTGAGAGGTTGTCAGCTGATCTGCTGGCCAGATCTGGGTCTAGCCGACCTTCCTCAGCAGCCTGAGCCAGTCTGCAGTGCAGCCTGCTGTCGGTGCTCATCTTCTGGCGTGTGTCCTCGGGGAAGGAGACGAGGGGCTCCAGTTGAGGAATAAGCTGGAACGTCTTCAGCTTCTCGGTCATGTCGTTGATTCTAGTCAGAGCCTCGCCCAGGTGACCAGTCCAGCCCTTGGCTGATGAGGATGGACTGTCTAGACCAAGTGCCTGATAAATAACTCGTGGATGTAGCGTCAACAAATCGCAGCAAAACTCGGCCTCCTCCTATCACTGTGTGTAACTGGTCGACGCCATGTTCTTCGAGCCAGTGATACAAGACCTTGGCTTGTTGCTTGGCCGACATCGTCCTCTTCTCCGCAGGGGAAGGGATGGAGTTGGTCATGCAAATCCCTGCCGATTCCTGGATGGCGACGATGTGCTTCTGAAGCACCACCTTCCTGGAGTACTTGTTTGGCGCTGAGTCATGGACCAGCATCAGTGTTGGATCATTCCTTCAATCAGTAAACTGGAAAGTCACTGGGCTGTCTTTGTGATGATTTTCAGCTTCCGCTACAGCTCCCCACGTCACTTTGTTCATCGCACTTTGCACCTTTTTCTACTAATTGCCAGGTATTTCTGATCCTCAGCCAGAGCTTCTTCTTTGGCAAAGTGTGCAAAGAAGTAGTAGAGTCGGCAGCAGTTTCCACAGATGACAGCTGACACCTCATAGCAGCTGAGGTAGTCATGAAGATGTTTAGAAAGTTCCTTTTCTTTGCGCTGGGATAGATATCTATGGCTGATTTCCCTTACATGGTACAGCCTCATATTTCTAGTCAAGCTCCAATGCTGCTTATTCTTTCCTTTATACCCTCCCTTTTTCTCTCTTTCATGTTCCCTGATATGTTATGTGGTGTAGCACCTTCTTCCTCATAACGCTCTCGTTTTCGTCTTTCCCTTTTCTTCTCCCGTCTCTGTTTCAGTTCCTTAGTTTTGCATTTTCCATATCTGTCATGGCAAACTGAAATCTCCATTCGGAGCTCTGCTTATTCCGTTGATCTTTGAGCTAAACCAAGTCCATCAGAGGCAGTTTGAAAGCCATTGTGCAGGTGCAAGTGATGTGTGCTTCAGCATAATCGTGATCACCTCCAAGACAGGGAGGTGATTGCCGAAGTCTCGCTGCACAAAGCAAAGGACACTTGCACACAATAATGTTGAGCAGAGTGTCCAGCCTCCAAGTCCGTTTGTCCTCTGTTATTTTGCTCACGTGATTACGACCTACGGACAAAATATGTTCCATGAAGCATACATCCTCTTTTCCAGGCCATTTCGCAAGATCACAACCGGAAGTGCATAATGAGGATTGCTAGAAGCCCCCCACGCGACCACCATATCATCGACTGAATGTTCACAGATATCTGTGACATAATCGCGCTTATAGCAGTCAGTCTACCTTCAGTCAGAATCGTCCCTTCCTGAACTCGGAGACCTCCTCTCTGCACATCCCCTAATTTTGGAACTTTTGGCGTCAGAAGCTCTGCTGGTCCTGCTAGGAAATAACTAAGCATAGTCTTGGACGTTTTCCTAGTTTTCTTTCCTCCGGATTCTCAGCTGGACGAAATCACCTTTGCGGAACGGCTTGGTGCACCAAAAATATCGCACGCGTAGCCTATATACTTCTGCCCAGCCCAGTGTGGACGTCGCACGTGGAGAAGGTCCGCTGCACTGTTAAATTTGTAATCAATTATATTTCAGCCAGCCTCGGGACACATGATTGCTATTCTCGCTCTGCTCCACGCTTCTCTTTGCTTTGGCGGCGGTAGCTAAGCACTTGCAGAGCTGCCAAGTCATTTCTCCCAATGACACTATCGGACACATACTGCTCTACCAATGGCGACGAACGTCACAAGCCTTGCTCCAAGCTCCGGGTGCAACCCGAGCTGGGCCAGGTCGCACGCCATTATAGCTGAGATCTGTCGGAGGGGAGCTGTCGGGGCGGCGCGCAAGGCCGCTCAGATTTCAAGATTTCAACTGAAACTTCGTCGTCAGCATTTTCTCGACCGTCGACGCAAAAGGCATGCAAACATAACAGGCTACCCGTTCAAGTTCTATACACAAATTCACCACCCTGTGTTCGACACGAATGCCCCGAACAGCGCGCCGAGCCATGCTGTTCTGAAATATCGGAAATATCTGTAGGTACAATTTCTGCGGCATTTCGGCACGAACATTATTTCCCAACATACGTGTAGCTTTTCGAGACTAGTTAGTCGCTACGGGAGCGTAGCCAGGATTTTCCCACGTGGTTGCATTACAGATTACACAACGACGAAAATGGTGTGCGCTCAATAACTCAGGCGAAGCTCTGGGAAGTTAATTGGAGGTGGGGTGGGTGCTGCGGAATATATTTTATAAACTGGTCGCCCAACATAACTGCATGGCTATCTGGCATACAAATCATGTTTAGCCTACTCCATCAAATAATCCACACCCAGCATACACATTATTCACGTCGAACTTTGGCACACCGAGGCGAGCCAACGCTACCGAAGGATAATTACATTTCGTGCTGACGAAAACACGCCTGGCTAATTTGCTTCACTCAAGTTGCATACCTTATTTCGATGCTGAATCGGAACTTTAAGCATTGGTGGAAAACCTCGCTCGCACTGGGCGCAAGATGTGCACTCCTGCTCACAAACAATTAAGCAAATTAGCATCTGCCTTCCCTTGACGTCACTGGTCGACTGTATCTGTAGCACAGTTTCTCCTACGTTAACCTCGGTCTTAAAACATGACCTCAGCACATAGAACTGCTGATGGCTGCTTGACGAGCAGCATGCCAATCAATAACACAATGATTGGATGATGTGTAGCTAAATCCAACACGGGATGCTACAACCGTGCTACGGGAACTGGTGGTCTTCCAGCCAACTATACCCTGAAGACCACTATGAGTGGACGAGCCAGGTTGGTCCGCGCTGTGGGATACGGGTGCATCAAGCTGTCACCAACAGGGATCACGCCATCTGCTGGTACTCCTTGGACGTTGTATAGCTTTGAACGAAGAAGCAAATGCTGATGGATGATATCCGGTGTCGAAAGATATTTTAACCACAAGTCTCATACACATAGGAATATGGGAGGAGAATGAATAGTGAAAGCCATTCGACTCTGCTACATGTCTACACATAATACTCTATCCTGCAGACTGCTGCATGCTGTTTTGCTACATATTCAACTGCAGAGCCATTTTGGATCACGAATCTCTCACACCGATTGGTCGCGAGTTGAGTTGGAAATCCAGCAGTCAGTGGCGTTTGAACTCGAGACCTGCTGTTATATCCCCATTTTTGGTGATACTCACAATACACCGTGGGATGTTGCAATAATGCAACAGCCCAGTGTCATTGATCCTGCCTATTCGCCATATTCTGGGGCGAAGTCGGGCCGGATGGGGGCGGCGTCTGGTGTGAACTCCTTTCATTTATTATATATATATATATATATATATATATATATATATATATATATATATATATATATATATATATACATCATCGCCTACTTTAACCGTATGTGCATTGCTTTCACTGTAACATACTTGCATGTAACATCTTATATAATTAACCATCACAATTTTGCAGCAATCAAGCAATATTTTCACACTGACTGCACGATCAAATAGTGTGTTTGGAAGGTGCAAGTTGTTTCCAGCCCCTGGCCGTAGATTGCCTATTGCCTTGGGTTTACTTGGCTCCAGTCGGTGGAATTAGATCCTCGCTCTGGCTCCGCCCGATGCGAACGCTCCTTGGAAGCCGATCCACGTCAAAGGGGAACGTTCCTCCGCGAAATAAACACAAGTCATTCCAAGGCGTCTCGATCTGTGGACGGGGCATTAAACACCCAGACATCAGATGTAGTCGACACTTACTATGCTCGTTTCCGAGATACCAACCAACACCTGTAATTACTAAATGTCCGTATATGTTGAATAATATAACGTCTGTGGCTGACACATAACATCAAGAGAACGTGCTGGTTAGTAGGATGCAGACTTCTCTGCCGTTGTGCGTTGGTCTCTACTACTGGCAATTGTTTGTTCAGCTATGCTTCAGCCGGCCTCAGGACACTAAGCTGCTGTTCTCGCCATGGTCCATGCCTGACTTTGACGGTGTTAGGTCAACACCTGCAGATCTGTGCTTGACTTCGACGGCGGTAGCTGAGCATCTATAACAGACCTGCCAAGCCACTCCTCTTCCTGACACTGTCATCGATCTCGACGTGAATCATAAATACCTAAGGCATAAATAGGATGTAGCTCAGATGCAGGTGGTGAAGTGCCTCTCACCTACTTTGTTTTGTCCTACGTGTTCTCTCCGTTTTGGAAAAATACGTGCTCCCTGCATGTCCCCCTCCCTACAGCACTACGAAGGTTCCAAAATCACGGACATGAGCGAAGGATAGACATTCACGCGAACATATGCATACATGCATGCATGCATGTATGCATGTGTGTGTATGCATGTGTGTGCATGCATGTGTGTGTGTATGCATGTGTGTTTATGCACGTGTGTTTATGCATGTGTGTGTATGAATGTGTGTGTATGCATATATATATATATGCATGCATGTGTATACATGTATGTGTATGCATGTCTTTGTATGCATGTGTTTGTTTGCATGTGTGTATATGTATGTGTGTGTATGCATGTGTGTGTATGCATGTATGTGTATGCATGTATTTGTTTACATGTATGTGTATGCATGTCTGTGTATACATATGTTTGTCTACATGTGTGTATGTGCATGTGTGTGTATGCATGTGTGTGTATGCATGTGTGTGTTATGCATGTGTATGTGCATGTGTGTGTATGCATATATATGTGTATATGCATGTGTATGCATGTGTTTGTTTGCATGTGTGTATGCATGTGTATGTATGCATGTGTGTGTATGCATGCATTTGTTTACATGTGTGTGTGTATGTACATGTATGTATACATGTGTGCACATGCATGTGTGTGTATGCATGTGTGTATATGCATGTGTGTGCATGCGTGTCTGTGTATGTATATGTTTGTTTACATGTGTGTATGTGCATGTATGTGTATGCATGTGTGTGTGTATGCATGTGTGTGTATGCATATATATATATATATATATATATATATATATATATATATATATATATATATATATATATATATATATATATATATATATATATATATATATATATATATCTGCATGCATGTGTATCCATGTATGTGTATGCATGTCTGTGTATGCATGTGTTTGTTTGCATGCGTGTATATGTATGTGTGTGTATGCATATGTATGTATGCATGTGTGTATATGCATGTGTGTATATGCATGTGTGTTTATGCACGTGTGTGTATGCATATATATGTATGCATGCATGTGTATGCATGTGTGTGTATGCATGTCTGTGTATGCATGTATTTGTTTACATGTGTGTATATCCATGTGTGTGTGTATGCATGTGTGTGTATGCATATGTATGTATGCATGTGTGTATATGCATGTGTGTATGCATGTGTATGTTTGCATGTCTGTGTATGCATGTGTGTGTTTACATGCATGTATGAGTGGGACGGGACCACCTGCACCGAAGGACGTGACGCAGCCGACACGGGCTGTCTGTCGCCCGGCACTTGTTGCGCTGCGCGGCGGCGCGGCCGGCGAGCGCCGCCACCGCCCCACCGTCAGTCCTCAGCTGACCCGCCTGTGGGCCGCCCGCCGCCGCCCCACCGCCAGTCCTCAGCTGGCACGACGCGTCACACCGCCAGTCCTCAGCTGGCACACCGCTGCTCCACCGCCAGTCCTCAGCTGGCACGCCGCTGCTCCACCGCCAGTCCTCAGCTGGCGCGCCCGTGGGCTGCCCGCCGCCACACCGCCAGCCTTGGAGGTGAGCCTCGTCGCTCCTCCGCGTCGGTCGTCCCGCCGGCCCTTCATTTCATGAGCGTCACCTCCCCTCCACACTTGTTAGCGCTCCCCTTCCCCCTGTCCTTCCCACTGATGAACGGTCCTTCAATTCCTTGAATGTCCCTGTCGTTCCCGTTCATGAACGTTTTCTCTCCTTCTCGATCAGCCCTATTATTGTAGAAGAGGAGGTCAATCGTCCCTTTCAGTTTCTTCCTAACCACTCATAATCCATGAGGAGCAGCGTCCTGAAATCATGTGACTTTTGCTAACGTTCTTTTTGCGTACGGTTCCAACATCGTAGCTATTTATCTTAACCAGAAGCGGATCTATGGCAGGTTTTGCTAAGCATGCCGAGTTATTTTGCACTCTATGTGTGTGTGTGTATGTGTGTATGTATGTATGAATGAATGAATGCATGTAGGTATGTGTGTGTATGTATGGATGTATATATGTGTGTATGTACATATGCGCATATGCATATGTAGGTATGCATGCATATATGTACACACATGCTAATCAACGTACTTGAAGGTAGGCGTGCATTACTGTAGACTGGTTTTGGGTCGTGCTGACTAGCTAAATGTGTTCTAATCGTACATTTAATGACATGTAGTATGTAGACATCCCAAGGTGGTTCCGGGGCAAACAGATTACAGGCAGGAACGACTGTCAAAATAGCAATAAATTTAATAATTGGTTATCATAATCCTACATAAATTTGGTCATCGTTCTTTGCTGCACATGTTTTGGAAAACTAGATTTCGCATTTTGGCCAGGAGCGTCTATAGGACAAATTTTCAAGAGGAATGTCACGTCATTTTGTACACCCTGTGCAATTTGTTGCTATTTGCTATGTATTCCCTCAGCTCATCCCCTGTGTCCGCCTATGGCCACGTTATGCTTAAAAGTGCTTGGACTACACAAGCACTTGAAATCAGTTAGCTGGTGTGGATTTCACATGCTAGTTACATGTAGTTTCATCCAGCATTGCTCCCCATCTTGTTTGCCTGGGATCGCCTATTGCAGCACATAATGGATGGTGATGGTGAACTATTCCAGCGTATAAAAGAAATAGGAAAATTAATGCAGATCAGAATACCGAAAAATAACACTCTGACAGATGTACTGTTTCTTTTGGACTGAATCAGTGTCCATAGATGTTCGGATTCAGTATAGTATTTGCCTAAATCTACTTCCTGGCACCACCCATGGTCATGCTTGTGAAGAATGCCCAGAAGAACACGACAATTGGGAATCGATTTAATTGATATGTGAACTTCGTATGGTAGCTACCGGTGGGCGCATTCGTTATCAATCTTTGCCCCCTATTTGTGTTACCTAGAATCGCTTATGAAATACTTGGCATTGATGCAAATGTATAATAAGGCTACTTTGACTGAATTAAAGACATAGAACACTGGAAGATGCTATCGATGTAAGCAACCAGATGCTTTTTCCCTCTTTGTGCGGCCTGGAAACACCACTGACTTTTTGGAACTAAAACTGCTTACACATAATACAAATGCCAGGCATGCATCTGTAAAATAACATCAATATCACACAAATCGGCCGGTAAATTCGTAACAGTGGTGAAACAGAGTATAAAGGTGTTCACCTTCTTAGCCCCCCATATTCGCCCATAACACACTATTCCACATTCTTATTTACATACATGTAATGCATGTGCGGAAAGACAAGGAAATGTTTTACAGAATGGCAACGAAATGCAGAACACACTCCAAGTAATCGAATGTTGTTTTCTGCGAGTAAGTCCTTTGAGTGGTTATCGAGAGTTCCGGGAGGAGCGATAAGCACCTCTCCCGATTTTCGTCTGTTTCATTCCTAAAATAATAGAGTTGAAAAGGCTCTTCGTTTGTGGGTGCCTTTCCATACATGTCAGCGACCCGGTGTATAATTGGCTCCTTATCCTCCAGACTGAGATCGGATCTCCCGTGATTCAAATAGGTATCCTTCCTCCAAACTAGGAGTGCGTCTCGCATATCTTGACTGTTTGGAGTGGGAGGTGGGGCAGCTGTGTCCGCAACATCCGCCGGAATACGCGGCCCAAAATGTTTGCGGTTCATAGCATAGAAGTCTGGCGGAATTGTGAATTGTCTGCTATGAACTTGATAAGAGATCTTGCCTTTAGCTCATTTATCTGTGAGGTGAACGTGGGTTGATTCAATTTCCATGTTAAGAAATTAGTTTTTCGCTCACTTATAACAATGTTTTTGAGTATTTACTGTCTCGGCTCGTTTTCAAGAGCAGTATAAGTCATGTCGGACGACAAGGGCAGACTGGAATGCTTTTAAATGGCAGCGATATCAATTACATAATTTGATGTATAATTGGAGGCTGGTATTAACCAGAATGCGAATAATCTTACAAACGTATTATGGTCCTTAACCATATAATAACCTGGGAGAGGTATTTTTCCCCTCCTGTCATGTTGTTCTTGGACAGCCACCGAACTCGTGGGATCGCGCTCAAATCTGGAGCATATTCCAACTGACAATTCAATAGCAAATCTTCTGATATGACAACATTTATATGGGAACCCATGTTAACGGATCTAAGTGAGGTCAAAATCAGGCCATCGGTTTGGTTCCACCTAGTGCTAACGTTATAGGAAAAGGACCCAGTTCATCTAGATCAATGACTCAGATGAACTAGTGTGGTTCAAGCTGACCTTTGTGCAGCAAATTGTGTTCCAGGTTAGTTTTTTTTCGATGCTGTATTCGAATGCACCACTCCTCTCTACATAAACATACACAAATGTAAAACTAGATAAGGTGTAATCAAATGTGACCACTGAAAATGAATGATCTTGTTCCGCGAAATGGTGCTGCCTGGCCTTTCCTTTTGGGCACGATGTGCTACAGTGCATCATTCCAAGTCCACTTGGCTTCTGCCCAACCGCATCATCTTTCGTAAATTGGAAGCTGCGGCATAATTGCGTTCGAAAGCAAAAATTAAAGACTAAGTTGTTTTCCACGCCTCCTACGCTTGACGTTTGAAGTTGCATTTTGATAATATCATTGTGTTGATCGGAAGCTTGTCTAGCTATGCCAAGTTGAATCCAAAAATGTAATTTGGTTAACGGCTAGGGGTTGAAAACCGACAACATACACCTGGAGTATTCCCCGACGAACAGACCGGTGATTTTCACCCTCGTTTCTCAGATTTTGATGAAAAGTGGTTTGTATGGTAATCTAGTACTGCGGACCCGCCTGTGTAATTGTTAGGCCGTTCTGACCAACGGTTCTCGAGTTATGGCCTTGAACATTTTTGAAAGGTCACGAAAAGTGGTTGTCTTCCACAGCCTGTGGAAGTACAACGTCAACGTCAGACATAAATTCACTTTCTCATACATTTCTGGACCGCATAAGTCCAGTGAATGCTTTCGTGATAGTATCTGCCAACAATGTATGACTTTGCAACATGACCTCGTGATATTTTATATCGTGACATTTCGTCACACCCGGCAAATTGAAACAGATTGCAATCCTCAGAAACCAAGATACACAAGTTGATAATAAAAACGAGATAATAAAAATATGGGTTTGTGCATAAATATCACTTCCAAACACTGACTGTCCGCGCTGCAGCCGGCTGCCGCCGCCGCCGCTGCAACTCCCGCTACCACCTTTGGCTCTGTTGCCGCTATCGCCTGTACGGCCGGTACTGCCGCCGCTTTGCCCCGTTGCTGCTAACGCCGTCACGGCTCTCGCACATCAGAATCTTAGCTCATGATGCAAGCTGTTGTAGTTGATTAAACAAAGAAAGAAAGAAAGAAACTATTATTGGCGAACTTCCCGAAAAAAAAACATCCAAGCTTTCTACATCAATTCAGGTGGATCGGTCTGTGCTTACCCAGCGTTTAACCCAAGCTTCATTACCGAATGTCAAATCTTCATCAATGTCACGATCGCAAATTATTCTTTGATAAACCGTGATTCCTTGCTCTCCCGGATACTTTGTATTCTTGCAACACGCATTTTCCGTTTTGTTATGCCCCATACTGCATGCAACATCAACTCAGCATCAGCAATATCTCGTTGACCTAGCGGCTTGCGCATCAATCATGAGCTGTATGTTCTGGTGTAATGCCTGCACCCATACAGTATGAGTCTCACTACTGCCACAATATTTCAGCCTCAGCAACGCAACATTCAAAAATCATATCTGGGGTTTGCTGATATCCTGATGTAAAACGTAAGTATCAGGTCCCCAGAGGTATATTTTCGGCAGACTTTTTGTTCCATCCTGGTTTCGCATTACCACGTAGTCTTTCGAACCTGGACACATTTTACCAACTTATGTGAGGGCGTCAATTATTTCTCTCTGTATACAGAGTAACACCTCCGTCCACCTGCAGAAGCAGGGCAACCTCGGCTTCAAGCTGGCGACTTCTATGGACCATGTAGAGCTTAGCTCCGAAGTATCGTGCCGTTATTTTGAAGTATTGATTATTAGTTATTTTGATTAGTATTGATAAGGGGATAATACCGAGTGAGGATATGTACTGATCGCTTGCATTCTGTGCACAGTTGAGACTCTTCTTTTAGCTACTGAAGCATCTTCTCTTACTTGAGGAAGGGGGGGGGGGGGGGTGAAGACGACGAGAGCGGTCCCAATGCATGCATACTTATTGAATGGGCTGGCTCAATTGGGGGGGGGCACACAGGGTCCCGTACTAAAGTAGAAATTATTTGTGGGGGTAAGGCCCGCTGAAGTGCATACAAATCAACAATGCAGTGCAGTGCAATACGAAATGCAGTTTGTGTATCTTTGTGTCTTAGGATTCAAATATGTCTGTTTCAGTTGGCCAGGGGTCACGGAATGTCACGAAATAAAATGTCACCAGGTCATTGTCTAAAAGTCAAATATTTTGGTACGCCTTATCACGAATGTATTCCTTGTGCATCCGCAATCTAAAAAAACACACCAGGAAGTGGATTTATGTCCGACGGTGTGGGAATCACGAACCGCCCAAGAGAACCACTTGTGACTCTCAAAATTATCCGAGGCCATGACTCAACACTCGTCGGCCAAATTGGCCTACAAATTGCACAGGCGGATTCGCAGCACCTGATTACCTTATGGGCCAGATTTAATCGAAATCTGAGAGACCGGGCTGTCATTTCGGCCATTTCGCTGGCTGATCTGTCGTGAAATGTCCCACATATCAGTCGGTGATAACCGGTCTTCGATCTCTTTGACCAGATTTGGAGGGTCAGCGGTAAGAGTAGACACTATTTGTTTACACCACTGGACAGATGGATGATGACTACGCGCCAGTGAAGACTGCGCTTCTCACGTGGTCTAGAACAGAAGCTGAAGGGGCATCAAACTACATCATCTAGTTTGATGCATCTACTACATCTACATACATGCAACTACATCATCATCATCAAACTACATCAAACTATCAAACTACCAACATCAAACTCAAACTACCTGGGCATCAACCCCCCCTTCCCTGAGGAAGGAGGCGGCCGACCAACCAATGGCAATTCAGTGGTTGATGTTCAGCTTAGTTTTGTCATAAAAACGCTGCCATGATTATAAGGAATATGGAACGAATATGTACTTATAAAATCCATTCTAGAAAACTATATATATATATACATATATATATATACATATATATATATATATATATATATATATATATATATATATATACACATATACATATATATGTATGTATATATATATATATATATATATATATATATATATATATATATATATATATATATATATATATATATATATATATATATATATTTACCGAAGCGCACATAGTAGAAGGAAGAACATTCTGCTCTGGCTGTAACCTGAAAATGAAATAGGAGAGGCAAATTACTCGGATTGCCATCACGCTGAAGAAAATACCGCACTGCTGTTCCGTTGTGTTGACGCAGCAACTCATCAGCAGTTTGTGTTCACTCCACCAGCTTGGAGCATCACGTATTACATACTGCAGTGCAATACGAAATGCAGTTTGTGTATCTTTGTGTCTTAGGATTCAAATATGTCTGTTTCAGTTGGCCAGGGGTCACGGAATGTCACGAAATAAAATGTCACCAGGTCATTGTCTAAAAGTCAAATATTTTGGTACGCCTTATCACGAATGTATTCCTTGTGCATCCGCAATCTAAAAAAACACACCAGGAAGTGGATTTATGTCCGACGGTGTGGGAATCACGAACCGCCCAAGAGAACCACTTGTGACTCTCAAAATTATCCGAGGCCATGACTCAACACTCGTCGGCCAAATTGGCCTACAAATTGCACAGGCGGATTCGCAGCACCTGATTACCTTATGGGCCAGATTTAATCGAAATCTGAGAGACCGGGCTGTCATTTCGGCCATTTCGCTGGCTGATCTGTCGTGAAATGTCCCACATATCAGTCGGTGATAACCGGTCTTCGATCTCTTTGACCAGATTTGGAGGGTCAGCGGTAAGAGTAGACACTATTTGTTTACACCACTGGACAGATGGATGATGACTACGCGCCAGTGAAGACTGCGCTTCTCACGTGGTCTAGAACAGAAGCTGAAGGGGCATCAAACTACATCATCTAGTTTGATGCATCTACTACATCTACATACATGCAACTACATCATCATCATCAAACTACATCAAACTATCAAACTACCAACATCAAACTCAAACTACCTGGGCATCAACCCCCCCTTCCCTGAGGAAGGAGGCGGCCGACCAACCAATGGCAATTCAGTGGTTGATGTTCAGCTTAGTTTTGTCATAAAAACGCTGCCATGATTATAAGGAATATGGAACGAATATGTACTTATAAAATCCATTCTAGAAAACTATATATATATATACATATATATATATACATATATATATATATATATATATATATATATATATATATATATACACATATACATATATATGTATATATATATATATATATATATATATATATATATATATATATATATATATATATATATATATATATATATATATATATATATTTACCGAAGCGCACATAGTAGAAGGAAGAACATTCTGCTCTGGCTGTAACCTGAAAATGAAATAGGAGAGGCAAATTACTCGGATTGCCATCACGCTGAAGAAAATACCGCACTGCTGTTCCGTTGTGTTGACGCAGCAACTCATCAGCAGTTTGTGTTCACTCCACCAGCTTGGAGCATCACGTATTACATACGACGCACATGCATTTATGATCTATATAGGTAATCACCACAGCCGCGAATGCCGTCATTACCTGACATTTTTTGACATTTGCGATTGACGAGGAATTGGAGCTCGTACGTGTATACTACGCGGCTGGCGATCTCCGAATGAGGCGACGCAGGCGAAGGAATACGACTGGTTCGCAGGGTTAACGGGGTGATTTTCTATTTTCCAGCAGTTTTTGTGCCGCATGTGCCAGTTTCGCTCCTACAATCTTCATTCACTTTTCTATCATGAAATAATCCGTTGATATTGATCGCTAGTGATTTATGCCTGGAATCTCATATCCAAAAGTATTTTGTTCACATCAAGATCCTGGGACACATTGAAGCGATATTTTAGCAAATAAGATCGCTTCCACGGAAAATTGGCCATTACGTCTGGAGAGAGAAATAATACGCTGTCTGCGCGAGTGTATTTTGGGGAGGTGTATTTGGCCCCAGAATAATTTGCATGTAGTATAATGAATCCCGAAACAGCCCGCTTCAGCTGTAATCCAAGTAGCTTTGAGTACCTAATTTGCAACTGCCTTCTTCATAGCTGGGGAAGCAATTATACTCCTCGCCCGCTCAGATGGCTTCAGCACGTTATTACCGTCTCGGAACCCGAGCGAGTTCACTTCCGTGTGCATACGAAGATATAATTAATACCGGTGACACGACTCGGCCTGACCCAACTCTGACCGGTCCGACCGGCACACTGAGAAAAACTTTAAGATGTTGAAAATCCAGGAAGCACATTTGCCAAAGTAGAATTACTACCATGATGAGCCTGGGTTGAGAGTGCACCGAGTTGCGTTAGGAGTCCATACTGGTATTAAAAAAGTAATCTTATGTAGCTCGAGACGCTTTCGGAATCATGCTGATTATTTTGCGCAGACCCAAGGATCGTACATCATCTCACTTTGACATCCCTCGTATCGAGGTAGTCTTTCTTATAAGAGCATAAACAGCCTGATTGGAGAGGATCCGTGGTGCTCGACTATTTGCCGCTAATATGAATGCTTGAGGAGATGATACAGTGAACGATACGTTGTCAAAGTATTGTGAGAGGCGTCAGGGATGTAAAACGAGTATGGTGAAAAGCACCAGACCGTTTGCCACGCAGAGCTTTACTGAAACGACCACAACCGTATTTTCAGTGTACGCTCTTGCAACCTTGACCATCTTTGTGGCGGCGTTTCAAGCCCTGTTTTCCTCAATCCGAATTATATTCATGTTTCCAACACTTCGTTCTTTACGAGAAGTTACAGAGAAGTTGCAGAGTAGTTACGAGTTCTTTAAGAGAAGTACATTACTTCCTCTTTAATATTCCCGTTTTTCGTAGTTCTTCGTAGTTCGCGACGCGTGTATTTCCATGCGATGTTTTCACCTGAAGATTTTATAACGGCACATCGAACGTCCGTACAATTTTATAGCGGCACATCGAACGTCCGTACAATTTTATAACGGCACATCGAACGTCCGTACAATTTTCCGTGCGGTTTTCACCGCAGCTGACTCATCGCTGTCAGGGCAGGGGAGGCGTGATTCACCGGCCAAAAACAAAACACTGTTGGCTGTAGGCTGAGTGACGTGGCGGGAGCGTTCAGGTCCCTGGTGCACTGTTGTGCCAGCGTCTGTACCATACAACGGAGATCAGCGACGCTTTCTTACAGTAGACCGTCTTTTGTGACAGAGCACGCAGAGTAATTCTGAACATATGAACACACACGCGAAGGTATACGTCACTGGGGTGTTCATTGAAACCCCCTGGGCACCCTAGGAGGTGCCCCACACAGCAGTGGGGGGTGGGGGGGGGGGGGGGGTGCCCCCTGCTTGTCCGTTTTGTTTCCTCAATGAGAAGTTATGGCGGCATATTCGCCGAATGTTCTTGTGCTCCACATTTTTTTGGTACATCTCCACCTTTAGGCAACTGACACATGAATAGCCTACCCGAAGGACACTGGTAACTGTTGCCCGGAGGACAACATTGCCCGAAGACACTGTTGCCCGAAGGACATTGAGGACTTCTGAGGGCTGATTGTACTAAGCTTGAGCTCAGCGTAATGCTAGTTGTTCACACCATCTTCAAGTTTTAAAAAAATTCCAGACGATTTTACAATGGAATTTAAGCGTGTGAAGTGCATCAGTTATAAACGGCAGTTTAATGTACATCACTGAGAGTTTGTTTCGTTGCTTAAAAGTTAAATCCTGAATGCAAAGCAGCACACCTCAAGCACAATTCACACATTCTGGACTTTGCCCGTTTGCCCGGAAGATTCCCATTTGTATGCGGACAAGAAGGCACCGTTCAGCAAATGGCGCGATGCGTACGTGCAGAATGCTGACGCCGCCCCACTGGCGCCCGGCGTGTAGAATGCTAACGCCGCCTCACTGGCACCCGGCGTGTAGCATGGTGACGCCGCCTCACTGGCGCCCGGCGTATAGCATGGTGACGCCGCCTCACTGGCATCCGCCATATAGAATGCTGACGCCGCCTCACTGGCGCCCGGCGTGTAGAATGCTGACGCCGCCTCACTGGCGCCCGGCGTGTAGAATGCTGACGCCGCCTCACTGGCACTCGGTGTGTAGAATGGTGACGCCGCCTCACTGGCGCCAGGCGTGTATAATTGTGACGCCACCTCACTGGCGCCCGCCGTGTAGAATGACGACGCCGCCTCACTGGCGCACGGCGTGTAGCATGGTGACGCCGCCTCACTGGCATCCGCCATATAGAATGCTGACTCCGCCTTACTGGCACCCGGCGTGAAGCATGGTGACGCCGCCTCACTGGCGCACGGCGTGTAGCATGGTGACGCCGCCTCACTGGCATCCGCCATATAGAATGCTGACGCCGCCTCACTGGCGTCCGGCGTGTAGAATGCTGACGCCGCCTCACTGGCGCCCGGCGTGTAGCATGGTGACGCCGCATCACTGGCGCCCGGCGTGTAGCATGGTGACGCCGCCTCACTGGCGCCCGGCGTGTTGCATGGTGACGCCGCCCCACTGGCATCTGCCATATAGAATGCTAACGCCGCCTCACTGGCGCCCGGCGTGTAGCATGGTGACGCCGCATCACTGGCGCCCGGCGTGTAGCATGGTGACGCCGCATCACTGGCGCCCGGCGTGTAGCATGGTGACGCCGCCTCACTGGCATCCGCCATATAGAATGCTGACGCCGCCTCACTGGCGCCCGGCGTGTAGAATGCTGACGCCACCTCACCGGCGCCCGCCGTGTAGAATGATGACGCCGCCCCACTGACGCCCGGCGTGTAGAATGCTGACGCCGCCTCACTGGCGCCCGCCGTGTAGAATGGTGACGCCGCCTCACTGGCGCCCGGCGTGTAGAATGCTGGCGCCGCCTCACTGGCGCCCGCCGTCTGCCGATCGCCACCTCAATATTGCCCCGTCGGATATAACTATGAGCCGAAAAGATGGTCGATCCTGGGCGTCAGCCAACTCTATCAGCGTTTAGTTTACTGGGTTCGCCCGGGTCACCGGAGTCCCGGCATTGTCCGCAGCGGCGCGGCAGCTGTCTCGGCACGTGTGGGGAATGGCCACATTGAAGTCTACCCTTTCTATGCAGTATCCACCCGTAGGGTTAATGTCAAGCTCGTCCAAAGTTGGCGGAGATCCCTGCCCCTCGGTGGTGGGGTCGATAGTGAGCCGCTGCAGCATGCTGCGGTGGCCGTCCGGCTCTGACCGCTGATTGTTGGTGGGGGTCGGCGCTGCCCCTCCCCTTCCAGTGCCCCCGGCCCCTCTACCCCTTAGGGACGAGTGGTCTAGGGGTAAGATGCTCGTCTCGCAATCGAAAGATTGTGGGGCTGGAGTCTCACCTGTCGCTACTCTTCGCCCGCGACCAATCGGCGTGAGAAATTGGCGACGCTACATGACTCAACGGTCGACGCGTCGTAAAAACCAATAACCAGCCAACCCTCTGCCCCTTGGTTGTCGGGTTCCGAAGCGGGAGTCTGCAGCGAACCGCGTCCGGCCGCGGTCGCTGATGGTGTGCCGGCCCGGAGTGTGGTGTGGCGCCGAGCCAAGTCGGACCGGCCACCTCGGGCGGCGATCCGCGCCACCGTAACTCCGCCGGATTTCGCCGGCTTCCAGCTCGGTGGCAGACTTTCATGCCAAATCTCCAGCTCTAAATGTCATCACCGTCTCTGACGTCATGCGCCAGAGAGAGACAGACAACCTACGGGAAGACGTGCATTCCGTCGGCAATGGTATATTCACATCCAAAGGTGGCTCCGAATAAGACAGACAGAGACTTTGAAGACTAAACTTTGAAGTTCACAAAGGTGAGCGCACATGGAGTGGTTAAAGCCTCCGGTGCCATTAGATGTCGTTCTGCATACAGCTCAATACACACCACCCAAGTTCGACAAGGTGCCGCAATGGGCGACGCGTCTTTCTCGTCGAAGCATGTCGAACCTCATATAGCACACAAGTGGGGGAATGAGCGGATTTCCCGTGTACGCAGGGATGTTGCTTTATATCCTTATGAGGGGCTAGGGCTCCCTCGATATTGGTTTTGCAGAACCACTATCATTGCCCAATTATACCCCACCCACAATCATTTCAACTTTTGACATTTGATCCGATGAAGTGTGGGGCGCAATCCATTTAGGTCCGCCCATTGCCTTCATGTATTGTGTCCCCACCCCCGCTAATAATTTTCGGAAATTAACGTCCCTGCGTGCATGCTACGTGCTACCAACCGGCGCTTGTGCTGTGCCTTTCCGTAACAAAAACACAAATGTTCAATCAATTTTCCAGATTCACGGCCTGAATTTGTGGGGGAGATTTGCACGTGTCACGTGGCCTTCGAACGACACACGTGGGTGACAGATTAACATCACGTGCAGGGTGACCAGTAATTTGTTTTTGCAACTTGTGAACTCCTACTTAATTTGGTTTACCCGCGGGAGCCATTTGTACACTTCCCAACCTAGCCGAATGGCGGACATTTGCGCATGCCACGTGATACCCACGACCTGCATGTGTGTCATTGCCATGCCAAAAACTATTTACCAACCGGTTCCAGACATGTGTCAAATGCTACCTCTCTAACCATCCCAATTTCGCTACGCAAGCTGTTTCTGAACGTAAGGTCGTTGTCGAACACCCCCCCCCCCGAATACCTTTCCTTACATCACTCCTCGCTCATCGGCCCAGAAACGCAACAGCCTACCAGCGGCTAGCATGCGGATGAGAGGCCCCTGGAAGTGGGCAGGATATTTTGTTTCCATGTGCTGTGATAGTTTAAATGATAGTTTGAATGCGCAGTTTAGATAGTGGAGAGAGGTAGACCCATGTTTGACCCGAGCCTGGATTTAGATATAATCAACCAACAGGTGGCGAAAGTGGTTGAACAAGCACAGAGTGATGAAGCTGTAAGAAAAACAATGTTTTTCTGTACGAATTTGTGAAATAATGCGACATCACAAATCGGCAGGCACCGTGAAATTGACAACCTTAGCAAGGCGGAACTCAACAGCGCTTTGTGCTCTTTTTGGACGAGCCTGAAACAAAAGCGGTGAAAGCTATGAAATGCCCACAACTCAGACTGCCGTCTCCATCGTAAACAAGTGGTCTAAAGTGAACGGGCTAGGCAACGTTGCTATCGATGCGGAGCATCAGTGCGCCCGTGACGTTAGAGATGCGAAGCTGGGGCTACTGGAATAAGAGAGCAAGAGGAATCGGCTGGAGAGAGCGGAGGCCCTGATGTTCCAAGAGGAATAGCTGCTCTTCGAGAGGGGGAGATCGGAACGAGCACGCCGTAGCCTCTGACGTGTATGATGTGGCGGCGGCTGAACCTGTTGCTTGGTTTGTATCACCGTGACAAATCCAGGATGCTGAAGTGGGATATCATCCAAACAAAATAGACCACTAAAACCGGAAATATGTAGAATTTGTGGAAAGGAAAACGAAAGCGAGTGATTGGTCGAGTGGGGGCAGAGCCTTCCTTCCAATGGCATTAGAAAAAGCCTCAGACTAGCTGTACTGCCGTATGTGCCGTACACCACAAAGAGTATGTTAGCTCAGACTCATTGAAATAATGGGTGATGACGATATCTTCTTTCTGGCCATAAACCATATAACGAGTGCTGATATGTGGTTTGTGAAGTCTCCTCTCTGCCAAGACATACTGGTCACTCTGCTGGAGACTGAATGCCAGGCTATCGGCGTGGTCGGGAAGGAGACCAACCACTCCGTCCGCAAAACGAACGTCAAGCGGGCGCTCGATAACCACAAGACGAGCGTCAAGCGGGCGCTCGATAACCACAAGACGAGCGTCAAGCGGACGGTCGGCACGGGCGGTCTGGCGGCCTACGCCGCCCAGGTGTCGGGCCACAAAGGTGTACGCGTGCTCGAGAGCCACGCTGATGCCACAGCGGACGTCCAGCGAGCCGTGGTGCTCGGCGTCATGACAGGCGGCAAGTTCTCCGTCGAGGCCAGCGGCAGCAGCGTGACGTTTGCCTGGAGCGCGACCGCACGCTGCGCGCAGACGGCTTGCGCCAACAGCAGGTCTTCGACACATCGAGTTGTCCGTCTGTGTATGGTGGGGCACGACGTGAGTGTAGCAGGGCACAACGAGAGTATAGCGGGGCACAATGAGGGTATGGCGGAGAACAACGAGAGTATGGCGGGGCACAACGAGAGCTGAGCACACGTGTATGGCGAGTCACACGGAGGGATGAGCACACGTGTATGCACCTGCTACGTGTTTGTCACGTCGCATGCTCTGTCTTCCAGTCAATGGTGTTCTTGTTTGGCTAATTTTGCCCGAGGTTGGTCAATATAGCAGGAACAGTTGGCTATCGAGTTTTGTTTGGCAGATGAGCCAAATGAGTAAAATGAGGCCGAAATAACTTTGCTAGAGCAATACGAGTGTGGTATCAGGGTCAAAGTTTGTTTTCTTCAAATTTTCATTTGCCGAATGGCTCGTGCAGTAGCAATCGCGTCTACCCACATTTGAGAAAGGATTGGATCCGAAGCTTGAACCGATGTACTTGCTGAGTGCCTCCCGGGGTTAGGTGCCGGATTAGTTTTCACTTAGCACTTGCTTTGTATCAAAGGATTCAATCCGAGCCAGGAATGGAGATTTATTTGCATGGATGCTGGAACGAACCGACGGAATTTCGCGCCAATCCTTCGTTCATGTAATGCGATATGCTTCAATCAGAGTGGTGTTTCATATGGTCGGTGTCTGTTGCTACACAGCAGTCGCTGTTTGTTTCCACTACCACTCGCTGTTGGCTCTCTTCCATTAACAAATTACCGTTCGCGCCGCTCCTGCTGAGAGCGTTTGTGTTGAAGCTTCCAAATGGCAGAGTAGTCCCCACACCACAAAGAATTGATGCGCTTCTCTTGGTTTGGGTCGAAAGAGATGGAGCTCTACGGCTTGACCTCTTGGAGGGAGAGAGTGTGAGAGAGAGAGATAGAGAGAGGGAGAGAGAGAGAGAGAGAGAGAGAGAGAGAGAGAGAGAGAGAGAGAGAGAGAGAGAGAGAGAGAGAGAGAGAGAGAGAGAGAGAGAGGCGAGAGCGAGAGCGAGAGCGAGGCGAGAGCGAGGCGAGGCGAGGCGAGAGCGAGAGCGAGAGCGAGAGCGAGAGCGAGAGCGAGAGCGAGAGAGCGAGGAAGAGAAAGAGCAAAAGAAAGAAAGAGAACCTTCCACTGAGTGTTGTCCGTTTGTCTTGTTCAGTTGGTTCTATTCCATCTGAACTGAGTAAGTTCGACCAGCCGTATCTAGTCGAGTCTACGTGGGCAGTGTACTGCTTCACTGCCGTGGTACGTGATGAAATTCTTGTGGTGAAGTTATTGCACGTCTTGTCGGTGGTGGCGCTCGGTGGTGGTGCTGTTTTATTTTCTGTATTTCATCCACGACGTAGGTGTGCGGCACGATTGTTTGTTCCTGGATGACAGCGGTGTCGGATATGTGTCGATTATTGTTCACCACTGGGTGGTGTTTGCTATTCAGTGGCTTCACTTCACAACTTTTTCCATGGGGATTTGGTCGGTTTCTTGGAATTGTATTTCTTACCGGGAATAGTAGTGCTTAGTGTCAGCAAATATAAGCGTCATAGGGAGAGACAACAGAAATTTGCGAATTTGAGTGTTTTCCATATCCTTCCTTATCCACCGCATAATGCAGGTGTCGTTCAAAATGCATGCTTCGTGACATGGGAACAGCACGTTGAAGTCATTACATTGAGTGAAACGGTGACGGCACGTTGACGTCATTACATTGAGTGGCACGGTGACGGCACATTGAAGTCATTACATTGAGTGACACGATGACGGCACGTTGACGTCATTACATTGAGTGACACGGTGACGGCACATTGAAGTCATTACATTGAGTGACACGGTGACGGCACGTTGACGTCATTACATTGAGTGACACCGTGACGGCACATTGAAGCCATTACATTGGGTGACATCGTGACGGCACATTGAAGCCATTACATTGGGTGACATCGTGACGGCACATTGAAGTCATTACATTGAGTGACACGGTGACGGCACGTTGACGTCATTACATTGAGTGACACGGTGACGGCACATTGAAGTCATTACATTGAGTGACATCGTGACGGCACATTGAAGTCATTACATTGAGTGACACGGTGACGGCACATTGAAGCCATTACATTGGGTGACATCGTGACGGCACATTGAAGTCATTACATTGAGTGACACGGTGACGGCACGTTGAAGCCATTACATTGAGTGACATCGTGACGGCACATTGAAGTCACTACATTGAGTGACATAGTGACGGCACGTTGAAGCCATTACATTGAGTGACATCGTGACGGCACATTGAAGACATTACAATGAGTGACACGGTGACGGCACGTTGACGTCATTACATTGAGTGACACGGTGACGGCACATTGAAGCCATTACATTGAGTGAATGTTTCTATACTATACAAATAGCTAAATGAATAAATACCTAAATAAATAAATATATCCCTGAGTAGGTACCACTCACACTGAATACCGTACCGTACCGTAACGACATGGGTCATCTAGAAATGCATGGGGGATGCGTGCGCCATGCGTGCGCCAACTACTTGCGCCAGCAAACACAACATTGATGTGCAATATTGGTAAGGTATTTACAACGACAAAAAGGAATTGGCTGATTCCGCGAGGTCCAGCTTCGCGAATGTGGCCCAAATGTGGCGCGAATGTGGCGCAAATGTGGCGCGAATGTGTGGCGCAAATCGCAAGTGCTGCCTGTTTTGGTCCATTCCGCTATCAGCCATTTCCGGACGAACATATTCCGGCACTCGTGGTGTGCCTGCCGTGGAATGGACCGTCGCTCTGTACCGACAGCGAGGTCGTTCCATTTGCTGCTGGATGTGATGGCGCACCCGAAGGCATGGCTAACGTCTCCTCTGTGTATTACGGCTGAAGTATGATATGGGCGCTCTTGGATTGGGCATACACGTCCGGCACGTGCAGAACCGTTTCAGAAAGTCTTCCGCTCCGCCGACAGCGCCAGCACCTTGCAACAAATGCAATCATGAAACAGTATTGCTCCAGCTACCAGGCTGACGGCAATCACATTTAGGCACATCTGGCATCTGCGCACCCCATCACACCTGGTATTTGCACTGCCCGACACACCCGATGTCTGTGCACCCTAACGCACCTGGTATTTGTGCACCCTAACACACCTGATATTTGCGCACTCCCCGACACACCCCTCTCTGTGCACCCCAACATACTGGTGTCGGTGTGCCCTAACACACCTGATATGTGTACACCCCAACACATCTGGTATCTGTGCACCCCAACACACCTGGTATTTGTGCACCGTAACACATCTGATATCTGTGTCCCTAACATACCTGGTATTTGTGCACCCCAAGATACCTGGTATCTTAGTTAGTTAGTTAGTTCGGTTTTAGGGTGCGTCTGTTGCTGTGGTCATTGCTGTGGTCATTGCTGTGGTCATTGCTGTGGTCATTGCTGTGGTCATTGCTGTGGTCATTGCTGTGGTCATTGCTGTGGTAATTGCTGTAGTCATTGCTGTGGTCATTGCTGTGGTCATTTTGCGCTCATAACTCAAGGAGTTATCAAAGTGCAGTTGTGGTGCTTCACATCGTGGGTAGCCGTCTACCGGATCCTGTTGTGCTACATAGTTTGCACCTGGTGTATATCCGCGAGGAGCATACATTGCTGAGAACGACACTTTAGAAACAGAAATCCGTCCATTGTCCCAATTGGACAGTGTAGAAGATGTCTGACAGAAAATCACTGGGGGAAGACACCGGGGCAGACCCAAAATGACGTCTACGCTCATCAGTGCAAAGAGGACACCATATTAAAACATCGCGAACTATCAGTGGTGCACGACATCTTGAGCACAGGGTTTTTTCGTCACCGCATAACAAATAAACGTGAGTAGCATAAGTATGCCCTATGCGAAAGCGGCACCGTGTGACCTCTTCTTGTCTACGCTTACGACAGAACGAGCTGCTCTATGGTCTCAGACGTTACTTGATGGCTAATAGTTTGTTCGCCGGCGTCGCGTCCCACATTGCCTGCCACTTGTTTAGGAGGAAAATGGAAACCTCTCGGTAATGGTCCTTGACAGGGAGTGCAGTGATCGAGGGCACGATGCGTTCGCTGTTCGTTTCACCGCAGCATCCGCCAGCTTGCTTCGATAAATACCAACGTGGCTAGGAAGCCAACGTAGAATCACCCGTCGTCTTAGGCGTTGCCTATCGGTAAGACAGCTCAGCATATCCCGCAGAATGGGGTTTGATGGGGGCCGCTATCGAGGAAAAACTTGAGGGGGCTCTCGAGAGCCACCGGCCCCGCGAGGGTTAAGTGTACAACCCTGTGGGTAGACCGCTGGGTAGATACACCCCTATGGGTAAGTCCCTGGGTAGGTGAACCTCTGTGGATAGGTCCCTGGGCAGCTGCACCCCTGTGGGTATGTCCCTGGGTAGGTGCACCTCTGTGAGTAGGTCCCTGGGTAGGTGCACCCTTGTGGACAGGTCCCTGGGCAGGTGCACCCCTGTGGGTTGGTCCCTGGGCAGCTGCACCTCTGTGGATAGGTCCCTGGGTAGCTGTACCCCTGTGGGTAGATCCCTGGGTAGGTGCACTCCTGTGGGTAGGTCCCTAGGTAGGTGCACCCCTGTGGGTAGGTCCCTGGGTAGATGCACCCCTATGGGTAGGTTCCTGGGTAGGTGCACCTGTGTTCATAGGTCCCTAGGTAGCTGCACCCCTGTGGGTAGGACCCTGGGTAGGTGTACCTCTGTGGATAGGTCCCTGGGTAGGTGTACCTCTGTGGATAGGTCCCTGGGTAGGTGCACCCCTCTGGATAGGTCCCCGTGTAGGTACACCCCTGTGGGCAGGTCCCTGGGTAGGTGAACCTCTGTGGAAAGGTCCCTGGGTAGGCACACCACTGTGAGTAGGTCTCTGGGTAGGTGCACCCCTGTGGACAGGTCCCTGGGTAGGCTTACCCCTGCGGATAGGTCCCGATGTCCTTGCAATCCGTGTTATGATCTACCAGTAATGTTAATATCGGTGGAGTCAAGATGCCTTCATTGCAGCGTGCCATGCTGAAAGGTTAAAAAAATCGCTCAAGAATGGGCTCGACTGCGTCTGAAGAAATAGGAAACCCTACCCATATTTGGTGTCGCAATGATATGCATTCGCACCCTGGTGTACGCCGCTAAAATATGCCGCCCATCTGGTGCTCAAATTTCCCGACGTCAGCAAAACCAGAACTGTGACAGCGTGTCATGTGTTCATAATACCTCATCTCCGCGTGCCATGTGTTCATAATACCTCATCTCAGCGTGCCATGTGTTCATAATACCTCATCTCAGCGTGCCATGTGTTCATAATACCTCATCTCAGCGTGCCATGTGTTCATAATACCTCATCTCCGCGTGCCATGTGTTCATAATACCTCATCTCAGCGTGCCATGTGTTCATAATACCTCATCTCAGCGTGTCATGTGTTCATAATACCTCATCTCCGCGTGCCATGTGTTCATAATACCTCATCTCCGCGTGCCATGTGTTCATAATACCTCATCTCCGCGTGCCATGTGTTCATAATACCTCATCTCAGCGTGCCATGTGTTCATAATACCTCATCTCAGCGTGCCATGTGTTCATAATACCTCATCTCCGCGTGCCATGTGTTCATAATACCTCATCTCCGCGTGCCATGTGTTCATAATACCTCATCTCAGCGTGCCATGTGTTCATAATACCTCATCTCAGCGTGCCATGTGTTCATAATACCTCATCTCAGCGTGCCATGTGTTCATAATACCTCATCTCAGCGTGCCATGTGTTCATAATACCTCATCTCCGCGTGCCATGTGTTCATAATACCTCATCTCCGCGTGCCATGTGTTCATAATACCTCATCTCAGCGTGCCATGTGTTCATAATACCTCATCTCAGCGAATAATCCTCTATTTTTACGACGTCAGCATACTGCGGGTTCCCTCCTAGTGTACAGCTACGCCAGTCTAGGCAGCAGACTGTGACCGTGTCGGCTCTGCCGTTGCCTGGCTAACAACAGTGCGTGAAGGACAATGACCTGAGGACTTATGTCATTAATCCGGCTTCCAGTCCGGAATTTGTTTTCCCATCAACCTTGTGGTCGAATTTGGTTCCGAGAAGTGTATTGTACTGGCCTGGTGTGGTATTATTCATGCTACCCATGCTGTAGTCAAGCATACAAATTATTACATCAACTACAGTTCCATTTTCAAATGCTTTAATGTTGCTAGCACAAAGGATGAAGAATGGCCAAGTTATATTTCGTGCTAAAGCGAGATAAATAACAATGTTTGGACGTGAAGTAAGTTGGATAGGATCTGCTTGAAGGAATAGTTTTACTGCATATGAATCTGAATATCTTGCTTGCCGTGCAATGAACAATATATGCAATAATATAATTGCACACCATAAGGAATATATCATATACGCCCACGTAATTAAGTTTCTTCATCAAACATGTGTAATTTATTCGAGCAATTAATTGATTTTGCAATCAATCGAAATTAAGCCAGCAAGTATAAAACTTGGGAATTGTGTTATTATAAGACCGGGAAAGGATTGACTGACATCATAAACTTCTTCTCCTCTTTCGCTACACCCTTGTGACCATGCTTCTACCAGCCATTCCGGCGAATTACGAGTCGCCGAATCCAAAATACATAGTGAACAATCGTTCCTTGTCGACATGAGTCCATGGTAACCCGCTCACTGAACTGCCAATGCTGTGGGTCGGACTTTGGCACGCAAGGCAAGACAGCGTGTACTTCTTCTACCGAGTTGCTTGCTTGCTGCCTTATTTTGTTTCATTCTATCGGACCCCTCAGTTAGTGCGAAACATATATTTTTAATCGTAATGGGAATCAACTTAGTATGAGATTAGCGATATTCTGCAGGAATTTACTGATAACATTGCGAATGTGAATGAAGCATTGGCAAGCAACAAGAGCATGGGTACATACATTCACGCCAAAGTAAGTACAAGAAGACCATTGGGTGCTTTCAGATTAATTGCCTACTGAGTCTGGTAGCGTCTCAGACCTCTCAAAAGGATTGACCGCACGCCGCTCGTCTCTCCCTGCCGGGAGTGAGCCGAGGTGAACGCCAACGCTTTGAACATGGCGTCGTGACCAGCGCTGGTTCAGCGTTAACTGAGGCGGCCAAGAGCACGGATTGTCCACGTCCGCGGCGGTGGCCGACGTCGCCAGCGCGGAGCGCGTCACGCTCGCGGCGGGACCTCACGTCGCCGGCGGCGGGACCTCACGTCGCCCGCGGCGGGACCTCACGTCGCCCGCGGCGGGACCTCACGTCGCCGGCGGCGGGACCTCACGTCGCCGGCGGCGGGACCTCACGTCGCCGGCGGCGGGACCTCACGTCGCCCGCGGCTGGACCTCACGTCGCCGGCGGCGGGACCTCACGTCGCCGGCGGCGGGACCTCACGTCGCCGGCGGCGGGACCTCACGTCGCCGGCGGCGGGACCTCACGTCGCCGGCGGCGGGACCCCACGTCGCCGGCGGCGGGACCCCACGTCGCCGGCGGCGGGACCTCACGTCGCCGGCGGCGGGACCTCACGTCGCCGGCGGCGGGACCTCACGTCGCCCGCGGCGGGACCTCACGTCGCCCGCGGCGGGACCTCACGTCGCCGGCGGCGGGACCCCACGACGCCGGCGGGACCTCACGTCGCCCGCGGCGGGACCTCACGTCGCCGGCGGCGGGACCTCACGTCGCTCGCGGCGGGACCTCACGTCGCCGGCGGCGGGACCTCACGTCGCCGGCGGCGGGACCTCACGTCGCCCGCGGCTGGACCTCACGTCGCCCGCGGCGGGACCTCACGTCGCCCGCGGCGGGACCTCACGTCGCCGGCGGCTGGACCTCATCGCTCGCGGCGGGACCTCACGTCGCCGGCGGCGGGACCTCACGTCGCCGGCGGCTGGACCTCACGTCGCCCGCGGCTGGACCTCACGTCGCCCGCGGCGGGACCTCCGTCGCCGGCGGCTGGACCTCACGTCGCCCGCGGCTGGACCTCACGTCGCCCGCGGCGGGACCTCACGTCGCCCGCGGCGGGGCCTCACGTCGCCGGCGGCTGGACCTCACGTCGCCCGCGGCTGGACCTCACGTCGCCCGCGGCGGGACCTCACGTCGCCCGCGGCGGGACCTCACGTCGCCCGCGGCGGGACCTCACGTCGCCCGCGGCGGGACCTCACGTCGCCCGCGGCACTCCCGCTGATGAGGTGCGGTCGACGGCGCCGACCTCGCCAGCCGGGCCCGGCGGCTATCAATCAGTGACCTCGCCGGAGTCGGCGCGGCTGCTGCCTGGCGCCGCGCTCCGCCGACCGGCCGGTCAGATCGCGGCCGGCCGACACGTGTCAGGGACCGGCCGCCAGCCGGCCCGACGCCGACGCCGTCCCGGGAACGGCCTGCGGCGATCGCCCGCGCCGCGCCCGCCGACCCGGCGGCGCAGCTGAGCCGACCGGCCGGTGAGCTGCCGACCAGCTGGTGAGCTGCCGACCAGTTGGTGAGCTGCCGACCAGCTGGTGAGCTGCCGACCAGCCGGTGAGCTCCCGACCAGCTGGTGAGCTGCCGACCAGCTGGTGAGCTGCCGACCAGCCGGTGAGCTGCCGACCAGCCGGTGAGCTGCCGACCAGCCGGTGAGCTGCCGACCAGCTGGTGAGCTGCCGACCAGCCGGTGAGCTGCCGACCAGCTGGTGAGCTGCCGACCAGCTGGTGAGCTGCCGACCAGCTGGTGAGCTGCCGACCAGCCGGTGAGCTGCCGACCAGTTGGTGAGCTGCCGACCAGCTGGTAAGCTGCCGACCAGCTGGTGAGCTGCCGACCAGCTGGTGAGCTGCCGACCAGCTGGTGAGCTGCCGACCAGCTGGTGAGCTGCCGACCAGCTGGTGAGCTGCCGGCCAGCTGGTGAGCTGCCGACCAGCTGGTGAGCTGCCGACCAGCTGGTGAGCTGCCGACCAGCTGGTAAGCTGCCGGCCGCCTGGTGCAGGCCGGTTCACCCTGCCATTGGCATGGCAACGTTTCCGTTCTGTCGTCAAATGTGCCGGGTGTGCCGCACAACGGTTCGACGCACTTGTTAACACGGCGTCTTTTGCTCTTCCTGATGCATTTTCAAAATATATCCAGAACGGCTGGAGATTAAACCGTGAATCTTTGCATGCCATTTCTCATATTTATTCTATACCTCTTGATGCAAGAACATTCAACAGTATCGCAGAGTGACGTCACTATGGTATAATGAAACACGTATCCGTCAGTTTCAGGTGTTTTAGACACATTTATATTTGGTGTGCTCTAAGTTGTGTCACAAAAACCAAAGCTGATGCATGTCGATATACGTGTAGACTCATTATCATACATAACATATATGAAGGTACTTGGTGTTCTCTAGAAGTGTGTTCGGTGTCATGTCTATGTCATGCCAGGTCAGGTCAGGAGGAGTAAACATTTGTTTACGTTTACCCCATTTCGCATAACCAAAAGCAAAGTATTTAGATATTGTATCGCGCTTTAGTCCTCATTGGGCCAGAATTGAATGAAGTGCGATAGGCCTTGTGGTATGCCAATAGGATTTTGATGTCGACTAGGTCATCCAAGACCACTGACCTGGAGAACACTATGTTGACTCTTCGTACCCCATTAATTGAGACGTTCGATTAAGGGGGAGATTCTGGATGTTAAATTCACTTTCAGTATCTAAGTTTTTCCAGAGTAGGCTGTTTTTGTTAACCAAAATAAGCACTGCCATTCAGTGGCGAGGGAGCACGTGTCGGCTCATTTGGGAATAGATCCGGGCCGCATCAGTTCTCTGGCTACTCAAGAGATGACGGAATTATTAAGTTTTCTTCTGCTATTTAAGTATATGTTTCTTTAATTTAAATACTGTACATCATTGGTGGCATTAAGACAGCTCAAATACGTAATACTTTTTAAAAGAGGCCTGATTTAAATTTGCAACAAATTGCAATTCCATTTGCATTTGTTTGTTAGATAGATAGCGCCAACGACACCAGGCGTCAACATGTTTGTATGATGCGCGAGGCGTGGTGCGCCGTTGTTGGTTGTACACGTTGCAGGTAGTTTGGATGATTTGTGCGAACAAGTGTTAAGTTGCAGCATATTTTAATTCGGAAGATTGCGAAAAAGCATACAAGAAGTGTGATATGAAACTGTAGTACTAAAGAATACTCATATATAATGTATTACTCTAAAAATATACATTACACAGTATCAGGTCTAGAGCACAGTATGAACATACTTGAACGATGCATTTGCTTGCAAATGGTATCCGCTTGGTTCCTGGGTGACGGCGATGGCATGGCAGGCCTGCTCGTCGGCGTGCGGATGATGACCGGAAGCGAGACACCTGTCAAGCGTCGGATGCGCATTTCTCCGACGGGCGTCTGGGCAGCTGGAGTCTCTCCGACGGCAGCCTGGGTGGCTGGAGTCTCTCCGACGGGAGCCTGGGCAGCTGGAGTCTCTCCGACGGCAGCCTGGGTGGCTGGAAGCCAGCCGAGGGGAACGGGCAGTCCCGTTCCGACGATATGCGAACACAAGGTGGACGCGGCTGCTCGTCATGGCGGTCGAGTTCTGACGGGCGTTTTCTTGCGCACCGCAGGTGTGGACTGCTGATTGCAGTGTAAGGCCGCTTTCGCTCAGAAGCGCACGCAGGATGTCCTCATCCCGGATACCTGCTGATGATGCGGTTGCGGAACTGGGAGTCTGTGCATTGCGAACGAAGTCGCAGAACTGGGCGATTTCGCGCAGGGCTGCGAGAAACCCGTCGAACGTCCCACCTTCCGCTTGCTGCCGGCGGAAGAACTCCCGACGGTCCAGGATAACGTTACGCTGCCGACGCAGATGACGCTCCATGCCGCGGATGACGCTCTGGGTGTCGGACGCGGAGACGTTGAGATGTAGACAGTGGCGTAGTGTCCGCGTCCATTGGTCGTCGAGCAGGGCGACGAGGGCGGCGGTTTGACCCGCCGGCAGGAGGTCGTACAGTCCGTTGAGGATTACATATCCCTCGAACTTGTCCCGCCATGAAGCGAACTCGTATAGGCTGGCACCTTCCATAGGCTGGCATCTTCCATCAGCCTGGGGGCAGGCGTCCCATTCGCACCCAACCGTCTCGTGCCGCGGGTGGCTAGACCAGGGACAGCACCCGCGGCATCGGTGCGTGTAGCATCGGAGTCGGTCAGCGTGCTGTGCGGCGGTCCGACCTGGGTGCAGCCGATTCGGCCAGCGCCAGAGGCCGTTCCTCCCGCCTGGCGGATGCCGTGGCCTGATCCGTGAGCAGATCCGTCAGGCGGGAGAGTGTCTCTGCGAGAACGTCCGGATCCGTACTACCGACGCGTCATGTGGTAGTGCACACTTAGTCCTCGCTGTCCACTCTCGATGCACTATAAGTAAGGCCACGGTCTTTCTGTGTTGACTATGCAGGGTCAGGCTGCACGCTATTAGCTAGAGTTCTGCTCTGACGTGATCCACCCTACCCGGGGGAACAGTCGCGAGTAGGTCGTCCGTCGTTTATGGTTATGGTGTCATAACCATAAACGACGGTCCACGCTCCACACATGCGACACACGCACAACAACCGCCACCTCCACCGCCACCGCCACCTCCACCTCCACCTCTACCGCCACCGCCACCTCCACCACCACCTCCACCGTCACCGCCACCGCCACGTCCACCGCCACCTCCACCGCCACGTCCACCGCCACCTCTACCTCCACCGCCACCGCCACCTACACCGCCACCTCCACCGCCACCGAAACCTCCACCGCCACCGCCACCGCCACATACGATTGCCATGTCAATCCAACCTCATCGAACAGCTCAAACTGCAGCGCGAACAACGTTACCGGCGATATTTGCAAACTAGTGCCGGAATCGGCCGTTTCGTCTGGCACGCGTACTGTCGGGCAGCGAATGCAAGGGGTCCGGAGACTGCCGACACGTGGAGCCGGCGCCACTCCACCAGCCAGAGTGGGTGCCCGCGTGACTCGCCGGCCGTGACCAGCACCAGTTGCGTTACCATTGCGCGGCTTCTGGGCGGTGTTCTATCTCCTGGTCGGCCGAACTGTCCAGAGACGGCGACCGCGCTGACACTGGCGCAGTGTCCGCCGGGGCGACAGGGCGGAACGGACGCACATCGCTGTCTGGCGACCGCGCGACGATCAATCCGCACCGGTCCCCACAGGTCGGCTCCACCGGTCCCCACAGGTCGGCTCCACCGGTCCCCACAGGTCGGCTCCACCGGTCCCCACAGGTCGGCTCCACCGGTCCCCACAGGTCGGCTCCACCGGTCCCCACAGGTCGGCTCCTCCGGTCCCCACAGGTCGGCTCCACCGGTCCCCACAGGTCGGCTCCACCGGTCCTCACAGGTCGGCTCCACCACTTCCTGGCGGTCGCCATCACCGATCCCAGGAGGTCGCCTTCACTGATTCCAAGAGGTTGGCTCCACCGGTCCCCACAGGTCAGCTCCACCGGTCCCCATAGGTCGGCTCCACCGATTTCCCCAGGTCGACTCCACCGGTCCCCACAGGTCGGCTCCTCCGGCCCCCAGAGGTAGGCTCCACCGGTTCCAAGAGGTCGACTCCTCCGGTCCCCACAGGTCGACTCCACCAACCAGTCCCCACAGGTCGACTCCACCGGTCCCCACAGGTCGGCTCCTCCGGCCCCCAGAGGTCGGCTCCTCCGGTCCCCACAGGTCGACTCCACCGGTCCCCACAGGTCGACTCCACCGGTCTTCACAGGTCGGCTCCACATGGTGTGAGGCACTCAGACGCGCGCTCTGATCCGTCACATCGCCGTCGGCCGTCCGACCTCATGACCTTACTCCCTTATTCTGTCGCACTATACCTTGCTTCCACTATGTGTTTCGCACCTTTCTCAGTGCGGCGTGTGGTCTCACTGGTCGAAGCGCCCTAAAGCCCAAATAACTAACTAACTAACAGTGCGGCGTGTGAGCAACGATTTTCGATTATTTCGTAACGTGACCCTCGCAGTGAACGAAGGTTTTCGATGTACCATCGCATTGCGTCAAACCAGCCCTGCATCTTATCCTGACCTTGAAACCACATACCCGTCCCCACGGAATATCCCGGACAGCGCTTACCGGCCGCCGTCGAAAGACATGTGCGCGCCAAGCCTTGCTGAGACATGCGCACGGAGTCCTCTTCTCGGCTGATGCCGCCTCCTGCTGCTGTGGTGACAGTGACAACTTCCTCCAGGACACCATGCGTCTTCTCCGTCTCTCCCGAGCAAGGATCCCCGACTGGCTGACAAGTACCTGCTTCCTCCCCTCTTGTCCGTTCTGTTGTGGACTCTCTGAGCTGTGTGTCTCAGCGTGATCGAAGAGCGACCGGGAGCCGAGATTGCTGAACACGTCCCGGATGCAATTAATCCCAGCTCTGATGTATTGCAGAATGTGAATCATCAATTCATCCCAGCTCTGATGTATTGCAAAATGTGAATTAATTCATCCCAGCTCTGATGTATTGCAGAATGTGAATCAATTCATCCCAGCTCTGATGTATTGCAGAATGTGAATCAATTAATCCCAGCTCTGATGTATTGCAGAATGTGAATCAATTCATCCCAGCTCTGATGTATTGCAGAATGTGAATCCTGAAGCACGCATGTGAATCCTGTGCTATTTCGTACCCTGGACGTTTCGGACATACCGTGAACGGAATGTCCTAAATTAATATGAGAGGATATATCCTTATGTGCGGGTTATCTGCAAAGATAACTCAAGAAGATAGTGCGCGTTGCACAAACGAAGGAGAAAATCCGTCTTAGTATGCGACCTGAAAATATATCCCATAGGCTGAAACGCAATGGTAATGAATGGTAAGAACTGGTATAGAGCGATCTCCGTTTCAAGGAAGAAATATGATGGGTTCCTCCTGATAGCATTCAATAACTCTAAAATACGTCTTTGTCAGATAACAAATGGTGTCTGTGCCAGACGCTCCCGGATGATCACTAGTGTATCGGTAAGGAAGATAATTATATTTGACGAATGTTTGCGACTTAATCTCATGAGCTATGATGCGAAGTTGATTTATTAAAGTTAGTTGGCAGCCTTCAGATCCGGGGAGGAGGTCCGTCCAGCCGTTATCTGTCTACCATTTGGGTGGCGTCACGATATCATAGTAGCTCGGTACATGGACAAAGAAATCCTTGCACGGAAAAATAAATGTTATGCAGAAATAGAATACACCTATTATGAATTAATTAGGCAAATATAAGGTGAGAATAATACGAAAAGGCATGCCAATATATGCATTGAAGTGTACATGAATAAAGAATCCATGAATAAACACGTGAACAATAAACAAAGTGCACCCTAACCTTGGTAGTTGGTTGCTAGGCAGCGTGGCAGCGGTTGTCTCAGTTGTTCAGCACTGACTACTGGAGTCAGAGATGTAAATATGTGTGCTCGTGCCTGGACAAACTTTGGTGTGACGTGTCCGACTGTGTAGCGCCGTGCCTGCAAGTGGTGACCCTGACACGTGGACAATGCTGGACGAACAGCATGCCGCCATTGCGCGACAGAGCACATTCTTCCCCGTCGAGCCGCCGGCTTTTGACGCGCCCGGTGTTGACACGTGGATTGCCGCGTGTGAAAACCGCACACTGAACGCGGCCTCACGGGCCAAGCCAGGGTGTTCCCACAAAGCGTTGGCTGACCTTCGGCCGCAACAATTCCGTCTGGTCGAGCGCTTGACCGTGACGTTGCCGCCAGCAGCCGACCGTTACGACCAGCTAATGGCCTGTTTGCGAAAAAGACGGCAGCTAATGCCGGCAGCTACGCTAATGCGTTTTGCACGTGTACCACTGACTGCGCCGGCCGCTGGTGCCGTATCCGCCGCCGTTACGGTCCGGCAACGTGCACGGGCACTCTGTACTGGTGAGATCTCCTCCATCAAGATGTCACTAGTCGCTTAGCGCAAAACCATATCGAGTACCAGGCGAACGGGCGAACGGTGGGATTTTGTGACGTCACGGCCGCTCTGCACTGTTGTTGCCTGCTCCGCCACTTGGCGCGCCGGCCGGCCACCATGAGGATCCACCAGGAGCGAATCCAGCCTACCAATTTTGATGGGCCACCACCCAAAAGTTACGGGCAGATTTTCATATTTCATCGTGAGGCGATGCAACTGGCACGGGTCCCGCCACTATTGGAGATGAGGCGGATAACTCCGCTCATCGCTCTTCTTAAACTTGGCATGACGCCTATGGTCGTCACATGGAAAACATTCACCTGCAACCGTGAATATCCGCGCCCACTTTGCCGTGACAGAGCTGATGGTGCTTGGTGTTGATCCGAGACCAAACCTATCCACACTCTATAGGGTTCGAGCCTCCCCAAACACATGTATTTGAAGAAGTTTGAGCGCGATGTCATGAGATGAAGGACAAGAAAGACAATTCTACAAACTTGAGCATAGCTTGGCAGAAGTATACTTAGATATATAAATGAACTCATATCGTGTTTAAATGATTTATATGCATGCACAAACAACCGCATCCAAGAGGAAAACTATCCATTGGACTCACCATATATAATTTCATAACATCACCAGTTTATCGTCGATTCTTGTAGCTATTCTTATATTAGTTCCTATTCAACCATCCTTGTTTAATGAAGGACTTTCATGAGCAGTGTAAATGGGCATAAATATCAATGCTTGTTTTTGCGAGTTTGTTGCTGTGTGTGGTAACTATTCATGGTTTCATGATACTTTGTTAAACCGGGCAGTTCACAGCCATCACGAATGCATTGAATCTGGCATTGGTATGGTGTGATTATTAAGTACATGATGCAGCATTTAATATATGATTGAATGAATCAAAACTTGGTACGTAGCTGCACTTAATTTTGCTGCATATCTAGATTGAGGATGGTAAGCAATGGGCATTAGCACATGTGCTTTAAGTGTGTTTTGTTTGTATTTGTCAAGCATGTGTGGAATTATTTTGCAACCATCATGTTGTTCGCATCAATATCTGTCAATGCAAAAATAAAATAATGATAAGAGGTTTATTTTTAACTCATGCTCTGGGAATGAATTAGCTTTCCAAAGTGATATGAACTGCCTTGATGGCCTTAGTTAAACAGAAAAAACAACGGTGCGAATTTCTATGCAAAACAAATCACTAGCATACTTAACACTTAACCACACTTAACACTTATCACTTAAAACACTTAAGCAACGAAACGCTAGCTTATGTTGCTAAAGGTGGTCTTGAAGTATGTCTTCAGTGAGCCTCCTGGGCTTCAGTTGGCGCCTTTTTGCTTTCCTCTTCATCTCACTGGTCCGTTTGCCGTCTGCTGATCTACTTGGCATGCAGCCTGCCGCCACCGCTCTGGATTGGCGATCTGGACTCGCTACCGCTACCTGAGCAGGGGGCTTTTGGGTCGTTCCCACAGGTGCTTGGAGCCACGTGTGGGCCCCTCGAATGGTGACCCGTCTGGTTTCGCCAGATATCGCGAGCCAAGTGTCGTTAAGTCGAAGAAACGAGCGCCCGTCGTTAATTGCTGTGCGGGTTTTGCGCTTGCTCCGGATCCGGTTCGGGCGAGACTGGTGCTGCTGTGCGGTTGAGTCGTTTGTGCCAGTCGTTGCGGCTGAGCTTACGGCTTTCCCAGGGCAGTGCAAGCCGCGGGGGCTCCCCTTATTCGTCCTGCCGAACAACACCGGGTCCAGCGCGGCCGTCTCTGGGCACCAAGTCACCCCCTCCCCCTCTCTACTTTTGCGATTTATTTTCGAATGGGCCGGCCCTCTCCGCGACGCGGGGCCCTACGAGCAGAATGTGGGTAGTGTCGGTCGCGCAGCGGACGACAGGCCGTCGGCTGGCAGAACCAACGGAAAGGAAGACACGACAACTGCAGATTATGCTGATCCAGCAAAGTAGCGCAAGTCCGCAGGCATTCCGAGGCCCGGACAATGCGCCCCATGTGTCGCTCTCAGTGGATTCCGAGGCCCGGACAATGCGCCCCCTGTGTCGCTCTCAGTGGATTCCGAGGCCCGGACAATGCGCCCCATGTGTCGCTCTCAGTGGATTCCGAGGCCCGGACAATGCGCCCCCTGTGTCGCTCTCTGGATTCCGAGGCCCGGACAATGCGCCCCATTTTCTGGATTCCGAGGCCCGGACAATGCGCCCCATGTGTCGCTCTCAGTGGATTCCGGTGAGCGCAGCCAGCTCAATGCAGCCTAATCGTCTCATGACGTCACTGCAGCGGCCATCGTGTTCACTGGCTAAATAGTCAGTGATGCGAACAAGTCATCTGTCCGCAACACTCCGAGTTGTCCGCCATTCAGCATGCACTGCACGACATGCCGTGTGTGCTGACGGCTGTCCGACACAGCGCGCGCAGCTCGGCTGTGGATATCCGTCTCGTCAGCGACGACGGCCGCCGCGACATCCGATCGTCGGAGTTCAAGCCGGAGATGAGCTTTTCCCGAACTCGAATTCGTTTTCAATAGGAGCGTGTAAATTGGACATCCTGTCTCTGATCGATGCGGTGACGTTGTCTGTGGTGTGGTGACAGCGCAACTTTGACCTAAAGCTGAGCTGCGCTCTATTAATGTATCGTCGCAAAATGACGCTTGTGAACTGTCAAGATAAAATCGCCGCGTCTTATTTTGAAGGTCACGAACGTCGTTGTCACGGTTAGGTGAAGGTCATGCGGCGACCTCGGTGAAGTGATTGCAAAAGGCGAAGTAATCAGCAACTTACCTATAAAAAGCTTATATTCAAATTCAGATCGATAACTTTCTCAAAGGTCGCTCCCCTGATATCCCTTCCGAAGCTGCCGCACGTATAACTTAACTTCAGCCTGCCTAACTCGAGCCTACCTAACGTCAGCCTACCTAACGTCAGCCTACCTAACGTCAGCCCACCTAACATCAGCCTACCTAACGTCAGTCTACTTAGCGTTAACCTACCTAACATCAGCCTACCTAACGTCAGCCTACCTAACGTCAGCCTACCTAACGTCAGCCTACCTAACGTCAGCCTACCTAACGTCAGCCTACCTAATGTCAGCTTACCTAACGTCAGCCTACCTAACATTAGCTTATCTAACGTCAGCCTACCGAACGTCAATGTGAGTTTAACACGAACTTGAGAACATCGCAAGAGTTAATTGTAGCCTTTTGTGATATTTTGTTAGTTCGAATCCTTTCCAGGGTGGCTTTATGGACCAGGATTCTATTGCGAAGATATGCCGCTTAAAATGTGATGATTCGTCAGTGATCCTCCATGATATCTTCATATACCAGATTTTTACTCAAGGTCGAGGTCAAGCTATGACCAGGGCTGAACAAATAGCCCATTTCTTGAGTTTTGTAATTCGGAACATTTTCTTTCAATAAAATTTTCTATTCACTTTTTCCCATCGTGAGTTTTAATGGTGCTGTTTGACAGTGAACTGCTCCGTGAAAATGTTGTCAGGATTCGCTAGAAAGCGCAAACTGATATTTTGAAGTCACAGATTTGAAGAAAACATCCTCTCCGTATTCCATTAACTAGCAATTTTCCTCTCCATATCCAGGAGCATGAATCCGAAGCATGAATGAATGAATGTCCAATGAATGTCCAAATGAATGTCCAAATGAATGAATGAATGAATGTCCATGAATATCCAAAGCATGAATCCGACCCTGGCTATGACAGAAACGCGGTCAAATGACATTTAATACGAGCCATTCGGCGTAATTTGTCAGAGTAATCTGCTGGCGACAGTCTAGCTCCAATACCTTGACCGTGTAATAAAACCATAATTCGACCATCGCTTGGTCGAATAATTAATCAGTCCACTAAAACCAATAATTAGTTTCCATCCGAAGCACCTGTAATCATCCACAAGGATCAGCTTCAGTTCTGTCGGCGACCGGCACGTGACACCTTGCCAACTGAAGGTCAGACTTGTAGGGTAGTCATTACCCACTACCACCGCTGTGTAGGGTGGTCATTACCCACTACCACCGGGGTGTAGGATAGTCATTACCCACTACCACCACTATGTAAGGTGGTCATTACCCACAACCGCCGCTGTGTAGGGTGGTCATTACCCACTACCACCGCTGTGTAGGATAGTCATTACCTACTACCACCACTATGTAGGGTAGTCGTTACCCACTACCACCACTATGTAAGGTGGTCATTACCCACTACCACCGCTGCGTAGGGTGGTCATTACCACCACTGCCGCTGTGTATGGTGGTCATTACCCACTACTGCCGCTGTGTAGGGTGGTCATTCCCCACTACCACCGCTGTGTAGGGTAGTCATTGCCCACTACTGTCGCTGTGTAGGGTGGTCATTCACCACTACCACCGCTGTGTAGGGTAGTCATTGCCCACTACTGTCGCTGTGTAGGGCGGTCATTACCCACTACCACAGCTGTGCTGTTGCTTTTTGAAGCCATAATCGCAACGAGAAGGGTCTCAAAGAAGATGGATTCGTCACTGTGCAGCTGTTCGTCCTTCTCCTTGATCAGATTGGCTTTGCTTAAGCCCTGGACCCCGGGGACGTTTGGAAGCCCCCCCCCCCCCTCCACATTCCCCGCCAGAGCAGGGTGGTTTTGGGCAACAGTGAGTTCTGCGTAATTTTAGTAGCTTTCCACGGCATTTTGGATTATATAAGTCGTCCACAATACGTCCCGTTATATATAACCTAGCCTGTCATCGGGCATGAGTCAAATACAATAGCCATGATAATACCTGACGACTGCACCTCATGTGCTCTGATCCTGTGGCCGATCTGCTCTGCGCGTAACAACAATTTTCGGTGGATTTGCATCAGACAAGATCGTAAAATTTCAATGACGTGGAAATGATAACCCGTAGTAGTCCTGACATCGACACTCGCAAAGCATCACAAGTGGTAGATCGCAGTCCGAATACTGTATCGCATTCAGCAACAGACTTGTCACTAGCACTTAGGTGAACCACTAGAGCGTCAGCTTACCATACCATGACAACGTTTCCTCTCCCATCCCGTGTCACCCCTACAAATCAGACGAGGCGAGCTCATCCACGCACCAGCTGTGGCGACAGCAGCAGAACTGCCCACAGTGCCACCTCCCGAACTTCTCCAAACACGTTTCTCCTTCTCGACTTCTTCACTTCTCCATTGAGCATGAAAGTCAAATGAGAAGCTCCAAATGAAATGTTCTCCGATGATTATTGCGATATCATGTATATTTATGCGAGTGTTTGAACTTTCAAAGTGTACCACTGTTTGCACTTGCAGGATAGCCCACTGATATTCCGAACCAATACGCTGAATAATTCCAGTTCGGGTGGCAGATGGCGGGAAGGTGCTCGCCCACTTGGTCTTCCCGCGGCTGACTTCCCGCCAACTTAGGGTCGGAAACTTTCAACGAGGGTAGCCTGCAGCCTAAGTTCCGATTGTAAACATTGCTGAGTCAATTTTCCCGCATATTTCAATGTCTTTATGATCAGCTCATCGATGGATATAGAAGGATCGAGACTTTCTGCACGTCTTATGCAAACGACATATTATCGATGTTGATGGCATTCAACATTTTAGGCGTTATTCACAAGCAGGGTGCGGACACAAATCTAGGTGCACTGAACAGATAATCACATTGAGGTTCATGTGAAGTACATGTAAACGTTCGGGTAGCATCCGCTTGATCAGTTGGCGGCCAGATGGCCGAGGATCACGATGCTCGGACATGGGACAACTGTGAATGGAGAGTAAACATGGAGGCAGGTCGTCAGACGCAGCCAAATATCGAATTCATTCTGGAAATCGGTCATCCTACCTCTGACATTCTCGACGACAACGGTCATCGTAACTCTGACATTCTCGACGACAACGGTCATCGTAACTCTGACATTCGAGACAACAATGGTCATCGTAACTCTGACATTCGAGACAACAACGGTCATCGTAACTCTGACATTCGAGACAACAATGGTCATCCCAACTCTGACATTCTTATGTAAGACTGGAATGTCATGTTTATGCGCAGGTAAAAATATTGCGACAGAATAATATGATTAGACATCATCTGTGTTCAAATTAATGTAAGCTGATTTATACGTGTTTGATGTGTATTTGGCCTGTACTTCAGCTTGTTTTGAGAAAAAAAAACTTCAAGAGGCCATGAAGCTAATTGGACGAAAACAAATACTACCCATCGTGGCAAAAGTGGGAGAGAAAGTGTCAGGCAGGTATGAATCGCACTTCCTCTGGGAAAGGTGATTAATCGATTCGAAAAAATAATTCAGCTAAAATTGAGCAAGCGACGACACGAGAGTAGATACATATGGTAGCACAACCCCACTCCCACCTTCCCCCACACACATGCACAAGTGTAAGCTATACAAGTACACACATTGCACACTACGTTCAAACTTCATGGTCTCGAAGCCGATGGATCTAATTGCCACATATAGCATCGTTCCAAATTGGGCTACACGATAATTTTCCGACAGCTTGGCTGAGGGACGAGCTGCATGTCCGTATCTCAACTGCTTTGTTGATACACGACGAGACCACATAGGCTGTACCGCCACTGTACTGGCATGCGAAGGGTCAAAATCACCCCCGTACACACGCCAGTGTTCAGCCAGGGGGAGGTGTCACCTTGTCCGTGCTTTAGATCCGCCAAGTGCTCTTTCAGACGGGTGCTCTTCCAGACGCCAAGTGCTCTTCCTCTTGGGACTTCCGGTATCGCCTGTATAGGTAGCTCCGCACTTCACGACGTTTTATATTTTTGGACATTTTAGGCGGATGGGATCCTTCATCCTCACTAGCTTTCCCCTTTCAGTAGGTATGGAGCTGTGTCCTATGTGCAGATGTGGGAGCCAGGGCACGAGCTATCCTCTCACTGACACCTTCGATGTAAGACGTGCTCACTAAGGGACGGTTATTAGCCATTGTGCCAGACTGCAGGGCTGGGCTTTGTCGGGTGGAAGGGGAGGGTTTGCAATTGGCTTTCTTGAAGTCAAGGCCCGTTTCAGAAACCTGCCAGGATGACAGTTTTCTCCAATCATCTGTAGTATGTACTCCGCGTATGCCACTTCCGCGTCTGTGTCGCTGCATATCCAGTTGGCCTCCTTCGTCATACATTTTATGACACCTGACTTGGCCGAGGCTGCGTGGTGTGAGCTATACTGCATGTATATGTTGGCACATGTGGGCTTGTGGTACACTTGTGTTATTCGCCCGTTCCCCATCCTTTCGCTTCCACGTACAGAAATGGAAATTCTCCATCTCCCTCGATCTCTCGTCGAAATTGAATGCTGGGACACCTGCCACTCAGGCGCTGATGAAATCGGTCCGGAGTGTCGCGTCGGTGCCGCGAGGCAACGCCTGTGTCATCCACGCCTGTGTCAACGCCTGTGTCAACGCCACGCCTGTGTCAACGCCTGTGTCATCCACGTCTCGACGTCAACAGGCGGGGTGCAGCGGGTGGTCTGCAGCGGCTTCTCCTATCTCTTGGAGTATCGTGTTGCGGAAGCTTGGCACAGATCACGTGCACGGTTGCGCCTGTATGAGTATGAGTCCTGTATGAGTCCTGGTAGACAGAGGCGTGGCGTGCCAGGACTCCGACGGGCAAAGCTGTCGATGTGATTTGTGCGCAGCTCCGGCAGGATGATCCTCTCGGGGATAGGTGTACGCTTTCCGTCGCGTATGGCCGAATTGTGATGCTGGAATGTCTGAACTGCAGGTTTTTCCGAGCAAAAGGTAATTTTACATTCAATTTTGAGGAACGCCAAATGGGGCTTGGTTTGTCTGTCGTCTGTCGCCCTGGCTAATGGCTTTATGGTCGCATGGCGTCTCTGGAAGAGAAGCTGCCGCAGACAGTCCCACTCAAGCCCGCCTATTGATGTCGACACGCGATGCACATATTCATTGTCTGGCAGGATTTATATACCACTTCGGAGAAATTTCATCAGCATCTGAATGATGGTGGTTCCAGCAATTAATTTGCACGAGAGATGGTGTAAAATGGAGAACTTTCATTTCTGTTCGTGGAAGTGCGAAGGATCGGAGACCGGCTCGAGACACAAGTGTACCGCAAGCTCACATGCTAGAACATGTACGTGCAGTATGGCTAACACCACGCAGACTCGAACAGTTCAGGTGATATGAAATGAATGACGAATACGGGTATGCAGCGATAAAGACACATAAGTGGCGGAAGCGAAGCACCTACAATAGTGTTTGGAGAAAACGGTTATCCCGGCATGTTTCTGCAAAGGACTAGGATTCCAAGAAAACCAGTTGGAAATCCTTCCCCTTCCACCCATAAAAGCCCAATCCTGTAGTCTGGGACACTGGTTAAGGGCCGTCCTTCATCAACATATACCCGACGTCGAAGATGTCAGTGTCAGGGTAGGTCGTGCCCTCGCTTCTCACAAAATATACTGAAGAACACAGTTCCAAACCTACTCTGAGAGAAGTCGGGGAGTGTGAATGACCCCATGCATAACAATTTCCAAAAAGGATTAGTATACGAAATGTGGTGTAAGTGCAGGCACCTATGCAGGCGATACCGGCCGTCCCAAGCGCACCCGTCTGAAAGAGCACGTGGCGAATCTGAAGCACGGACAAAGTGACACCTCCCCTGGCTGAACACTGACGTGTGTGCAGGGGTGATGTTGGCTCTTCACAGGCCAGCACAGTGGCGGTGCAGCTTATGTGGTCTGGCCGTGTCGTCAGCGAAGCAGTTGAGATACGGGCATGCGTCTCTCAGCCAAGCTGTCGGAAAATTATCGTGTAGCCAATTTGGAACGATGCTATATGTGGCAATTAGATCCATCGGCTTCGAGACCATGAAGTTTGAACGTGGTGTGCAATGTGTGTACTTGTATGGCTTACACTTGTGCATGTGTGTGGGGGAAGGTGGAAGTGGGGATGTGCTGCCACATGTCCCTACTCTCGTGTCGTCGCTTGCTCAATTTTAGCTGAATTATTATTTCGAATCGATTAATCACCCTTCCCAGAGGGAGTGCGATTCAAATCTACCTCACGCTTTCACTACAACTTTTGTCACTATAAAAGTTGTAGTGAAAGCAAGAGACATTGTGGTAGAACATTTTTGCATGTGAAAATAACTTGCCATGTCTACGCCAACATATCCGGTTTAGTCCAAAGCGCTGCTGCAATGTCATTGTGGTCGTAGTACCCTATAGTACCCCGCTATAGTACCCTGCTGTGGGTCTCGGAGGTGCCAGCTATAGTATCCTGTTGTGGGTCTGGGAGGTTTGGAAGGTGCCATCTATAGTACCCTGCTGTGGATATGGGAGGTGCCAGCTATAGTACCCTGCTGTGAGTCTGGGAGGTGCCAGCTATAGTATCCTGTTGTGGGTCTGGGAGGTTTGGAAGGTGCCATCTATAGTACCCTGCTGTGGATATGGGAGGTGCCAGCTATAGTACCCTGCTGTGGGTCTGGGAGGTGCCAGCTATAGTATCCTGTTGTGGGTCTGGGAGGTTTGGAGGGTGCCATCTATAGTACCCTGCTGCGGATATGGAAAATGCCAGCTATAGTATCCTGCTGTGAGTCTGGGAGGTGCCAGCTATAGTATCCTGCTGTGGATCTGGGGGTGATAACTACTGTCCGACTCACAGCTTCAGTCGGATTCCTGTCAGACCCCTTCCTTGACCGCCATCCAGGCGATCGCTGCAGACCCAAGCGAGCAGAAGAGTGCTTCAGAATCGAGGGACACCAGGCGGTCTACCAGCTGGCTTTTCCAATGTGCCTAATGTAGATTACAGTCTCTTCAGCAGTTCGGTTCGATGGATGACATGTCATTCATGTAGTTAAAAATGGCCATCATTTCGTAGCCCTCGGTAACGGGGCCCGGAACGTTGGAGTTCCGGCCAGTCCCGAGCGTTGGAACTCTTGGTCAGCCACGAGCGTTGGAACTCCGGTCATCACCGAACGTTTGAACTCCGGTGATCTCTGAGCGTTGGAACCCCGGTCGGCCCCGAACGTTGGAACTCGTTGGAACGTTGCGCATCGTTAGAACGTTTAGGTTCGCCATATCCAATTGCCTATGATAATTGAGCACTGCAGCATTTGCGAGCTTTGTCGTATACTTTCGTGTGTGTGCAAGGAAATCCCGCGGTTTCATCAGGACTCTAACGTGATAATTTCCACTTTAGGTCATGGCTGAGTCAACGCTCATGCTTCCAGGAATTATACTTGCGAAGAATATATAACTGTTGCGAAATGATCGGTAGCCGGGCTAGATCAATTCCAAGCATACATCAAGATGTGGATTATGAGCGGTTATCTATCGCCAGTGGGCGGTCTAGTTCCTCTTGACGCAACACTGCACGTGCACTGGCACAGCTGAATAATTCGGGGTGCCCTCGCGCTCGCCAGCGAGTAAGCGAACTTTTCTACCGGTTTAAGTTCGACGTTTGTCGTATCTCACGGTATCTGTGGACCGACTGGTGCAGTGTTTTTTGGATCTCGCAGTGTCTGGGGACCGACTGGTGCGGTGGTGTGTTTTCCGTCGCCATCTTGCCGTCAGAGCATCGTGCATCGTGCATCGTGCATCGTGCATCGTATAAGCATCGTGTTTATTCTGTGCACGGGGGTGCACAGCCTTGTCCGAATCGAATCATGTATTGTTTTTCTTTTTTCTTTTTTTTATTCGCTACGGGATTTTCAGCATTTGGGGAGGGAGACGGAAACACTGCATGGTTCCATGTCACATGCGTAAGACATGGGAGGGATATCGGCCATAGGAGGCGACCAGTCCATCCAAATGTATGCAGCACGACACAGTTGAATTAATAGGTGCCCTCGGCGCCAACATCCATGCTTTCTAAAGTTTTCGTGTGAGAAACCAAACCTGGCGGTGTCAGGGCCATTTACAACATAGGTGTTGTGATGTCCTGATGCACTACTTCCCCGTGTATCACCATGCGTCTTCAGAATACGTTCGTGTAATCTGTATCGTCTGATTGAATGTCAAGGGGCCAAGATTGAATGTCATTCAGTCAAGATGACCCGATTTCTTTGTGACTTGTGCATTGGACTTGACCTTATCTGCCCGATGTCAGTGTGTATTTAAGGTGATGCTGGGAGAAATTGCAAAGGATGAGGCTACCCAAAACGCAAACAAAAGCACATCAAGACTTCCAAGTGAGAAGTCCGCTGCATACCACAACTGAAGTTGGTCCGATCGGCTGCCAGTTGGTCAGTTGACGTATTATATTTTCTGATGCTCAGCGCGAGCTCCTGAAAGTCAAATATCTCATCTGGAACCGCAACACATCGGTCAGATCACCACATGTTGCTTCTGCGGAGGTGAGGTAAACCGAAATATGACACAGTTGATGAGAGGGTGTGACCCCGATTGACCCACCGTAGCTCGGAGTACCGTCTTCTCCACCCCAATGCGCGTTTGTCGCGATTCTCCACCTGCGGAAATACGCTTCCATCTTAATAACAGAATGTTGCGTGAATGTTGCGAGCGATGGGAACTGGACTTCTCTCTGCTCTCCAGAATAGAAGGTCTTCTGGTCTGAATATTACGCACTTCTCGGTGCACACTGATCAATTTAGCAAGTATCGCAGTTAAATCTTATTTTATCTATATTTATTTTATCTATGGACTTATCTATAGTAACAATATTCCACGTACCGGCATAGCAAGGCAATCGCATAACCTGTAGCACAGTCAATTTCCAACAAATGTGGTGCTCAGTATCCAGCATTTTGTGAGCTGCAAAATAGATCGAATTAAGATAGATGAACGTGGAAATAAGCAAAACTGAGAATACCAATGAACCAAATATATATGAGAAAGACAACAGGGAGCAGAGATCTTGAACAGTACTAGTCGGACGGACACCATACCAGCTTATTCAGTTGGCGAGGTGGCATATCGTCTCCAGCTCGGCCGTTGCATAAAACCTGGAATACCGGGAATACCGTGAATACGGGAATATCCGGAATATCCGGAATACTGGGAATACCTGGAATATCGAGAATATCAGGAATACCGGCCGATATCGGCACTGCAGCACAGCCGGTAAGCAGTGCAACCGATAAGCGGTGCCGCCGATAAGCGGTGCCGCCGATAAGCGGTGCCGCGGTAGCGGGGCCGTCGCTCGACAAAATACACCTCTTGCCGCCACCAGTTTTTCCCGTGAAGGTTTTTTATCGCTGGGTCGCGTGGGACGAACTGACCCACATTGGCCGACCAACCGCAGCTCATTGGCGTCATTTCGGTAGCCAATGGCGGAGCCGGATAGCGGCAGTAGATCATAAAGTTCCTTGCCGTTGCCGATAGTCGGTCGCCGGACAGCCGAGCGCACCACACAATCCAATAACTGTCGGGAATGCAATGTAAAGCAAAGCAAAGCAAAGCGCGATTCGCTGCCGGCAGCAATCTGGGTGATTGAAGACAAAATGGTCAGTTATTTGTTTTCGATTGATTGTTTGTACGATTCCATGCTATATATATATATATATATATATATATATATATATATATATATATATATATATATATATATATATATATATATATATATATATGTATATGTATATATATATATATATATATGTATATATATATATATATATATATATATATAGGATGTGACTGAGACCAGCATACACAAGGTCATACCTGCTCGTCAGGTCGGAAACTCGCTGTCTCTTATATCGGTCCTCCATAGACTCACCTCGAGGGGTCCGGACATGATCTCGGTCTGCCATACACTCACCTCGAGGGGTCCGGGCACGGTCTCGGTCCTCCATACACTCACCTCGAGGGGTCCGGGCACAGTCTCGGTCTTCCATACGCTCACCTCGAGGGACCGGGCACGGTCTCGGTCCTCCATACACTCACCTCGAGGGGTCCGGGCACAGTCTCGGTCTTCCATACGCTCACCTCGAGGGACCGGGCACGGTCTCGGTCCTCCATACACTCACCTCGAGGGGATCGGGCATGGTCTCGGTCCTCCATACACTCATCTCGAGGGGTCCAGGCACGGTCCGGGTCCTCCATACACTCACGCAGCTCGGTGGTCTCATGGAGACAGGGACACGGTGGATGTCTGAGCTTGACGAACGTGAGTGTCATGTGCGCGTCGATCATCAGCCGCCACAGCCTCCTTCAGCCGCTCCAGTGCTATCCGGCTGTTTCGATGACGTACACCTAACTCCGGGTCGGCCCCAATCGGCCCGCAGCAGGTCCAGGCGGAGTGTCTCGGTCGGCCCGCAGCAGGTCCAGGCGGAGTGACACGGTCGGCCCGCAGCAGGTCCAGGCGGAGTGTCCCGGTCGGCCCGCAGCAGGTCCAGGCGGAGTGACACGGTCGGCCCGCAGCAGGTCCAGGCGGAGTGTCCCGGTCGGCCCGCAGCAGGTCCAGGCGGAGTGACACGGTCGGCCCGCAGCAGGTCCAGGCGGAGTGTCCCGGTCGGTCCGCAGCAGGTCCAGGCGGAGTGACACGGTCGGCCCGCAGCAGGTCCAGGCGGAGTGACACGGTCGGCCCGCAGCAGGTCCAGGCGGAGTGACACGGTCGGCCCGCAGCAGGTCCAGGCGGAGTGACACGGTCGGCCCGCAGCAGGTCCAGGCGGAGTGACACGGTCGGCCCGCAGCAGGTCCAGGCGGAGTGTCCCGGTCGGCCCACAGCAGGTCCAGGCGGAGTGACACGGTCGGTCCGCAGCAGGTCCAGGCGGAGTGACACGGTCGGCCCGCAGCAGGCCCAGGAGGAGTGCCCCGGTCGGTCCGCAGCAGGTCCAGGCGGAGTGCCCCGGTCGGCCCGCAGCAGGTCCAGGCGGAGTGACACGGTCGGCCCGCAGCAGGTCCAGGCGGAGTGTCCCGGTCGGTCCGCAGCAGGACCAGGCGGAGTGTCCCGGTCGGCCCGCAGCAGGTCCAGACGGAGTGTCCCGGTCGGCCCACAGCAGGTCCAGGCGGAGTGACACGGTCGGCCCGCAGCAGGTCCAGGCGGAGTGACACGGTCGGCCCGCAGCAGGTCCAGGCGGAATGCATCCGCGTTTACCGGACGGGCGGACTGCATTGCACTTTTCTGCGGACGGTGGCGTGGCGCTCACGCTCTTCAGTGACGCGCACGGCAAAGCGATCATGTTCATTGATGCCAAAGGAGATAACGCGTGAATCGCTGCTGAGGTCGTGTCTGTGACCGTGACGAGATGGTCAACTAGTGCTGCCCAGTCGCCCAGACGCGCGTCGACTCGGCGACCAGCCGATCGAGTGACAGCTCGTGCAGCAGATCCAGGTGCAGACGGCCGGAGCGCGTCCAGGTTCACGTCGCCTGGGCAGTGGAGCGGCCGTGGAGCGGCCGGCCCCCGCCGGCCGATACGTGCGTCGCCGATGGCGGATGTCATCTGGTGCGGGAGCCGCGGCTGTCGCCGGTCGACATGGCAAGCCGGAAATGAATGTGGATTTATCCGGGAAGTATGTCCACGCACACTCCGGTTGGTTGGTTATTGGTTTTACGACACGTCGACCGTTGAGTCATGGAGCGTCGCCAATCTCTCACGCCGATTGGTCGCGGGCGAAGAGTAGCGACAGGTGAGACTCGAACCCACAACCTTTCGATTGTGAGACGAGCATCTTACCCCTAGACCACTCGTCCCCCACGCAAACTCCGGGTGCGAGCCGGTAGATGGTACTTCAATCGCTTTCGCTTGCATTGAGTTCCAATATAGTGCGCAAGCGTCACCGCCATGAGTAGGTGGGTCGCACTTTTCGACTGCATCGACGGGGAATATTAAATATTGACCGTTTGGGTCTTCATTCATGGGAGCTTCTCCCAGGGAGAGACTGTCTAGATTGGGGCCGCACAGGAACACCTGGACATTGCCGAGAGACTACATAAATCGGAAAATGGTGAGATGGTCACTTCTGCTGCGACGGAATGCGCGACGTACCTGTACGTGCCTGTAGGTACGCCGATGTACCTGTGGGTACACTGACGTAACTGTAGGTTCGAAGACGTACCTGTAGGTACACTGACGTACCTGCAGGTACCTTTAGGCACCTGAAGGTACAATCCGGTAGCTCAGTTGGTTAGAACGCTGGCTTGCATTAGTCTCCCCTGTCCTGGCAAGACAGGGTTGGAGTCGCTTCACGCGCTCGCATTTAGCCACAGTCTGGGAGAGTCAGTCGGCAACTGGCCCGATGAGGCCGGGCACGAGCTACCGGGGTGGCCATGTCGCTGCATTGACGGCACGTTAAGCTTTCGATCAGAATTATGCCATTGAACTAGAATTCACGGATAGGATGGTGGGGCGTCAGATAACACAACAAGCCCTACTTAGCAGTAGGACACTACCCATCCCATCTGAACAATAATTCGGTCCAAATTTCCATCTTTTTATATATCAAGTTGAATGTCGATATCGAACTCTGAGTGTCTTCGTGCGCATCAGTGGGTAGAATCCACATCCGTTGAATGAAAATAATTCACAGTGGTGATGGGATGCTGGAGGTTCATCCTGGCCATCTCCGAGGCCATCTGACCTGACGAGAACCATCCCGACTCTCTCCTACCTGGCTAATTACATACCTTTATGGACATTCATACGTACCGATGAGCAGGGTGACGGCTTAGGGGAAGGAGCAGCAGGTGGAGATTCCCCCTGATATTTGGGTGGGGCAGGGAGCAAGGATGGCATTTTCCCACCCATCTCGAAGGACCAATTCCTGAGGCTGGTTTTGCAGATATGGTATGGAATGGACAGAAAAATCCTTCGTCGCTGCACAACAATTTGCTTGCGAATCACTTGAAACCTGAAACTGCTGAAGGGAAAAGGCATGGGTGATGTGCTTTAGGCTATGTACGATGTATGAATGCCTCCAAATGTGGTCAAGCCGGTAGTGAAGTTAGCTTCCAGCAATTGCTTTAGCGTCAAATTAGATCGCCAAGTCATAGCTGTACATGTTCGAACTTACCAGCCGCTGTCCCGCCACATCGCAGTAGCTGGTACGTCGCGCTAAGCTGCTGAGTCAGTGTCTATGTGCCGACGGCCGGCCGACTGCCCCTCGTGACTTCCGCCGGGTGTGGCGGATCATGTGGTACGGCCGCTGATCAGTGAGGTGTGGAAGCCCACAGCGCTCAGGAAATCGCCGATGAGTTGTCGACGAAGGCGGACTGTCACGTTGCTCTGAGACGGGGAAGAGGCGATTCGGTTGCAGAGCCCCACTGCTGTACACCTCGTTGCCACCCGGACTGCTGCGGCTTCCCGTGTCGATCTTGTGTCGCCACCTACGGCGGCACTTGTCTGACACGCCGCCCGAGACGGCCTGATTTACTGCTCGCCCTGTTGTATTTTATTATGTCATGCATGACCACCACTGTCACTGTTCTGTGATTTTGACCTTTCCTGCTCTGCTGTTTTATCACATTAACGCGAGGTTCTAAAGCCGCAAGTGTATTGTGGATTACCTCAATGCAAGTCTGTATTTACATCTGCATCTCTGAACAGTCGGCTGGAGTTCCTGCGGGCAGCCGGGCAAGCGATCTGGCAGCCGGGCAAGCGATCTGGCAGCCGGGCAAGCGATCTGGCAGCCGGGCAAGCGATCTGGCAGCTGGGCAAGCGATCTGGCAGCCGGGCAAGCGATCTGGCAGCCGGGCAAGCGATCTGGCAGCGGGGCAAGCGATCTGGCAGCGGGGCAAGCGATCTGGCAGCCGGGCAAGCGATCTGGCAGCCGGGCAAGCGATCTGGCAGCCGGGCAAGCGATCTGGCAGCCGGGCAAGCGATCTGGCAGCCGGGCAAGCGATCTGCTCCGGCCCGTTGCCATTTGAAAGTACAGTTAATTCGAAAGTCCAGTTAATTGAGGCCAACTAGCAGCAACTCCTTCGGACCAAGTACCCGCGGTCCAGACACGGCTTGCACAGATATCAAACATCACAGCAGCCTGAAGCTCCCAGTTGGAGTCCGACTTCTCTGCAATGTCGCCGGGATCCCGGATCTGATCAAAGTTATATACAATGGTCCCCGTGGTCCAGACCAGTCTGGATCGTAAAAGTGGCTGCTGCTGTCTGCCATGCTTCCGGTGTCCCAGGGTCTACACTGTCCCCATAGACATCGCCACCGCCATATATATATATATACCTATATGCCGTGGCGGCCTAATGGGCAGGTTGGCGCCTGGCTTCTGCTTCCTTTGTCAAAACAGGCTGGCATTACTGCAGGTTGGCAGACGGCCTAATGGATCACCAGTGCTGATAGTATGGACGTAATTTAGTTTAGCAAAGACGGACTATTGGCAATGACGGGCTATTGGCAATGGACTAATAATTGCGTGACTTTAACCCTCAATTGCACGTGACCTTGCGGCGTCCGTAGTGATCAATGATCCATTATTGGAAGCCATCACGCTCAGCGTCGAAAACACCACAGAACTGCGCCGTGGACATTGAGGCTGGTGAGAACCGTCGGATCCACCCCGTGTGTGTGGGATGCTGTGACGGAAGCAAACCGAGTAAACTATTTGTGTCATTTCAGAACACACCGACTGATGACACCACTCGGGAACGATGCTGATGAGGTGAGCTTTCGCTACCGCTCCTCTATGACCACACCTTTGCCGTTCGGTGTTGTGTGGGGCACGGAGATGCGTGCACATACGTGGTTATCGAGGCTGCCGCGGCCTGTCTTGTGCGACTCCACACCCGGGTCAGCCCAGCGTCAGCTTGTTCAGGTCTTGTCGACGACCGCCAGCCCAGCGTCAGCTTGTTCAGGTCCTGTCGATGACCGCCAGAACAGCGTCAGCTTGGTCAGGTCCGGCCGACAACCGCCAATAGTCACACGAGCGGCCGGAGGCCCTGAGGACAGGAACAACCAACTTATCCGTCAGCAAATTGTTTTGTACGCATTTCAACCTTCACCACCGGAAGTAGGGTGCCGAGAGCCAGAAGTCGCTTGCGAACAGCTGCGTGCTCCATCTCGCCATCACCGGCGCGCTGCGCGACTGACGGCTGGCCATTATATTGACAGATACAAAAATGGCAGGCGATGTCAGGTCCCCTGGCAGTGGCGTCACTTTTGGCTCGGGTTGATGCTTTCTGTGCTGAAATTTTACTTTTCGTCCAGTTCTGCTGTCGTTAATGTATCGAGGTGATTAGCATTACATCCTTGTCGGTGCAATCAAGCCACGCAATCACGCAGGTGGTCTTGCCCGGTGTCAAATCAAGTCATTGACCTCAATCGACTTCCAATGACCATTCTGTGACAAAAGCGCCCTGGAATACTGTGTGGTCTGAATTCGAGTTCAGGAGTTATTTGTGCCGATCAAAGTATAGTCATATGAACTTGCAACATCGGCAGGTTATTGCACATCGCGCTGTGCCTGCCAGAGTTTGGCCTGATGTGGTCTGTTTGTGGTCACATCGCGCTGTGTCTGCCAGAGTTTGGCCTGATGTGGCCTGTTTGTGGTCACATCGCGCTGTGTCTGCCAGAGTTTGGCCTGATGTGGCCTGTTTGTGGTCACATCGCGCTGTGTCTGCCAGAGTTTGGCCTGATGTGGCCTGTTTGTGGTCACATCGCGCTGTGTCTGCCAGAGTTTGGCCTGATGTGGCCTGTTTGTGGTCACATCGCGCTGTGTCTGCCAGAGTTGGGCCTGATGTGGCCTGTTTGGCTCTGGCGCTTGGCTCTGGCGCTCTATCTGAAATCGATTCCGTGAACACACACAAACACACGCATAGACATACTTCGGCTGAAGCCCCGAAGTCCGACGTTTTGAGCAGCATTCACCTTTGACCTTCCTTGCAGGGTAAGTCAAAGGCCGCTGTACTAGCTGCCTCTAGGCGTAATATCGGATACCACTGGATTGGTATCATCACACGCAAATCGTTGGTGCTTTTCCTGGGGCTCTATTTTAATTGGTGACCAGACGGTCCGAGGTAAGGGTAGCGACCACCACCCTCACCTTTGATTGGAGACGAGACGGACCGAGGTAAGGGTAGCGACCACCACCCTCACCTTTGATTGGAGACGAGACGGTCCGAGGTAAGGGTAGCAACCACCACCCTCACCTTTAATTGGTGACCAGACGGACCGAGGTAAGGGTAGCAACCACCACCCTCACCTTTGATTGGAGACGAGACGGACCGAGGTAAGGGTAGCAACCACCACCCTCACCTTTGATTGGAGACGAGACGGACCGAGGTAAGGGTAGCAACCACCACCCTCACCTTTGATTGGAGACGAGACGGTCCGAGGTAAGGGTAGCAACCACCACCCTCACCTTTAATTGGTGACCAGACGGACCGAGGTAAGGGTAGCAACCACCACCCTCACCTTTGATTGGAGACGAGACGGACCGAGGTAAGGGTAGCAACCACCACCCTCACCTTTGATTGGAGACGAGACGGACCGAGGTAAGGGTAGCGACCACCACCCTCACCTTTGATTGGAGACGAGACGGTCCGAGGTAAGGGTAGCAACCACCACCCTCACCTTTGATTGGAGACGAGACGGACCGAGGTAAGGGTAAACCACCACCCTCACCTTTGATTGGAGACGAGACGGTCCGAGGTAAGGGTAGCAACCACCACCCTCACCTTAGATTGGAGACGAGACGGACCGAGGTAAGGGTAGCAACCACCACCCTCACCTTTGATTGGAGACGAGACGGACCGAGGTAAGGGTAGCAACCACCACCCTCACCTTTGATTGGAGACGAGACGGACCGAGGTAAGGGTAGCAACCACCACCCTCACCTTTGATTGGAGACGAGACGGTCCGAGGTAAGGGTAGCAACCACCACCCTCACCTTAGATTGGAGACGAGACGGACCGAGGTAAGGGTAGCAACCACCACCCTCACCTTTGATTGGAGACGAGACGGTCCGAGGTAAGGGTAGCAACCACCACCCTCACCTTTGATTGGAGACGAGACGGACCGAGGTAAGGGTAGCGACCACCACCCTCACCTTTGATTGGAGACGAGACGGACCGAGGTAAGGGTAACAACCACCACCCTCACCTTTGATTGGAGGATTGGCAAAAGAGTCTGCAGGCGCTGGCTTGTACACTTCAAAGCTAAGGTTAGGAATCAAAAGCCGAATGATTAAATCATCGCTGATAAAACTAATTCAAATTGAATGTATTGGACTGGTCATCACCACAGCTGAACATTTAACATGCAAATCGCTGTATACACGTGCTATATGGAATGCCTACCTATGCCTATCTCATATGGAAATAAATTATGGATTGGAATACCAACCAAGCCTACCAGTGTACAAATCAGCACGCCAGGTAATAGACTTTGTAGCCTCCTACCACTTGCGCAATGCGTCACATGTTTAAACTTAAAATATCTTCCCGTTCCAACAAAATTCCAACGATAAGGCTATCATCAACAATCCAGCGCTACCTATACCACAGCACCACATTACCACTGCATGACTGTGAGGACATCTGGTAGGCCATAGCATTGCCATTAATGGTATGGGGACCGTCACCCGTGCATATGACAGCGATGGTATGGGGACCGTCACCCGTGCAGGTGGCAGCGATGGTATGGGGACCGTCACCCGTGCATATGACAGCGATGGTATGGGGACCGTCACCCGTGCAGGTGGCAGCGATGGTATGGGGACCGTCACCCGTGCAGGTGGCAGCGATGGTATGGGGACCGTCACCCGTGCAGGTGGCAGCGATGGTATGGGGACCGTCACCCGTGCATATGACAGCGATGGTATGGGGACCGTCACCCGTGCATATGACAGCGATGGTATGGGGACCGTCACCCGTGCATATGACAGCGATGGTATGGGGACCGTCACCCGTGCAGGTGGCAGCGATGGTATGGGGACCGTCACCCGTGCAGGTGGCAGCGATGGTATGGGGACCGTCACCCGTGCAGGTGGCAGCGATGGTATGGGGACCGTCACCCGTGCAGGTGGCAGCGATGGTATGGGGACCGTCACCCGTGCAGGTGGCAGCGATGGTATGGGGACCGTCACCCGTGCAGGTGGCAGCGATGGTATGGGGACCGTCACCCGTGCAGGTGGCAGCGATGGTATGGGGACCGTCACCCGTGCAGGTGGCAGCGATGGTATGGGGACCGTCACCCGTGCAGGTGGCAGCGATGGTATGGGGACCGTCACCCGTGCAGGTGGCAGCGATGGTATGGGGACCGTCACCCGTGCAGGTGGCAGCGATGGTATGGGGACCGTCACCCGTGCAGGTGGCAGCGATGATAAAGAAAGCTTTTTCTGGTGGCAGCGATGGTATGGGGACCGTCACCCGTGCAGGTGGCAGCGATGGTATGGGGACCGTCACCCGTGCAGGTGGCAGCGATGGTATGGGGACCGTCACCCGTGCAGGTGGCAGCGATGGTATGGGGACCGTCACCCGTGCAGGTGGCAGCGATGGTATGGGGACCGTCACCCGTGCAGGTGGCAGCGATGGTATGGGGACCGTCACCCGTGCAGGTGGCAGCGATGGTATGGGGACCGTCACCCGTGCAGGTGGCAGCGATGGTATGGGGACCGTCACCCGTGCAGGTGGCAGCGATGCACCCCGCCTCTGAGGGTGTTTCGTGGTCGTGAATTACCCATTCGGGTCAGCCCTCCCGATGGGCATCCTTTGCCGACCTTATGCTATCGGAAAGGTGAAAATATCATGTTAGGTCACTGCCCTATGACGGCATTAGGTAGAACATGTTAGGCTGTGTTTCGCCCGAATTGCGAATTGTCGTGAATTGGTCTTCCGTATTTCCCCCAAATGGATGATGTTGGATGTGGTATGGTGACGGATAACTTGCCTGACGATAACTTGCCATACAAAGATCCTTTTAAGGTTATTCAAAGTCATTCACCTAATTTGACCTCGGATGACCTCTTAGGCATCTGAGTCATTCTGAGATTGCTTTTGACGCTTATGCTGACTCTACCGTCCATCTTTACCTCGAGTATTAGAAAGTGGCGTTTTGGGACATTATTTGGGAGACTTCCGAAATGAGGTAAACATTTCGGCCTCATCTGATCTTTGACGTATGGACCGAACTGTGAGATATCGCACATCGCTAGTATCCCAGGATTTTGGTGAATACTATATTGGGACCCCCAAGCATGTATTGGCTATTTATTTTATATAGGGAACGATTAAACGTGAAATTTCTCGTTTTTTTTGTGAGCAAAAAAAGCCCGGTATGTCGAGCTAAAAGACCCGGTGGCCCGAAGCATACAACATGGTACCGATCGCGAGGTCGGATTATGTACATACACTGGCTTTTGCTTCATGTCTAGCACTCTCCGATTTAAAACACGATGGTTGCAACCCTCCCCCCCCCCGTGCACTTGCATGGTATTTCCATCACTATGTATTTACACTTTCGTTCGTAGGCCGAATTGTAGATATTTAACGTTGTCATGGTAACGTGCATCCTCAAACGAATTATGATGACGTCTCCGTCGCTAACAATTTGAACGAAGTATACTTTGGAAGAAAAATGTCCGGATATTGTTCACAATTGACGCCTCGTGTTTTGCTGCGCTGTAGTGTTGGCTTGCTGCGCTGTAGTGTTTGCTGTGCTGTAGTGTTGGCTTGCTGCGCTGTAGTGTTTGCTGCGCTGTAGTGTTGGCTTGCTGCGCTGTAGTGTTTGCTGTGCTGTAGTGTTGGCTTGCTGCGCTGTAGTGTTTGCTGCGCTGTAGTGTTGGCTTGCTGCGCTGTAGTGTTTGCTGTGCTGTAGTGTTGGCTTGCTGCGCTGTAGTGTTTGCTGCGCTGTAGTGTTGGCTTGCTGCGCTGTAGTGTTTGCTGTGCTGTAGTGTTGGCTTGCTGCGCTGTAGTGTTTGCTGTGCTGTAGTGTTGGCTTGCTGCGCTGTAGTGTTAGCTGTGCTGTAGTGTTGGCTTGCTGCGCTGTAGTGTTTGTTGTGCTGTAGTGTTGGCTGTGCTGTAGTGTTTGCTGCGCTGTAGTGTTTGCTGTGCTGTAGTGTTGGCTTGCTGCGCTGTAGTGTTTGCTGTGCTGTAGTGTTGGCTTGGTCGACGAGCTTGTCGCCGGAGCTGGGTTTGAGCGCCGAGTGGAGTTGGAAGTGGGCCGCGTTGTCGGGTATTTCTGGCCGTGCGCCGATCGTCAGCTGGAATGTCATCTGGCTGGTAGCGCCACGTGGGTGGAGCTCTGTTTGGGTCTCCTGTCCGACCTGCATACTGGCGCGGGCATGCGTATCGACCGGGCCGGCCCACCTGGTGATCTACCGGCTCGGATGGCAGGGCGGCTACCTTCCACATCTCAATCAGCGGTTTCGAGTCTCGCCGCAACGTGTGGAAGATTGGCCGATATATCACGTGAGTGGGCCATGAAATGCTGCCTGATGAGGGGGGGGGGGGGCGATAGATATCAAAGTTGGCATGTTGGCAACGCTAGCATACTGTAATGTTTCCACCTGGCGGTGCCAAACAGACTGCACACACCATTTGCTGACGGTCGTCCTTCCGTCAAGCGGGATTCGCGTCGAATCTGGTGGCGAACAGCTGTGCCTGCCAAGTCTGCTGAACTCCGGCCAGCACCCAGAGGCGCAACCAAAGGGAGAGAGCGTGACCCCCCCCCCCCTGACCAAAACAAAATCACACGAAATCAAACACGAAATTTTGGAACTTGCGCTAGGCGAAAATGGCAATATTTGTTCCTGTATCGATGTTTGCAACGTTCGTTTGGGTTCTCCCCTGGGAAACGTCTGGCTGTTCCCCCGGCTACCGCCAACGTGCGTAGTTCGCACGTGGCATAGGCGGTTCAATGGCGCGCTAAAAGCTACTGTGTCGCGCCAAATTTGTGACCGAGTCCGCCACCGTCGGAAGGCTACGAGAGGGTCTTAACACACCGCACTTTATGGCCGCCGGAGTGATCGCTGGATGGTGGAAGTGCAGCCGCCCGGGCCGAGTTATGAGACAGCCGACGAGGGCTGGTGCTGCCAAATGACAACATTCCTTCAGCCGCCGAGTCAGTTACCGGCGACGTTCGGGAATGCAGTCTGCCGGCCCCTGGACGCATTTCGGACGCCTCCTGCGCACTCCTGTGTCACGTATGGGACTTGCTTCAGCTCAATGCTCGATACTCGAGGACGAATGGTGTTCTTTAGCAGGGCGGTAGGTTCTTCATTGCCAACTTGCCAGTAGCTTGTCCCAGAACTCAAGTGGTCTGGTCGAGAAGTGCTATCTGTAGTAGCATCAAAATGAGTTCGAATTGTGGTCCAGATTAGAGGTGGCAAATAGGCAAAACAAAATTGGACCGAATCCCGGGCCCGGGTAGTCTGATGCGACCAGGCTCGATTCGAGCCCGGCCAGAATGCACTCTGAAACCCTATCAATACCACTGTGATGGAGTTTGAAGTCCGGTCAACTGCACGCTGAAGCCCGGTTCGTCGATGCCACCGTCTATCCATCATCTCAGATCTCTCATCAATGGCCAATGTTGGTGCATCTGAAGCACATGATGCGCTGACATGCCCATGGACATTTTGAATGGACATTTGATAACACTACGCATCTGCAAAAGTTGAGTGAATTTTGCCGTCCATCGTGAAGGAAAACATCGTGGAAAAGACCCACTACCGCACATCCATTGCTGGTCGATCATACTGAACACGGTGGAAAATACTCACCCCCGCACATCCATCGCTGGTCGTGTTGGGTAGTTCTTTTCTCCCCAGAGCTCATCAGACATTTCGCGCATGCCTGGGACAAACTTCTTTGGGCTACGTGAATAGCACTATGGACCTCGCGTTGACGATATTAACCCGCGCACGTCCGGGGGGGGGGCGGATATTAACCTCCCCTGCGGTTTTTCCTACATTACCGCCATACTAATCGGGTTAGCAAGGCCAAACCTCGCATGACTGTTCAGTGGTCTTTTCCGCATATCCTCAGCAATTTTTGACCCTGGGTCATCTCAAGTCAGGTCACCAGGTCAGGCGAAGTGACCTAACGTCCCTCCGAGTTCTAGGTGGCATCACTCCCACAATAATTGGGCGATTGATTTCAAACTTATATCACGTCATGATCTTATCAGGGTCTATAATATGTATATCACGGTTTTTTCGTAGCGTTGACCTGAGGTCAGGTCGTGGCCATGGCTTAACCATTATAGGCCTATGGAAAAATATACAATTGTTTCCTGGTTACATATTTGCTCTCGGAATGACCTCCAACCGTTATGGCGTGTAGTTGTAAGCTATTCGCAATGCTATCGCTGACATTTTTGCTCAGTGGCCCCACCATGGTCAGCAGAGGTCACCTGAAATCACTAGCACATTTCTGCGCGTTATATCGCAATGCATTGAGCTAGAAGGCTGAAATTACCGTCATTGTGCTTGTATCGCCACGACGTGTCGATTGATATATTACATGACCTCCATACTCTACCCCATGACCTTGACCTGAGGTCATTGTTTCGGTGACCCATCTGTTGACCTGACCTTAAATTACACAGCGTATGTCGATAGCACATTTCAAGGGCTGTCGAATAGCATTTGCAGTTTGTTTCTATCTGTTACAGGTCCTGAGATATGTGCCAATATCTGAGGGTCCCACCCGATCTGGTCGAATTTGACATATGATGACCCAGTGGCCTAAATATTGACCTGAGCGAGAAAATGACCGAAATACTTGCGATAGAGCTTGTCACCAGCTATCCAAAGCCGTTTTCCGTTTGTCGCTACCTAGCATAGTTCTCGAGATCTTAGGAGGGGGCAGACATCTGCCCCCCCCCCCCGGACATGCGAAGTTGGCGCGGACCGCCGGACGTGCGAGTGTTAAAGACAAACCCAGGTTATGTTTTCAATAGCTCTTTACCGCAATTTCAGGAGCTCCGATCCAAACGTCTCTTGACACGCACCTCAAATCCCGCACTTATATTCGCGCCATTAATAAGCAGAAATATTGCGACAACAATTCAGATTCAATAGTACAGCAGTGATAGTCAAATTAGTACATTAGAATCTTCCAGCGACAGGCAGCTTCAATCAAGCTCGACAGACGACAATTCACCAGGCCATTCCACATCTTGATATACAACCACTCATTGGCCAACATACATCTCAATTGCCACATCTTCATACATCAGTTCTTTGGCCACCATACATATCAGCGTTCACTTCATAGCAACTGAACATTCACAGGCCCACCGTACATCTTGACAGTCACCATACATCTTATCAGTTATATCTTGTTAAACTTCATCACATCATGGCACATCATCTCAGTCTCCGGTCACACATTCAAATATTCACGAGACTACAGCGTTCCCATACAATTCAATTTCCATACCGACCGATCTCCAATCACGCTATACGTTCAAGTATTCAAACAGCTACATCTCAATAGACAATCAACGACTCTCAGTCAGAGTCGTACGTACCTCTAGTATCGAAGTACTGGACAGGGCCGCCCATCGGCTCCGTCCCGCCGTGCACCGTCTCACAACTCCTTGCCGGAGCCCTCGGCTCCGCGCCAGCTAAACTCGACCGCCAACGCCCATGGCACCATGCCAGGCAGTCATGTGACCTAGCCCGCGACACGTCATATGTGAGAGCGTCGGTTGTAAGGCCCTGAATAATCGAGAACAATGCTCGCACCACATGAACTTTACCGCACCGGCGAGCGCGCCGTCCCTCAGACATCAGAGACATTCCATCAGACCAGAGTCATCTCTGGTGGCAACCAGAGCTCGACCGCTCGTGGGAACCACTGCTGACTCAGCGTGCACACGGGCACCTGATGGCTGAGCTCAGCTTAAGACCGGACACGTCGCCTGACATGAACAGATACGCCGTATGGTAACTCATGGTCCGACGACGCATCGTCTGACAATATCGACACCTGACTACAGCTCAGCTCACGGCCCATCTGGCATCTGACATTCACAGACCCAAGCTATGGAGTACCATTCACCCAACAGTCAGACATTATTCCACGTCGCTATTACATTCATTCATTCCTTACACACATCCAAGACTTAGACGTACACTTGTCCTTACGTACCTGACACCACACCTGACTTCACAGACACATTCGACGGGGACGAGTGGTCTAGGGGTTAGATGCTCGTCTCACAATCGAAAGATTGTGGGTTCGAATTTCACCTGTCGCTACTCTTCGCCCGCGACCAATCGGCGTGAGAGATTGGCGACGCTATATGACTCAACGGTCGACGTGTCGTAAAACCAATAACCGACCAGACACATTCGACATCGTACACACTTGACATCACAGATGAACTGACACACCTTACATTGGCCACGGGGTATGACATCTGTCACATCTGTCATCCCATACACACATTGCACAAGAGACAGTAGCGACGTAAGGTCGCCACAGTGACAGAGGCCTGTCATATCACAGTCATACCGCTATCATACCACTGTCATGTACACACACCTGCCCGTTGGGTTCCAGAATAGACTTGTTAATATACATCATCCATGACGGTCATATTACCCACTGGCATTTCATCATCTGATGGTGGCAGTCCTGCATCGAGGTCATGTCGTCAGACGGCGGCAGTGCCCATCCCCTAATATCTGTGCACCTCGGCCGGAATTGGGGAGGGGGAACAATAGCCGTTGGCCTCGCCGGCGGTCGGCGACATGCCGACTAATAGCTCGGCCCGGGGTATGGTATCTGCCGGAACCTGTCGCGACGTACAGTGGGGAGGGGGCTAAATGTCTGAAATCAATGTGTCCCCACAACCAGCTTCGCTACAGGCGATGATGTCGAGCACGGTGGAAAAGACACATCCCCACGCATCCATCGCTGGTAGATGATGCCGAACACGGTGGAAAAGACCCACCCCGTTCATCCATCGCCGGTCGATGATACCTATGTGGACCTGTATTTCATTTCTGTGGAAGAGCGAGTGCATTCGAGGCCATCTCGGAGGCGATTTGTCTGCAACTTCCCTTCAGTTTGGTGGAGCAGTCCCTCAGAGGTGACCTCTCAGTCGATTGGGTGCACCATGCGATGATCCCATGGAGCATGCGGCATAATTACCTGTCCAAAACAAGCGAGCCCATGATGAACAACACCATCACTGTCATGTCCGTGTCCTGGCGGAAAATTACCTTAATACCTCCTCAATACGTTGGAGTTTCCATTCACCTAGAAGCGAATGGCATTGCCCATCTGAAGCTGACAGCTTGCGCATTCCAGTGTGAAATCAAAGGCGACCGGGTGCTGCTCGATTTCAGTCGCGCCGTCTTCCCGCGCACAGCCGGGATGTTTTAGTGCAGTTGCACTATTGTTCCAGTTGGACAAACGCCGTGTGTGACGAGTATTGTTTTGAGCCCTAAATAACCGGCCAATATTACCAAACGGGCATCTAACCAACCAGTCGACGGGGAAGTTGTGTACATCTGAGGTGATGTGGTGGTGGGGTGGGGTGGGGGGATGAAGAAGTGATGCACACCGGATTGTGTGGTAAATATTCCCCGCTTGACACCCGTTTCAGAGGAGCCAATTTCATATGGCTTGGAGCATATTGCGTACATTTTTTCAGATGATAAATTCATGGTGTTTGTCCTATGTTCTGTGCGAACATTCATGAAGAAAGGAATAGCAGACCTTCGAAAATACATCCATATCATCCCCATCTGTATCAGTGCATCACGGCATCTCGGTGATAAAAGCGCAATCCTGGAGCATTGTCCGACAAAAATATAGGTAAATCCTATCGGGTGTCGAATTTGGCTACCAGATCACTGGGCCATGTTATCATGGATCCATGTCTAGGCAAAGGAGCGTGTCCGAACTGGGGTGCGCTTTCTCAAAGATGCCTGCACAGACGTCGTCGCGAATGATTGGTGTTCACGGTTCTACGGTCGCGTGCGATCTCGTACGGCTCAGGTCGCCGGAAGTCACTGGATTCGTTTGGGACCGGCGACCAGGAATGCAGCCATGCACAGTTAAGCCATCGATACAGCCGACAGAATTACACGCATGTGTGTCTACCACAAGGAGCATGGAAGAGATCCGCCTCCCGCACTCCCGCCCCTCCCTCATTCATGGTCTATATGTGGAGGTAGGAACAGTCCATTGGGTCACAAAATGGACCAATTATGATGGAACTCTGCCTGCATGGTGTTTAGGTATGCGGAGGTAGGAATACAGTCCATTTTGTCACACAATATAACTTTTTTTTATAATGTTGACCCCTGTTTCGTATGCAGCAGCCTATCCTATTTCGCTCCACAAACTATTATTGGCTCGATTGATGTTAGCCCTTCCTATGACCAGCTATCCAAAAGTCAGGACAGTCAGCCGTGCTTCAGAATGCTTCAGCATACCGGTATATACGTCATCATTCTCCATCACGTCTAATTCATCACAATTAATTGCAGCCTTTTAGCCTTTTTCTTTTTGCGGATAGACCACCACCATGCATTAGTAGAATTACCCCCAGGAGCACCTCATTATGGCCAATCACTGACACCTAATCTAATTATGATGGAGTTCCGCATTCATGGTCTAAATGTGGAGGTAGGAATAGGGTCCATTTGCCACAAGCATGAACGCCAGGAGTGTCGATTTTTGAAAAGCATATGAATCTGGCGGGAAAAAAATGGGTTGAGCCAGGAGGAAAAATTATCGACTGAATTGGTCCCCGAGGACCATGCTAAGTTATGCCAAAATATTGGGGTCCGAGTCAACACTGGGCGAGAGATGCAAATACACACAGTCGGTTGCCTTTGGCAGACTTAATTACTATCAATGCGGCGAACATGATCGTTTTTGCCTGATACCTGGCTTGTGACCTTGTTAGTAACTTGAAATGTGGATATGGTACATCTCTTCGGATCGCCCAAGTGCAGTACTATCAAATACCATTGGAATAGTCTGAATTCGTCAAATATATATATATATATATATATATATATATATATATATATATATATATATATATATATATATATATATATATATATATATATATGTGTGTGTGTGTGTGTGTGTGTGTATCATTGTTGGCTGATAAATTCACATTTCCATTCGTATATGACTGATTGCTTCCATCGAATTAGTAGTTCCTCAGTATGACCATGGTCTATTGACACGACCTAAAATAACCCAGATACCTTGAACAGATCATATGTAACTGCAGCGCAAATGAACTCAACACCATCACCGAGGATCCATGGATGACATAGTTTTACAATATAAGAATACGGTGATCGTCCGGGCACATGCTTTATATGATATAATTTAACCTAATCTTGGCTCGCCGTGGCATTGGAATTTTAACACGACATATCAGAGTAACCAGAGTATGCCACGTTTTACATCTCTAGTTTTAATGGTTCCATTGTGCTGGTTGAAAACAAAAAGGGGGAATTGACTCCTGTGATTCGCAGGTTAACACGTGCGCTGGAACGGGGGGGGGGTCCGCTACTTTCTCCGGTTCTTTTCAAATATCTCCAAAACCAAGAAACTTACTGAGGCGATTCTTCGCTTTCCTTCAGATGTGGACACAGTTGGACGCCTACAAAATGGTTAGATATTTTGCAGGTTTTTTACTTATAAATTAAAACGCACCGGGCGAGATGGTGTGTGAAAAATAACGGTGAGACATGATAAGCGTATCCAAGCAACACCTATACACTAATGCCTCAACTATATCAACTTTTTTGATCATGCCTAGCTGTACTATATTCCCCACCAAACGTACCCATCAGTTATGCCAATGACGACAAAACGTACGAGAAATGGTAGTGTATGATAATTAGCCTCATTTTATCCTGAACGTATTTGATGTCGGATCACGAAAATTTGAACACAAAAGTGTTCCATATAGTTTTCAGTCACCCTGCAGAATTGCTGTCTAGCATTCATATCTAACGTCATATTCTGAGTGGTTTTCGCTTTTATCCCACACCTATCCTTATTGAACATTTTCCAAACATCTCTTCGACTGATGCTGGATTTAGCTTGCGCGCTGCCTGTCTGCACTTCTCATAAACCATATGTGGCGCTGGAGATTCATCATATTGGTGCTTCCGCTTGCCAGATAAGTTCTTCTGTGCTTTATTGCTCTTTCACACAGCTACTGATCAGCTATGAAGCGGAATGGTAAATTCCAACTCTTACAAAATGAATCACAGTTTGTGATATTGCAAATTCCTAAGTTTTATAGCTGCGTGCATCTCTTGGACTGATGCTGGACTTAGCTTGCGCGCTGCCTGTCTGCAGCACTTCTCAGAAATCATATGTGGCTCTGGAGGTTCATCATATTAGTGCTTTCGCTTGCCCGATAAGCTTTTCTGTGCTTTATTGCTCTTTCACACAACTACTGATCAGCTATGAAGCTGAATGGAAAATTCCAACCCTCACAAAATGAATCACAGTGTGTGATATTGCAAATTCCTAAGTTTTATAGCTGCGTGCAACGTTTCCGCGAACTTTTTTTTGGGCGACCCATAGTGAATGCACTCTCACTGATCAAATACATACAAAATCACACCGTTTTATCAGCAGTTGTATAATAATTGGTCATTGGGCAGTCCACAGAGCCCACATTTGTATCTTCGAATTATGAGCAAAAATGCCGACGTCTCAACGGTGTATATTTGTATTGCTCGTGCGTTCATCTCCGAAACTTCTGGATGGTCGCAATCCGTAATTTATAGCATGCAGACATATTTACCTTTCGCCCCCTCCATATCATGTTTTGCTTTCACTTCCACCCATTAACTCATTTGCTGGAGAACTCATTCAGTTGGTATTGAACTCTTGTGTAGAAGACAACATTTTGTAGAGCGCAATTGCGACGAATGAAACGTTATGTTTCGTACAGCACATGACCATAATGCCGGAGTTGAGAGTCGCTCGTGTAACCAGCGACGACCTCTGGGAACGAATACGAGCTGTTTGAAACCTGCTGACTCCTATATATTCCAAGCGCCTGACGAATTCTGTTCCCAGACGAATGCAAAAGGTGGTCGACAACGATGGCGGATGGTCAGACATTAGGCCGCAGGAGCAGCCATTCATTGTTCCAGTGTTGGAAGTATTGCTCTGCGTTCTGTGTGTGTGTCTTCGTCTTTGTCTTTGTCAACGAAACAGGTATGCATAGTTGTAATGTTCCCTCATGGTATCTTATGCAGTTTTAGAGATACAAGACCATTTGATGTTGCTCAGCATATGGTACCATTGCTTTTATTGCGCACTGAACCTGAGAAGTGCAAACATTTCTTCGTCTGAAAACAGCGCATGAAAGGTCCGAGGTAACAGCGTGTCATCTATTAAGCTTTGCTGTTTTTTGGGGGGATGGGAACTGGAAAAAAATGTTGGGTAAATCCGGACCGTTTTGAAAGATTGCGGCACAACTTAGGAACATCTTGCCTTCATCACCGCCTCGGCCACACCAACTTGAAAACGATTCTCCACCCATGAGGATAGGTTAGGTTAAGGACGAATATAAAAGTAACCAAATTCCCATATTAAGCAAAATAGAGCGACAAGTCGTTCTGATATATTTATGACATGGCCATCCTTCCGAGACAGAGTATATATAAAGAGCCATCTTACGCACAGGATTTGTAGTACATGCTTGATGTATCAGGCCATCTACCAATATTGACGATTTGTTTTAATCATCACCCAATCTCTGGTATCGGTCATATTTACATACGAACATAACAAGCAGGGTATGGAGCGTAGGGCAAAAGGGCAGGGTAAGTCAATTGAGTGGGCAGGGTAGGATTAAATGAGGTCTGCTTGGATTAGGTCAGGTCAGGTCATATTAGGTTAGGTTTGGTTAGGTTTGGTTAGGTTTGGCTAGGTTTGGTTAGGTTTGCTTAGGTTAGGTTAGGTTTGGTTTGGTTAGGTTAGTTTAGGTTTGGCTAGGTTAGGCTAAGCTAGGCTATGCTAGGCCAGGTTAGGATGCGTACCCGATGGAGAGCGTAGTGGCTTGGATCGATTTTGAACACACCAACATGGCAGTGGGGTTGGTGTGCATCCAGTTCAAAATCGTAGATTTAGATTTAGAGTGGCTAAGTCACGATAAATCTCTATCGGAGATTTAATACATGGCGGTTGGTTTTCTAAAGTTGTCGAGAAATGTTTGTCTGTGTGTGTGCGTGTGCATGTGCGTGTGCGTGAGCGTGTGTATATGCCGCTTCGACACATGCTGTGCCAAAACGGTCGGGCGGATTTCGCTCAAATTTTCACACGTGATGCACCGGTACGGGGGACAGACTATGGCAGCGGATTCGGGTTGCGCGTGTCACGTGGGCACGTGCCACGTGCCGTCAACTGGGGTCATGTCGAGATCAGTTAGCCAGGGCCACAGCATATTCTACAGGTCGCACGAATGTGAAACTTTGTGAAAACACGCGTCCCATAGGGAACTGCGTACTTGTGTGGGCGGCGGTCGCGTGCGCCGTACCGTGCGACCGCCAGGCGCGTGCATCTCTTTTGAGTTGGGCACCTCCAAGCCGAGAGCGCCGCCCACTAGAGCTATCAAATTTGGTGGACTGATAGTCCGTCACACGGGCTATCCGGCAATATACAATTTGTAGGGGTGGGCGAAGCGTAGCGCGTGCCATGCGCTCATATTCGAGCAACACCTCCACTCCTGTTTAACATGGAGCTGCGACTTATCCCGACGAAAAACGCGACCGCCTTCATATTGGCGCCCGGCTCGGCTCACATCGCAGGGAATGAGGGATGTGTCGCACTACGTGAACGACCACAGTATTGGCTACCCATTGGGAAAAGTTTCGGTGCGATCGAGTCAATGTGCTGCACGTGAGCGACACCGATGTGATGGGAGAACGGGTTGCGCCGAATCGGCTTTGGTTTGGTTAGTTAGGTTAGTTTAGGTTAGGCTATGTTAGGCTAAGCTAGGCTAGGCTAGGCTAGGTTAGGTTAGTGTAGATTTGCCAAGTTTGGGTGAACTCAGTTCAAACTCGATGGGGAGCGTAATGGCTTGAATCGATTTTGAACACACCAACATGGTAGTGGGGTTGGTGTCCATCTAGTGATAGGCTAGGATACATTTCGTCAGGTTAGGTTAGGCTAGGTTAGGGTGGGTTAGGTTAGTGTAGGGTAGTTAATTTTTGGCTACCTCAATTAAAATCTGCTCGGGTAGGGGACATGGTGGTGGGTGTAATCTCCACTGTGTATGCGTTAGCTATGCATTGAGGTACTTTTACGATTTTGAACACACCAACATGGTAGTAGGGTTGGTGTGTATCTAGTTCTAGAAGTCTTAGTGCCTGCGCTACAACTTTGTTTTTGTTTGACCTGATATGACCTCTACGTTGACCTCGGATCGAAAAAAGGACTGAACCAATTCCTTCTTAGAACTACCCAACCTATCTGATGCCGTTATGTGTATGGTGAGGGGTAGGTCACCCCCCCCCCACCACATCCCCGGTCGGGAGAACTGGTCTGAGAAAGTGGCCCCTGAAATGACGAGCTGGGTCCTAGTTGCCGAAGAGGACCTCGGGCCATCAGAAAAGGCCCTTTGGCCGACGGATGGGGCCCAAGCCGTACAAGGACCCCTGACCTGATGGATGGAGGGGCCCAAACTGTTGAAATAGGGCCTCCGGATTGACAGAGGAGGCTCTGAATCATTAAGGAGGGATCCTGCCTTGACGGAGAGGACCCCGGGCCCTTGGAGAGGCCCATGAAGGGGCGGGCTGCTACACAGTAGTGGCGTTTCCAAAGGGTCAAGGGGTACTCGCCCCCTGCCGAGTCCAATGGAGCCTTCCAGGCGACCGCCCTGAGAGGCAGAAATATAAACGAGGACAAGTTTAAATGCATCTAATAGCTTGTGTGGAAAGTGCCCTTGAGACCTGAAGACGTCCACTATCAGGGCTGGCAAGGGCCTTGAAGACAATAGAGGATCCGCTCGAGAGCTGGAATGCCTATATCAGCTCGAAAGAGCGGGCTCAGGTGGCAATGGTCCCTAACAACTGAGGAATAAACATGGCACGTGATGGTCTGAGAACGCTGAGATGCTCTTTTGGTTTCAAAAGGCCCCTGAGTGATGAACAGGACCCTAAGAGCTGAAGAGGAATAGTGAGGGCCCATCTCAGATCTGAAATTCCCCGAGTTGACAGCTATACAGGACTATTGAGAACTGTGATGGGCCCCTACAAGCAGCAGAGGACCCTGAATGATGCAGAGGACCTCATGAGAGTCAATGTTTGGGTAATCAGATATGTGAGACAATATTTGTACTGATGCTTGTGACCTTAGAAACTTATTTTCCACCTTCTAGTAAATCTTGAGCACTTTATAACAGTTATACGGTGAGCACTTTATAAGTTATATAACATTGTCAAAGGCATCTTCAAATGAGAAATATGAGAAGATAATTTTCTGGAGAGGATAATGTACTTGATGTAAACAAATCCTGGAACAGCCCATTTGTACAATTGTAGGTGTAAACATGCATCTCAGGGGTGCCTACAGGGGTGTCCCAATCAGCCCTGTGACTGGCTGGTGTGCAAGGGCTTCACACAAAGTGAGATCTCATCATGATTGTGGTACTTTACAGACCATGATGTCAGGATGTGAATGCAAATTATTTCTGGATAAATCGTGACAACGAATGAAAACGAATCTCTGTTTTCAGGTGATTTGTCACCTGGAAATCAGACAAAATTCTAATTTTATGAACTGTAATCCTGAGGATATGGAAGTTATCTCAATTTGAAATTGTATTTACATCCCAGGCCTTGATGTATAACATCATGAATTTGGACACACTGGGCACTGATAGCAGTCATGCTCATGTCACTGATATCTGCCCACAGCCTTTTAGGCAAGCATGGTGTTTGGTGTCTTGGCAGATGGCTCCAAGGGCCCTCATCTATTGCTGCCGTTTTTTTGTTTGATTATGCTGGCTATTTTACAGATTTTCAGTGTCGACGCACCCTAAAGCCCAAATAACAAACATATTTTCAGTTCTTCAGAAATTTGATCAACTTTATAACCATATTTGTACTCCTGATCTAAAAAAAACACACGTTTTCAGAGGGTCTGGGATGAAGTAAATTCCTACATTGTGGCCTTTCAGTTCAAATCAAGCAGTTCAACACAACCTAATCCAACCTAGCTTGAGTATTATCAATATTTTATGTTGTCAGTCCACCCCTATGTTTGTGTCATCCCACATCTATGGATGCAGTGATACATTTTCATGAAGATGGATGTAGTATACTACTTAGAAAATGCTCAATATGCACCCTTCCCAAAGCATGTCAAAGCCATGCTTCTCCATGCTTGTCAGGCAGTCTTCACTCCTCATTTCTGATGGTGCTATATTTATAACCCTTGTACATGGTCACTATTTTGAATATTGATGTACCTACATATTGTTAATGATCATGGGTGGAGAATCATTTGCAAAGTTGGTATGGCAACTTAGAGACCAAGGCAATATTTTCCCACTGTGTACCCACCATTTTTCAAAGCTGTCTGGATTTACCCCACCATTTGTTTTGCAGTTTCCACAAAATAACAACAAAACTTTAGTTTTGTTGCTGCAACCTCTGACCTTTCAGGTGCTCTTTTCAGGCCTTCCGGTGACTTTTGCGTCTCCCATATACAGTGCACAGGAAAAGTAATGGTACCATATACTGAGCGACGTCAAACCATTTCGCATCTTGAAGACTAAATAAGATACCACAGAAAGCATCTTCCACGACGAAGCGCATGAACGTTGGCTCGATTATGTTATGGATTCACGCTTTACGCTCTCGTAGTTCGTGTGCAATTCCGTAAAACATGAATGTTTTGCTTCCTCGAAACGCTGGAGTCGTGTTCGACTGAGTGCGGGCCTGCCCGCTTCGCGCGCGATGCCCCACGCGCGATGCCCCACGCGGCTCCGCCCACCTGCGGGGCTGGTCATATGGTGTGGTATCATATGATTGTACAGATACAGCATTGCGATGTGATCTGTGCATGATAACTGACCCAGTCAGACTGGCTGGATACTGAAACCAGATAATGGCTTGCTGCCACCAGTAAAGGAGAGCTGCCCTAACTCGCCACGTGTCCAATCTAGGCTGTCGTAGGTATCCCACGAATGTTGGTTTGCTGGTTCATGGTAGATGTGTCAACATATTTGTGCCCTAGGAAGGGGGCTGCTGCAGCCATGGCCGGCCAGTTGAGCTTCAATTGATACCCATAATCGTCCAGGTTTCTGCTAAAATTGTAACAATCTGACATGTAATCATCTATGACTTCCGGGGTTGGGTAGAACTAAACTGACCACACACAACCAAACTGATCACGTGAGGGAGTAGCTGCAACGTAAACTATTTATGGAGACAACATCTCCCCCTTCCACTGACGATTCCTTGGTTCACGAGATCCGCCAAACGTCCAAACTGCGCAGGGCCAACGAAATGCAGCACATTCACAAGAGCTGAGATTTCGTGTGCATGAGGAAACTCGTAGTGAGCATACAAAATCCGATACTTGGAAACGTGGGTGCAAGAACCGTAAAAACGCTGGTGGTGGACAGATGGGGAGGGTACGGACAAACAGGTGGCCAAACCCAGCAATTTGTGTGATGAAGTATGTTGTTTTATCTCGCTGCACACATAATATCGGCCTTAAACCATCAGCATGCTTTTGTTCATGGGCCCTCCCATCCTGTTGTCATGTGGAGGGCATGTGTCACGTCTCCCAGCCGCGAGGCAGACCTATGGTTAATAAGTCCTAAACTGTTCCGATAGAGGCGGGCCATCGATTTTGCAAGCATATTCTGCACAGTTAACGCTATAAGATGCGGATTTTAGCAGCTACTCTCGCTGTACATCACCTAGTTCCCAAATCAACTGTATAGAAGACAGTTGATTCTCGTGTGCGCATTTATATAGGGTATTCTGTAAAGGTCGGAGAGGTAGGAGGTGCATCACCAGGCCTGGTGCCAAGGTTAGAGACCTGGTCCCAGTGGTGGCCCAGGCCACCAGTGAAAACCAGTTTAGTACAGTTATAGTGCAGGTAGGAGTGAACAACATAGGTCCTGCTAGGAGTGAGAAGCTGCTGCAGGACTACAGGGCCCTTCTGGCCACCCTGAAGCAAAGCAATAGCAGAGTTATTGTGACAGCTATTCTGCCTAGGGCTGGTGTCTCCCTAAGTGGAGCTCTAGGGCACTGGCAGCCAATGCCAGGGTAGGTAGGCTCTGCAATGAGTTAGGTTTGACCTTTGTGGACAAGTGGTGCAGGTTTTATGGCTCATCTGACCTCTATCAGAGGATGGCCTGCACTTCTCCGAGAAGGGGTGCAAGTGTTAGGCAAAGTATATGAACATGTCCTTCAGGGAAACTAGATAATGGGGTGGAGAGGGAAGAATTGGCATTGCCATCTCAGGGATATGCCAATAGTGACAGCATAGGCAATAGAACCTCACAGTCAGCAAATAGGGGTAGCAGTAGATCAAGGGGGGCAGAGTGGTAGCTCATCCAGAGATGATAGAGCTACTCAACATGAAAAAGCCAAAGAGGGTTATGGAACTTTTGTTAAGTGTATGATGCTTAATGCTCAGAGCATTCGATCCAAATTTGATGAGTTCAAGTGTTATGTTGCTGAGGAGAAACCAGATTTTGTTTGCATCACTGAGGCATGGGTCAGTGAGGGATATTTTTGGGATAACTTACAGGACTATGAGATCCAGGGATACAACATGTTTTCATGCAATAGGGGTCCAGCAGTGAAAGGGGGTGTTGTAATGCTCTATGTGAATAGCTTATACAGTTCTAAAAAATAGCAGATGGGGTAAAAATGTGTCTGTGGAGTCCATTTGGCTTGATGTTGCTGTGGGAAAAGGCAACAGCAATACACTGAGGATAGGAACTTTGTATCGATCAGGAACCTTGCCACATTCTCAGCAACTGGAGCTCGATAAGGTAATTTGCGAGGAAATCAGTAGAAACTTTCAGAGGAAATGCCTTATTCTTGGTGACTTTAATCTAAAAGGATATGAAAATGTTGGTGTTGGCTCCCCATCATGTAAACTGTTTAGGAAATGCCTTGAAGAGGACTTGTTCTTACACCAGTTTGTAACGGAACCAACCAGACAGGGCTCATTCTTGGACCTTGTCTTCTCAGATTTAAGTGATTTAGTTCAAGACTTGACTGTAGGAGAAACTCTGGGAAGAAGTGACCATAACATAGTGCGATTTAAGGCACAAATAGCGGGGACAGTCAAGGATAATTTTGCAAAGATTCCAAATTTTAACAGGGCAGACTTTGACTGCATGAGAGAGGCTTTAAGTGCCATAAAATGGGAAGAAGAATTTTTGTATTTAAATGCCTGTGAAATGTGGGAAAAATTCAAATCTTACTTGAGGGAAATTCAGATTAGACATGTCCCCCAAAAGCAAAGGCGCAAAAGAAGGGTAGGAAAGCCAGCGTGGCTTACACCAGATTTGATGAGATCAATTAAGGTTGAGATCTCATTAAGATGAGAAAGATGCATTTATAGTATTTAAGGAAGCTTCAAATATCGTAAATCTAAGGTCATATCAAAAAGCTAGAGATGCTGTGAAGCAGAAAACCAGAGCAGCAAGGCGAGCAAAAGAATTGGATTTCGCTAGGAACTGTAATGGGGACAGTAAAAAGTTCTTTAGTTTCTACAAGCTAAGTAAAGTTTCAAGCACAATTGGTCCACTGGAAGTAAATGGGACTATATTGAGTGAGGATGGTGAGATGGTTGAGGAGCTGAGCAAGCAGTTTAAATCAGTTTACAGTGGAGGATGTGACAAATCTGCCAACCGTGAACCACAGTTCAGTGACAGGTGATCAGATACACAATATTGATTTCATTAATAGTGATGTTGCTTTCAATTATATCAGAAAAATAAAGCCAAACAAGGCAGCAGGACCTGATGGAATTTATGCTAGGGTATTGCGGGAAGCTGAAAAGGAACTGGCAATTCCACTTAGTATAATATTTTGTAGATCAGTTTCACGAAATGAAATTCCCACAGATTGGAAAAGGGCAAATGTAGTTCCTATTTTCAAGAAAGGAGAAATAGGGAAAGTTGAAAATTATAGGCCAGTAAGCCTCACATCCCTAGTCTGCAAGGTACTCGAATCAATTACCAAGGATAGAATGGTTAGTTTTCTGGAAGGAAACATATTGATTCAAGATACTCAACATGGGTTTAGAAAAGGGAGATCGTGTCTCACAAATCTCTTGGACTTTTTGAATTTTGCCACAGAACAATTTGATCAGGGAAATCAGGTTGATGTAGCATATCTTGACTTTAGTAAGGCCTTTGACAAGGTACCCCAGAAACGGTTAATGATGCAGCTTCAGGTCCATGGCATTGCAGGTAGCATCCTAAAATGGATAGAGTTGTGGCTTTCAGATAGACAGCAGAGAGTAATGCTAAATGGTACAAAGTCATCATGGCAAAATGTTCTTAGTGGAGTCCCTCAGGGGTCGGTACTGGGGCCCACTATTGTTCATTATATTTGTGAATAGCATTGAATGTAGCCTAAGCAGTAAGGTTTTGAAATTTGCGGATGATTTGAAGATCTTTAGGGCAATAACAGGGCACAATGAGCAGATTTTGCTGCAGAACGACTTAGACGAGCCTGTGAAGTGGTCCGAAAAATGGCAAATGAAGTTTAATTTTGATAAGTGCAAAGTCATGCATGTAGGTAGGCAGAATATGAAGGTGCCATACTTGATGGGTGGCCAAGTATTATCTGTGACTCAGCAGGAGAAGGACTTAGGTGTTATTTTGAACACAAAATTGGGGGCATCAGAACAGACCAAAGAAGCCAGGAAAAAGGCACTAAGAATGCTTGGGGCAATACAGAGGAATGTGTCATACAAAAGTGAGGAGGTCATCAGGAAGCTTTACTGTGCATATGTCAGGCCACATTTAGAATACTGTGTCCTAGCTTGGTCCCCTAGTTATGAGAAAGATTGTTGGCTTTTAGAGAGAGTACAAAAGAGGGCAACACAAATGGTTAATGGTATAGGCAACCTGGCATATGAGGAAAGATTGAAGAAATTGAATATGTTTTCACTTAGATATAGAAGGCTGAGAGGAGATCTCATCGAGGTTTTTAAATTTGTTCATGGTCAGGAACAGGGATATCGCAGGGAAATGTTTGAATTTAACAGAAATGATGCACTTAGAGGTCATCAATTCAAAATTAAAGTTAATCACAGCAGGACAAGGTTAAGACAGTCTTTCTTCACCAACAGGGTAGTCGAACACTGGAACCAGCTGCCAGGAACTATTGTCAGTAGCAACACACTGAACATCTTTAAAAACGGCATAGACAATCATTATAAGAATAGGGGGCTTGTTTTTCTGTATTCCAGGGAGGGCTGATATACAGATTTGATGGGCAACTGGTTCAGTGTCCAAAAGTGCAACCAAGAAAGGCCCTTGTGGCTCATAGTTGCACTGATCTTTTATGTCTTTATGATTTGTCCCAGAATTTCCCCGTTCTCGTTCGTTGAATTTTTCAAAATTATACAGCTTTGTGCATTGCTACTTTAAAAAAAACCGTCCATCATCCACACAATGCCATAGAACGCGTTGGTATGTTTTATCAAACTGCATCTCGATATTGGACGGTGGGACTGCCGACTGCTCAATCCTCGAAACACTTCAAATATGGTAAAGTTTACGCTCTCCAAATGATAAGTTATAAAAAGAGCCGTTTTTTTTGTCTATATATCAAGTCAAAACATGGTCCTTTCATTCTGTCAATATAAAAAAGAATAAAATTTGACCGGCATCGAGCCCACCGAAGGTCAAGTGACCTGAGGTCATGCACTAACTTTTTTAAATTATTCATCACAAATTACAAATATTGCTAGAATTGGATTCCTTCAATCTTTGCGATCTCAAAAATGTCTGTTTATTTATATTTTGACTGATAATTAACTTAGTTATCGGCCACCGAACATAACCTTGCAGCATGACCTTCAAGAAATGCCCGAGACTATAACTGAACCGTTGACCTTATCGAAGTAAAATTTGCACAAGTGGATTCAGGGCATAAGACAACCCTATATACCAATTTTGCTCAAATTATGAGACATGAGGGTGGACAATCACCCCTTTGCCTCGTCGATTTGTCGTGGAATGCCCCACCGGTGCCGTCTGCAATTATGTCGGTAACCAGGAGGTGAGCTGGGCCATATCTATATGCACATCCGATCTCAATTCTCCGTGTGTTGGCAAAGGTTGAATATCGAAGACTTAAGTTAATTGGGCACTTTCCCATACAGCTAATCCCCAGAGGAGCAAGCAACATGGCTTTGCCCATTGTGGGATGCTTAGGTACGTGGTTGCTGAGTTGTAACCGTACGAAAACTGTGATGTTCGCGTCGGTTCGTGTCGCTCACACCAAGTTCCTTTTCGGGTACGCACCGGAGTAGAGTCGCTCGGACTTCGACCTCCCCCGTAATTAACTTGGTTGTAGACATAGTCCGTGGCAGCACAAACCATAAAGCATAAGCTGCCATATATTTTACAGTATCAGCCTTCCTACATCGGAATGCGTACTGGCTAATACTGCTTTAGTCATACCCAGAAGCCATGCCTCTAAACGTTGAAAGTATCATTATGAAGGAATGTTATACGCGACTCATTCCAGCGCGGGTCAATTTACCGAGACGATGACGAAGAAACGAATCACCCTCACCCAAGTCGAGATAGCCAGCCAGTACTCCGCCATCCAGGGGTGTAAGATCGTAAGATCAGTTTGGGTCTCAGTCCTAGGTCGATCAACCTAGGATACCCCCCAAAACCAATTTCTCTCTAGATGTTGGCCACTTTATTTTGCCATCTTGAAAAATACAACATTAATTTCATGAATATTATTTTCCTTTTTCAGTTTTCCATGAACTTAGCCTATCCGGGGACAAAATAATCAGGAAATGCTTAATAAAAAAACTGCTACCGAATATGGAGAATCCATTTGGTGCCGAAACGACTTCTTTCCCTTTCGCTTCGCATTGTTGCTAATTTCATTATTGTTCTTATGATATCTATATATCATATATATGTTGCTTCAAATTTCCGCTGATCAAAATGGATTAAAAACAGTACGAAAAGAAGCTACATGTAACCATCATAGCAAACCCCACATTGCGATCAGTGCTAAATAACCAGTGTGATTATTGATTTGCGTAATCTTAAAGTAGGATTGCTTGTACTATTTCAATTTGTCAAAGAGGACAGTCACCACCAATAACAAAGAATGCTTAGAACCGCGAAAATATCGTCACCACTCATTAATAATTTCGGCCAATCTTACACCTACCTAGGTTGAACACGAGTAGCATGTCGTACTCCACATTAATGCAACGTTGCTTAAATTTGTTATGGGTTTTACTTCCAAAGTTGGGGGGGGGGGAGTGGTCTGGCTGCCAAGTTGGAGAGCTGAGCTACAAGTTGAGAGGGGGAGCAGAAGCCCTCCCAAGTGAATAGGATCCTACACCCCTTCCCCCATCATATCAACAGAAATGTATACATGAACACGAGCAGCATGTCGTACTCGATATTTATCCAACATTGTAGCGATGCGCTTGTCATTATGAGGGGCTTACACTTTGAGCAGAAACCGGCAAGTTATTACGATACTTTTCGTAATATGAAACAAATAAGAGCCTGTCCAGTGTTAGGCTCAAACCCTGGGCTTGTAGAAGTATAATATATTTCATGCTGGATTATGCTTAGGAAACAGCAATGGACACGATGCAAACGACGTAGTACAGCTCTCAACATTCTACAACACTATGCTGTTGTAAGGTATATAAACATTTGTTTTACATTAGCAAGAAAATCGCAGCTGTCTAATAGTGGTGGGGAGCGAAAGCATGAACAGCGGGGGTCACCCTGGCCACAACAGGAGCCGTGTGCACGGTCTCCCTGACAATGGGCACAGAGGGACCCTCAGCCTTCACCACCGACTGGTAGGAGGTGGCGATCGGCTGGGCGTGGACAGCCGTAGTCAAAGCGACGGCCGGGGTAGCGGCGTAGCCTTGGGCGATAGCAGGGGCGTAGCCGTGGGCGATGGCAGGGACACCGACGTAGCCGTGAGCAATGGCAGGGCCGTAGCCGTGAGCAATGGCAGGGGCGTAGCCGTGGGCGATGGCAGGGGCAGCGGCGTAGCCCAGAGGCCGCTTCTCGACGACAGCGTTGAAGCCGTTGTAGTCGTCGGCGGTGTAGGTGACGACGCGCTCGGTGCCGTCGGAGTCGATGAGCCGGTACTGTCCACGCACGACGTCGCCGTCGCGGCTCTCCACCTGCGAGTGGTGGTCGCCAGTGTAGCCGTCCGACACGCCGTAGCTGAAGTCGTACTTGGGGTGCGGGTTGACGTAGTCGACCACCTCAACCGACTTGGCGACGGGCGTTTCGCCGACAACGACATCGACGGGAGCCGGAGCGGCGTAGGCGAACGGAGCGGCGCCGTATCCATGGGCGTAACCGTGGCCGTAGGCCAGAGGCGTGCTCGGAGCTCCGCACGTAGCGGCCACCAGCGCACACGCGGTCAGCACCTAAAACCGATGAAAGGGTGACATAGGTTTGTGGTTTCATGACCTCACGAAATTGGCCACAATTGGCAGCGACACAGCTCTGGGAAGCATGGTTTGTACTGGACGGAATAAGGCGTCAAATTAAACTTTTACCCCAGACAATGAATGCAAGCCTTATGCTGCTGAATAAGTTTAGTATGGAAAATCATGGTCTAACACGCGTACCGGAGGTGGGGAGGGGGGGGGGGATGGAATCCTCTCTTCCATCATCTTTTTCGACTATACTTAATAAACGGATGGGGATATTTTATTGAAGTCGTGTGACGTTGCTAAAAATTCATCAGCGGATCCAACGCAAAACTAATTTTGAAATACTTTTCTAAATATAGGAACTGTGGGGGTGCAAAGTCAACCGACCGGCCGGCGTCCGAGAGTTCAAAGTCCAAATGTTTTCGTCAGTGCTTTGGCGCGGCAGCGCGGTGTGGCGGTAGATCTGGACCTCATTTGAACGTGATGAGACTGACCTAGAGTCATGCAATTTATACTGAAGCAGTCATAATCCATAATCATAATATAGTCATAGTCATAATAGTCATATAGTCATAATAGTCATAATCCTTGCAGTCATAATCCACCAGTCAAGTTTTGCGCTTCTAGCTTCGGTAGGTTTTGAGATCACAAGGGGAAGCCGAATCCGCTCCCTCCTCCGATGCGCGTTATGTATCAGGCCCTCCGACGCTCGTGTTATCCCCGCTGGACAATATTCGGTTTAGGAGCCTGTTGTCTCAACTGGATAAAAGGTTTTCGGATTCGGTTTTGTGGTTTCTGTAGTGGACTGATGTGAATTGACTTGTGCATTTCACTATTCTTCCCAGTATTCGTAAACAACATGCAATACAATTTAATACAAGGACTTTTATTTTAATTCCGATGCAGAAATTCATCCCAAGCCCGGACGAGAAGATATATGCATTGTCGGGTTCGTGTCAGAAGAGAAAAACTCACAATCGTGCAGTATGCTAGTTCTTATATTATTTTCCGAGACGTTTAGTGATTTTATATCTTTTGATATAGTTGCACCATATTCTATCATATCTTAGTCCCTGCGGTATATGAATTGGTGTTAATCATCTTAGAACCAATTATGTGTATACCACAAGTGAGAGTATTTCTGCTAATGGTCATTCCAGGCTAGTTTTAGCGAATGGCCTCACTACGAGGTAGTTTTAGCCGCTTTTATGCGATCCCTATCTTGAACAATTCGCCACTAACAACTCAAAGAGGAATCAGCTCCTGGCATAAGGGAATATGTCGCATGGACTCCTCTCACCTTGACGAACGCCATGTCGGCTGTGAACTGTACGAAGGTGTACTGAAGTTTCACTATTGGTGGTTCCCTATATATGGCCAGATCCGGCCCAGCCATGCCGGCTTCGCCTGATTGGGCACAAAGTGATAGTTCACTTGACTGCAGTTCCATGTCCACGCCCTACGGGTAGGGACAATGAAATAGCTGGGTCTGAGTTGAAATGGGGCATTGTCATGAGGTCATAAAGGCTTTCAGGTCTAATGAGAACCATCAGTGTAGGAACCAAAGGGACATGTACCGAAGTCTGCATGCCAATACATTCCAATATGATGATGAGTCCAATTGGCGCCAACTGAATGAATGGCCTCAGACCCATTTCAAGACCAATGCTTTTCTGCTTCCTACACCCGTGATAAGAATCGCCGTGACCTGTTGTTCAGGCCACCACAGAAAGTACGCGTAAGAAGAGAAAAAAGAGCCGGAGAAACAATCTAAGCAATCTTACATCATGTCTTCTAAGGAAACGATCGACCCCATTGTGCTGCCATGGCCAATCTCTTCAGCCTCGATGGACCCCATTGTGTTACCTTGACAAATCTCTTCAGCATCGATCGACCCCATTGTGTTCCCGTGGCAAATCTTTTCACCATCGATCGACCCCATTGTGTTCCCGTGGCAAATCTCTTGAGCATCGATCGACCTCATCGTGTTGCCGTAGGAAATCTCTTCAGCATCGATCGATCCGTTGATCGTTCCTGTTGAAGCCAGGATATAACATTGATTAGATGGTTTCAGCTTCTTTTTTCTCTTGCTGTAATGTCATCCCTTTCTCTCCTTAACACAGATAGGCCACTGCGGCTATGGATATGAAAATAGATCTGAGGACGCAGTTCTTTCCAATTAACGCCCATTGGACCCTGCTAAAATTGAAGGATATTGGTATTGATGCTTGAATGCATTCCCCTTTGGTTCCTACACCTGTGTTTCATATTGAGTCTTCAACAATTATGACACCATCTACAATCCCCCTTGAAAATGACACCCAACTATTTCCTTCCCGTATTGTGTGAACAAGGAACAGTGGTCAGGTGTACTGTCACTTGATGCCCAATCCGGGCGAAGCCGCCAAGGCTAGGCCGGAACTGGCCATATATAGGAAGCCATCAATAGTCAAACTTCAGTGCAGTTCTCTACAGTTCACACCTAACATGGCCTTCATCAAGGTGAGAACAGTCCAAGCGACATTTTATTTTATGCCAGTGGCTGATTCCTCTGGATTCGTTGTTCGTGGCGAACTCTTCCGATCAGGGTTTGCACACAGGCGTCTAAGACCAGCTTCTGGTGATGTCTTTGGCTGAAACGGTGCCTAGCCAGCTAAAACTAGCCTGAACTGACCAAAACAAGAAATGCTCCCACTTGTGGTATACACTCAGTTGGTTCTAAAATGATATAACGAATGCATATACCGTTGAAGTTAAATTGGGACAGAATGCGTTGCAACGATATAAAACATATTTTAAATCGCTGAGCATATCAGATAATAATTGAAGACTTGCATGCTGCCAGTTTGCATTTTCCTAGGTTCAGAAACGAACCGCAGAATGCACTTCGCCTCTCGTCCCCGCCTGGACTGCAATTCTTTCTCGAAATGGAGAGACAAAATTATGGTGTTAAGTTGTTTTGCATGTGACTTTTGACTACTCGGTGGAATAGTGCAATTGATCTGTGAGCTTACATCACTTCACGACGGAATCCACAACACTGAAACCAAACTAAACTTTTAGCCAGTAAAGCAGTGGTTCTCAAACTAGGGGTCGCGGGGTCGCGTTCGGAATTATTCCCCTGGTCGTTGGCTCTGATAACGCGCGCTGTTGTTGATACGCTGATTTTGGCGCTTCAGCCACCTGTAAATTTATGAGTGATGCTTCGCAAGTAACAAAATACAGAACACTATAATACAAAATACATATGTGGGGTCGCGGCGCTCCCGACGGGTCGCCATCAAAAGTTTGAGAACCACTGCAGTAAAGTATGAGTCCTTTCAAAACTGAGATTCTGCGAATCATGTCCAATTCCGTGAGGTTATGAAACCACAAACGTTTTCACCTTTTCATCGGTTTTAGGTGTTGATCGCGTGCGCGCTGGTGGCCGCTACGTGCGGAGCTCCAAGCACGCCTCTGGCCTACGGTCACGGTTACGCCCCTGGCTACGGCGCCGCTCTGTTCGGCTACGGCGCCGCTCCGTTCGCCTACGCCGCTCCGGCTCCCGTCGATGTCGTTGTCGGCGAAACGCCCGTCGCCAAGTCGGTCGAGGTGGTCGACTACGTCAACCCGCACCCCAAGTACGACTTCAGCTACGGCGTGTCGGACGGCTACACTGGCGACCACCACTCGCAGGTGGAGAGCCGCGACGGCGACGTCGTGCGTGGACAGTACCGGCTCATCGACTCCGACGGCACCGAGCGCGTCGTCACCTACACCGCCGACGACTACAACGGCTTCAACGCTGTTGTCGAGAAGCGGCCTCTGGGCTACGCTGCTGCCCCTGCCACCGCCCACGGCTACGCCGCTGCCCCTGCCCTCGCTCACGGCTACGCCCCTGCCCTAGCCCACGGCTACGCTGCTGCCCCTGCTCTCGCCAGCGGCTTCGCCCCTGCTTTCGCCCCTGCTTGCGCCCACGGCTACACCTCTGCCATCGTTCCCGGCTACGCCCTTGCCATCGCTTGCGGCTACGCCGCTACGCCTGCCATCGCACACGGCTACGCTTCTCGCATTGTTCACGGCTACGCCGGTGCCCCTGCCATCGCTCACAGCTACGCCGCTGCCCCTGCCCTCTCTCAGAGCTACGCCCCTTCTATCGCCTATGGATACGCCGCTGCCCCGGCCGCCGCCCTGGCTACGGCTGTCCACGCCCAGCCGATCGCTACCTCCTACCAGTCGGTGGTAAAGACTGAGGGTCCCTCTGTACCCATTGTCAGGGAGACCGTGCAAACGGTCCCTGTCGTGGCCAAGGTGGCACCCGCTGTGCACGCTGTGCACGCAGTCCCCGCTGTTCCTGCCGTGCACGCCGCCCCGGCTGTGCACGCCTATTCTACGAACCACTATTAGGTAGCTGCAGGTTTCTTTTTAATGTAGCAACAAATGTCTACATACCCTACAATGGCATACCTTAGTGTTGCAGAATTTTCGGAGCTGTACTACGTCTTTGTCTTCTGTTGTGTCTTCGCATCCATTGCTGTATGCTGAACGTGATCAAGGGCGAAATATTATCCTTCTACAAAATGAGGAATTTTTATCTGTAAGTCCATTATACGGCGTGGCGCACTACTAAAATGCTACGGCCCAGGGATAATTACGCCGACTCTTTACCATTGACGAGAACGTTACTGCAGCTGAATGGCGTGATGAGTGCAAAGGACGAATCCAGCCAATGACGAAACCAACCTGGAGGTAAGGTGCCCAATGGGTGCCAAGCACCACCTACTTCCCCTGACTTCCTTTTATAAATATCAGTGATGTAGCCCGGTAGTGTCATTCGGAGCCAGTCGTTGAAGAGCCCTGCGGGAACAATGCACCGGCAGGTACTCGGACAGAACATTAGTATCCCGACTAATCCATTGATGTTTTTCCGGTGCCACTGCGTAGTATGTCGAAGTCATAGAAGTATGTGGTCCATGTTAAATTCCTCGATTGCAGTGCACACCTTCAGACGAAACACGTATTCCTGCCACAGTCGAGGTGTTTTTAAAGTCTGATTGTTCGGTCAGCCTATTGCGCTGGCAGGGGAGAGCTTCAGGAGATTCCAAGGATTACGTGATTATGGATTATTGCATGCCCCAATCGAAATACGTCGGTAAGTCGAATATTTCAGCTAAAAACTTCAAAGGTTGTCATCCGTCTGAGGAAGTCAACATCGTAGGAGCCAGTGTAAATAGTTCGATGCCTGCAGGTGTCGGCACATTTCGACCATTATTCCAAGCCAATGTCAACCATTGTGAATCATCCTGCCACGGTGTTCCAATTGCAACGCCATACCACACCTCAATATATCATCAGTACCATATCATCGAATTACACGAAACACGACCGAGGCCTTCCAGCGGTGGTGAAGCATGGAAAATAACATTCAACATCTTGGGAGTTTATTAGGACAAGCACTTGAGTTGCGGGTACCAGCTGGAAATACGTCCCGACAAATATGCTACGGCTCAACATACAATAAAATGTATCACCTATATGTTATAGACACGCGAAAGAGTGAATATACACACCTTCCGAATGATATTATGATATCAGGCATTGGCGATGAAAGGCGATCAATGATATATCGTCGGTGTGATATAAAATATGTATAATAAGCTGTGGGTGTATGTAATGAGCATGGAAGAGCACCGTACCTTGTCGAGAACTGCTGCAATGCTACAACCCAGGGGGAAGTATGTCCTATGCCTAACATTGACGTACACGGGACTGGAGTCAAATGACGTGGTTTGTTTCTCTTGGCTTTGGATAGGTAGACAAAAAGAGAAGAGCATACAGGTAGATAGTCAGAGCGATATGGTGAGACAACGCAGTATAATGGAATGTCAATCGGCTTGGACATCCATTGTAGCATATTACGTATGTAGGTAAACTAAACAACCACTAAACTACGTCGACGATGCACGAACGAATGTACAAACATGCCAGCATTCATCATTCTTTTTCCCTGATGAAAAAAGCGTGGACGGATATTACTATCTTGCCCCTGGGTTTCCACTACCCTTACAACTTGACCTCGTTATATGTTTGCCGTTGTTGCAATCTATCGAGCCGACGTCGATTGACTGCAGTGCTCTAGTCTGCACCTTCCCTAATCCATACGTCATTTACTGGTCGGCCAACTGATTTCTTCACCTCCATCCTGTGTAAAAGTAGCCGCCAGCTGCGTTGGCGTGCTTATATGTAAATATAGCATCGCAATACAATGCATTCGCAGGCATGTAGGTAAACTGATAGAAGTAGGTACCCGTTTGTTAGACTTCGATTCAGAGGAGCAAAAACCGCGAACTTACCATTCAAAGCATGGGACAGAGTTAGGTGTAAAATAGGTGAGAAGCCAAAACGACGACCTGTGTAGAATAACTCCATGCTACACACGTCCCCTGCGACATTTGTACATTGTCGTTATATTTGCACCAGTGCGACTCGTAGCGAAAATGCCAACTGTGACAATGCCGTGCTAACCATGCATAGGAGTCGGAAGAGCTGCTGTAGTTGGTTGGTATCGCACGTGTAACAGGCCCTAGAATGATACAAAAATTGTCTTTATATCCAGAAAGCACCAGAACATGGTTGCAATTGCCGGTACCCTCATGCCATCTGTTGACGGAAGGCGCAAACTCAGATGCACGAGTGCACCGTGACAAAGGGTGTTCATTAAGTAATTATGAATGGGAGGCAGGAACCATTGTGATTGCAGAATCACCATCTGAGCCAACCAAACTTCACCCCATCCCCGCAGTCATGCCAAAGCAATATATAAATTTTACTGACTACGGCGGGGGGAGGGGGTGGGGGTGTCGGCATGCTCACCCCCCGCCTAACATGTCAGAAGATGTCACAACTCTCCAGAAAATATCCTGCTTCAGATAGGAGGTAATCTCCAAAGGTATGTGACAGGCTGACGCCGTTTTCCTCCTCTCGTTCGACCTCGTCCCTTGGCATCAACGAAAACATTATTCCATACAGATCATTGTCGTCCTTTGGCACCACACATTTCGATGTCTGTCGACTCAGAAAGTCGTCAGAAAGGGCAGCAACCGACCCTCCAGGGCAGTCCAGAGAGCAATATACGTAGAGAGGTATATTAAAGCTTCAAGAATGTCGCACCACGCTGAACTCTTAGACTTCTACGTGGAAAATCCCACAAACAATTGAACAAAACACACATGCCCCAATGGGGATGTGTCGGTACATCGAGGATCAGTTGGAAAATGTTAATAGGTGCCACGTACTTGGGAAGTCAACATCGTGGGAGTCAGTATAAATGGTCAGATGCCTGCAGGTGTCGGCACATTTCGACCATTAGTGCATACCATTGTAAACCATGGTGAATCATCCTACCAAGAGGTTCCAATTGCAATGCCACACCACATCTCAAAGTTCGATCAGCATTGTCTCATCGAATTACACCAAACGCGGCGAAGCATTTCCACAGGTGATGAAGAATATCAAATAGTTTTCATATTCTTGAGAGGTTATTACGACGGGCACTCGAGCTGCGGAGACCAGCTGAAAATACGCCATGACAAATGTGCTACAACCCAACATACAATAAAATGCATCGCATGTCTGCATGTGCGCGCCAAGGAGCGAATATTCACGCCTTCAGAACGCTATGATATCATGAATTTGCGATGAAAGGCGATGCAATGGTGTAATTATTCCTGGTATCCGGGGGAACATTGGAGGACCTCCACCCCCTGCACAGAGGTACGATACGATAATGGAAAAGCTGTGGAAACCAATCTTACGATCGTCATCTATGGTGTAGACATAATGCAAAAATGCTTGCTATCGCACTATCCATAATGTTAAACGCATAATTGGTGTAAAATGGTGTAACTTCTTACCTCTGTAGATGGCTGGAGTCGCTCCAATGCTCCGTCCACCATCGGAAATGGTTGATTTTGCTTCCTCTGTAAAGGACTGGAGTTCCTCCAATGTTTCGTCCTGCGCCAGCAATTGTGGATTTCGTTGCTTCGGTACAGGGCTGGAGTTCCTGCAATTTTACGCTCAGTACCGACAATGGCATCTGCCGTTACCTCGTTACGGGACTGGAATCCCTCCAATGTTCCGTCCCACACCAGCAGTGGCGCAGCTTGTTGCCTGTGTAGAGGACTAGAGTCCCTCCAATGGTTCTTCCAGCGCCGGCAATGATTACGCCTTTGACATGACATCCTATTGGATAGTAGAGCCACTTGATTTTGAATCTCTCAGCTTTAGCCTTGTTGGGTAGTTCCAACGATGCATTCAGACTCCACCGACGAGTATACTAAGATGCAACGACAACGGCAAAGAAGCCAGATTTTAAGATATCCTTGCATGATTGATATTGCGTAACTGAAAAATATACCACTTCATAAAGTGATGCCATAGCAATTTCCCCTATAACTACAAACGTTCGACGCGCAAAGACCCTTGGCAAGTCCAAATGAATTAACAATTTTGATATATTTATTAACAGAATCCTTTGAATCTACTAAAGTTATGACCTCCCAGTGCAATAGGTTAACCAAACAACCAGAAGTTAGAAATGAGTCGACTGTGATAGGACCACGTGTTTCGCCTTAATGTGTGCACTGCAATCGAGGAATCTAACATGGAGGACTTATTTCTATGACTTCGACATACTAGGCATCGAGTGGCACCGGACAAATATCAATGGATTAGTCGGGATATTAATTTTCTCTCCGAGTACCCGTCGGTGCATTGTTCCCACAGAGCTCTTCAACAACTGGCTCCGAATGACACTACCTGCCTACAGCACTGATGCTTATTGAAGCAAGTCAGGGGAAGGAGGCACCGGGCGCCACACGTTGGGTACGTCACCAGTTTGGTTACGTCATTGGCTGGGTTCGTCTTTTGCACTCATCACGCCATTCAGCTGCACTCACGTTCTCGTCAATGGTAAAGAGTCGGCATAATTATCCCTGGGTCGTAGCATTGTAGCGGTGTGTCATGCCATATAGTGAACCAGCAGATAAAAACCTCATTTTGTAGAAGTATAATATTTCGCCTTTGATCATGGTCAGTATACAGCAATGAACACGAAGACCCAACACAAAGTAAAGACGTAGTACAACTCTGAACTTTCTACGAAACTAAGGTATGCCATTGTAGGGTACATATATAGACATTTATGTTACATTAGAAAGAAACCTGCAGCTGCCTAATAGTGGTTGGTAGAATAGGCGTGCACAGCCGGGACGGCGTGCACGGCATGAACAGCGGGGGCAGCGCGCACAGCGTGCACAGCGGGGACCACCCTGGCCACGACAGGGGCCGTGTGCACGGTCTCCCTCACAATGGGCACAGAGGGACCCTCAGCCTTCACCACCGACTGGTAGGAGGTAGCGATCGGCTGGGCGTGGACAGCCGTAGCCAGGGCGGCGGCCGGGGCAGCGGCATATCCATGGGCGATAGCAGGGGCGTAGCCCTGAGCTACGACAGGAGCAGCGGCGTAGCCGTGAGCGATGGCAGAGCCGTAGCTGTGAGCAACGGCAGGGGCGTAGCCGTGGGCGATGACAGGGGCAGCGGCGTAGCTGTGAGCAATGGCAGGGACGTAGCCGTGGGCGATGGCAGGGCCGTAGCCGTGGACGATGGCAGGCGCAGCGGCGTAGCCCAGAGGCCGCTTCTCGACGACAGCGTTGAAGCCGTTATAGTCGTCGGCGGTGTAGGTGACGACGCGCTCGGTGCCGTCGGAGTCGATTAGTCGGTACTGTCCACGCACGACGTCGCCGTCGCGGCTCTCCACCTGCGAGTGGTGGTCGCCAGTGTAGCCGTCCGACACGCCGTAGCTGAAGTCGTACTTGGGGTGCGGGTTGACGTAGTCAACGGTAGGCGGAGCGGCGTAGGCGACCGGAGCAGCGGCGTAGCCATGGGCGTAACCGTGGCCGTAGGCCAGAGGCGTGCTAGGAGCTCCGCACGTAGCGGCCACCAGCGCGCATGCGGTCAACACCTAAAACCGATGAAAAGATAACAAAAGTTGGTGGTTTCATGACCCCGCGAAATTGAACATGCCTCGCAGAATCAGTGTTGAAAAGACACTGCTTTGTACGAGAGCTTCATGAACAAGTGGATGAAACAATGCGAACATTTAATCGTCCTTATCCCAGACAGTGGAAGCATGGCTTATGCTGCTGCATGGTTTTAGTGACTCAAAACCGTGGTTTAAACGCACTAGACATTAGTTTTAGCTGCCCTTTTGCTTCTAACTGGCTAACAGTTTAGTTTGGTTTCAGTGTTGTGTTTTCTGTCGTGCAGTGAAGTGAGCTGACATATCGATTACACTATTGTACCGAGTATGCAAAGGTCTTATGCGAGGAAATTTACTACCATGATTTTGTCTCAATTTCGAGAAAGGACTGCAGTCCAGGCGGGGACGAGAAGCGAAGTGCATTCTAAGGTTCGTTTTCGAACCTAGGAAGATGCAAACTGGTAGCATGCAAGTTCTTACATTATTCTCTGATATGTTTTGTGAATTAATGTACCTTTTACATCGTACCGTGTTCTATCCCGATTCATTTCTACGGTATAAGTATTCATGTTAATCATCTAAGAACCAATTGAGTGTACACTACAAGTGAGATCATTCCTGGTTTTGATGAGTTCAGGCTAGGTTTAGCTGGCTAGGCACAGTTTTAGCCAATGACATCACCAGAAGCTGGTGTTAGACGCCTTTATACAAACCCTGATCCGAAGAGTTCGCCAGGAACAAACAACCCAAAGAGGAATCAGCCACTGTCATCAGCAAAAAAATGTCGCATGGACTGCTCTTACCTTGACGAAGGCCATGTTAGCTGTGAACTGTACAGAGCTGTACTGAAGTTTGCCTATTGGTGGCTCCCTATATATGGCCCGTTCCGGCCCAGCCTTGGCGGCTTCGCCCGGATTGGACGTCAAGTGATAGTACACTTGACTACTGTTTCTTGTTCCCACAATACGGGCAAGGAAATAGCTGGGTGTCATTTCCAATGGGGCATTGCGCACGGTGTCATAATTGTTCGGCTCAATATGAAACACGGGTGTAGAAATCCAAGGGAAGGTGTTCAAGCATCCATACCAATATCTTTCAATTTTAGCATGGGCCAATAGGCGTTAATTTGAGTTAGTTATTTGGGCTTTAGAGCTCGTCGACCATGTTGATCATATAGCGGCGTTAATTTGAATGAACGGCGTTCTCAGATCTATTTTCATACCAATAGCTTTCTACTTCTTACAAACATAATAACAACCACAGTGGCTTATCTGTTTTAAGGAGAGAAAGGGATGCCATTATAGCAAATAAAAAATATGATGAAACCACCTCATCAATGTTATATCCTGGCTTCAATAGAAACGATCCACCGATCGATCGATGCTCAAAATACTGCCACAGTGACACCATGGGGTCGATCGATGCTGAAGGTACCACAATGGAATCGATCTATGCTGCAGAGATTTGCCACGGTAACACCATGGGATCGATCGTTGCTGAAGATATTTTCCACAGGGACACCATGGGGTCGATCAGTGTTGAAGAGATTTGCCACGGTAACACAATGGGGTTGATCGGTGCTGAAGAGATTTGCCACGGCAATGCAATGGCGTCGATCGGTGCTGAAGAGATTTCCCAAGGTAACACAATGGAGTCGATCGATGCTGAAGAAATTTGTCACAGTAACACAATGGAGTAGGCCGATGCTGAAGAGATTTGCCACGATAACACAATGTGGTCTACCGATGCTGCGGAAATTTGCCACGGTAGCACAATGGGGTCAATCGATGCTGAATGGATCGGCCTCGATAACACGATGGGGTGGATCGGTTCCTTAGAAGACAAGATATAGGATTGTTTAGATGGTTTCTTAGGTTCCTTTCTATCTTGTTTGCTTCCTTCTCTTGATGGCCGTAAAATGATGGGTCACTGTCGTTCTATCATGGGTGTAGGAAGTAGAAAGTTGTTGGTATGGAAATGGGTGGAAATTATTTTCAATTAACGCTAATTGGCCCCCTGATAATACTGGAAGGTTCTGGTATGCAGGCTTCCGTACCTACCATTTTGGTTCCTACGGGAATGGTTCTCATCAAACCTGAAACCTTTATGACCTCATGATCAATGCCCTGTTGCAACTCACACCCAGCTATTCCCTTGTCTCCACCCGAAGGGCGTGGACATGAAACAGCAGTGAGGTGCACTATCACTTTGTGCCCAACCAGGCGAAGCCGCCAAGGCTGAGCCGGAACTGGCCATATATAGGGAACCACCAATAGTTAAACTTCAGTACACCTTCGTACAGTTCACAGCCAGCATGGCCTTCGTCAAGGTGAGAGGAGTCGATGCAACACATTCTCTTATGCCAGGAGCTGATTCCTCTTTGAGTTGTTTGTGGCGAAGTCTTCAGGATAGGGATCACATAAATGGTTTAAAACCTGGTGATATTTTTGGCTGAACCACTGCCTGACCAGCTAAAACTAGCCTGGACGGACCATAAGTAAAATTACTTCCACTTGTGATATACACTTAATTGGTCCTAAAATGATTAACATCAATTCATAGAACGCAATAACTAAGATAGGACAGAATACGGTGCAACAATATGAAAAGATACAATATCGCTAAACGTCTCAGAAAATAATGTAAAAACTAGAATACTGCGATCTTGCGCGTTTTTATATTCTGTCCGGACGATACCGTGCATATCTATTTTTATCCGCGTTTGGGAGGAATTTCTGCATGGGAATTAATATCAAAATCCTTGCATTACATTGCTTTACATGTTGCTTGCGAATACTGGGAAGAATAGTGAAATGGACATGTCAGTTCACATCACTCTACTACTGAAACCACAAGACCGAAACCGAATTCTTTTAGCTAGTTGAGACCACCGGCTTGGACGAATATCGTCCAGCGCGGTTACCACGGACGCCAGAGGGTCGGTACATAACGCGCACCGAGCGAGGGAGCGGATTCGACCTCTCCTTGGGATCTCGAAACCTACCTAAGCTAGAAGCGCAAAACTTGGCAGGTGATTATGGCTGCACGGACTCGCTTCAGCATAAATGTCCCGACCTTAGGTCAATCTCTTCAGGTTCAAATGAGGTCCAGATCTTCCGGCACACCGCGCCGTCGCCCCAAAGCACCGACGAAACATTTTGACTTTGAACGCTCGCCCGCCAGCCGGTCATTTGACCTTGCACATCCGCAGTGCCTTTATTTAGAAAAGTATTTTAGCATGATTTTTTTTGCATGGGATCCGCTGATCATTTTTCAGCAATGTCACAAAACTTCAATACAATATCCACCTGCGTCTATGAAATGTAGTCGAAAAACAGGATAGGTGAGCGGATTCTTCCCCCGCATTCTTCGGTGCACTTGTTCAGCCATTATTTTCCTTACTAAAGTTATGCGGTAGCATAAAGCTGGCATTCAAGGTCTGGGATAGAGTATATGTTGACGCGTTATTTCGCTCTGTTATTTATTAATCTTCAGTATTAACCATGCTTCCGAGAGCTGTGTCGTTGCCAATTGTGGCGAATTTCGTGAGGTCATGAAACCACAAACCTAGGTCACCTTTTCATTGGTTTTAGGTGTTGACCGCGTGCGCGCTGGTGGCCGCTACGTGCGGAGCTCCTAGCACGCCTCTGGCCTACGGCCACGGTTACGCCCATGGCTACGGCGCCGCCCCGTTCGCCTACGCCGCCCCGGCTCCAGTCGATGTCGTTATCGGCGAAACGCCCGTCGCCAAGTCGGTTGAGGTGGTCGACTACGTCAACCCGCACCCCAAGTACGACTTCAGCTACGGCGTGTCGGACGGCTACACTGGCGACCACCACTCGCAGGTGGAGAGCCGCGACGGCGACGTCGTGCGTGGACAGTACCGACTCATCGACTCCGACGGCACCGAGCGCGTCGTTACCTACACCGCCGACGACTACAACGGCTTCAACGCTGTCGTCGAGAAGCGGCCTCTGGGCTACGCCGCTGCCCCTGCCATCGCCCACGGCTACGCTGCTGCGCCTGCCATCGCCCACGGCTACGGCCCTGCCATTGCCCACGGCTATGCCGCTGCCCCTGCCATCGCCTCCGGCTACGCCCCCGCCCTGGGCCACGGCTACGCCCCTGCTATCGCTCACGGCTACGCCGCTGCCCCGGCTGTCGCTGTGACTACGGCTGTCCACGCCCAGCCGATCGCCACCTCCTACCAGTCGGTGGTGAAGGTTGAGGGTCCCTCTGTGCCCATTGTCAGGGAGACCGTGCACACGGCTCCTGTCGTGGCCAGGGTGGCACCCGCTGTGCACGCTGTGCACGCCGTCCCCGCTGTCCATGGCGTGCACGCTGCCGCGGCTGTGCCTGCTGTGTACGCTGCCCCCGGTGTTCATGCCTATTCTACCCACCACTACTAAGTGGCTACAGCGCTTCTTGTTGCCGTACAACATATATCCAAAACTCTCTATTGTTGTGAACTGTTCCGAGTTGCGTTCGTATCTTGTCTTGTCTTGTACTCGTGTGAAATGGTGGCTTCCTCAGATGTTTGTGCCTATGACCATGTGCCGAATACTACAATGCTTCGACATGTTTTTCTTGGAAAAGTCAAGAGATAACGAAGATACGTATGATACATGTTCATGAAACGCACGAAATGGCATTGCTGGTAATATTAGACAAAGAATAAGGTAGGAAAATAAGAAACAAAGATTGGGCGTTGCACAATTCCGAAGTAAAACCGTAATACTGACAACAATGACCGGGAGCCGTTCAAACGACGCCATCTTTTGTTTCAGTCAGGGTGTATCCGAGAGCCAAATAAGTGGTCAGTGAGTTGGTCGTACGATACCTACGGTACTTACGTGATGCAATTAAAAATCCGTTGAGGAGGGAGGCATTCATTATAATAGACGTGGAATCTTGCTGGCTAGCATTTTGTATTCAAGCAGGCTTCGAGGTAAGGCTTCCTCGTCAAACCAAGCTAATGGTTTGAACCGTGAGTGTGTGCGCCGTGGAGCCATAGTAAACAGTCTGGATTAAACGAAATTAAGTGGACATATAACATGAAGAAAAGTGTAATTTTTGTGCTAAAGCTGGTGCCCAATGCAATTTTCAGTCCTCCCTGTGCTAGTAAGTATACCGTAAAAGGTTGTGAGCCCCTTGGGACTGCCTGCGAAGACATGCCATCAAATGGCCTTCTGAGAAGTGTGAGTGTTGGAAGCGACATCCTGTCTACAACGGAGGAGTTTTGGTCGCCTGGGCGCAGGGGGGGGGGGGGGGGGGGGGGGGGGGGGGGGGGGGGGGGGGGGGGGGGCCGGCGGTGATTTTTTACGAGTGATCCATTTAAACGTGCGCTCTTTGATTCCAAAATTAGATAGTGTAAATCAGCTAATCAGTGACCGCGATATTGATGTCTTCTGCTTTTGAAACGCATTTGTCTTCAAACCATCCAGATGAAGCCATCTGCATACCCGGTTTTTACATCAAGAGAGCCGATAGACACTGCGATGAGGAGCGGACGTCCACGAGAGTTGGGGTGGCGTCGCCATCGCCGTCCGAGAGTGCTACGGAGTCCAGCTACTGACACCCTCCCGGACCACTTCGCTCCGGCCTCGAGTCCCTTTGGATCCGGGTGAAGCTCCGGCGTGATACCTCTGTCATCGTAGGCTGCCTCTACCGCCCGCCCAATGGAACCGTAGGTGCTGATCTGGATGATTTGGAGCACCAAATTGACTTCGCAACTAGCCATGGCTTGCCTTTATTCGCGATGGGGGATGTGAATATCGATTTGTTAGACGCTTCAAAACCGGGGGTTAAACGTTTCAACACCATTTTGAACGACTTGTGTCTGCATCAACTCGTGAAGAAGCCCACGCGCGTACAGACTGTAAACCTCCGGGATGGCACACGGTGCACTTCAAAACGCTTCTCGACATCGCGATCTCCAACGCCACCGACACAATTTTGGCTTGTGACGTCATGGAGGTGCACATCAGTGACCACCGGGCAGTCACAGTCACAGCTAAAATAAACCGTCCGTCGTTTCAACGCCAAAAGATCACTCTTCAGCGCACCCGTCACCCCTCCCTGGTCAGCTGCCCCTAGCTTTTCTCATGGTGGACTGGTCTGGCCTGTATGAGGCCAACACAGTTCACGGCAAGTGGGACGCATGGTTGAACATCTGGAAATGCGTCATGGATGCTCACTGCCCTACCGTCACGAAGTTCGCGAATCGCCGCTCAGTGCCACCCTGGATCGCTGAGAATGCTGACCTCCGCGCCCTGACCCTTCGACGTGACTGGGCTCACAGCCAAGCGGACCGATCCGGGAGTGACGAGGATTGGCAACTCTACCATGAGCTAAATCAACGGACCTCCACTGAGCTCGTGGTCGCCAAAAGCCGTTTCTTCGATCGGACTTTGGAAGAAAATGGCAACGTCTGGCCGCACGTTAGACGTCATCTCTTTCAGAAGAAGACAACTCCACCATCAACTGAACCATCACGTTCCAACCAGGAGAAGGAGTTGTTCGCTGACGACCAAAACCGGCATTTTTCTTCAACTGGCAAGCGCGTGGCTGCTGCTTTGCATTCTTTAGGGGATTTAGGCCCAAATACAGGCATCAACCTCGCCCTCCGCGCGTTGTTAGCTCAGCATTCAAGCTGAAGCCCGCCACTCTTCCCGAACTCTCTCATGCCCTGCGTGATTTAAATCCTACCAGTGCTCGTGGTAACGACAATGTGTCCCTGAAATTGCTCAATATGTCGTTTCCTTCGGTGTGTGTACATATTTTGCACATAATCAACTTTAGTTTATCGTCATGTACTTTTCCGGAACTGTGGAAGTTGGCTGAAATCGTACCAATCTTCAAGAAAGGCTGCCCTGACGATCCCAAGTGTTATAGGCCCATCTCGATCTTGAGTAACGTGTCAAAACTGTGCGAGAAGATAGTAGTCAACCAGCTCACTGCGTATCTCCACCGAAATTGTCTTCTTAACAACTCGCAACATGCCTATCGACCACTTCACTCTACTGAAACTGCCCTTGCTGATGTAGTAGCTTATGTCACAAATTGCATCGAAAGGCGCCGCGTTTGTCTGCTCGCATCAGTAGATTTGTCTAGTGCCTTCGATTGCGTGTCTCATAGCCGACTCTTGACCAAATTAGAGTGGTACGGCATCGACAGCTCTTGGTTTAGATCTTACCTTTCAAATCGCAGACAGGTAGTTCGGCCCGGAAGACTTGTATGCAACGTATCCTGTGGTGTTCCACAAGGAAGTTTGTGTGGTCCAATTCTGTTTTTGTTGTACACAAATGATCTTCTCTCACACATAGGTGATGTCCTTAAAGTCGTTGCTTACGCTGACGACACACAGGTGATGTTGTCATCGAAATTGGAGGACATAATGTATGCCAAACGCCGTCTCGAATCGTGCCTGGAAACTATGTGCTCGTGGTACCGTGTAAATCTTCTCAAGCTCAACCCATCTAAAACGCAATTTGTGATTTTGGTTCTCGCCAGATGATCGCGCGGCTGCCTACCATCAGCCTCTGTTCTTGGATCGGATATTTCACGTGTCTCATCTATCAAAACCTGGGTGTGACCATGGACGAATCGTTAACATGGAGTGAACAAATTGGCGATATTGCTAAGAAATGTAACCGCATCATCTTTCCTCTAGCCAAGCATGTACGTTCTCTTACTGAAGAAACGCTGTCGAAGTTAGTGCTTGCACTGGTTTTCCCCATGTAATGTACTGTTGCTCAATCTGGTCTGCTGCATGTGACACCGAGCGCGTGCGAATCCAAAAGTCATAATGAGGGCGGCTAGGATCATAACTAGGACCTCTCGCTATGGTCATATATCGCATGTTATTGAGCGGTTAGGCTGGCCTAGCTTACAACGCTTTGTCGACATTAGGGATTGCTCACTGGTTCATCTTGCAGTGCATCACTCGGGAGCACCTGAAACCCTGCGTGATCTTGTGACATTGAGAAGTGACGTCAGCTCTCGATCTACGCGATCAACACCGTTTTCAGTAGAGCGCCCACGCCTGAAAACTTCTTTTGCGCAACGCTCTTTCATGTACCGTGCTGCAGTTCTTTGGAACAGTCCCCGAGGAAGTTAGGGCCGAGAATATGCGACTGGCTTTTAAGTTTAAGCTGAAGGAGGCGCTGAAAAGAGCTGTACGTGGGAATGTTTGAGTATTGTATGCATGTGTTTTTAATGTTTTAGTAGCCTCCTGTCCCACCCCTTTTTTTAAAGCGTTTTTGACATTTGATACTGAGTATCTCTTGGTACCAATACAAGGATTGATTGATAGATCAGGCGGTCTATGGCCTCCACCGACTTTGTTGAAAACTAATACTACGCCCATGGAACCTACACTATGGCTTTGCATGGAAAGGAAGAGCCCAAAGTGTCACCTTGCCCTTCCCCCTCCCCCACCCTTGGAAACCTATGTCGCTGAAGGCCACAACGCGTACGTCAGGCTCTCTTTCCTTCCGTCCACTACCCATGTAATCTCAAGTGTAGAAACAGGACGGCTACGGCCCATTCTCCCACTATTATAATCTTAAAAAGCTCTCCGCGCCCCAAATGCAATCGATAACCGACAGATACTAGGCAAGGATGTTTGGTATTGTAATCGACAACCCGCAGATACTAGGCAAGGATGTTTGGTGCTGCAATCGATAACCGACAGATACTAGGCAAGGATGCTTGGTATTGCAATCGACAACCCGCAGATACTAGACGAAGATATTTGGTGTTGCAATCGTTTGAGTTTCATTGAAAAAAAACACTTCGGCCTGACAAGGCCACTTATTGCCATGCAAACAAGTTCGTGTGTTCAGTTCATTTTTGGTTGCCGCTGCCCCCGCTATTCATGCCGTGCACGCCACCCCGGCTGTGCACGCCTATTCTAGCAACCACTATTAAGAAGCTGCAGGTTTCTTTTTAATGCAATAACAAATGTCTATACACTCTACAATGGCAGTGTTGCAGAATGTTCAGAGCTGTACTACGTCTTCTTTGCCTTGTGTTGCGTTTTCGTGGCCATTGCTTATACTGAAGGTGATGAAGGAGGAAATATTATACTTCTACAAAATGATGTTTTTATCTGTTGGTTCACTATATGACATGACACACCGCTGCAATGCTACGGCCCAGGGATAATTATGCCGACTCTTTATCATTGACGAGAACGTGAGTGCAGCTGAATGGCGTGATGAGTGCTGAGGACGAATCCAGCCAATGACGTAACCAAACTGGTGACGTACCCAATGTGTGGTGCCCGGTGCCTCCTTCCCATGACTTGCTTCAATAAGCATCAGTGCTGTAGGCAGGTAGTGTCATTCGCAGCCAGTTGTTGAAGAGCTCTGTGGGAACAATGCACCGACAGGTACTCGGAGAGAAAATTAATATCCCGACTAATCCGTTGACGTTTTTCCGGTGCCACCGGTGCCATCATATGTCGAAATCACAGAAATACTTCCTCGACTGTAGTTCACACCTTAATATGAAACACGAATTCCTACCACAGTCTAGGTGTGTATAACCTCTGATTGTTCGGTTAACCTATTACACAGGCAGGGGAGTACTTCAGGAGATTCCAAGTACCACGTGATTACTACTTATTACATGCACCAATCGAAATACGTCGGTTAGTCGAAGACCTCAACTAAAGACGTCAAAGGTTGTCACCCGTCTGGGGAAGTCAACATCGTGGGAGTCATTGTAAATAGTCCGATGCCTGCAGGTGTCGGCACATTTCCACCATTATTGCATTCCATTGTGAACGATTGTGAATCATCTTGCCAAGGTGTTCCAATTACAACTCCACTCCACATCTTAAAATGTCATGAGCACCGTCTCATCGAATGACACGAAACACGACCTAGCACTTCCACCGGTGGTGAAGGATAACAAGTAGTATGCATCTTCTTGTGAGTTTATTCGGTCAAGCACTGGAGTTGCGGGGACCAGCTGGAAGTACGTCCTGACAAATGCCATACAGCTCAGCATAGAATAAAATGTGTTGCATGTATTTATGTACGCGCCAATGAGCGTATATACACACCTTCGGAATGATATTATTATATCATGCATTTGCGATGAAAGGCGACGAAATAGTCTAATAATTGCCGGTACGGGAGTCAACATTGGAGGAGCTTCAGGCTCTCTATAGAAGTACGATACGATGATGGAAATGCTGTGAAACTCTTTCTCACGATGGTCATCTATCCTGTATGCATAATGCAAAAATATATGCAATCGCAATATCCTCAGTAATATTGCACACATCATTCGATTTACGATAAATAAGGATTGAAACTTCGATTAGTGAACCTTGTTAGGTCTGTAAATGTGTCGACTTCCTCCAGTGTCCCGTCCAGCGATAGCAATGGTGGATTTCGTTACGTCTGCAGATAACCGGACAATTTCCAATGGTCCGCCTAGCGCCAGCAATGGTGGATTTCGTTACATCTGCGGAGGAATGGAGTCCCTCGAATGTCCCTACAATGTCCAATGTTTTCATAATATCCGTACAGGACTGTAGTCCCTTCAATGTTTCGTCCAGCATCGGATATGGTACACTACATTTTCCCGGCACAGGACTAGAGTCCCTCCAATGTTCCGTCCAGCACGGGTAATGATTACGCTTATAACACGGGATCATATCATATCACGGTTATATCATATCATATCACGGTTTAAACCAGCAGCTCGGTTTGACCAGGAAACCTAGCTTGTATGGCCGCTTGAATGCAAAATGCTAGCTTAAGGCAGCAAGGTAGCCTGTTATAATCGATGTCTCCCTCCTCAACGGAGCTTGCATTGTACTACGCAAGGCCGTAGGTATCATTCGGGCACTGTCACCCTCCTCTGGCACTCGGAGACATCCTGACTGAATCCAATGATGGCGTCCTTTGAGCGTCTTCCCGCCTTTGTTGCCAGTTCGGTATTGCTTTCTTTTGCTTCGGAATTGCGCACCGCGCAACCTCTACTGATACGTTTTTATCAAAATTATAAGGGTACCAGCAATGCGTACTTGTGTGCAATATCGCGCGTTTTTATGTGAAATATACTGCACGTATGCATCTTCCCAAGCTCTTGACATTACTAAGGAATCATTGTTTCTTAGCAGTGTTGTATTCGGCACGTGGTCATAGGTACAAACATCTGAGGAAGCCACCATTTCACACGAGTACAAGACAAGACAAGACAGGATAAGAACGCAACTCTGAACAGTTCACAACAATAGAGAGTTTTGAATATTTGTTGCACGGCAACAAGAAGTGCTGTAGCCACTTAATAGTGGTGGGTAGAATAGGCATGAACACCGGGGGCAGCGTACACAGCAGGCACAGCCGCGGCAGCGTGCACAGCATGAACAGCGGGGACCACCCTGGCCACGACAGGGGCCGTTTGCACGATCTCCCTGACAATGGGCACATCGGGACCCTCAGCCTTCACCACCGACTGGTAGGAGGTAGCGATCGGTTGCGCGTGCACAGCCGTAGTCACAGCGACGGCCGGAATAGCGGCGTAGCCGTGAGCGATAGCAGGGGCGTAGCCCTGAGCTAGGACAGGGACAGGGGCGTAGCCGTGGGCGATGGCAGGCGCAGCAGCGTAGCTGTGAGCAATGGCAGGGCCGTAGCCGTGGGCGATGGCAGGGGCGTAGCCGCGGGCGATGGCAGGGGCAGCGGCGTAGCCTAGAGGCCGCTTCTCGACGACAGCGTTGAAGCCGTTGTAGTCGTCGGCGGTGTAGGTGACGACGCGCTCGGTGCCGTCGGAGTCGATGAGCCGGTACTGTCCACGCACGACGTCGCCGTCGCGGCTCTCCACCTGCGAGTGGTGGTCGCCAGTGTAGCCGTCCGACACGCCGTAGCTGAAGTCGTACTTGGGGTGCGGGTTGACGTAGTCGACCACCTCAACCGACTTGGCGACGGGCGTTTCGCCGACAACGACATCGACAGGAGCCGGAGCGGCGTAGGCGAACGGAGTGGCGCCGTAGCCCAACGGAGCGGCGCCGTAGCCCAACGGAGCGGCGCCGTAGCCCAACGGAGTGGCGCCATAGCCAGTGGCGTAACCGTGGCCATAGGCCAGAGGCGTGCTAGGAGCTCCGCACGTAGCGGCCACCAGCGCGCACGCGGTCAACACCTAAAATACGGAAAATGTTAATGTTTTATTTGCTGATGCTGTTGAGACGTCTTACCTATGAATGGCTTGCCTACGTCTTACAAAGTGTCCGTCATTAAAAGAAATGATGGTGGATTTTCTAGCAACGAACACAAGCAGTAATAAGCCGGCGGAGATGGACTTAAGGGGCTGAAGCGGTGCTGGATAGCGTATTTGGCACGTTTGGTTTTTAAATCATGACTATGTTGCCGGTTCGACGATATATTCCAAGTTGGATGGGAGTTGCGCAATTTACGGAACAGATGACGTGTTGTCGCCCAGTACACGGAGATTATAATTATAGGGAATGAACCTGCTTTTCGACCATTTTTATTTTGGGAAGTTCCAGGCAAGACAATAAGAACTGGACCAAAGTGGTGAAGTTTCACGCTTTTGACGTTGTCCCATTTAGCATGACTTCTAACCAACCGAACTCCATTTCGCTTACCTTGAAGAATGCCATCCTGGCTATGATCTGTTGAGAACTGTACCGTCTGCGCTGCCGCATGTCGTCTTATATACCTAGCACTGGCGGCACACCCTTGAATTGGGCGCCGCCCACTGCTGCTGGGGGCACCGCTGAACTTGAACCTGGACACGCCGACCGGCTGTGGACTGACCTTGTTCCTGGTGGGCCGTCACCTCCAACTGGCCCGCTAGACTGGCAGCACAGCCGGCATCGAGCTGGCCATCGGCGGCGTCCAGGTCACTGCGTTCTGTCACACAGACCCTGGTACTGTGCAGACGTGGGGAGCTGGTGCTGTACAGACGTCGAGGCTGGTACTGTGCAGACGTGGGGAGCTGGTGCTGCACAGACGTCAGGGGATGCTGCTGTACAGACGTCGGGAGTTGGTGCTGTACAGACATCGTGGGGGGGGTGTACAGACGTCGGGGGGGGGTCTGGTGCTGCACAGACGTCGGGGGGGTGCTGTACGGACATCGGTAACTGGTGCTGTACGGACGTCGGGGGCTGGTGCTGCACAGACGTCAGGGGCTGGTGCTGCACAGACGTCAGGGGCTGGTGCTGCACAGACGTCAGGGTCTGGTGCTGCACAGACGTCGGGGGCTGGTGCTGTACAGACGTCGAAGACTGTCAACGTGCCGGCGGCTGACGACACTGGTATAATTATTTTAATATTACCAGCAATGCGTCTTTACGTACCGTTACGTGCGTTTCATGCACACTATTGTGAATATATGTATGTTCGCTATCTCTCGACATTACCAACAAAAATATGTAGCAGTATATAATTCGGCACATGCGTCATAGGCACATATATCTGTGGAATTCACCATTTCACACGAGTACAAAACAAGGTAAGATACAAATGCAGCTATGAACAGTTCACAGCAATAGGAAGTTTTGAATGTTTGTTGTACGTGACCAAGAATTCTGAGGGTAGTTTCGTCCTGCTGACTATCGGTTATTCTTGCAATGGTCACCAGTTGGAACCGGCGTGTGCGCCTTGGGGCCCTGTTTCCTATTACGTGCGATAGTCTGAAGGTTGCTGGTAATCAAACAATCATGTGGATTGTATAGCAGTCTTGGGCGAGCACGTCGCTGGGCATAGGATGCCTGCCGCTCTCTCGGGTGGATTGTGGGAACATTTAGGATCAGAGTAGTCCTGCAGAGCTGCAAGATATGGGGTGCCAATGACCTGGTCCGCCAATGACCAAACACGTTGTTCTTTTGTTTGTACATGACTTGCTTTGTTCAAGATGAAGAGGATATGCAAGATGAAAATATAGGTCTATAAGGCAGGAATCCTTGACGGGTATGTGCACATGCATGCTACTATGCCCTTCACGCTTTCTGTTCCTCCAATTTGTGTTTCTCCACCGTTTTACTATTCGTTGTGTAAATGCGTTGGCACATGTTTTCTCACCTTGCTTCCGATATGTTGTGCATGTTTATTCCGAAGTACGAATAAGATATCCGAACACCATGTGTCGTATTATAGGCAATACCGTATTGGTGATGGCGATATAAATCCATCAGGGAACATCCCACTAAATTTCACCCTAGATACACCTGCAATAATCGCACGGCGCCTTTCACCGACGCCCCACATTGACCTGCGAGCTTCTTCAACACTGAGTCTCAACAAAGTACATTGTCACTAAAGAGCTGGCTGTTATAAACAGTCAAGGACCTTCTCCCGTTTGCCGTCTAGCGACAATATAGTGAAGCAGGGATGTAGATTGATGACGTGGAAAAGCCTGCAGTGTTCTTTCCTCACTCAGCTAACACGTAATTTCAAAGCGAATTTGCTGGTGAAAAACACGCATGGTGCGAAAGGCACGGCATAGAACCAAAATACTTATCCTTTCCCCTCCATACATGTTGCCCATAATTTTGCACAGTGAAAGAATGCCATCATTCAGCTTTAAATGTGCTGAAGTTCATTACCGTGAAGAGCGCCAACTGTGATAAAGACTATGCTCATGCTCCCAATATTTCGTCGATACATATGTCGCGAACTCAAAGGGATATATGTTACTTGAAGACAAAGGAAATGAAGGTAGCTGGGTTTAATTAAGGTACGGCAAGATGCTGGCATCAGCTGGTTAATGTCAGGGATCTGGCTAAGGGACATTTGTGGTCAAAAGGCGTCAACCTTGGTGAGGAGACCACGATAGTCGTGTAATTCTGGATCTGGATATTCTTTGGAACCCAGAGATATAAGCCGATGGTGTTCCAGGTGCGAATGCAGTCGGTGGAGGCACTGGTGTTACATGTTCCGTTCCACCGCCATGGAAGCTGGCGCCCCTCCGGAAAGGCTCGAGTATAGACGTATCCATCGCTCAACGGATTTTTTTTAGCGAGACGCGCCCGTCAGCAAGGAATAGGCACCCTTTCAGTGTACTCGAGTGCACCCCCACACCACGATCGACGCATTTTCAGCTGTGGATGCCCCTCCAGGTCCTTTCGCACCTGCGCCCTTCTGAATATATGGCGCGCTTCCAAGCTAGCTCTCCCATGGCAACTCCTGGATCCGCCCCTGTCGTGTTCTGCTGTGGTAGTAGCAGTTTTTGCCAGTAAACGGTGTTGCCGGATAATACCACTGACAAGGCAGAAGCCGGATCTTTTTTCCTAGCACCGTTCCAGCACCGCATTGGCTGAAGCGAATATATTTTCCTGCGTTATTTAGTTTGTAAATAACACTGTTATTTCACAAAATAGCCAGATCTCTGATGATCAGCGGATCACTACACCTAGGCAAGTGATGATGTGTGATGTACGTCGCCTTTAGACCTTGATGTGCAGTGGTGTAGCCACTTAATATCCACAAGATGTATTCAAATTGTATGCGCGCAACTAAAGTACCTTTGAAGTTGTGTCGAAAGTGGCAGTATGGGAATTTAGATGCACCCTCTCCTGTGATAAACGTGTGAGCTGTGTAGCTATTATGCCAGAAGAGATGAAGGCAATGCACACGGCGACGTGTGCTCGGGTATGACTAGTACATGGTCGCGATTGGCAGTATTACCAGTGTCCAGCGATGGTGGCTATGCAAATCATAGTGTTGCCAGGCGCTTAAGGTATTCTTGGAATGATGCATATTGCGTTCTATGTTAGAGCCAAATATTATACCCATGGATTCGATGCAACACGTCCGACGACACGTCAAACGCGTTACATATGCGTCCCGGTATGAATGGATCTATGATATCAATAGAACAACCTTGAAGACAATTCGTTGCGGACACGTCGTGGAATAATATGTGCCCGGAGCTCCTGGTGCTCCTCTTCGATTTCAGACATGGAGTCAAGCTGGAACAATTCATTGAAGGTCAAACGACAATTTCCTCCTTGCTCCTGTAAGTCCCAAGCACATGGTTTATCTTACAATAAGCAAGCACGAAGCGTTCCGAAGCTGCACAAAGACGACTCACCGAAGCTAATCCGAAAACAAAAAGGTACGCTGTTCACTGCCACTTCTTGCCGCTTCCGGAGCAAGAGAGCATCGCTGTGCCATAGTGTGCTTGCATAAATCCGAACATCTAACGGTGAATGTGTGACGCCGTCGAAAACTGTGAGTGTCTTAATCATCTGAAAACCGCTATATTAAGTTTGAATACTTCAACGGATACTGATGCTTGTAATGTGTGAGAGCGAGCCACATTATCTGAGAAAACCCTTTGAAGCGTGAGACAAGATTCGTAATTAAGCCAAGTTACCGATTCAGTGATCGAAATTTCAACATCAATGCAAGTACATGAGAAAACAGCAAAACATACAGAACTATCGCCATGTACACCAGCCGCCGAACAGCCACCAGTCGGAAACGCGCAGGCACACCACCATCAATCGTTTCGCACCTCTCCACCCCCGTCAACCCCGCCCCCTAGGACAGCCGCCGCAGATGTCTGCGTATCCGGAGGTCTGGACCGACCCCGGTCAGCCGAGCCCGGCCGCGGCCGGCGCTAAAGACAACATTGTCGAGCCTTCCCCTGGTCTGGTCCGCCCCGCCGAATCGGTCCCGGTCAGACGTCGGCGACGGCTGAGGAGGTGAGGATGCCGGGGCGGACAACAGGTGAAGAGAAGAGCCAGGCAACGAGCACTAACATCAGCTCAAAGGAGTGCTGCTTTGCAGACTACTCCCGGCACTGGGGAAGCCCCCATCGTGTAGAGTGCCGCCAAACTCCCTCAGCTGTACAAAGCACAGCGAGTGCAATGCCACCTCCACGGCGAACATTCAGCCGATGTCTCTTGCAGCCTCCGCGATTGACGCTCCGTGAAACGCAGAACGTCGGTAAAGTCCAGCAACAGAGACGTTGTCGACTCAAAATCGGCCACGGGAATGTCAGCTCGCTGACGCTACAACGTCACGCCACGTGCACCCCTCCCTCGACGCTGCAGAAAGTGTCAGCGGTACGGCCACTCCGAGGGGGGGGGGGGCACTCCACCACATACACTTGCGGTAAATGCGCAGCACAACACGACACCACAACATGCCCAGGCGGCGAGGTCTGCTGCGCCGCCTGCGCGGGGCCGCACGAGGCCGGGAGCAGCTCCTGCCCTCGGTGGATGGCGGAGAAAGAAATTCTCCGCCTGGTCCACCTAGAGGGCATGGAGCTGTCCCTGGCCAGGATGGCGGTGGGAGGCCCGCCGGCGGCGTGGCCGACCCGCCGCGCAGAGCCGGGTCACAGATCACCACCACCACCACGAAACCACACAGAGTACCCGGCTCTGTACACATCCACCACCACCCAATACAACCACAACAGAAACACTTACCCACAAACAAATCACACGCGACCACAATCCACACCGACACCCACCACCAGCACACGCAAAACGCGAGCACCAACACCAGCATACACATCAGTACAGCGCCCGGCACACCAACCACCACCACCACCAACCCGCCAACCGCCACGGACACCGACACCGGCCCAACACCCACCGCCACCACCCCAACGGCCAACAGCCTCACCATACCCACAGACCTCCCCCTCAACAGACCAGTCCCCAACACACACAGCCCGCACATACACAGATCAGGACACAGACACAGAGGAACATACTGACATAGAACACTCTTCCACAGACACAGATCGGACACTCCCCACACAACAGAGACCACCCCCCGCCCACAAACCACCAAAGACACCAAAACACATACCAAGACAGACCTCACCTAACAGACCACTTACGCGCGCCAACACCCAAAGACCATGAACACAATCATACAATGGAATACACACGGCCTCATCAGACACTGGAACGAATTCAAACAATACGCACTACAATCAAATCACACAGCACTATGCATACGGGAAACACACTTTAAACCTCACGACCCATATCAATTTAACATCTCCCAATACACACTACACAGACAAGACACACACAACACAAACAGATCAGGCGGAGTATGCACATACATTAGGAACACAACCCCGCACCGCCTGATACAATTCAACACTACAGCAGATATCTTACTCACTGAAATCCACGTACACAACATAGCTTACACACTCATTAACGTATACGACCCCCCCTCGCGAAACACAGAAACCCTCTCGGAATTAAATAAGGCACTTGATCAAATTAACACCCCGGTCATACTCATAGGTGACTTTAACTCACACCACCCACTATGGGACACACGCACAACACGACCCGATCACAGAGCACTCACACTCATCACACTGGCTACACAACATAACCTCACAGTACTCAACACCGGATCACCAACATACCTCGTACCAATTAGTTCACACCTCCCTACCACCCCGGACGTAACACTCGCTTCCTCTCTCATAGCCCTCACCCTATCCTGGATAGCTGACTCCGATCCACACTTTAGTGACCACGCCCCCATCACCATAACCTTCCACCAAATCCCGACCACCGGCCCACCCAACACCCCGACGGGACGGTGGACCTTAAAAACGCATCCTGGACCCCATTCTCAGAATCCTTAGCAGCACAGACATCCAATAATCCACAATACACACCAGGACAATACACAGACATGCTACTCACCACCGCACATCAACACATACCACAAACAAAACCACGACACCAACACAAACCTCGCGCGGCTCCCTGGTGGAACGAGGAGTGCCACCGGGCGATCCGCGCGAGGAACCACGCACGACACAGATACGAACGACACCGCACACCGGAAACACTCACAGCATACAAACTGAACAGAGCACTATGCAAACGCACCATCAAACAAGCCAAAAAGACCTCCTGGAATACATTTTGCTCTCAATTTAATAGATTCACACCTCTCGGCGAAATCTGGACACTACTCAAAACATTTCAACACCGACAACGACCCCCAGCTAAAGCCATCACACTTATACACAACAACAGCACCATCACAGATCCACAAACAATAGCAAACATTTTCGCAGACAACTATCACACTAGGTCAGGCACACTCCCACGACAACCCCCACCCCCAATCAGACACACACGGCCACACCTTTACAACACTAGGTTTACACTCACAGAATTACAAATAGCAATAGCACAAACAGGAAACACAAGCGTAGGACCAGACAACATACACTACTCATTCTTCAAACATCTACCAATACAAGCATTACACGCATTACTCGACACATACAACACCGCATGGACAACACATACATATCCACAGTCTTGGTTACACGCTCTTCTCATCCCTATCCCTAAACCAAGCACTGACTTAACCCTATGCGACTCTTACCGCCCTATATCACTAACCAGCTGTTTTCACAAACTCTTCGAACGACTAGTCAAAAAACGCCTTCTTTATATTCTTCAAACACAAAAACTAATCTCTCCTATACAATCAGGCTTTCTTCCTAATCGCTCATGTCTAGACAACCTCACCTATCTCACCACACACATCCAGGAAGCGGCGGCCAGGAAATGCTCCACCGTCGCCGTCTTCCTGGATCTCAAACAAGCATATGACACTATCAGCATCACAGCACTCCTAGAACACTTACACAACATAGACATACAGGGCAGACTTATACACTACCTTCATTTCTATCTACTAAACCGCTCCTTCCAAGTAAAAATAGGACAACACACTTCAGACACTAAATTCCCCACAACCGGCCTAATGCAAGGTTCGGTTCTTAGTCCCCTTCTCTTTATTTTAGGTCTAAATTCAGTCATCACCGACAACCTTCCGGCCAAAATTGCAATCTACGCAGACGACATAGTACTCTGGACTTCACAAAAATTACCAAACCACGCACTAGCAATACTACAGAACGCACTAACAGAACTACACAACAAACTCGCCCTACTAAATCTACACATCGCACCACACAAATCTAAATGTATGTTTTTCGGTTACCACAAACACACAGATGAACAACCACAAAAAATAGACCAGACACCCATACCATTTGTCACCAGTGCAAAATTCCTCGGCATCACATTTGATCGACTACTCACCTTTCGGTTACACATCTTAGACATTCACAAACGCGCATCAAAAAGAATCAACCTACTACGAGCACTTTCTGGCACACACTGGGGATCCGATAGAAACACACTTCTCACCCTCTACAAATCACTCATTCGGCCAATTTTGGAATACGGATCCCCACTCTTCGAAAACGCTGCTAAAACAAACCTCAAACGTCTAGATAGCCTCCAACGCCAATGCATAACAATAGCCACAGGAGCATATATCACCTCACCATACCTTGCACTACATATATACAACCACATACCAGAACTACAGCACAGACGCACACAAGCACTATTAAGATACCACTACAAAACGCAACTCATACCACAACACCCATGTACACAGGCCCTAAAACTTCGCACCACACGTGTCCATCAACTCATGACAACATCACGACTCAAAACCACAATAGGATGCCGCATCCACCAACACACAAACAGACTACACATTACCCTACCCACAGCCAAACCATTACCAACACCCACAGCATGGTGGAAACACGAAACACTCGCAACACACTTCCTCATAGACCATCCAAAACACACATACACCGACGCAGAAATACACCAACTCTTCTTCCAATTCACAGCATAACATGCAAATTACAACATCATATACACCGACGGCTCGAAATCACATACACAGCAGACGGGCACAGCGGCGGTGCTGTACCCCAATGCAGCACCGCCGCGGGTTATCCTTCGTGCCCGTCTGCACGACACAGCATCAACCTACACAGCAGAATTATACGCAATCTTTTCGGCTTACTCTACCATTTATAACACCAAAATTGAACACAACATCATAGCTACTGACGCCAAATCAGCATTACAAAGCATCACACCATACACCAAACACAAACACCCACTCATCCCGAAAATACTCAACATACACCGAAAACTCACCGCACGACAAAGACCACTTCTTCTATGGATCCCAAGTCACACAAACATACACGGCAACGAACACGCAGACACGGAAGCGAACATAGCCACAACACTACCACAAACCATACCATGCCCACTCTCACAATCTGACTACTATCCCACAATACAACAGGCACTTAACAAACACATACAACAAACATGGGACACAGCACTAACGCAACTTCATGAAATACACCCCATATACAAACCTTGGCACACCATCAACCAACACACCAGACTCAAGGAACGCACTCTGACACGATTACGCCTCGGACACACAGCACTTACACACTCCTACCTCTTACTACAACGCCCACGACCACAATGCACAACATGTCAACGAACACTCACTATCAAACACATACTCATCTACTGCACCAAATACAACACCGAAAGGCAACACATCACAGACTACTGCAGCACACACAACATTCCACTAAACATCACTACACTCCTCAACGACGACTATCCAGCATTACACGAACTTCTCTTCCACTTTCTTTCTACGACACGCCTAATTGATCAACTGTGAAAAGAAAAGAAAAATATAGCCCGGGCAAAAGACTGAAAATCGGGCAATTGGAAAATCGAGCAAAAAAAAGGAAAAAGAAACGAACAAAACAACAAACAAAACAAAAACAGCGTGTTCTTGCAATGTTCATCTATGGCGAGGACCCGACCCCAACCCACCCACTACACCCCATACCCCAATCTAGCACCGTCCGGACTGACAGCTTCTTTCGACTACTTCATCTCCGGCTCTCAAACGACTCTTCTCTGCCATCTCTACCTCTTCAAACTCCCAGATCAACTCAACTCTTCAAGACGACTCCGACTCTACTCGAAAATCTATCCACCACCCTGTAACTAATCCTCCTATCATTCTCCCGCTCAACCACAGGAAACAGCCGACATCACCCACAGGTGGCAGGCTGGTCAAACATAACGTCACTCACTCACTCACACCCCCGCGGTAGCTGGGCGGGCGCTGTTCCGGGACTCACGACACAGACAATTGCAACAGCGCCGAGCTGTGCTGCGCCGCTTGCGGGAACGAGCATGCGGCCTGGAGCAGGGACTGCCCCACTTGGACCATGGAGCGGGAGGTCCTGCGCCTGGTGCACCTGGAGGGTTGGTCCCTGCCCCGGGCCAGAGCATGGCTGCTGGACCCGCAGCGCGCGTGGCCTGCTCGCCGCCGCACACAGGCCGGCACACCCCACCACACACCACCGCCAACAACTCACGAGGAGTACCCGACACTGCCCACAACAAAACGCACCAGGACCGCCGGCACACAAACAACGGAGCCAGCCACGCCGCAACACACCGCAACACCTACCGCTCGCAAGACACGACCCCCAACACCAGGTCCCACCACAGTCTCCCGCCCAGCAGAACACCCACCGCCACCACTGCCAGCACGCCAACCGGCACCCACCCCACACTCACCACTCCCACCACCACTGAGCTACCCACCCTCATCGCCATCACCACAAACCTCACCTGCATCCGACGCTTCGGCACCACACCCGCCTTACACTATAGACCAGGGCACGACAGGAACAGACGATCACTCGGACACAGAGCACTACTCCACCGACTCAGAACTGCCAACACCCCTACACCTGACTACACACTCCTACAGACAGACCAAAAGAACAGCTAAAAGTAGCCAGAGACAGCACTCACTTAAGAAGCCAATCACACGAGCCAACACCCATCACCAATGAACACCATACTCCAGTGGAACACACACGGACTGATTAGACACTGGCATGAAATCAAACATTACGCATTACAAACAACCCACATAGCACTATGCATCCAAGAAACACACTTCCAACCCAGCGATCCTTACCAATTCAACATTTCGCAATACACACTACACAGGCAAGACTCACACAATGCACACAGATCAGGCGGTGTTTGCACGTACATTAGGAACAACACACCTCATCGCCTAATACACTTCAACACCACAGCAGACATACTACTCACTGAAATACACGTACATAACACCTACACACTCGTTAACATATACGACCCCCCTCCCGAAACACAGAAACCCTTTCGGAATTAAATAAAGCACTTGGACAAATCCACACCCCAGTCATACTCATCGGAGACTTCAACTCTCACCACCCATTGTGGGACACACGCACAACACAACCTGATCCCAGAGGACTCACACTCATCGCACTAGCCAACCACCACAACCTCACAGTACTTAATACGGGGTCACCAACCTACCTTGTACCTATCTCCCCCGCAAACCTCCCCACGACCCCTGACGTAACCCTTGCATCCTCGCGCATATCCCTCTCCTTAACGTGGGCAGCCGATCCGGACCCACACTTTAGCGACCACGCACCCATAACCATTACCTTCCAACAAATCCCGACCACTGGCCCCCCAATCCCCCCCTCCTGGCCGATGGAATCTCAAAAAAGCATCCTGGACACCCTTCTCAGAGTCCATAGCCGCACAAACAGCCCACAACCCACAACTCACACCAGAACAATTCTCCGACATTCTCCTTACTACAGCACACCAACACATACCACAAACAAAACCACGCCATCAACACAAACCTCGCGCGGCACCCTGGTGGAACGATGAATGCCACAGTGCAATCCGCGCGAGGAACCACGCACGACACAGATACGAAAGACACCGCACACCGGAAACACTCACCAGATACAAACAACTCAAAGCCCTCTGCAAACGAACCATAAAAACGAAAAAAGGAAATCCTGGATGAACTTCTCGAATCAATTTAACAGATTCACCCCTCTCGGCGAAATCTGGACGCTCCTGAAAACATTCCAAAACTGACAGCGACCACCAATAAAAGCCATCATACTCAGACAGAACAACAACACCATCACAGACCCACAAACAATCGTCAACATTTTCGCACACACCTACCACCTTAGATCATCCACTCTTCCACAGAACCCCCCACCTCCAATCAGACACACACGCCCACACTTTTACAACACTAGGTTTACACTCACCGAATTAGAACTTGCAATTGCAGCAACAGGAAACACAAGCGTAGGCCCAGACAATATACACTACTCTTTCTTCAAGCACCTCCCAACACAAGCAGTACAGGTACTCCTCGAAACATACAACACTGCATGGACAACACATACATACCCACAACCATGGCTACACGCCCTCCTCATACCCCTCCCGAAGCCAAACTCTGACTCTACTCTATGCGACTCCTACCGCCCTATCGCACTTACCAGCTGCTTCCACAAACTTTTCGAACGGCTTGTCAAAAAACGACTCCTCTACATCATTCAGACACAAAAACGAATAGCTCCCACTCAATCAGGCTTCCTTCCCAAGAGGTCATGCATAGATAACCTTACCTACCTCATCATACACATCCAGGAAGCGGCGGCAAAGAAGCTTCCCACCGTCACCGTCTTCCTGGACCTAAAGCAAGCATATGACACAGTCAACATAACAGCTCTACTACAACACCTACACAACATAGACATACAGGGCCGACTACTACACTACCTGCACTTCTACCTACTAAACCGATCATTTCAAGTAAAAATCGGTTCCTACACCTCAGATACAAAATTCCCCACAACCGGTTTGATGCAAGGCTCAGTTCTCAGTCCCCTACTCTTTATTCTCGGCCTCAACTCAGTCATCCCCGACAACCTGCCAGTTAAAAATTGCACTCTATGCAGACGACATCGTACTCTGGACATCACAAGAATCACCGGACCACTCACTAACCATACTACAAAACGCACTAACAGACCTCCACGACAAGCTATCCCTCCTAAACCTACACATTTCACCACACAAATCAAAATGCATGATCTTTGGCTATCAGCGACACACAGATTCACGCCCACTGAAACTAGACAACACCCCCATACCATTTGTTGCCACAGCAAAATTCCTAGGCATCACTTTAGATCGACGGCTAACTTTCAAACCACACATACTAAACATCCAAAAACGCGCATCCAAAAGAATAAACATCTTACGAGCACTATCCGGCACAGATTGGGGATCAGACCGAAATTTACTACTGACCTTATACAAATCCATCATCCGACCAGTCATGGAATACGGATCAATACTTTTCGAAAACGCAGCTAAATCAAACCTCAAACTCCTAGACTCTCTTCAACGCCAATGCCTCAAGATAGCCACAGGAGCATACACAACCTCACCTTCCCTCGCTCTCCACATATACAACCACATACGGGAACTGCAACATAGACGCACAGAAGCACTACTCAGATACCACTACAAAACGCAACTCACTAGCCAACACCCATGCACTGAGGCATTAAAAATCCGCTCCAAACGCAGACATCAACTCATGAAAAATGTATCATTCAAAACCACAATAGGATGCCGCATCCAACAACACGCAAGAAACTTACACCTCGCACTCCCCACCTCAAAACCACTCCCAACACCTAAAGCATGGTGGAAACACCAAACCCCAACAACACACTTCATAATAGACAAACCAAAGCGAACATACACAGAGGCAGAAATACAACAACTTTTCCTACAATTCATATCACAATACGCAAATTACAACATCATTTACACCGACGGCTCCAAATCACACACACAACAGACGGGCTCAGCGGCGGTGCTGTCTACCAGACAAGCACCGCCCCGGGTCATCCTACGTGCACGTCTGCCGGACACAGCATCCACCTACACATCAGAAATATATGCAATATATTCGGCCTATTGTACCATCTACAACCCAAACATAGAACACAACATCATAGCCACAGACGCAAAATCCGCAATACAAAGCATAACACCCTACACCACTTTCAAACATCCCCTCATCCCAAAAATACTGCGCATACATAACAAACTAACCGCTCGACAACAGCCACTCCTCCTTTGGATACCAAGCCACAAAAACATAAAAGGCAACGAACATGCAGACGCCGAAGCAAACATAGCCACAACAATACAACAAATCACAAACTGCCCACTCTCACGATCTGATTACTACCCCACAATACACCAGGCAATCAACAAACACATTCAACAAACATGGGACAGAACAGGAACACAATATCACAATATCACAATCCACGATATCCATCCCAAACATGAACATTGGCACACCATCAATCAGAACACCAGACTCAAAGAAAGGATACTGACAAGACTTCGCATCGAACACACAGCACTCACACACTCCTACCTCATTCTACAACAACCACGACCTCAATGCACAACATGTCACCGAATACTTACAATCAAACACATTCTCATATACTGCACCAAGTACAACAACCAAAGACAACACATCACAACCTACTGCACCACAAACAACCTCCCACTAAATCTCACCACTCTTCTCAACGATGAACACCCAACATTACACGAACATATCTTCCACTTCCTTTCAACAACACGCATATTGGATCAACTGTGAAGGGAAGAAAGAAAAAAGAAAAATAGGAACAAAAGAGGCAGAAGGAACAAAACAAAACAAAACAAAAACAAAAAAAAACATGTGTAAACATAAATACATATATGAAGGAGAAAGGAAAAAAAATAATTAAAAAATCCATGATACCCGAAGTGCCTATATGTTTTCTTGCAATGTTCACTACAAACGGCGATGACCCCCCCCCTCTGCACCCCATACCCCAAGCAGCACCGTCCGGACTGGCTTCTCTTCTCGTCATTCTTCACTACTGCGCCTTCATCACCATCAGAACAACCAACAGCTTCAACTTCAGGACAGCCCATCACACCTCTACCCAGCTCTACTCTGTTACCTCCGAACTTCGACACCATACTCCGAGTCAACCCTTCTACCCCCGACTACGTCGTTCCATTAACCACAATCCACCACCACATTCATTTACACACTACCGGAGACAGCCGACATCACCACACGGTGGCAGGCTGGTAAAACTCACACACACACACACACACACACGCGGTAGCTGCTGATTTAGCGATGGCGCCGCCCGGAGAGCCCCTCTGGCCAAGACCCCCACGTGTCTGTAGCGGCGCATTCACACCGTATCCTGTGACGATGCCAGAGCTGTCAAAAGCGTTGCAGTGCATGGGTGGCTCACGAGCGTCCGGAGCTGATGGCATCACCATCCAGATGCTCCAGATGACGTTTAGCGTGGTGGGTCCGCATCTGTTAAACATTATCAACTCATGCATCACAAGCTGTGAACTGCCACCGTCATGGAAAATGGCGATGGTAACACTCCTGCACAAAAGTGGTAACGCAAACGACCCACACAACTACAAGCCAATATCGATATTGCCAGTGGTCCAAAAACTCTGCGAGCGTGTCGTGTGTACACAATTGATAGACTATCTGACTAGTCATCATCTACTGTGCCCAGAACAGTACGGTTTCCGGCCCGGCCTGTCTACCAAGATGGCTCTGCTAGACACGGTCATCCAAGCTACCCTCAAAATCGACCAAGGCGAGATCACCCCACTGGTTACAGCTGACACCTCAAAGGCGTTCGACAGCGTGGAGCATAGTCGCCTCATGGACAAGCTCGGATGGTACGGCGTCAACTCCGAATGGTTCCGAGCGTGGCTTGAGGGCCGTTCGCAAACAGTGAAGGATTCTAGCCCTCTGTCGGTAACACATGGTGTGGTGCAGGGCTTGATCTTGGGCCCGGTTATGTTCCTAATATTCTCCAATGACCTCCCACAACATATCTCACACGGCAAGATTGTTATGTATGCCGATGATGTATAGTTCCTGGACTCCGGGAAGCGAAACGAAATCACAGCCATTAGCCAACGATTGAATGAATCACTGTCAGTCGCCTTTAACTGGTTCATCCAGAATCGACTAAAAGTAAATCCCTCCAAAACTGAGATGGTTGTTCTCCAATCTTCTAGACATACACCTGTGAAATTATCTGTTCGTCTGGGCCAGTTGGAAATAGTACCCACGAAGTCTGTGGAATTACTTGGCGTGAAAATTGACTCACACCTGTCCTGGGATGTGCATGTATCTACTGTTGCGCGTCTGTGTAACTGCATACTCATTGGACTCGCTAGACTGCGTCATAAGTTTTCTCACATTACGAGACGGGTGCTAATCGAGGCACTCGTATTCCCCCACATAAGATACTGTGTGTCTGTCTGGGGAAGCTGTAGCAGAGCCCAGAAACGACGCATTCAAAAATGCATCAACTTTGGTGCAAGGATTGTCGCCGGCTTGCACTACCGGGATCATGTGTCGCCCACGTTGAAAGAACTAGGAAGGCTCAAATTCGAGGATTTCATATCCGAGGCAGATGCTCACTCAGTTTTCAAAATCATGAACGAGTTCACTGGCCCAGAACTCATTCGCGGTGAACTAAACTGTCGCTCAACCGTGTCGCAACGGAGCACCAGGGCCACGGCTAACGGTGAACTCCAGGTACCACGATGCCGCACAGAATTCGCGCGCCGCTCCTTCATACCGAGAGCTTGCCGGACGTGGAACAATCTGCCTCCAGATGTGAGGAACTCAGGTGGCTACAATGTTTTCAAACGGAGACTTTCGGCCATGCTGCGCGTGTCCAGCTCTAACCTCCGGCCTCCGGAACATCGCTTACATCAGCACTGTGATGCCACTCGTTGTTATCGTGTATGCTCGTGATGATGGTTTGTGCTGCACATTAGTGCACTTCTGTGACGGAAACTGAAAAACCCTGCTCGGGAGGTTCCGAAATACATTACATTACATTACATTACATTACATTACATGATGGTCAGATGACGTCATGGTCAGATGACGTCTGCCATGATGGTCGCGATGCCACAGTGTAAAACTTCGAAGACTTAGAAGTATAAGCAAGTTCAAATATTGTTGAGTTCAACATGAGTTCGACAATTTGTCCTGTTCCTCTAATTACATAATTTTCCCTCGAGACATAAACCGCTAATCTTAGCAATATATCGTCTGACGAAACATCTCCAGATGAGGTGCAGAATGTTATTGTACCAGACGACAAGAACAGCGGACCCTTACCACCCCTCCATCAACTCTGTCTATCTCTCTGTGTGCTTCGGTGTGTTCTTCTTTTTCTCCCTACCTTTCCCCAAGGACAAGGTGAACGAATGGCGTCAGTTGGCTGCAGTCCCGTGTATGTCAATGTTAAACTTTGCGCGTTATTCTCCGTGGGTTGTAGCATAATAGCTGTGCTCACCGCCTTTTGATGCCTAAAATTGGGTTTAAAAAAAATAACATCAGCGATTCGAAGTTCGTCCTTAGGACTGGGCGGATGGCTACGATTCTCAGATGATGAAACACCCCATCTTTTAAGCGGTATGATATTTCACGCTTGATCATGTTCCACACACGGCAATGGACACGGACACACAAAACAAGGCAAAGACGTAGTACAGCTCGGAACATTTGGCAGCACTATGAGATTGTAGGGTACATAGACATTTGTTTTACATTAACAGAGAACCTGCAGCTGCCTAATAGTAGAGGGGGGAGTAGGCGGACACAGCGGGTGCCAACCTGGCTACGACAGGAGCCGTGTGCACGGTCCCCCTGACAATGGGCACATCGGGACCCTCAGCCTTCACCACCGACTGGTAGGAGGTAGCGATCGGCTGGGCGTGGACAGCCGTAGCCAGGGCGACGGCCGGGGCAGCGGCGTAGCCCTGGGCGATAGCAGGGGCATAGCCGTGGGCCAGGGCGGGTGCGTAGCCGTGGGCGATGGTAGGGACACCGGCGTAGCCGTGGGCGATGGCAGGGGCGTAGCCGGTGGCGATGGCAGGGGCAGCGGCGTAGCCCAGAGGCCGCTTCTCGACGACGGCGTTGAAGCCGTGGTAGTCGTCGGCGGTGTAGGTAACGACGCGCTCGGTGCCGTCGGAGTCGATGAGTCGGTACTGACCACGCACGACGTCGCCGTCGCGGCTCTCCACCTGCGAGTGGTGGTCGCCAGTGTAGCCGTCCGACACGCCGTAGCTGAAGTCGTACTTGGGGTGCGGGTTGACGTAGTCGACCACCTCAACCGACTTGGCGACGGGCGTTTCGCCGACAACGACATCGACGGGAGCCGGAGCGGCGTAGGCGAAAGGAGCGGCGCCGTAGCCGAACGGAGCGGCGCCGTAGCTAGTGGCGTAACCGTGGCCATAGGCCAGAGGCGTGCTAGGAGCTCCGCACGTAGCGGCCACCAGCGCGCAAGCGGTCAACACCTAAAATACAGAAAACATGAATGCTACCTTTGCTGATGTTATTGAAAAACGTTGCCCATAAATGGCTTGCCCACGTCTTGTGAAGGGTCCGGCATAAAATTGATATTCGAAGTTTCTAGCAAAGAACACAACCAGTAATAAGCATGAGGCGATGGACTTACAGAGCTCAGGCGGTGCTTGAAAGCGTATCTGGCAAGTTTTGTTTTGAAACTATGACTATGTTGCAGGCTCGACTGGGTATTCCAAGTTGGCCGGGAGGTGCACAATTTATGGAGCAGATGATGTGTTGTAGCCCAGTACACCGAGATTATAATTATAGGGAACGAACCTGCTTTTCAACTATTTTTATTTTGGCAAGTTCCAGACAAGCCAATGAGAACCGAAACAAAGTGGTGAAGCTTCGCGCTCTTGAGGCCGTCCCATTTAGCATGACTTCCGACCAACCGACTCCATTTCGCTTACCTTGAAGAATGCCATCCTGGCTATGATCTGTTGAGAACTGTACCGTCTGCGCTGCCGCATGCCGTCTTATATACCTAGCACTGGCGGCACACCCTTGAATTTGCCGCCGCCCACTGCTGGTGGGGGCACCGCTGAACTTGAACCTGGACACGCCGGCTGGCTGTGGACTGACCTTGTTCTTGGTTGACCGCCACCTCCAACTGGCCCGCTAGACTGGCAGCACAGCCGGCATCGAGCTGGCCATCGGCGGCGCCCAGGTCACTGTGTTCTGTCACACAGACCCTCGTACTGTGCAGACGTGGGGAGCTGGTGCTGTACAGACGTTGGTAGCTGGTGCTGTACAGACGTGGGGAGCTGGTGCTGCACAGACGTCCGGGGCTGGTGCTGTGCAACGTCGAGAGGCTGGTGCTGTGCAGACGTCGGGACCTGGTGTTGTGGATTGCATAGCAGTCTTGGGCTTGCTCTAGCTTGGTAATAGGATGCTTGTCGTGCTCTCGGGTTTTAGGATCAGAGTAGCCCTGCAGAGCTGCAAGTTATGGGGTGCCAATAACCTGGTCTGCCATTGACCAAACACACTGTCCTTTTGTCTGTAGATGCCTTGCTTGATTCAAAATGAAGAGGATATGCAAGATGAAAATATTCCGTCACAAAGGAATAGGCACCATTTCAGTGTACTCGAGTAGACCCCCACACCCCGATCGACGCATTTTCGGCCCCTCCAGGTACTTTCGCACCGGCGCCGTTCTGAATAAATGGCGCGCTTCCAAGCTTGCTCTCCCATGGCAATTCCTCGTTCCGCCCCTGTCATGTTCTGCTGGGGTAGTAGCAGTTTTTGCCAGTAAATAGTGTTGCTGGATAATACCACTGACACGTCAGAAGCAAGTTGCTGTCACCACCGTTCCAGCGCTGGATTGGCTGAAGCGAATATATTTTCCTGCTTTATTTGGTTTGTAAATCACACTGTTATTTCACAAAATAGCCAGATCTCTGATGATCGACGGATCACTACACCTAGGTAAGTGATGATGTGTGCTGTACGTCGCCTTTAGCCCTTGATGTGCAGTAGTGTAGCCACTTCATATCCACAAGATGTATTCAAATTGCATGAGCGCAACTAAAGTACATTCAAAGTTCTGTCCAAAATGACAGTATGGGAAATCACACACCCTACCCCCTGATAAACGTATGAGCTGAGTGGCCATTGTGCTGAAAAATATGAATGCAATGTACACGGCGAAATATGCTCGGGTATGACTAATATATGGACGCGATGGCAGTACTCCGAGTGTCCAGCGATGGTGGCTGTGCAAATCAAATAGTGTTGCCACGTCCCAAAAGTGTTCTTGGAATGATGCATCTTGCGTTCTATGTTAGAGCCAAATATTATACCCATGGATTCAATGCAACACGTCCGACGACACGTCAAACGCGTTGCATATGTGTCCCGGTATGGGTGGATCTATAATATCAAGATAACAATATTGAAGACAATTCGTTGTGGCCACTTCGTGGAATAGTACCACGAGTTTGGAAAGCGCTGCGTTACTCAGGTCACGGCTCTGCGGTTTACAGCGAGCTCAACAGACAGGTGCGCTCTGCCATTCGACGCAACAACCTTGACGATGTGCAGAGGCGTATCCAGGAGAGCGGACGAGGGGGCATATGGCGGTGCACAAGGTCCACCGTGGGCGATGCAAAGTGTCATCGTAAGGCTCCTGACGCTACGCCCGACCAGCTAAACGATTATTTTGTTGGTGTAGGACGACGCGTTGCTGGCGAGGTTGCTGGTCAGGATGCCTCCCCGAGCCTGGCCTGTCGTTTGCAGCGAGTTGGTGCCTGTGCTTTCTGCCTTGTGCCACTGTCCCTTTCCTAGCTGTGCGCCATCGTGTTCAGCTTGAATAGCTCATCCGCCTGCTGGACGGACAGCATCAGCGTGTGTATGATCCGGCTGAGTTTTGACGTCATTGGCAGTGTGCTTCTGCATTTGGTTAACTCCAGCCTCACCACTGCCGATGTCCCCATCTCCTGGAAGCACTCCATAGTTTATCCCATCTTTAAATCCGGTGACCCTACTAGCCCATCCAACTATCGGCCCATCTCCCATATCCGACCACACCCTTTCGGCCAATGCTCGTGGTGAGATGTCCCTCCTTTGCCTCCTGGACTTGAGCTTTGATGTGATAGACCATTCAAAACTCTTCACCAAATTAAGCCAGCACGGCATTGACACTTCATAGTTTTCGGCCTATCTGAAAGACCACGCCCAGAGTGTCACCCTCACTGACAGTCTGGGTCGCAGCTTAAAATATATGCCACTTCCAAACAACATCGGAGTTTTTCAAGGCTCATCTCTCGGCCCTTTGCTCTACTGCATCTTCGCCAACGACCTCAGTCTGTTCGCTGAAGACGCAGTGGTCGTTCAGTATGCAGACGACATCCACATTTTGGTCACCGGAAACAAAACTCGCATCCATAGTGTCGCTGCCGAGTTGGAACACGTCCTGGCCTCCCTCGACGTTTGGTTCCGCGGTAACGGTCTGAAAGTAAATACGGATAAAACCCAGCTTATGGTCTTTGGCAGCCAACACAATTTTCGCGATTTCCCCAACTTCACTGTAGCGTTTCGCGATCAACAGTTGCTCCCCTGTTCGGAAGGAAAAAAAATATTGGGCTCACTTTTGATCGCACCCTCAGCTGGGACTCGCATGTTTCCACCATTACTAGACGATGTTTCGGAACTTTGGCCGGTCTATCGCATCTCAGAGGCCACCTGCCACCATCAGTCATCACGATGCTCGTCAATGCCCTGGTCCTCTCTCAGATCCGGTACTGCATTTCGGTGTACGGAAATAGTACCCAAAAGAATATGTCTCGGATTAAGACAATTATCAACTATGGAGCAAAAGTTATTTTCGGACGAACTAAATTTGATCATGTAGCGGATCTGTTAGAGCATCTTGGCTGGATGAACGCTGATAACTTTTACTCATACTACACGCTGTGCCTACTTCACAAGGTGCGCCTACTGCAGGAGCCGGATTCCTTAGCCGGCACCATCTCAACAGTCGCCGAGCACCGTGACCGTCACACCCGTCAGAACCAGGACCTATACGTCACCAGGTCTCGGACAGAGATGGGCAGGCGCCGTTTTTGTTCCAGAAGTCCTGCCCTGTATAATGAATTACCACACGAACTGAGGAAACTGCCAGTTCCCACGTTTGGTCGCCTCATTAAGCGGCATTTGTGCACGAGACCGGTCAGATTGATCTGATCTACTTCCTGACTTCTTCTCATACTATCTGACCTCTTATACTTGCTGACTTCTTATCATACTTACCGTAATTCCTGACTCCTTCCGTGCCGCTGGTATGATGAATTGTTATATGTTTGTATGTGTACCTGTGACAGCCCTTTTTTCCGTGACATCTGTTTTAAAACTCGACAATAGGCGCAATAGCCATGAGTTTATTGTGGATGGCCTGGGTATACGTCTTTGTATTTGTCTTTGAGCTCCTCGAGATCCTCTTCGATTTCAGACATAGAGCCAAGATGGAACAATTCATTTAAGGTCACACGCGAGTTTCCTCTCACCTCCCGTAAGACACAAGCACATGGTTCATTTTACAATAGGAAAGCACAAGGCGTTCCGAGGTTGCACAAAGACGACTCACCGAAGCTAATCCGAAAAGAAAAAGACACGCTGTTCACTGCCATGACGGTCAGACCACGTGACATTAGGTCGCGATGCCACAGGGTCAAACTTCCAAAAATTAGAAGTCTAAGCAAGTTCAAGTATTGTTGAGTGCAATATGAGTCCGACAATTTATCCTGTTCTACTACTTACATAACTTTCTCTCGAGATATAAGCCGCTAATCTTAGCAATGTATCGTGATCTAGCGAAACATCTCCAGATGAGGTGCAGAAAGCTATTGTAGCAGACGGCAAGAAGAGCGGACCCGTCACACCCCTCCATCAAACTCTCTCCATCACACTCTGTCCATCTCTCTATGTGTTCTTCTCTTCCTCCCTGCATCTCCCAAAATACAAGGGTAACGAATAACATCATTTGGCTGCTGTCCCGTATATGTTAATGTTAAACATTGCGCTTTCTTCTACCCGGGTTGTGACATTATAGCGGTGCTCACCGCGGTACGATGCATACCGTTTTATAGAAATAACATAAATGATCCAAAGATCGTCCGTAGAATTGGTCGTATCGCTACGATCCTCAGATGATCAAACACCCCATGTTTTAGCAGTATGATATTTTCCGCTTCACCATGTTCAGCACACAGCAATGGACACGGACACACAACACAAGGCAAAGACGTAGTACAGCTCTCAACATTCTGTAACACTATGGGATAGTAGGGCACATCGATACTTGTATTACATTAACAAAGGAGCTTGCAGCTACCTAATAGTAGACGGGTGAGTAGGCGGGCACAGCGGGTGCCAACCTGGCAACGACAGGAGCCGTTTGCACAGTCTCCCTGACAATGGGCACAGAGGGACCCTCAGCCTTTACCACCGACTGGTAGGAGGTAGCGATCGGCTGGGCGTGGACAGCCGTAGCCAGGGCGACGGCCGGTGCAGCGGCGTAGCCCTGGGCGATAGCAGGGGCATAGCCGTGGGCCAGGGCGGGGGCGTAGCCGTGGGCGATGGTAGGGACACCGACATAGCCTTGAGCAATGCCAGGGGCGTAGCCGGTGGCGATGGCAGGGGCAGCGGCGTAGCCGTGGGCGATGGCAGGGCCGTAGCCGTGGGCGATGGCAGGCGCAGTAGCGTAGCCGGTGGCGATGGCAGGGGCAGCGGCGTAGCCCAGAGGCCGCTTCTCGACGACGGCGTTGAAGCCGTTGTAGTCGTCGGCGGTGTAGGTGACGACGCGCTCGGTGCCGTCGGAGTCGATGAGCCGGTACTGTCCACGCACGACGTCGCCGTCGCGGCTCTCCACCTGCGAGTGGTGGTCGCCAGTGTAGCCGTCCGACACGCCGTAGCTGAAGTCGTACTTGGGGTGCGGGTTGACGTAGTCGACCACCTCAACCGACTTGGCGACGGGCGTTTCGCCGACAACGACATCGACAGGAGCCGGAGCGGCGTAGGCGAACGGAGTGGCGCCGTAGCCGAACGGAGCGGCGCCGTAGCCGAACGGAGCGGCGCCGTAGCCGAACGGAGCGGCGCCGTAGCCAGGGGCGTAACCGTGGCCATAGGCCAGAGGCGTGCTAGGAGCTCCGCACGTAGCGGCCACCAGCGCGCAAGCGGTCAACACCTAAAATACAGAAAACATGAATGCTACTTTTGCTGATGTTGCTGAAAAACTTCGCCCATAAATAGCTTGCCCACGTCTCGCGAAGTGTCTGTCATAACAATTGATGTTTGACGTTTCTATCAACGAACACATGCAGTAATAAGCCGGAGGCGATGGAGTTACGGAGCTGAGGCGGTGCTGGATAGCGTATTTGGTAAATTTGGTTGTGAAATCATGACCATGTTTCAGGTTCGACGATACATTCCAAGTTGGACGGGAGTTGCGCAATTTACGGAACAGATGATGTGTTGTAGCCCAGTACACGGAGACTATAATTATACGAAAAGAACGTGCTTTTCGACAATTTGTATTGTGACAAGTTCCAGGCAAGACAATAAGAACCGAAACAAAGTGGTGAAGCTTCGCGCTTTTGAGGTTGTCCCATTTAGCATGACTTCTAACCAACCGACTCCATTTCGCTTACCTTGAAGAATGCCATCCTGGCTATGATCTGTTGAGAACTGTACCGTCTGCGCTGCCGCATGCCGTCTTATATACCTAGCACTGGAGGCACATCCTTGAATTGGGCGCCGCCCACTGCTGCTGGGGGGCACCGCTGAACTTGAACCTGGATACGCTGACCGGCGGCTGTGGACTGACCTTGTTCCTGGTGGGCCGTCACCTCCAACTGGCCCGCTAGACTGGCAGCACAGCCGGCATCGAGCTGCCCATCGGCGGCGTGCGGATCACTGCGTTCTGTCACACAGACCCTGGTACTGTGCAGACGTGGGGAGCTGGTGCTGTACAGACGTCGAGGCTGGTGCTGTGCAGACGTGGGGAGCTGGTGCTGTACAGACGTCGGGGGCTGGTGCTGTGCGGACGTCGGGGCTGTTGCTTGTACAGACGTCGTGACTAGTGCTGTACGGACGTCAGGGCTGGTGCTGTACAGACGTCGGGGCTGGTGCTGCACAGACGTGGGGAGCTGATGCTGTACAGACGTCCGGGGCTGGTGCTGTACAGACGTCAGTGGCTGGTGCTGCACAGGCGTCGGGGGCTGGTGCTGCACAGACGTCGGGGAGCTGGTGCTGTACAGACGTGGGGAGCTGGTGCTGTACAGACGTCAGGAGCTGGTGCTGTACAGACGTGGGGAGCTGGTGCTGTACAGACGTCGGGAGCTGGTGCTGTACAGACGTCGGGAGCTAGTGCTGTACAGACGCGTGGGGAGCTGGTGCTGTACAGACGCCGAGAGCTGGTGCTGTACAACGTGGGGAGCTGGTACTGTGCAGAAGGCAGGTGCTGGTGCTGTACAGACTTGGGGACCTGGTGCTGTGCAGACGTGGGGAGCTGGTGCTGTACAGACGTCAGGGGCTGGTGGTGTACAGACATGGGGAGCTGGTGCTGTACAGACGTCGGGGGCTGGTGCTGTACAGACGTGGGGAGCTGGTGCTGTACATACGTCGGGAGCTGGTGCTATACAGACGTGGGGAGCTGGTGCTGTACAGACGTGGGGAGCTGGTACTGTACAGATGTGGGGAGCTGGTGCTGTACAGACGTGGGGAGCTGGTGCTGTGCAGACGTGGGGAACTGGTACTGTACAAAAGTTGGGGGCTGGTGCTGTACAGACGTCAGGGGCTGGTGGTGTACAGACATGGGGAGCTGGTGATGTGCAGACGGCAGGTGCTGGTAACGTACGGGCGGCTGATGGTAGTTTGGTTCTGCTGAGTAGCGGTTATACTTCCGAGGACCACCAGTTGGGGCCAGCGTGTAGCGCCTCGGGACTTCCTGGTGTGTGTGCAATAGTCTGAAGGTTGCTGGTAATCAAGCCTGCATGGAGATGTATAGCAGACTTGGGCGTGTGTGTAGGTGTGCATAGGATGCCTGCCGTGCTATCGGGTGGATTGTGGGGACGCTTAGGATCAGAGTAGCCCTGCAGAGGTGCAAGATATGGGGTGCCAATAACCTGATCTTCCCATGACCAAACATATTGCTCTTCTGTCGGTAGATAGTTCGCTTTGTTCAAGCCGGCGGTGCCTATGAGGAAGGAATCCTTGACGGGCATATACACATGCATGGCCTTCCTACATCCTGTTCCCCCAATTTATGTTTCTCCACGGTTTTACTATACGCTGTGCGGATGACATTGACTTTTAATACTTCATTGTTATATGATAGCGCTATCAAATTCCGTTGGGTGCAATTTAACGGTGGCACATGTTTGCTAACCTCGCTTCCGATATGTTCTGCATCCTTATACCGAAATACCGATAAGATATCCGGACACGAATGGCGATATAAATCCATGGGGGAACATCCCACTAAGTGTCACGCTAGATACACATGTAATAATCACACAGTACCTTTCACCTACACCTCACACTGACCTGCGAGCTGCTTCGAGACTGTGAATCTCAACAAAGTCCACTGTCAGTAAAGAGTTGGCTATCGTAAACAGTCAAGGACCTTCAAATGTTTGCCATGTAGCGAAAATAAAGTGAAGCAGGGATGTAGATTGCGGACGTGGAAAAGCCTGCAGTGTTCTTTGAACACCTAGCTGACACCAAATTTCAAAGCTCATTTCCTTCTGAAAAAAAAACACGATGGATGGAAAGGAAAAAAGGACCAAAATTGTACGGAATCAAACCAGAATGCTTATCCTTCCCACTCCATAAACGTTTCCCATGATATTGCACAGTGAAACAATGCCATTATTTCGCTTCATATATGTTAAAGTTCATTACCATGAGGAGCACCAACTGTGATAAAAACCATGATTCCTGCTCCTATGTTTCGTGGGTATAAATGTTGCGAACCCAAATAATTATATCTTACTCGAAGACAATGGAAATTAAGGTAGCTGAGGTTAATTCAGGCTTGGCAAGAAGCTGGCATCAGCTGGTTAATGCCAGGGACCCGGCTAAGGGATGTTTGTGGTCAAAAGACTTTGGTGGGAGAGCACTATATGTGTGTGATTCTTGATCTGGATATTCTTTTGCACCCAGATATATAATCCGATGGTGTTCGAGATGTGAATACAGTCGGTGGAGGCACTGGTGGCATTTGTCCCGTCCTACCGCCTTGGAAGGTGGCGCCCCTCCCGGAAAGTCTCGAAGTATAGACGCATTCCTTGCTCAACGGATTTCATTTTCGCGAGAGGCGCCCGTCAGAACGGAATAGGCATCCCTTCAGTATACTCGTGTGTACTCAACACCCCGCTCGACGCATTTTCATCTGAAGACGTCCCTCCAGATACTTTCGCACGGGCGCCCTTCTGAATAAATGTCGCGCCTCCAAACTAGCGCTCACATGGCTTTTCCTTGATCCGCCCTTGTTGTGTTCTGCCGCGGGATTAAACGTTTTTGCCAGTAAATGGTGTTGCCGGATAATACCATTGACATGGCAGAATCCATTTTTTTCCAGCACCGTTTCAGCACTGGATTAGCTGAAGCGAATATATTTTCGTGTGTTATTTGTTTTCTAAATCATACCGCTATTTCACAAAATAGCCATGCCTCTGATGATCGACGGATCATTACACTTAGGTAGGTGAAGATGTGTAAAGTACTTCGCCTTCAGACCTTGGTTTGCAGTAGTGCAGATACTTCATATCCACAAGATGTATTCAAATTGTATGAACGCATCTAAAGTACTTTTGAAGTTGTGTCGAATGTGGCAGTACGGGAATTCAGATACACCCCTTCCTCTGATAAACGTGTGAGCTGTGCAACTATTATGCTGGAAAAGATGAATGCAATGCACACGGCGACATGTGCTCGGGTATGACTAGTATATGGTCGCGATGGGCACTAATACCAGTGTCCAGCGATGGTGGCTATACAAATCATAGTGTTGCCAGGCCCTTAAGGTATTCTTGGAATGATGCATCTAGCGTTCTATCTTAGAGCCAAATATTATACCCATGGATTCGATGCAACACGTCCGACGACTCGTCACACGCGTTACATATGCGTCCCGGTATGAATGGATATATGGTATCAATAGAACAACTTTGAACACAATTCGTTGCGGACACGTGGAATAATATGTACCTAGAGCTCCTGGAGCTCCTCTTCGTTTTCAGACATGGAGTCAAGCTGGAACAATTGAATTAAGGTCAAACGCCAATTTCCTCTTTGTTCCCGTAAGTCCCAAGCACATGGTTTATCTTAGCAAGCACGAAGCGTTCCGAAGTTCCACAAAGACGACTCACCGAAGCTAATCCGAAAATAGAAAGGCACGCTGTTCACTGCCATGTGGTCAGATCACGTGACATTAGGTCGCGATACCACCGTGTAAATGTTCGAAGACTTAGAAGTATAAGCAAGTTCAAGTATTGTTAAGTTCACCATGAGTTCGGCAATTTATCCTATTCCTCCAATTACATAATTTTCCCTCGCGATATAAACCGCTAATCTTAGCAACGTATCGTCTAAAGAAGCATCTCCAAATGATGTGCAGAATGTTATTGTACTAGACGACAAGAACAGCGGACCCTTCCCACCCCTCCATCCAACTCTGTCTATCTCTCTTTGTGTTTCGGTGTGTTCTTCTTTTTCTCCCTACCTTTCCCCAAGGATAAGGTGAACGAATGGCGTCAGTTGGCTGCTGTCCCGTATATGTCAATGTTAAACTTTCGTTACTCTCCTTGGGTTGTAGCATAATAGCCGTGCTCACCGCCTTTTGATGCATACAATTTTTTGTTATATAACAACAACGATTCGAATGTCGTCTTTAGGACTGGGCGAATGGTTACGATTCTCAGATGATCAAACACCCCATCTTTTTAGCAGTATGATATTTCACCCTCGACCATGTTCCACACATGGCAATGGACACGGACACACAAAACAAGGCAAAGACGTAGTACAGCTCGGAACATTTGGCATCGCAATGGGATAGTAGGGCACATCGACAATTGTTTTACATTAACAAAGGAGCTTGCAGCTGCCTACTAGTAGATGGGGGAGTAGGCGGGCACAGCGGGTGCCAACCTGGCCACGACAGGAGCCGTTTGCACGATCTCCCTGACAATGGGCACATCGGGACCCTCAACCTTCACCACCGACTGGTAGGAGGTAGCGATCGGCTGGGCGTGGACAGCCGTAGCCAGGGCGACGGCCGGGGCAGCGGCGTAGCCCTGGGCGATATCAGGGGCGTAGCCGTGGGCCAGGGCGGGGGCGTAGCCGTCGGCGATGGTAGGGACACCGATGTAGCCTTGAGCAATGCCAGGGGCGTAGCCGTGAGCGATGGCAGGGGCAGCGGCGTAGCCCAGAGGCCGCTTCTCGACGACAGCGTTGAAGCCGTTGTAGTCGTCGGCGGTGTAGGTGACGACGCGCTCGGTGCCGTCGGAGTCGATGAGCCGGTACTGACCACGTACGACGTCGCCGTCGCGGCTCTCCACCTGCGAGTGGTGGTCGCCAGTGTAGCCGTCCGACACGCCGTAGCTGAAGTCGTACTTGGGGTGCGGGTTGACGTAGTCGACCACCTCGACCAACTTGGCGACGGGTGTTTCGCCGACAACGACATCGACGGGAGCCGGAGCGGCGTAGGCGAACGGAGCGGCGCCGTACCCGAACGGAGCGGCGCCGTAGCCGAACGGAGCGGCGCCGTAGCCAGGGGCGTAACCGTGGCCATAGGCCAGAGGCGTGCTAGGAGCTCCGCACGTAGCGGCCACCAGCGCGCAAGCGGTCAACACCTAAAATACAGAAAACATGAATGCTACTTTTGCTGATGTTGCTGACAAACTTCGCCCATAAATGGCTTGCCCACGTCTCGCGAAGTGTCTGTCATAACAATTGATGTTTGACGTTTCTATCAACGAACACATGCAGTAATAAGCCGGAGGCGATGGAGTTACGGAGCTGAGGCGGTGCTGGATAGCGTATTTGGTAAATTTGGTTGTGAAATCATGACCATGTTTCAGGTTCGACGATACATTCCAAGTTGGACGGGAGTTGCGCAATTTACGGAACAGATGATGTGTTGTAGCCCAGTACACGGAGACTATAATTATACGAAAAGAACGTGCTTTTCGACCATTTGTATTGTGACAAGTTCCAGGCAAGACAATAAGAACCGAAACAAAGTGGTGAAGCTTCGCGCTTTTGAGGTTGTCCCATTTCGCATGACTTCTAACCAACCGACTCCATTTCGCTTACCTTGAAGAATGCCATCCTGGCTATGATCTGTTGAGAACTGTACCGTCTGCGCTGCCGCATGCCGTCTTATATACCTAGCACTGGCGGCACATCCTTGACTTGGGCGCCGCCCACTGCTGCTGGGGGGCACCGCTGAACTTGAACCTGGATACGCCGACCGGCGGCTGTGGACTGACCTTGTTCCTGGTGGGCCGTCACCTCCAACTGGCCCGCTAGACTGGCAGCACAGCCGGCATCGAGCTGGCCATCGGCGGCGCCCAGGTCACTGCGTTCTGTCACACAGACCCTGGTACTGTGCAGACGTGGGGAGCTGGTGCTGTACAGACGTCGAGGCTGGTGCTGTGCAGACGTGGGGAGCTGGTGCTGTACAGACGTCGGGGGCTGGTGCTGTGCGGACGTCGGGGCTGTTGCTTGTACAGACGTCGTGACTAGTGCTGTACGGACGTCAGGGCTGGTGCTGTACAGATGTCGGGGCTGGTGCTGCACAGACGTGGGGAGCTGATGCTGTACAGACGTCCGGGGCTGGTGCTGTACAGACGTCAGGGGCTGGTGCTGCACAGGCGTCGGGGGCTGGTGCTGCACAGACGTCGGGGAGCTGGTGCTGTACAGACGTGGGGAGCTGGTGCTGTACAGACGTCAGGAGCTGGTGCTGTACAGACGTGGGGAGCTGGTGCTGTACAGACGTCGGGAGCTAGTGCTGTACAGACGCGTGGGGAGCTGGTGCTGTACAGACGCCGGGAGCTGGTGCTGTACAACGTGGGGAGCTGGTACTGTGCAGAAGGCAGGTGCTGGTGCTGTACAGACGTGGGGACCTGGTGCTGTGCAGACGTGGGGAGCTGGTGCTGTGTAGACGTGGGGAGCTGGTGCTGTACAGACGCCGGGAGCTGGTGCTGTACAACGTGGGGAGCTGGTACTGTGCAGAAGGCAGGTGCTGGTGCTGTACAGACGTGGGGACCTGGTGCTGTGCAGACGTGGGGACCTGGTGCTGTACAGACGTCAGGGGCTGGTGGTGTACAGACATGGGGAGCTGGTGCTGTGCAGACAGCAGGTGCTGGTAACGTACAGGCGGCTGATGGTAGTTTGGTTCTACTGAGTAGCGGTTATCCTTCCGAGGGCCACCAGTTGGGGCCAGCGTGTAGCGCCTCGGGACTTCCTGGTGTGTGTGCAATAGTCTGAAGGTTGCTGGTAGTCAAGCCTGCATGGAGATGTATAGCAGACTTGGGCGTGTGTGTAGGTGTGCATAGGATGCCTGCCGTGCTATCGGGTGGATTGTGGGGACGCTTAGGATCAGAGTAGCCCTGCAGAGGTGCAAGATATGGGGTGCCAATAACCTGATCTTCCCATGACCAAACATATTGCTCTTCTGTCGGTAGATAGTTCGCTTTCTTCAAGCCGGCGGTGCCTATGAGGAAGGAATCCTTGACGGGTATATACACATGCATGGCCTTCCTACATCCTGTTCCCCCAATTTATGTTTCTCCACGGTTTTACTATACGCTGTGCGGATGACATTGACTTTTAATACTTCATTGTTATATGATAGCGCTATGAAATTCCCTTGGGTGCAATTTAACGGTGGCACATGTTTGCTAACCTCGCTTCCGATATGTTCTGCATCCTTATACCAAAATACCGATAAGATATCCGGACACGAATGGCGATATAAATCCATGGGGGAACATCCCACTAAGTGTCACGCTAGATACACATGCAATAATCGCACAGTACCTTTCACCTACACCTCACACTGACCTGCGAGCTGCTTCGAGACTGTGAATCTCAACAAAGTCCACTGTCACTAAAGAGTTGGCTATCGTAAACAGTCAAGGACCTTCAAGTGTTTGCCATGGAGCGAAAATAAAGTGAAGCAGGGATGTAGATTGCGGACGTGGAAAAGCCTGCAGTGTTCTTTGAACACCTAGCTGACACCAAATTTCAAAGCTCATTTCCTTCTGAAAAAAAAACACGATGGATGGAAAGGAAAAATGGACCAAAATTGCACGGAATCAAACCAGAATGCTTATCCTTCCCACTCCATAAACGTTTCCCATGATATTGCACAGTGAAACAATGCCATTATTTAGCTTCATATATGTTAAAGTTCATTACCATGAAGAGCACCAACTGTGATAAAGACCATGATTCCTGCTCCTATGTTTCGTGGATATAAATGTTGCGAACCCAAATAATTATATCTTACTCGAAGACAATGGAAATTAAGGTAGCTGAGGTTAATTCAGGCTTGGCAAGAAGCTGGCATCAGCTGGTTAATGCCAGGGACCCGGGTAAGGGATGTTTGTGGTCAAAAGACTTTTGTGGGAGAGCACTATATTTGTGTGATTCTTGATCTGGATATTCTTTTGCACCCAGAGATATAATCCGATGGTGTTCGAGATGTGAATACAGTCGGTGGAGGCACTGGTGGCATTTGTCCCGTCCTACCGCCTTGGAAGGTGGCGCCCCTCCCGGAAAGTCTCGAAGTATAGACGCATTCCTTGCTCAACGGATTTCATTTTCGCGAGAGGCGCCCGTCAGAACGGAATAGGCATCCCTTCAGTATACTCGTGTGCACTCAACACTCCGCTCGACGCATTTTCATCTGAAGACGCCCCTCCAGATACTTTCGCACGGGCGCCCTTCTGAATAAATGTCGCGCCTCCAAACTAGCTCTCACATGGCTTTTCCGTGATCCGCCCCTGTTGTGTTCTGCCGCGGGATTAAACGTTTTTGCCAGTAAATGGTGTTGCCGTATAATACCATTGACATGGCAGAATCCATTTTTTTTCAGCACCGTTTCAGCACTGGATTAGCTGAAGCGAATATATTTTCGTGTGTTATTTGGTTTCTAAATCATACCGCTATTTCACAAAATAGCCATGTCTCTGATGATCGACGGATCATTACACTTAGGTAGGTGAAGATGTGTAAAGTACTTCGCCTTCAGACCTTGGTTTGCAGTAGTGCAGGTACTTCATATCCACAAGATGTATTCAAATTGTATGAACGCATCTAAAGTACTTTTGAAGTTGTGTCGAATGTGGCAGTATGGGAATTCAGATACACCCCTTCCTCTGATAAACGTGTGAGCTGTGCAACTATTATGCTGGAAAAGATGAATGCAATGCAATTGTGATATTGGAGAGGCAGAGAAGCATGCTGTGAATGCTGTACCATCAATAGGGCAGCATGGTTTGGTGTGAACGCAGCCATACACTGCTACCCAGATGCTAACAGTGATGTATTACATCCTCACTGGTACAAGTTTTTAATGCTTGCTTGACTTGATACTTTTGGGTAATCAATGTGATATTTCACTTGATCAAGCCCCCAGGCTGGTACCGGATTGGTCTGCCATTGTGCTATTGGACCAACTTCGATACAAGTCGAGTGAATGTGTGTATGCATGTATGTGGGTTGCTGAAAAAGCACCAGTTTTAATATTTTAATCTGGACACTGGGGGCTGATACACTTGTGCACTTTTTAAATTCAAAGCATCATCAATTTGATGAATTCTGATCATATTGTGTCAAGCTTGCATTGACTTGAGGCAAGGATTGTACGAGATTGGGATAGCATGCATATATCGCAACAATCCGGCTGAACAGTATGTTATGAGGGATGATTGGCCATGAAAAACCTTGGCAATGCTGATCCCTGGTCCCTTGATCACCAGGAAGATCTTAGTAATGTGAACCTTAACATGACAAAAATTTAATATAAAATTAACTTAAAGTAAAGGTCATTGCAAGATCACAGTTTGAACAAACATTAGTACAATGGCCTTTAGTTAACACTCAAGCGATTAGTTAATGCTTATTCTTTCTGAATACAGGATCATCAGAATTGATGTTCTTGGCAGATTAACACTACAGAAGGCAACTATTATGCCAATTTATTTATAATCAATTCAATCTGGATCTATTTAGTTATTTTGAACATTGAACATGTGTCAATCTACTATCATGTTGGCATATGAGAGGGCATGTAACCTGGTGATATTATTGTCCTTAAATTGTAAATTGCTGCCTGGGAGAGGGAGGGTGTATCACAGACAACTGGTGTTGCTAAAAGTTTACTGCTGCAGGGATGTTTGATAACTTCCCACACATGGTATTGGCAAGTGTTCCTTTCACTTGCAATAGAATCCTTGCTCCTCTATCATCTCATCTAGGCATACAACTATCTATATTTATTTTTCAAACTATGCTTCTTGATGGTGTGAACTTTACCTCCATAATTTCCTTTTTCCATTTTGCTTTCCGATCATTCATGGTCCCTCTTTTGTGTGTTCCCAGTTCAATGTCCATGCACAATTATTATTCCAAGTTTTACATTTCCAGATATAATCACCATTTCCAGTTGGCTCTTTATCTGAGTAATGAGCAGGTTCAAACTTGAGGGAGCTACATTGGAATTACTAGGGAATGATTTGAATGATAAGTACCCTCCTCATGAACTTATATTGTCACAATGTACATATTATACCCTACCTCAACCACTTAACTGTAATGCTGGATTCTCAGTACTTCATATCAATGCAAGATCCCTGAAGAATAAATTTGATGAAGTTGTTAATTTTCTAGCAAGCTCTAAAGTTGATTGGTCAGTTATTTGTGTATCAGAGACATGGTTGAAGAAAGATTTAGAACAATACTTTAGTCTAAAAAATTATAATCTCTTTTCATCTAGTACAAAAGAAGGTGAAGGTGGAGGTACAGCAATATATGTAAGTAATAGATATGAGGCTAGGGAAAGAAAAGACCTGGAGAGTGATCATTTTGAGACAAGTTTTCTGGAAATCGAAATGAAGTTGGGCGACCAGCGAAAAGATTCCTAGTAGGGGAAATGTATAGACCTCCAAGTCTGAGCCACACTATAATTATGGACTATTTGGAAAAAATACTTGACTCATTGGAAAACACCAAATGTACATGTGTCATAGCAGGGGACTTCAATTACAATCTTTTGAAATATCACTGATAAACCTACACTTAATTTTATGAATTTGTTCAATTCTTATGGATTTTTCCCAACCATCTCAAAAGCAACCAGGATTTGTAATGAATCAGATGCCCTTTTGGATAATATATTTATCAATGATGTTAATGTCTTTAACAATTCAGGAATACTACTTCATGATTTATCAGATCATTTTCCAGTTTTTCTTAATCTGTCATTAATTGAAAGTTCAAATATAACAAGACATTCAGTGACAGTCTTTGATAAACATAAAATCAGTGAATTAAATGATCACCTCATCAGCAACTTGGAAGCCTTTCAAGATGAAACTGATGCTAATCAAGCATGCAACAAACTTATTAAGGCATATGAAACAGGTATTACAAAATTATCTAAAACTTTTACACCCAGTAGAAGAAAGAATCCAATTAAACCATGGGTAACCCCTGCACTTCTGTGTTCAATAATTACAAAAAATAAACTTTATGCAAGATATATTAGGAATATAATTTTATTGAATGAAAATATATACAAAATGTATAGGAACATGCTTTGCAATGTGCTTAGGGATGCAAAACGATTATATTACAAGAGGGCATTCCAGGACAGCAAAGGTGATGGCAAAAAAACATGGAAGTATTTGAATGAAATTATAAACAAGAATGAATTGCAAACAGTTCCCCCAAGGTGCTTTGTTGATAACTCTGGGGCTACCTGTGTAAATGAACAAATACCTGATAAATTCAATACTTTTTTCAACGATAGGTAGTGAATTGGAAAAAAATATACCTGCAGCACACAATAGCCCATTATATTACCTTACACAGCCTACTCATGCCAGCATTAACAATATTCCTTCTGTTAATGAAGCTCAAATTGAAGAAATTGTTAAGTCTTTGAACCCTGTGGGTGGAGGTATGGATAAAATTAGCACACAAATTTTGCTTGGAACATATAGAAGTATTTTGCAACATCTAACATATTTCTTCAATCTTTGTCTGAGCACTGCAATATTCCCTGATGCATTAAAATCTGCAGTTATAATTCCTGTATATAAATCGGGAAAATAATAAATTTACTAATTATAGGCCAATCTCTTTGCTACCAATATTTTCGAAGGTGCTGGAAAGATTAATACACATTAGTGTATCATCATTTATAAATGAAAATAATTTGATACACCCACTGCAGTTTGGTTTCAGAAAAAAACATAGCACATACATGCCAATTGCTCTGATGCATAATGAAGTAACTAAAGCCCTTGTAAATAATAAATTAGTTTCTACCCTGTGTCTGGATTTGAAAAAGGCCTTTGACACTGTCAGCATCAGCATTTTGTTACAAAATATTTACTTTATTGGCATTAGGGGAAATATATATAAACTGTTAAACTCATACCTATCAAATAGATCTCAAAGAACCAAGATACATGACATCCTCTCCCAACCATTAAATATCACAATAGGTGTTCCTCAGGGTTCGATTCTTGGACCTCTGCTATTTCTTCTATACATTAATGATCTTTGCAATGTTTCCAATTTACCTAGCTTTTACCTCTTTGCAGACGATACAGCCATAACTATTATAGCTAATGATCATTTTGAGTTACAAACTAAAGTAGATGAGGTAATACCCAAAATAATTGCATGGTTTCATACCAACAGATTATCTATTAATGCTGATAAGACTGGATATCAAATTTTCCAGGAAACCATGTGATGACCTTCATGTAAAAATAAATAGTTATAATATTACAAGGCATACATATAATATTACAAGGCTACATAAAATATTTAGGTGTATTAATCGATGAAGACATGACATGGAAAAGCCATATCAATGCCATTTCTTCAAAAATTAGCAGAAATATTGGTATTATAGGCAAATCTAGGTACTTTCTATCAACTTGTGAATTGCTTCTTCTGTATAATTTTCTAATACTGCCATATCTAAATTACTGTGCTGTTGTCTGGGGAAGTACTTACCACTCTAAGCTTGACAAGATTATTAAGTTGCAGAAGCGTGTTATTAGGATTGTTGACAAGAAACCTTACTTATACCATACAAATGAATTGTTTATCAAGCATAGAGTTCTTAAGTTTCTGGACATAATTGATGAACAATGCATTTACATCATGCTAGGTTTTCTAAATCACTCATTACCAGCACCTCTTTCTGATATGTTTCAACTTTATCAAGAAGGTGGCCTCAGAGTTAGACAACACTTTCAAGTACCCTTTTCTGATATCAATTACAGGATGTTTTCATTACCCTTTATTGCACCAAGAGCCTGGAATAAAATAATCTGCTCTCACTTCCATAGGATTGAAGATGTACCTAGAAGTAAAATCATTTTGAAAAAACACATCAGGCAATACATTACTAGAAAATATGAACTTGTCCAATGAATGTCGGTGATTAGGTTGTGCGATGCATGGTGATCTTGTTGTCTTATTCGGATATTTTCGTTAATATCATGTTTTCCTTCTTTCTTCTTTCTTCATACTTCGTTTGTCCTTTCTCCTTTCTCCTTAGTGTAGTAATAGTTTAGGAGATGTACGTGCAAGATTAGGGATTTTATATTATTTCCCCATTAACACCTATAGCAGTTTTTTTCTGGAGACCTCGAAGACGTTACTAGCATTGCTAATTGTCTGAGAGGGCTTCAGGAACATCTTTTACTAATATCTGGTGGCAGGATCTGTCCAGCAAGAAACAGGAGCGGGGAGTGATGTGACCTAACTTGACTTGCTTACCATGACCTACTTCTCATCCCTGGAATTTAACGTAATTAGGTCGCACGGGTATGGAAGGGCACTCCTGCCTACCTATTTATATGTAGGGGAATTAAAAATTCTTAAAAAAAAAAATAAAAAAAAATCACACGGCGAAGTGTGCTCGGGTATGACTAGTATATGGTCGCGATAGGCACTACTACCAGTGTCCAGCGATGGTGGCTATGCAAATCATAGTGTTGCCAGGCCCTTAAGGTATTCTTGGAATGATGCATCTTGCGTTCTATCTTAGAGCCAAATATTATACCCATGGATTCGATGCAACACGTCCGACGACACGTCACACGCGTTACATATGCGTCCCGGTATGAATGGATCTATGGTATCAATAGAACAACTTTGAACACAATTCGTTGCGGACACGTGGAATAATATGTACCTAGAGCTCCTGGAGCTCCTCTTCGATTTCAGACATGGAGTCAAGCTGGAACAATTCAATTAAGGTCAAACGCCAATTTCCTCTTTGTTCCCGTAAGTCCCAAGCACATGGTTTATCTTAGCTAGGACGAAGCGTTCCGAAGTTCCACAAAGACGACTCACCGAAGCTAATCCGAAAATAAAAAGGCACGCTGTTCACTGCCATGTGGTCAGATCATGTGACGTTAGGTCGCGATACCACAGTGTAAATGTTCGAAGACTTAGAAGTATAAGCAAGTTCAAGTATTGTAAAGTTCACCATGAGTTCGGCAATTTATCCTATTCCTCCAATTACATAATTTTCCCTCGCGATATAAACCGCTAATCTTAGCAACGTATCGTCTAAAGAAGCATCTCCAAATGATGTGCAAAATGTTATTGTACTAGACGACAAGAACAGCGGACCCTTCCCACCCCTCCATCCAACTCTGTCTATCTCTCTGTGTGTTTCGGTGTGTTCTTCTTTTTCTCCCTACCTTTCCCCAAGGATAAGGTGAACGAATGGCGTCAGTTGGCTGCTGTCCCGTATATGTCAATGTTAAACTTTCGTTACTCTCCTTGGGTTGTAGCATAATAGCCGTGCTCACCGCCTTTTGAAGCATACAATTTTTTGTTATATAACAACAACGATTCGAATGTCGTCTTTAGGACTGGGTGAATGGTTACGATTCTCAGATGATCAAACACCCCATCTTTTTAGCAGTATGATATTTCACCCTCGACCATGTTCCACACATGGCAATGGACACGGACACACAAAAGAAGGCAAATACGTAGTACAGCTCGGAACATTTGGCATCACAATGGGATAGTAGGGCACATCGACATTTGTTTTACATTAACAAAGGGGCTTGCAGCTGCCTACTAGTAGAGGGGGGAGTAGGCGGGCACAGCGGGTGCCAACCTGGCCACGACAGGAGCCGTTTGCACGATCTCCCTGACAATGGGCACATCGGGACCCTCAACCTTCACCACCGACTGGTAGGAGGTAGCGATCGGCTGGGCGTGGACAGCCGTAGCCAGCGCGACGGCCGGGGCAGCGGCGTAGCCCTGGGCGATATCAGGGGCGTAGCCGTGGGCCAGGGCGGGGGCGTAGCCGTGGGCGATAGCAGGGGCATAGCCGTGGGCGATGGTAGGGACACCGACGTAGCCTTGAGCAATGCCAGGGGCGTAGCCGTGGGCGATGGCAGGGGCAGCGGCGTAGCCCTGGGCGATAGCAGGGGCATAGCCGTGGGCGATGGTAGGGACACCGACGTAGCCTTGAGCAATGCCAGGGGCGTAGCCGTGGGCGATGGCAGGGGCAGCGGCGTAGCCCAGAGGCCGCTTCTCGACGACAGCGTTGAAGCCGTTGTAGTCGTCGGCGGTGTAGGTGACGACGCGCTCGGTGCCGTCGGAGTCGATGAGCCGGTACTGTCCACGCACGACGTCGCCGTCGCGGCTCTCCACCTGCGAGTGGTGGTCGCCAGTGTAGCCGTCCGACACGCCGTAGCTGAAGTCGTACTTGGGGTGCGGGTTGACGTAGTCGACCACCTCGACCGACTTGGCGACGGGTGTTTCGCCGACAACGACATCGACGGGAGCCGGAGCGGCGTAGGCGAACGGAGCGGCGCCGTAGCCGAACGGAGTGGCGCCGTAGCCGAACGGAGCGGCGCCGTAGCCAGGGGCGTAACCGTGGCCATAGGCCAGAGGCGTGCTAGGAGCTCCGCACGTAGCGGCCACCAGCGCGCAAGCGGTCAACACCTAAAATACAGAAAACATGAATGCTACTCTTGCTGAAGTTGTTGAAAAATTCGCCCATAAATGGCTTGCCCACGTCTCGCGAAGTGTCTGTCATAACAATTGATGTTTGACGTTTCTAGCAACGAACACATCCAGTAATAAGCCGGAGGCGATTGAGTGACGGAGCTGAGGCGGTGCTGGATAGCGTATTTGGTAAATTTGGTTGTGAAATCATGACTATGTTTCAGGTTCGACGATACATTCCAAGTTGGACGGGAGTTGCGCAATTTACGGAACAGATGATGTGTTGTAGTCCAGTACACGGAGACTATAATTATACGAAATGAACGTCCTTTTCGACCATTTGTATTGTGACAAGTTCCAGGCCAGACAATAAGAACCGAAACAAAGTGGTGAAGCTTCGCGCTTTTGAGGTTGTCCCATTTAGCATGACTTCTAACCAACCGACTCCATTTAGCTTACCTTGAAGAATGCCATCCTGGCTATGATCTGTTGAGAACTGTACCGTCTGCGCTGCCGCATGCCGTCTTATATACTTAGCACTGGCGGCACATCCTTGAATTGGGCGCCGCCCACTACTGCTGGGGGCACCGCTGAACTTGAACCTGGATACGCCGGCTGGCGGCTGTGGACTGACCTTGTTCTTGGTTGACCGCCACCTCCAACTGGCCCGCTAGACTGGCAGCACAGCCGGCATCGAGCTGGCCATGGGCGGCGTGCAGGTCACTGCGTTCTGTCACACAGACCCTGGTACTGTGCAGACGTGGGGAGCTGGTGCTGTACAGACGTCGAGGCTGGTGCTGTGCAGACGTGGGGAGCTGGTGCTGTACGGACGTCGGGGGCTGGTGCTGTACGGACGTCGGGGCTGTTGCTGTACAGACGTCGTGACTAGTGCCGTACGGACGTCGGGGCTGGTGCTGTATAGACGTCGGGGCTGGTCCTGCACAGACGTGGGGAGCTGGTGCTGTACAGACGTCCGGGGCTGGTGTTGTACGGACATCGGAGCTGGTGCTGTACAGACGTCAGGGGCTGGTGCTGCACAGACGTTGGGGGCTGGTGCTGCACAGACATCGGGGAGCTGGTGCTGTACAGACGTGGGGTGCTGGTGCTGTACATACGTCAGGAGCTGGTGCTGTACAGACGTCGGGAGCTGGTGCTGTACAGACGTCGGGAGCTAGTGCTGTACAGACGCGTGGGGAGCTGGTGCTGTACAGACGCTGGGAGCTGGTGCTGTACAACGTGGGGAGCTGGTACTGTGCAGAAGGCAGGTGCTGGTGCTGTACAGACGTGGGGACCTGGTGCTGTGCAGACGTGGGGAGCTGGTGCTGTACAGACGTGGGGAGCTGGTGCTGTACGGACGTGGGGAGCTGGTGCTGTACAACGTGGGGAGCTGGTACTGTGCAGAAGGCAGGTGCTGGTGCTGTACAGACGTGGGGACCTGGTGCTGTGCAGACGTGGGGAGCTGGTGCTGTACAGACATGGGGAGCTGGTGCTGTTCAGACATCAGGTGCTGGTAACGTACAGGCGGCTGATGGTAGTTTGGTTCTACTGAGTAGCGGTTATCCTTCCGAGGGCCACCAGTTGGGGCCAGCGTGTAGCGCCTCGGGGCTTCCTGATGTGTGTGCGATAGTCTGAAGGTTGCTGGTAATCAAGCCTGCATGTAGATGTTTAGCAGACTTGGGCGTGTGTGTAGGTGTGCATAGGATGCCTGCCGTGCTATCGGGTGGATTGTGGGAACGCTTAGGATCAGAGTAGCCCTGCAGAGGTGCATGATATGGGGTGCCAATAACCTGATCTATCCATGACCAAACATATTGCTCTTCTGTCGGTAGATAGTTTGCTTTGTTCAAGCCGGCGTTGCCTATGAGGAAGGAATCCTTGACGGGTATATACACATGCATGGCCTTCCTACTTTCTGTTCCCCCAATTTATGTTTCTCCACGGTTTTACTATACGCTGTGCAGATGACATTAACTTTTAATACTTCATTGTTATATGATAGCGCTATCAAATTCCTTTGGGTGCAATTTAACGGTGGCACATGTTTGCTAACCTCGCTTCCGATATGTTCTGCATCCTTATACCGAAATACCGATAAGATATCCGGACACCATGCATCGTATTAAAGGCAATACAGTGTTGGGAATGGCGATATACATCAATCGGCGAATATCCCACTAAGTGTCACGCTAGATACACATGCAATAATCGCACGGTACAGTTCACCTACACCTCACACTGACCTGCGAGCTCCTTCGAGACTGTGAATCTCAACAAAGTCCACTGTCACTAAAGAGCTGGCTATTGTAAGCAGTCAAGGACCTTCAAGTGTTTGCCATGTAGCGAGCATAAAGTGAAGCAGGGATGTAGATTGCGGACGTGGAAAAGTCTGCAGTGTTCTTTGAACACCTAGCTGACACCAAATTTCAAAGCTCATTTCGTTCTGGGAAAAAACACCACCGATACGAAATGAAAAAAAGAGAAAAAAATGCACGGAATAAAACCAGAATGCTTATCCTTCCCACTCCATACCTGTTTCCCATGATTTTGCACAGTGAAACAATGTTATTATTTAGCTTCAGATATGCTAAAGTTCAGTACCATGAAGAGCACCAACTGTGATAAAGACCATGATTCATGCTCATATATTTCGGGGATATAAATGTTGCGAACCCAACTAATGATATTTTACTCGAAGACAATGGAAATGAAGGTAACTGGCGTTAATTGAGGCTTGGCAAGAAGCTGGCATCAGCTGGTTAATGCCAGGGATCCGGCTAAGGGACATTTGTGGTCAAAAGACCTTGGTGAGGAGACCACGATATTTGTGTAATTCTTGATCTGGATATTCTGTTGAACCCAGAGATATAATCCGATGGTGTTCGAGATGTGAATACAGTCGGTGGAGGCACTGGTGGCATTTGCCCCGTCCTACCGCCTTGGAAGGTGGCGCCCCTCCGGAAAGTCTCGAAGTATAGACGCATTCCTCGCTCAACGGATTTCTTTTTCGCGAGATGCGCCTGTCAGAAAGGAATAAGCACCCCTTCAGTGTACTCGAGTGCACCCCGCACCCCGCTCTACGTATTTTCACGTGTACACGCCCCTCTAGATACTTTCGCACCGGCGCCCTTCTGAATAAATGGTGCGCCTCCAAACGAGCGCTCATATGGCAATTCCTTGATCCGCCACTGTCGTGTTTTGCCGCGGGATTAAACGTTTGTGCCAGTAAATAGTGTTGCCGGATAATACCATGGACATGGCAGAATCCGTTCTTTCCAGCACCGTTTCAGCACTGGATTAGGGGAAGCGAATACATTTTCGTGCGTTATTTGGTATCTAAATCATACTGGTAGTTTACAAAATAGCCATATCTCTGATGATGGACGGATCACTACACTTAGGTAGGTGAAGACGTGTAATGTCCGTCGCCTTCAGCCCTTGGTTTGCAGTAGTGCAGGCGCTTCATATCCACCAGATGTATTCAAATTGTATGAGCGCAACTAAAGTACTTTTGAAGTTGTGTCGAAAGTGCAGTATGGGAATTCTGATACACCCCCTCTTCTGATAAACGTGCGAGCTGTGTAGCTATTATGCCGGAAGAGATGAATGCAATGCACACGGCGACATGTGCTCGGGTATGACTAGTATATGGTCGCGGTGGGCACTACCAGTGGCGTCGCCACGAAATTTTTCCAGGCGGGGCAATATTGATAGGGGGCCTCCTGCTCCCGAAAGGGGGCCTCCACTGTGTTAGGGCCTCCTGTTGCTTTTTTAGGCTCTTAGTATGGTTCCAGAATGGGGAATATGGCTTCATATTGATGTCCTGTTTGTTCTTGGCATGGTGCATCACTTATGCAAAGCGCAATAGCAAGAATCTTTTTTCCGCTGATAACTGAGCCATACCAGGGTATAAATAAGCAAACGCACTGACGTATCTAGCCCACCGGTTTGGGGGGGGGGGCACTTTCGGTTTTCGGCGTCAGCCCACCCCCTCCCACTCCCCCTCCCCCTCCCCCTCCCCCAGTGGCGTACTTAGGAATTGCATCAGAGGAGGGGTCGAAGGGATTTGGAGGGTGCCCATTCTCCCACTATTTTTGGTTAAAAGCATCGGATTTCTACCACTATTTGTCAAATGGACCCATTTTTAGAATAATAATTCATGACAACATAATTTGCTGTGTAGGGGCCCCAGCCTACCTCCACCGCTTCTAAGTTACGGGATTTGTGTTCTTGTTTACCAAAACGTTCATGTTCACGTTCAACGTCTTGTACCACGTCAACGTTCGTGCACGTGTACACACTGGCAGATCCGATTTTGTCAACTCTTGCTGTAAGCAGAACTTGAGCAGCATAGAACCCTCGATGCGTGTCAGAATGTACTATGCTACCACATTGGCTTCCAAACAATTAAAAAAATACCTTTAAAATTGGAGATACTTTCATCCAGACGATATTTTTTAACCTCGGCAAAGGTTACTGCATTTTCATTCAGTTTACTTCTGTTGGTTTCGAGGGGCCAAAAGACCCTTTTAAGCGCTTCGGGGAGCCATGGCCGGAATCGCCCCTCCCTGGATCCGCTAGTGAATGTAGCCTGTCTCTTCATCTTAGCAACCCAACACCAACATAAGAAACATGCTGCTCAACTGGGCTCAACTGGTCACTCGCACAAAACATCCTGTTCAAATTCCACTTTCGAAATCTGGCTCACTGGGTCCGCTTGCCCGTTACTGGCTAAACAAACTTCATGAACCTATCTGACGAAGGAATAACGAAACTGCTGATTTCGCCATCTCTTGCTGTAAGCAGAGCTTCAACAGCATAGAACCCTCGATGCGTCAGAATCTACTATGCTACCATATTGGACTTCCAAACAATCATAACAAAATACCTTTTAAATTGGAGATGATTTCACCCGGAAAGTTATTTTTTTTTACCTCAGCAAAGGTTACTGCATTTTAATTTAGTTTCCTTTTATTGGTTTGGGGGGGAGGCAAAAGACACTATGGCCACCCCTTTGAAGCGCTTGGGGGCGGGGCATGGCCGGAATGCCCCCCCCCCCCTGGATCCGCCAGTGCCAGTGACGTACCTATATTTGCGTCAAGGGGAGGGGGGAAAAAGTATTTGGAGGGGTCCACCTACTCAATAAAAAGTCTTCCGATTTCGACCACTATTTTGTCAAAGGGGACCTTTTTATATAAAATAATTAGTGACCAACTAAATTATCCTGTCGAGGGGCCTAGTCTACCACTATCGTTTCCGATTCGTCGGATTTCAACCCTGGCTCCCCCATCCTGATCGAATGTATTCTTTTGGTATCCCTTGATAAGTCACCTTGCACTGCTGAAATTACACCTACACAGATCACTTTAAAATGTAAAATTTACCAATTTCAGACATTCCAGTTCATAGTGCCCGGTCGCCATGACGCCAACGTTAGTGCATGTGCACACCCATCTTGCGCATTCGGCGCATTCGCCACACTTCGTGCGATGCTACGGATTCTGCTGGACCTCCTACGCTTTGCTAATTGCTGCCACATGATAGACTTGCGCCTTATCTGACGTGATGAAATGCTTTGCATGGGCGTTCGCTGCGAAAATTCGATTAATTAAATTCGATCATTAGTTCCCTACTTCTCATATTTTATGATGAAGAAATGCGGATACCCGCTGAGCTTTGATGCACCTCATATCTTTGATTAAACATGCTTCCAGGTTGGCTACCGAACCGAGGCCCTGCCTGAGTGTACTTCTTTGGACCCGTTTCGTATTTCTTCGTCTACGGATGTGTCTTATGGCTCCAATCCATTTTTGTTCGAGGCCCAATGCATTTTTGAAACCCCTGCTCGTTTTAGGTTTTGTTGCTTCTTTGTGTACCGATGATTTTTATTTGTTGTCGGGGCGCTTTCAATGATCTCAATGTATTTATTTAGTGCGCGGTATTTTTGTTCGTTCTGGGACCATGTTGCTTATTGCGACCCCAGCCTCTTTTCAGGCCCTTGTGCGGTCGCATGGCCCCTGTGTGCCTTGAGAGCTTCCGGTGTTTTTTTTGGTGTTTTTTTTTTAGAGTTCCCGCTATATTTATTTATGGCTGCAACGCATGTTTTAGGGCCCTTTCGCTTTTTGCGAGACTGCGCTTTGAAGGGCCAGTTACATTTTCGGTCCCCGTTGTGCTCCTAGGGTCCCGCTGTGTTTATTTGGGGCTTCTGACGCACATTTCTGGGGCCCAGTACGATTTTGGGTCTTCGGTGCGATATTTCTGGGTCTTAGCGCAACTTATCGCACCCAGGCGCGTGGTTCCGGGGACCCAACGCCAGTTATCTGGGGTCAACGCGATTTTGGTGGACCTCTTATGAATTTTCTTTAAATTCCGAATTTCGGCCTAATTTTTCGAGTCCCTGGCGCCATGTTTTTCCATCTCACCTCGATTTTCTTCGAGCTCCGGTATGTTTTTCGATGCCGTACGCGATTTTGCAAGGCATCTGATGATATGTTCGGTCCTCCAGAACCATTTTCCTGACCCGGACTTTTTTTTGGAATCCCTCCTTATTTTGGAGGGCTCCGGCTTTCTTTTTCGGATACCGATGCGACTTTGGGTGTCACACGGTGCTTATGTGGAGCCCTAGACGCCAATTGTTGGCAGCCCCGACGTGAATTTTTGATGCCCAGACCAAATTTGTGGTACTACCGATGGGAATTATGGATCCGAGCTCGATATTTGGTGGGACCGGTTCGAGTTTGCGGGTCGCGTTGTACTTAGCTGTGGCCCCAACGCGATCTTGGCGGTTCCTGTTGCAGATTTTCGGGCCTCGGAGCGAGTTTTCTGGGGCCCGCCGCATTTACTTGGAGCCCCTACGCGAATTCTGGTGGACCGACGCGAATTTTTGTGGCCCCAGCGCGACTTTTGGGGGCCTCGGCTCGATTCTTGGGAGCATATCCCTCTTAGGAGGGAGGTGCATTTGCCCCTTTGATATGCCACTGCGGCCACCGAAGGAGTTTTTTGTTCAGCCGATGGCACCTTTCGGAGTATAAAAGCCCTCCGGGTAATTTTTGCCGGAACTGTTATTAATTTTCCGGTGCTGGGTCCATTCGACCGAGTCTCGGTGTGAACTTTTGGACATCGAGTTCTATTTTTTTAAAGGTCTTGATGTGATATATTTGATGTGATAGCCTCCTTGACAATCCTGTAGGCCTCCTTTGCAATCCTGTGGGCCTCCTTTGCAATCCTGGGGTCCTCCTTGATAATCCTGTGGGCCTCCTTTGTAATCCTGGTGCCTCCTTTGTAACCCTGTGGGCCTCCTTTGCAATCCTGGAGGCCTCCTTGACAATCCTGTGGGCCTCCTTTGCAATCCTGGGGGCCTCTTTTGTAATCCTGTGGGCCTTTGCAATCCTGTTGACCTCCTTTGCAATCATGGGGTCCTCCTTTGTAATCACGGGAGCCTCCTTTGCAATCCTGGGGGCCTCCTTTGCGATCCTGCGGGCCTGCTTTGCAATCATGAGGGCCTCCTTTGCAATACTGGAGTCCTTTGCAATACTTGGGGCCTCCTTTGCAATCCTGGTGGCCTCCTTTGCAATTATGAGGGCTTCCTTTGCTATCACGAGGGCCTCCTTTGCAATCCTGGAGTCTTTTGCAATCCTTGGGGCCTCCCTTGCAATCCTGGGGCCTCCTTTGCAATCCTGGTGGCCTCCTTTGTAATCCTGGGGGCCTCTTTGCAATCCTGGTGGCCTCCTTTGCAATCCTGGGGGCCTCCTTTGCAATCATGGGGGCCTCCTTTGCAATCCTGGGGCCTCCATTGCAATCATGGGGGCCTCCTTTGTAATCACAGGGGCCTCCTTTGCAATCCTAAGGGCCTCTTTTGCAATCCTGGGGCCTACTTTACAATCCTGGGGGCGTCCTTTGCAATCCTGGGGGGCCTCCTTCGCTAACCTGGAGGCATCCTTCGCAATCGTGGGGGTCTCCTTTGGAATCCTGTGGCCTCCTTTGCAATCATGGGGTCCTCCTTTGCAATCCTGGAGTCCTTTGCAATCCTGGGGGCCTCCTTTGCAATCCTGGGGGCCTACTTTGTAATCCTGTGGGCCTTTGCAATCCTGGGGTCCTCCTTTGCAATCATGTGGTCCTCCTTTGTAATCACGGGAGCCTCCTTTGCAATCCTGGGGGCCTCCTTTGCAATTCTGGAGGCCTCCTTTGCGATCCTGGGGGCCTCCTTTGCAATCATGAGGGCCTCCTTTGCAATACTGGAGTCCTTTGCAATCCTTGGGGCCTCCTTTGCAATCCTGGTGGCTTCCTTTGCAATCATGAGGGCTTCCTTTGCAATCCTGGAGTATTTTGCAATCCTTGGGGCCTCTTGCAATCCTGGGGGCCTCCTTTGCAACCCTGGGGGCCTCTGCAATCCTGGTGGCCTCCTTTGCAATCCTGTGGGCCTCCTTTGCAATCCTGGGGCCTCCTTTGCAATCCTGGGGCCCTCCTTTGCAATCCTGGGGGCCTCCATTGCAATCATGGGGGCCTCGTTTGTAATCACAGGGGCCTCCTTTGCAATCCTGAGGGCCTCTTTTGTAATCCTGAGGGCCTCCTTTGCAATCCTGGGGGGCCTCCTTCGCTAGCCTGGAGGCATCCTTCGCAATCCTGGGGGTCTCCTTTGGAATCCTGGGGCATCCTATGCAATCATAGGGGCCTCCTTTGCAATCCTGGAGTCCTTTGCAATCCTGGGGGCCTCCTTTGCTATCCTGGGGGCCTCCTTTGTAATCATGTGGACCTTTGCAATCCTGGGGGCCTCCTTTGTAATCCTGGGGGCCTCCTTTGTAATCCTGGGGGCCTCCTTCGCAATCCTGGGGGCCTCCTTTGCAATCCTGGGGCCTCCTTTGCAATCCCGGGGGCTTCCTTTGCAATCCTGGGGGCCTCCATCGCAATCCTGGGGGCCTCCTTTGCAATCATGGGGCCTCCTTTGCAATCCTGGGGGCCTCCTTCGCTAGCCTGGAGGCATCCTTCGCAATGCTGGGGGTCTACTTTGGGATCCTGGGGCCTCCTTTGCAATCCTGGGGGTCTCCTTTGCAATCCTGGAGTCCTTTGCAATCCTGGGGTCCTCCTTTGCAATCCTAGGGTCCTCCTTTGTAATCCTGTGGACCTTTGCAATCCTGGGGGGCCTCCTTTGTAATCCTGGGGCCCTCCTTCGCAATCCCGGGGGCCTCCTTTGCAATCCTGGGGGCCTCCTTTGCAATCCTGGGGCCTCCTTTGCAATCCTGGTGCCCTCCTTTGCAATCCTGGGGGCCTCCATCGCAATCCTGGGGGCCTCCTTTGCAATCATGGGGCATCCTTTGCAATCCTGGGGGCCTCCTTCGCTAGCCTGGAGGCATCCTTCGCTAGCCTGGAGGCATCATTCGCAATCCTGGAGTCTACTTTGCAATCCTGTAGGCCTCCTTTGTAATCATGGGGGCCTCCTTTGCAATCCTGAGGGCCTCCTTTGCGATCCTGGAGACCTTTGCAATCCTGGGGTCCTCCTTTGCAATCCTGGGGGCCTCCTTTGTAATCCTGGAGGCCTCCTTTGCAATCCTGGAGGCCTCCTTTCCAATCCTGGGGGCCTCCTTCGCAATTCTGGGGGCCTCCTTTGCAATCCTGGGGGCCTCCTTTGCAATCCTGGGGGCCTCCTTTGCAATCATGGGGGCCTCCTTCGTAATCACGGGGGCCTCCTTTTGCAATCCTGGAGGCCTCCTTTGCAATCCTGTGGGTCTCCTTTAAACAATCCTGGGGGCCTCCTTTGTAATCACGGGGACCTCCTTTTCAATCCTGTGGGCCTTCTTTGCATTCCTGGGGTCCTCCGTGCCAATTGTTGGCACTCTCTTGATTTCTGGGGCCTGCTATCTTCTCCTAGGTGACTCCTTCTTCGAATTAGGGGCCTCCTCTCATGTCTCGTCGGCCTCCGTGCTCACTTTTTTCCTGTGCATTTCCGAATAGGGACCTCCTCAAATTTCAGGGGGGCGGCGCCCCCAGTCTCACGACAGGGGGGGGGGCGACTGCCCCCATGCCCCCCCGGTGGCGACGCCCTTGGGCACTACTACCAGTGTCCAGCGATGGTGGCTATGCAAATCATAGTGTTGCTAGGCACTTAAGATATTCTTGGAATGATGCATCTTACGTCTATGTATGTTAGAGCCAAATATTACACCCATCGATTCGATGCAACACGTCCGACGACACGTCAAACGCGTTACATATGCGTCCCGGTATGAATGGATCTATGATATCAATAGAACAACTTTGAAGACAATTCGTTGCGGACACGTCGTGGAATAACGTGTACCCGGAGCTCCTGGAGCTCCTCTTGGATTTCAGACATGGGGTCAAGCTGGAATAATTCAATTAAGGTCAAACGCCAATTTCCTCTTTGCTCCCGTAAGTCCCAAGCACATGGTTTATCTTAGCAAGCAGGAAGCGTTCCGAAGTTCCACAAAGACGACTCACCGAAGCTAATCCGAAAATAGAAAGGCACGCTGTTCACTGCCATGATGGCCAGATCACGTGACATTAGGTCGCGATACCACAGTGTGAATGTTCGAAGACTTAGAAGTATAAGCAAGTTCAAGTATTGTTAAGTTCAGCATGAGTTCGGCAATTTATCCTGTTCCTCTAATTACGTAATTTTCCCTCGAGATATAAACCGCTAATCTTAGCAATGTATCGTCTAACGAAACATCTCCAGATGATGTGCAGAATGTTATTGTACCAGACGACAAGAACAGCGGACCCTTCCCACCTCTCCATCAACTCTGTCTATCTCTCTATGTGTTTCGATGTGTTCTTCTTTTTCTCCCTACCTTTTCCCAAGGACAAGGTGAACGAATGGCGTCAGTTGGCTGCAGTCCCGTATATGTCAATGTTAAACTTTCGTTACTCTCCTTGGGTTGTAGCATAATAGCCGTGTTCACCGCCTTTTGATGCATACAGTTTTTTTTTATAACAACAACGATTCGAATGTCGTCTTTAGGACTGGGCGAATGGTTACGATTCTCAGATGATCAAACACCCCATCTTTTTAGCAGTATGATATTTCACCCTCGACCATGTTCCACACACGGCAATGGACACGGACACACAAAACAAGGCAAATACGTAGTACAGCTCGGAACATTTGGCATCGCAATGGGATAGTAGGGCACATCGACAATTGTTTTACATTAACAAAGGAGCTTGCAGTTGCCTACTAGTAGAGGGGGGAGTAGGCGGGCACAGCGGGTGCCAACCTGGCCACGACAGGAGCCGTTTGCACGATCTCCCTGACAATGGGCACATCGGGACCCTCAACCTTCACCACCGACTGGTAGGAGGTAGCGATCGGCTGGGCGTGGACAGCCGTAGCCAGGGCGACGGCCGGGGCAGCGGCGTAGCCCTGGGCGATAGCAGGGGCATAGCCGTGGGCCAGGGCGGGGGCGTAGCCGTGGGCGATGGTAGGGACACCGACGTAGCCTTGAGCAATGCCAGGGGCGTAGCCGTGGGCGATGGCAGGGGCAGCGGCGTAGCCCAGAGGCCGCTTCTCGACGACGGCGTTGAAGCCGTTATAGTCGTCGGCGGTGTAGGTGACGACGCGCTCGGTGCCGTCGGAGTCGATTAGTCGGTACTGTCCACGCACGACGTCGCCGTCGCGGCTCTCCACCTGCGAGTGGTGGTCGCCAGTGTATCCGTCCGACACGCCGTAGCTGAAGTCGTACTTGGGGTGCGGGTTGACATAATCGACCACCTCGACCGACTTGGCGACGGGCGTTTCGCCAACAACGACATCGACGGGAGCCGGAGCGGCGTAGGCGAACGGAGCGGCGCCGTAGCCGAACGGAGCGGCGCCGTAGCCGAACGGAGTGGCGCCGTAGCCAGTGGCGTAACCGTGGCCATAGGCCAGAGGCGTGCTAGGAGCTCCGCACGTAGCGGCCACCAGCGCGCAAGCGGTCAACACCTAAAATACAGAAAACATGAATGCTACTTTTGCTGATGTTGTTGAAAAATTTCGCCCATAAATGGCTTGCCCACGTCTTTCGAAGTGTCTGTCATAACAATTGATGTTTGAGGTTTCTAGCAACGAACACATCCAGTAATAAGCCGGAGGCGATGGAGTTACGGAGCTGAGGTGGTGCTGGACAGCGTATTTGGTAAATTTGGTTGTTAAATCATGACTATGGTTCAGGTTCGACGATATATTCCAAGTTGGACGGGAGTTGCGAAATTTACGGAACAGATGACGTGTTGTAGCACAGTACACGGTGATTATAAGTATAGGAAATGAACCTGCTTTTCGACCATTTGTATTGTGACAAGTTCCAGGCAAGACAATAAGAACCGAAACAAAGTGGTGAAGCTTCGCGCTTTTGAGGTTATCCCATTTAGCATGACTTCTAACCAACCGACTCCATTTCGCTTACCTTGAAGAATGCCATCCTGGCTATGATCTGTTGAGAACTGTACCGTCTGCGCTGCCGCATGCCGTCTTATATACCTAGCACTGGCGGCACACCCTTGAATTGGGGGCCGCCCACTGCTGCAGGGGGCGCCGCTGAACTTGAACGTGGACACGTCGGCCGGCTGTGGACTGACCTTGTTCTTGGTTGACCGCCACCTCCAACTGGCCCGCTAGACTGGCAGCCCAGCCGGCATCGAGCTGTCCATCGGCGGCGTGCAGGTCATTGCGTTCTGTGACAGACCCTGGTACTGTGCAGACCTGGGGAGCTGGTGCTATATAGACGTCAGGGCTGGTGCTGTGCGGACGTGGGGAGCTGGTGCTGTGCAGACGGCAGGTGCTGGTAACGTACGGGCGGCTGATGGTAGTTTGGTTCTACTGAGTAGCGGTTATACTTCCGAGGACCACCAGTTGGGGCCAGCGTGTAGCGCCTCTGGGCTTCCTGGTGTATGCGATAGTCTGAAGGTTGCTGGTAATCAAGCCTGCATGGAGATGTATAGCAGACTTGGGCGTGTGTGTAGGTGTGCATAGGATGCCTGCCGTGCTATCGGGTGGATTGTGGGAACGCTTAGGATCAGAATAGCCCTGCAGAACTGGAAGATATGGGGTGCCAATAACCTGATCTTCCCATGACCAAACATATTGCTCTTCTGTCGGTAGATAGTTTGCTTTGTTCAAGCCGGCGTGGCCTATGAGGAAGGAATCCTTGACGGGTATATACACATGCATGGCCGTCCTATTTTCTATTCCCCCAATTTATGTTTATCCACGGTTTTACTTTACGCTGTGTAGATGACGTTGTCTTTTAATACTTCATTGTTATATGATAGCGCTATAAAATTCCTCCACTTGGTTGCAATTTAACGGTGGCACATGTCTCCTAACCTCGCTTCCGATATGTTCTGCATCCTTATACCGAAATACCGATAAGATATCCGGACACGAATGGCGATATAAATCCATGGGGGAACATCGCACTAAGTTTCACGCTAGATACACATGCAATAATCACACAGTACCTTTCACCTACACCTCACACTGACCTGCGAGCTGCTTCGAGGCTGTGAATTTCAACAAAGTCCACTGTCACTAAAGAGTTGGCTATCGTAAACAGTCAAGGACCTTCAAGTGTTTGCCATGTAGCGAAAATAAAGTGAAGCAGGGATGTAGATTGCGGACGTGGAAAAGTCTGCAGTGTTCTTTGAACACCTAGCTGACACCAAATTTCAAAGCTCATTTCCTTCTGGAAAAAAAACACGATCCATGCGAAAGGAAAAAAAGAAAAATGAACGGAATAAAACCAGAATGCTTATCCTTCCCATTCCATACTTGTTTCCCATGAACTTGCACAGTGAAACAATGTCATTATTTAGCTTCAGATATGCTACAGTGCATTACCATGAAGAGCACCAACTGTGATAAAGACCATGATTCATGCTCCTATATTTCGTGGATATAAATGTTGCGAATCCAAATAATTATATTTTACCAGAAGACAATGGAAATGAAGGTAACTGAGGTTAATTCAGGCTTGGCAAGAAGCTGGCATCAGCTGGTTAATGCCAGTGACCCGGCTAAGGGACATTTGTGATCAAAAGACCTTGGTGAGGAGACCACGATATTTGTGTGATTCCTGATCTGGATATTCTTTTGCACCCAGAGATGTAATCCGATGGTGTTCCAGGTGTGAATACAGTCGGTGGAGGCACTGGTGGCATTTGCCCCGTCCTACCGCCTTGGAAGGTGGCGCCCCTCCGGAAAGTCTCGAAGTATAGACGCATTGCTCGCTCAACGGATTTCTTTTTCGCGAGATGCGCCTGTCAGAAAGGAATAAGCGCCCCTTCAGTGTACTCGAGTGCACCCCACACCCCGCTCTACGTATTTTCACGTGTAGACGACCCTCCAGATACTTTCGCACCGGCGCCCTTCTGAATAAATGTCGCGCCTCCAAACCAGCGCTCATATGGCAATTCCTTGATCCGCCACTGTCGTATTCTGCCGCGGGATTAAACGTTTGTGCCAGTAAATGGTGTTGCCGGATAATACCATGGACATGGCAGAATCCGTTCTTTCCAGCACCGTTTCAGCACTGGATTAGCTGAAGCGAATATATTTTCGTGCGTTATTTGGTATCTAAATCACACTGCTAGTTCACAAAATAGCCATATCTCTGATGATGGACGGATCACTACACTTAGGTAGGTGAAGACGTGTAATGTCCGTCGCCTTCAGCCCTTGGTTTGCAGTAGTGCAGGCGCTTCATATCCACCAGATGTATTCAAATTGTATGAGCGCAACTAAAGTACTTTTGAAGTTGTGTCGAAAGTGCAGTATGGGAATTCGGATACACCCCCTCTACTCTGATAAACGTGTGAGCTGTGTAACTATTATGCCGGAAGAGATGAATGCAATGCACACGGCGACATGTGCTCTGGTATGACTAGTATATGGTCGCGATTGGCAGTACTACCAGTGTCCAGCGATGGTGGCTATGCAAATCATAGTGTTGCCAGCAGACTTGTGCTCGACTCGAGTTGAATCGAGAATCGACTCATGAATCAATCGTTTTTGGATGAGTCGCGAGTTGAATCCATTATTTTCCCCAAAATATATCTTGAGTCGTGAGTTGAATCACATATTTCTATACAAAAATGAGTTGAATCATGAGTCAATCATTCAAATCACAATGAGTCATTTGAGTCTTGTGACTCAAATGCAAGTTATGAACAAATGATATAAAGCATGTATCTTTGCGAATAGTGTGCCATGACAAAAAGTAGGGAGTAAAAACACAGCATCATTACTCATGATTAGCAATGCCTTGCTTAGCCATGCAATTGTCAACTTGTCTGCTGCCAGTGAGTAAAGAATGAGGGGTACTGAAGTTAGTTACCAAAAACCAATGACAATAACTACAAATAAGTATTAATGTTAAGCTTGGTATTCACAATCAGCATCATGCATGAGTCAATCCTAGTGCCAGAAACACAACACAGAAATTGGTTGTGATTGTGAAAAAGAATATGGAACCGAAACGGTCCTGCACTGCAATAGGCATCTGCACCGAATAAAATTGTGTTGGTTTGTTATTTGTCACACGCGCGTCTGATATGATATCAGACGCGTGTGTGACAAATAACAAACCAAGGTACCTTTACTGGAAGGTAGATCGAAGTTTTCCTTCAAGCCCACATGATGTCATCCGAAGGTTTTTTTATAACATGGTATCCATTTGGTTGTATAACTTTTCTCAAATCATACGTAATGGTCACTTTTATTTTGCTTCCGCTAGAAGCAAATATATTTGTCTTCCGCTCACCAGTTGAGTTATAATTTTGCCCCGTTCTTTCCAGTGAACATTTGTTCGGACGCATTTTACTCTCATGCATAGAAAAGGTTGGAGTTTTGCATTGTAATCCGGCATGTGGAGAGGAATATTTGGTAGTCATCCAGTATGGAGGATATTTTTCTTCAAACCTTGTGCATCGTAACTCAATTTGCACCCATTTCAGGGAAATTTGAGCACTTTTACTTGATCACAGCAGCTCATTATCAAACTGTTAATAACTTAGGAAATTCAACCTCCAGATGAGAAAACAAGAAATAATTTTCTGAAGAGGGTAATGTCCAGGAATCCATTAATCCAGGGTCAGCCTATTTTTCCAAACATGTACCTACCTACCTACATTGACATACAGCAGTTGTTGAAAGCAGCTTTTTCTAGGCCAGCTAGACCCAGGACATGATACATTCTTCCTTGATGAATCTTGCATGGATTATTGATGACACATGCATAATTGAACATTTATGTACAATACCATTGTGATCTAGGAATGGCTTCCTGAAACTTTCCATGAGTTGCAGTACGATTTCCTGTAGTATGAATTCAGCATCTAGATAGAATGTTGGAATGGAACACATCTCTGTTTCAGGTGTCATGCCTTACTGTGCAGTACCAGAGGATAGAAGTGGAACTGGACAGGCAACTTTAGTAAAGAAGAAGTCTGGTTACACCATTTTCATCAGGATTCTGCCTAAGCAAAATCTCTTGGCACACAATAAAACATGTGTCTAAGTTGTCAAATGTAGGGGAACCCAGAGTATGGTTCAAGCATGTAAAATAAATTGATAAGAGAAGAAGCCTGAAGCAAGAACTGTTTAACCTTGCCACTTTGCAGATAAGCAAATGTCTGCTACCATCAGCTATTCGCACCATAATATTCACACCAGCCAAAACCCAGGGTAATCCTGAAACTTTTCTGTATTATTGCTGTTTACATCATTTGTAAGATTGCTTTGTTTTGCTTTGTTTTGCTTTATTTTGCTTTGTTTGCATATTGGCAATGTTTTTCCTCCACCAAAGAAAAAGATGGATAGGCCTCGTTAGGTTATGTCCTTTTATTTCAAGATTTTGATACTTTTATCTGAGAAACAGATTAGGCTAGCTAATTTTATGTTGGGTTACCTTGCAATTTCTAATGCTTTAAATACTGGTTATTGTATATGACCCAATTGAAAGCCCTCCTTTTTGGTTTGGTTTTGGTATTATTTTCCTTTTCAACCAAGATTAAGCATATGCAATGGAAATGAGTGTTTACACTATCTTAGTCATGTTAATAAGCATGCATTCAAACATCTCTATCAAAACCTTGTTTGTGATCTAAACTGGAAGTCTACCAAATGTTGTGCTTGTTGGTAGAAAATATGTTTTTAGTGCATAGAAATAACAATCATGATAAGACCCTCATGTCAATAATTTACCACTAAGTTATAGTTACACTAAGTTAGGGTCAAAGGTATGAGAAATGATTTGGGTCGGATCTGCTGACTGAAATGGTGCATTTATGAGGTGCATTTCTTGTTACAGAATGGACAAAGAGTGATATCAGGTGACAGATATATCAATTAGGTACATTTACATTTGAACACATTTTTATCCTATATTTGAAGAAATTGTGGGCTAGATATAACATATTTTAACCAGTTTGTATATTTCTTCTGTTGTATCTTAAAACTTAGTCTGGAATAATAGCATTCTTCTTGTCATAGGAACACATGCTCAACTTTATTGATTAAATGTATCAAGTATTTCGGATGTGTGGCATTATGTAGGTTTTGTTCAGGTGATTGGAGCACGATTGCTCGAAGTCCTGACCTGTGTAATTTAGTCAGTGAGTGAGTGATGCCTATGTTGAGGTTGATTCTTTCAATCTACAATTATAGGTTTTGTGTAAAATGGCAAACATGCATAAGAAGTCTCTGGGCCATTTTCGATCACAATATTGTTTTTCTGGTGTTTTCTGAAGTGACTTCAACGAATTTGACACTCATTCATTTGGAAAATGAAAACTTCCCAAGATATAAGCACTTCAACTTCAAGTACTTCTATCTAAGAAATCAGTCCATGACAAGATTTTGACTACGGATACATGCTATCCCACCTCAGCAGCATATGGGAAGTGTGGGGAAAGGGTTTTGGGTGTCGTGGTATATAATTTAAAATAATTTACAATTATCAATAAAAGTAAACGTAGCCTAACCTAGCCTACTGATTGTGGACGGCCTAAAGCCTACCGATGTTGAATCACTTAATCTCACTGATATTGGATTACTTAAAACCGACGGATGTTGGAGTACCTAAATATGATTTTAAAATGTGACTTCCAAGACGAATCGTAGAGGAATGTCCATAAAGGCCACTGTACGTCAATGGCATACATCGTGATATATATATATATATATATATATATATATATATATATATATATATATATATATATATATATATATATATATATATATATATAGATATATGTATATATATATATATATATATATATATATATATATATATATATATATATATATATATATGTATATATATAAATATAAATATATGTTACATGGATATATGGGGCCTCCTGTCGGTGGCGGATCCAGGGAGGGAAGTTGGGGCATATGCCCCCCCATGGAATGTAGTGCCCCTTCGACCAGAAAAATGCGTCCCTTCGCGAAGGCTCGAGTGCACCCCATCCCCCTAGAATTTTTCAGCCACAGGCGCCCCTCGGCAGGAAAGGCATCCCTGAAGGCACTTTCGCGGTGGCGCCACTCGAGACACGTGTCCCCGCCCCCAGATGACAATTCCTGGATCCGCACCTGCCTCCTGTGGCAGCTATGGGCTTCCTGTGGCAGCTATGGCACCTCTTATGACGATAGTGGGCCTCCTGTTGCGTCTAGGGGTGGGGTCAGATCATTTGAGGCGGTCTTCTGTGGTTACCTTTCAGGAACTCTCCTGCCGCTGGGGAGAAGAAGCTATGGCGCACTTAGCACCCCCCGCCCCCCCCCCCGACTGTCCTTTCTTCAGCTCTTGAACGAGGGTGACGAGCAGGTAAAATGGACGGTAGAAGGAGTCCATGAATATCGGGCAAAATCCCTTGATTTTGGAGGCGCTTGATGGTGAGCCTGCCGGGAATGGTTCATTGTCAGGCAGGAAGATTATTACTAGGTCATTTAGGATGCCCTTTGCTGAAGCTAAAGAATAGGTCTTTCAATTGGAATACGTCAAAGTACTCTATATTTCCATAAAATATGCAGGTTAGCATAGAGAATATCGGTAAGATTGCATGTAAGCCAATGGTGAAGGGAACCTTCAAGCCCGCTACCAAAACCACTTAGTGGGGGCCCGTAACACAACAACGCAATTTTATTCTGTGCATATACCTGTTGCAGTGCAGGACCTCGGTGCTATGCTGAGGTTAGGTGATGTGTGTCAGGTATATATGATTCAGGTTGTGCATCATGCTCATGTTGATGGAAGTATTATGCACTCATTACTTTGCATATGCATTGGCAACCATTCATCTCGTTAATTTTGTAAAGTCAATTTAGTCATGCACATGCACATGCACTTATCTGTATATTATATTATATATATATATATATATATATATATATATAACACTGAATCATATGGCTCATGAGTCTGATAACACTGAGTCGGATCTGAATCGATTCAAATTTGAGTCTGTTTGAGTCGTCTGTTCAGTCTGTCAGTCTGTTTGTGTCGTCGGTCGAATCATGATTTGGGAGCTCAGAGTCTGAATTGAGTCGAATCAAATAATTTTTACCTGCTCTGAATCATGAGTTGAATCGGATCTCAAGATCCATGAGTCAAATGTGAGTCGACTAAAACAAAATTGAGTCGAGCACAGGTCTGGTTGCCAGGCCCTTAAGGTATTCTTGAAATGATGCATCTTACGTCTATGTATGTTAGAGCCAAATATTACACCCATGGATTCGATGCAACATGTCCGACGACACGCAGTGTTAAAATATTGGTTTTTCGTTAGGTGTGAGATGTCGAAACGAGCACAGTAGGATGTCGAAATTTACCATTGAATTAGTGCCATTTCAAATGCTTTTGATGTCTTTCAGACTTAAATTTGAGTCAATGGTGTACTTATGACTGTACCTTCATCAGTTATTTTGATATGCATAATTTAAGAAGAGCTATACTCAGGATAGCGAAAAAAATACCTATGCTATACGATGGCACTGCATGCCGTATCGCATTATGAATAATCCCTTTGCCTGAAATTGCATTGCGAAATGTTCGTGTATCACCATCCCTTGTCGAGAGCATGATCATGATACTCATAAACTGTTAGGTACTGTTAGAAAGGAGACACAAAGAACTCATAAGCACTCGTCGAGAAGCAGGATGTCGATACTTCTTGGAGAAGGATGTCGATTGAGTGTTCAGAAAGTGGTATTTTCCACCCTATTTCACGAATAATTTAACACTGACGACACGTCAAACGCGTTACATATGCGTCCCGGTATGAATGGATCTATGATATCAATTGAACAACTTTGAAGACAATTCGTTGCGGACACGTTGTGGAATAATATGTACCCGGAGCTCCTCGAGCTCCTCTTCGATTTCAGACGTGGAGTCAAGCTGGAACAATTCAATTAAGATCAAACGCAAATTTCCTCTTTGCTCCCGTAAGTCCCAAGGACATGGTTTATCTTGGAAAGCACGAAGCGTTCCGAAGTTCCACAAAGACGACTCACCGGAGCTAATCCGAAAATAAAAAGGCACGCTGTTCACTGCCATGATGGTCAGATCACGTGACATTAGGTCGCGATACCACAGTGTAAATGTTCGAAGACTTAGAAGTATAAGCAAGTTCAAGTATTGTTAAGGTCAGCATGAGTTCGGCAATTTATCCTGTTTCTCTAATTACATAATTTTCCCTCGAGATATAAACCGGTAGTCTTAGCAATGTGTCGTCTAACGAAACATCTCCAGATGATGTGCAGAATGTTATTGTACCAGACGACAAGAACAGCGGACCCTTCCCACCTCTCCATCAACTCTGTCTATCTCTCTGTGTGTTTCGGTGTGTTATTTTCCCCCCTACCTTTCCCCAAGGACAAGGTGAACGAATGGCGTCAGTTGGCTGCAGTCCCGTATATGTCAATGTTAAACTTTGCGCGTTATTCTCCTTGGGTTGTAGCATTATAGCCATGCTCACCGCCTCATGATGCATAAAATGTTATGTAAAAAAAACATGAGCGATTCGTAGGTCGTCCTTAGGACTGGGCGTATGGCTACGATTCTCAGATGATGAAACACTCCATCTTTTTAGCAGTATGATATTTCACGCTTGACCATGTTCCACACGCGGCAATGGACACGGATACACAAAACAAGGCAAATACGTAGTACAGCTCGGAACATTTGGCAGCACTATGGGATAGTAGGGCACATCGACATTTGTTTTACATTAACAAAGGAACTTGCAGCTGCCTACTAGTAGAGGGGGGAGTAGGCGGACACAGCGGGTGCCAACCTGGCCACGACAGGAGCCGTTTGCACGATCTCCCTGACAATGGGCACATCGGGACCCTCAGCCTTCACCACCGACTGGTAGGAGGTAGCGATCGGCTGGGCGTGGACAGCCGTAGCCAGGGCGACGGCCGGGGCAGCGGCGTAGCTCTGGGCGATAGCAGGGGCATAGCCGTGGGCCAGGGCGGGGGCGTAGCCGTGGGCGATGGTAGGGACACCGACGTAGCCTTGAGCAATGCTAGGGGCGTAGCCGGTGGCGATGGCAGGGGTAGCGGCGTAGCCGTGGGCGATGGCAGGGGCAGCGGCGTAGCCTTGAGCAATGCCAGGGGCGTAGCCGTGGGCGATGGCAGGGCCGTAGCCGTGGGCGATGGCAGGCGCAGCAGCGTAGCCGTGGGCGATGGCAGGGGCAGCGGCGTAGCCCAAAGGCCGCTTCTCGACGACAGCGTTGAAGCCGTGGTAGTCGTCGGCGGTGTAGGTAACGACGCGCTCGGTGCCGTCGGAGTCGATGAGCCGGTACTGTCCACGCACGACGTCGCCGTCGCGGCTCTCCACCTGCGAGTGGTGGTCGCCAGTGTAGCCGTCCGACACGCCGTAGCTGAAGTCATACTTGGGGTGCGGGTTGACGTAGTCGACCACCTCGACCGACTTGGCGACGGGCGTTTCGCCGACAACGACATCGACGGGAGCCGGAGCGGCGTAGGCGAACGGAGCGGCGCCGTAGCCGAACGGAGCGGCGGCGTAGCCGAAGGGAGTGGCGCCGTAGCCTGTGGCGTAACCGTGGCCATAGGCCAGAGGCGTGCTAGGAGCTCCGCACGTAGCGGCCACCAGCGCGCAAGCGGCCAACACCTAAAATACAGAAAACATGAATGCTACTTTTGCTGATGTTGTTGAAAAACTTCGCCCATAAATGGCTTGCCCACGTCTTGCGTAGTGTCTGTCATAACAATTGATGTTTGACGTTTCTAGCAACGAACACATCCAGTAATACGCCGGAGGCGATGGAGTTACGGAGCTGAGGCTGTGCTGGATAGCGTATTTGGTAAATTTGATTGTGAAATCATGACTATGTTGCCGGTTCGACGATACATTCCAAGTTGGACGGGAGTTGCGCAATTTACGGAACAGATGACGTGTTGTCGCCGAGTAAACGGTGATTAGAGATATAGGGAATGAACCTGCTTTTCGACAATTTTTATTTCGGCAAGTTCCAGACAAGACAATAAGAACCGGATCAAAGTGGTGAAGTTTCACGAATTTGACGTTGTGCCATTTAGCATGACTTCTAACCAACTGACTCCATTTCGCTTACCTTGAAGAATGCCATCCTGGCTATGATCTGTTGAGAACTGTACCGTCTGCGCTGCCGCATGCCGTCTTATATACCTAGCACTGGCGGCACACCCTTGAATTTGGCGCCGCCCACTGCTGCTGGGGGCACCGCCGAACTTGAACCTGGATACGCCGGCCGGCTGTGGACTGACCTTGTTCCTGGTGGGCCGCCACCTCCAACTGGCCCGCTAGACTGGCAGCACAGCCGGCATCGAGCTGGCCATCGGCGGCGTCCAGGTCACTGCGTTCTGTCACACATACACTGGTGCTGTATAGACGTGGGGAGCTGGTGCTGTACAGACGTCGGGGCTGGTGCTGTACATACGGCAGGTGCTGGTAACGTACCGGCTGCTGATAGTAGTTTGTTCCTGCTGACCAGCGGTTATCCTTCCGAGGGTCACCAATTGGGACCAGCGTGTAGCGCCTCGGTGCCATGTTTCCTGGTGTGTCCTGGTGTCCGAAGGTTGCTGGTAATCAAACCTGCATGTAGATTGTATAGCAGGTTTGGGCGCGTGCGTAGGTGTGCACAGGATACTTGCCGTGCTATCGGGTGGATTGTGGGAACGTTTAGGATCAGAGTAGCCCTGCAGAGCCGCGAGATGTGGAATGCCAATGACTTGGACTGCCGATGACCAATCATATTGCTCTTCTGTCTGTAGATAGTTTGCTTTGGTCAAGCCGTCGTGGCCTATGAGGCTTGCCTAGCTTTGTTGAAGATAGCTTGCTTTGTTGAAGATGATGTGGTCTATAAGGAAGGGATCCTTGACGGGTATATGCATGTGCATTCTACTGTGCCCTTCGTACTGTCTGTTTGCCTAAGTTGCCTTTCCCCACCGTTTTACTATATGTCATGTAGATACCATTATCTTCATTGTTATATGATAGTGCTCTGAAATTCCTCTACTTGGGTGCAATTTAACAGTGGTACAAGTTTTTCTCACCTCGCTTCCGATATGTTGTGCATCCTTATACCGAATACCGATGAAAAGTCCGAACACCATGCGTCGTATTATAGTCAATACCGTATTGGGAATGGCGACATGAAACCATCAGGGAACATCCCACTAAGTTTCACACTAGATACACATACAATAATCGCACGGTACCTTTCACCGACGTCTCACACTGACCTGCGAACTGCTTCAACACTATGAGTCTCAACAAAGTCCACTGTCGCTGAAGAGCTGGGTATTGTAAACAGTCAAGGACCTAGCTGACGTCGGTGCAAGCGTTTGACTGCAAACCTGCAAGCGTTTGACGTCTAGCGGGAATAGTGTGAAGAAGGGATGTAGATTGATGACGTGGAAAAGCCTGCAGTGTTCTTTCGATACCTAGCTGACACCTTATTTCAATGCTCATTTGCTTGTGGAAAAACCCAGGGCGGTGCGAAAGCACATCATCGAAACAAAAGTGCTTTCCCTGCCACACCATACATCTACCCCATGATTTTGCAGAGTAATACTACGTCATCATTTAGCCTGAGCTTTAGTTGAAATTTAGCTAAAGTGCATTACTATGTAGGATATTAAGTGCGGGAAGCACCATAATTTATACTCCCAATATCTCATGGCCATACATTTCCCTACATGGAATAAATATATTGTTCTCAAAGACGAAGCAAATTAAGGTAGCCCGGTTTAGTTCAGGGTTGGCAAGATTCAGGCATCAGCTGCTTAATTACAGGGATCATCGAATAAAAATATTTGTGGTCAAGAAACATCGACCTTGATGAGGAGACCTTGATGTCTTGTGATTCTTGATCCGGATATTCTTTTGAACCCAGAGATGTACGTCTATGGTGTTCCAGGGTCGAATACTGGCGGTTGAGGCACTGGTGGCATGTTCCCAATGTTAAAATAATGATTTCTCGTTAGGTGTGAGATTTTGAAATGAGCACAGTAGGATGTCGAAATTTGCCATGTAATTAGTGTCATTTAAAATGCTTTTTATGTCTTTCAGACTCAGATTTGAGCCAATGGTGTACTTATGACTGTATCTTTTCATTTGTTTTGATATTGATAATTTAGGAAGAGCTATATTTTGGATAGGGTGAAAAATACCTGTGGTATTAACTGGTATTGTATGCCATATTACATTATTGGTAATCCTTTACCTGAAATTGTGCTGCAAAATGATGGTGTATCACCATTCCTTTCAGTAGTATGAGTATGACGCCCATAAACGAGATACTGTTAGAAAGGAGACATGAAGACTTCACAAGCACACATCAAGGAGCAGGATGTCCATACTTATTTGGGAATGATGTTGATTGAGTGTTCAGAAGGTGGTATATTCCACCCTAATTAACGAATAATTTATCACTGCATGTTCCCCGTCTCATGTCCATGGAAGATGGACTTCCGGCCAAGAAAAGGCATCGCTCTAGCCAGGAAAACGCGCTTGTCTCGAAAGGTTCGAGTGCAGACGCACCCTTCGTTCGACGGATTTCTTTATAGCCACAGGCGCCCCTCTGAAATGTGTGGGGTCCCTTTAGTGTGCTCTAGTGTAAGCCCCGCTGAACGCATTTTCAACCCTCCAGGTACTTTCGCACCGGCACCCTTCTGAACAAAGGCTCGCCTCCAAACTAGTGCCCCATGGAAATTCCTCCTCCTCCCCTGTCGTGTTGTGCTGCGGGATTAACAGGCTTTGCCAGTAAATGCTATTTCTGTACAATACCACTGACATGACAGAAGTCAGTTTTTCACCAGCATTGTTCGAACCCTGTATTTTCTGAAACGATTTATTTTCTCCCGTCATTTGATGTGTAAATCATACTTTTATTTCACAACATAAACAGATCGCTGACGATCGGCGAAGCACAACACCTAACCAAATGAAGACGTGTGGCGTACGTGGTCTTTCGGCTTTGATGTACCGCCAGTATTCGACCGCTTCATATCCACACGATGTATTCAAATTGCATGAACGCAACAGAAGTGCTTGCGGAGTTATGTCGAGAAATGCATTGTGGGAATTCAGATATCCCCTCCTCCTGATAAACGTGTGAGCGGAGAAACAATCGTGCTGGAAGAGATGAATCCAATGCACACGGCGACATGTGTTAGGGTATGACTAGTATATGGTCGCAATGAAAACTACTCCCAATGTCTAGCGATGGGTGCTGTACAAATCATTGTGTTGCCAGGTCCCAAAGGTATGCTTGGAATGATGTATCTTGCGTTTTACTCCCCCGACGAGGCACCACCTTTCCGTGGTGGTGGGGAGAGGGGGGGGGGGGGGTTGCGTGCGCCAATGATCCGGCGGCCAGTCCACCGGGAAGCCAGGAAGGGGCCAAACTAAGAGTGCCTCACTCGTCCTTCCATCCGTACGCTCCCATTCCAATGCCCATCCCATCTCAACATCCATGCCCTTCACCTGTCTCTGCGACACCAACTCTCCCTACTACAAGCAGGTAGGAAAACTTCCCCGGTCCTGCCCACCAGCTCAGTTTTATCGGGGTATTCTCGCCCCTCGGCCCGCCCCCGGGGTTGACGGAATCATGGAGGCTGAGCTCCCCCGTCGCACGGTGCTAGTTATGATGGGGAAGCAACACGCCTCTTTGTTCCCGATATCCCGGCGGGGCGGGCGGGTCCGTAGGGCCCCATACGGGCCAAATGACGAGTCGCCTCGGGCTGGGGACCTGGGACTCTTCCTAGCGTCTGCCGGCCGGGTTGGCTGGGGTCAAGGGGTGGGCGGTGCTGGACCTCGGTCGGGTGGTGAGTCTCTCTCTCGGTCGGGCGAAGGCGCCACCTGCCCCGTATAGCTCCTCGGGCGTCTGGCCAGAGGTGCACAAACCTGCCAACACGCCTACCAGCGTAGGTGACAGATATTGGCTGAAACTGTGCCGTTGTTGTGACAGATAATCATTATTCGAAGAAGGAAAAGTATTCACCACATAAAGAAGATAATCACTTTAGGAAATACATTTCAACGCACAAATATTTCACGTACAGTTTATTTTTAGTTATTTCACAACCTATTCGCTTGTATTTCGGTAAGTTATCACTGTAATTTCGGAACAGGACATTTGGCAGCGCTAACTCTTTTGGAACAGATCCCGGTGCACAATAACGGCTGCACACAGCCAGCTCCATTAGGCTGAACGATGGAGCGGCAGGCTGTCACAGATCCGCCGTGACAGTTGATAGGGTTCGATTGCGGCGCATTTCCCAAACGTTTGTATGGGAAACGACGTACGACTGTTTCAAAATGTGACAGATTTATGGGTTTCAATGCTTGTAGGTGACATTCTTCACGTTTTGTGCACCTCTACGTCTGACGTCCCCCTGTAGGGCCCTCTGTGGTGGGGCGCCACTAGGAGTCGAAACCAATCACACTTACATGGCAACTTCCAGCACAAAAACAACCCACCTGCCCCCTCCAGTAGGGGACAGACAGCCCGACCTACTAGGACTCTGAGTGTAGTGCATGGAGGGCCCGGCCCCCAAGCTGGTCTGCCTTTGCCTCGTATTCTGATCTTAAAATCACTCGAGGAAAACATGAAGCTTTCACTGCTTACCCCGTTTCAAAGGAAGGAAGCTTGTGACAAGCTGGGATCGGTACTGAGGTGCGAAAAGCTCAGAGACGGTGGACTTGAAGTTGAATTTAAAACTGCTGAGGATGCAAGGAGGGCGATGGACGCAACAGAAATAACATACACTATACGACACAACACCAAAAATTACTCCAAAGGAGTTATTAACTGCTACGACTTGCGAGATGTTTCGGACGCCGACATTGTGGATGGCCTAACAGAGTGGGGAGTAGTAGAGGCCCGAATATTTTCAATTAGAAAAGGGCAAGAATTACAACCAACAAACCACGTTATCATAACTTTTCGCATGGCAGATCTTCCTGAGTTTATGTTCGTCAGGTATGTCCGCGTGAAGGTCCGCGTATTTGTATCCAATCCGATGAGGTGTTTCCGGTGCTTCCGTTTTGGTCACACGTCGCAGCATTGTCGAAACCGCGAGACATGTGGGCGGTGTGGATCATGTAGGAACGTCCTTATTGGCACGCGAAAGTCTAGCAACCTCTTGTTCGCGATAACTCCAGTCACGAAAGTACCAGTACCTTTTGCTGCCCTGTATTGCACTGCAGCACTCCACGATCACATGAGAACTACAGACACCGTACAGTACGTTCTCCTCGGAAGGTAAGCCGTGATACTGCCTTTCCTATGAATTTAGAAGTTGAATTTAGTTGGGAAGCGCGCACGCGTAGCAGCGATCCACTCGCTCAGAGTATTCAAGACCGACTGGCTGGGGCCGCACGGGCGCTAGTGACTTCGGAAGACCTCCGGTCGCGGATTGGTCAAGGGCCGAAGAAGCCTCCATGACGTCATATCCATGTCGACGGCCTTCTAGAAGGGGAAATGGTCTATTTCTAATGGCGGTGACGATGCGTTACGTTTACGGTACACTTTTACAATCGCAAGGCTTACGGGATTATATCAATTACGGTTACGGGACAGCCAAACGTATAACTTTATGTGAACACAGTTACATCTAGCATTAACGACGGCGGCGTGGCGCGTCGGTCGGTTAGAGGTCACGTGGCGGGCGCCTGGCTTGCGGGATGTTAGCCGGAAAGAGGGAGGGGAGGTGCAAAGTCCAACGAACGGCCTCGTTGGGTCGGGCGGTGGCTGCTTACGTAGGCACCAGACAGGCAGGCGCCAGTCTCGGAGCCAGGTACTTGTCGCGCCATGAACGAAGTGGGTTGGGGCTGAATTTACGGGATCAAGACGCTCAAAAACTAACTCTCTTACAATCAGCATAGCATATGCAAGATAAATGTGAATCGGAGAGTCCACACTGTTCCAACTGCGGCCCAGACCAAAACCCCGTGCCGCCTATGATCGTTCTTGTCCCATTTTCTTGAAAGAGAAGGAAATAGTTGCAATGAAAAGTTTCAAAACGATCACATTTCGTGAGGCGCGTGAAATCTATGAAGCAGCGCATCCGCGAACATTATATGCTGCAAAGGTAAAGCTGAACTGCAACATCACACAACAGTCTCCGATGAAGTCACACACGCACATGAGTGCCTCTCATCTTATAGCTCAACCCAGTGCCCTGATGCTTGCCGTTGGTATTGAGTGCACACCGATCGGAGAAAGAGCTTCGTCCTCTCCCCAGACAGTGATGAGAGAGTCCTCAGCTGAGGACCCTGTAGCGACTCCTCAAGGAGAGTGGGCCCAGGTCCAGCGAGGAAAAAGGCCTGACCGCCCATCAACTTAAAGCCACCCCCCCAGCCACTTCAATTCCTACTTCCAAACATTCCCCTCCCTACCTACTCGGCCCAAAACTCCATTCCCGCTAGGGAAGAGCCCAGGAGCTCTCCGGGACTAGGACTCGAGACACCGACGTCTCAGAGTCGCGTCGAACCAACGACGAGGATGGGAAGCCGTCCTCACACCTCCAATCCTTACCCACCACCATCACCAACCTTAAACCTTCCCAACCCATCCCTACACCCTCCCGAACCACCCGAACTCCCCCACCCCCACCAACCACTTCCGAAGAGAAGGGCGTGGCCTCCGGCCGGGTACCGGTAGCTGCCCCCTCAACGACCCGATCACGCCTACCAGTTGAGGTCCACCCAGGGGCCCCCGACATGGGGGCTTCAGGCCGGACATCCCGTGCTGGGTCAAGGGATACGTCGCCAAATGTAGGAAGACAGGCCCTCGGGGCTTGCCCCCCATCGTCCCCAACTCCCCAAGCCAGCTCTCTCCATACCGCAGACACTGGGAGGGTGATGGGCCCACCTCCCACACCTCCCCAGGCAGGCGACCAGTCCCGCTGGTCGCCTAGAACAGGCCGGAAGCGTGTCTCGCCGACCGGGGGGGAGGGGGTCAGTCCGAGGGCGCGAGCGCGCACAGCATCCGACCCGTGGGCTCCGGCTAGCTCGCCATGAACTGAGATGTTTTAACCTTTTTAGCATAGCCCTCTATACAGGCTGTTTTACAATGGAACTACAGGGGTTTTAGAAGCAGTGCCCATGACTTGCAGGCAGTGCTGAGCATGGTCTGTCCGGTGGCGTTTTGCCTACAGGAGACCAAGCTGTCGCCGGACACCGTGATCCAGGTGAAATGCTACACCATCCACCGAAAAGAAGTGGCATCTGATAATGTTTCCCATGGTGGAGTGCTACTAGGCATCCACCATAGTGTTCCCTCGCAACAGTGATACATTATTCGTGAAATAGGGTGGAATATACCACTTTCTGAACACTTAATCGACATCGTCCAAGAAGTATCAACATTCTGCCCCTTGATGCATGCTTATGAAGTCTTCCTGTCTCCTTTCTAACAGTATCTCGTTTATAAGTAGCATGTGCATGCTCTCGATAAGGAATGGTGACGCGAACAGTTCGCATACATGAACATTTCACAATGCAATTTCAGGTAAAGGATTACCTATAATATGATATGGCATACAATGCCAGTTTATAGCATAGTTATTATTCTCCCTATCCCGAATCTCTTCTTAAATTATGAATCTAAAAACAAATGATAAAGGTACAGTCGTAAGTGCCAACACCACTGGCTCAAATCTGAGTCTGAAAGACATCAAAAGCATTTTAAATGGCACTAATTCCATGGCAAATTTCGACGTTCTACAGGGCTCGTTTTGACATCTCACACCTAACGAAAAAACATTATTTTAATCCTGCCTCGCAACCACTAACCGTGAACACACGCCTCCAAGCCGTCGCTGCCAGGGTGCACTTTGGCCATACGATTATTTCATTATGCAGTATTTACTTGCCTCCCGGGGTTTCATTTCCATCTACTGAGGTGAAATTTCTTTGTTCCCAGCTCCCAGATCCGATTTGACTTTTGGGCGACTTTAATTCACATCATACCATTTGGGTATGTGATGATGTCAATGGGCGTGGACGACTGATGGAGCAATTCCTACACGCGGAGTCATGTATTTTAAACACAGGTACCAGAACGCACTTTAGTATGCCGTTTGGACAGACTCTGCGTTGGACCTGAGTATCTATAGTCCTCAGCTTGTGCAATATTTTAATTGGTTAGTGGACACTGACCCTCTGGGAAGCGACCATTTTCCAACATGGCTGGAATACCGTGATGGCCCGGTCAGATGGCTGGAATACCGTGACGGCCCGGTTCTTGGACACAGGCCGCGGCGATGGAATCTTCGCAAAGCGAACTGGACTGAATATATAAGACAGATAGAAGCAGCTTGCTCTACTGATGGGCAGAATAAACCACACAGTATGGAATAATTTACATCACTGCTCCTGTATTCTGCATACGCATGCATTCCTCGCACCTCAGGTGCTCCCCGGCGTACCCCAGTAGGGTGAAGTCACTACGCATCGCTCTGTCTGGTCCGTGGTTTGGAGAGGGGGAGTCCAGTCCGACATTTTGTTCCAGGAGGGAAGGGATGGAATAAGTGCGAATTGCATTAACATTCCACGATATATTGTGTTGAGTTACCAACCAGTTAAATACATGTTTCAAGTCCGAACTAGGAAAACATCAAGTTCTCATGTGAGTAATCTTTTTGGCAATGGGTGGAAGCTGTTCGTGTCTGAACCGCCAACTGGGAGGGATATCCTGGGGTATGGCATCTACTTGAGGGAGACACTTGAGGGTGAAGATGACAGGAGAACTACCCAGTGGACCAGGCTGTGAGTGACATCTACCTGGTCTGATTTGTCAGTGGGGCAAAGCTAATACTCCTTTCAGGCCATCTGTATCAATGAAAATGTGATCATCATGTCGAAGCTCATTGAGGTCTTGAATTCGACAGTGCAGTGTTATCTTGGGAAGGGCAAACTTGATGCCAAAGAGAGTTCCGTAGTCAAGTTAGACATGGTATTTGATATTTTGACTTGCAAGTGTCAAATTACCAGTTGTGTCATCCAATCCCACATTAACTGCTCCTGTAGCAGAGAGAAACGATTCCTGTGAAAGATCTCGCCTTCATCAAGGGGCAAAAAGAGAAGGCTGGACGTAAAGGATGCCGCCAAATGGGAAGCCCTGATCTGTCAGGGCTGGGATCTGGGATTGGAGAGAAGTGATGCTGAGGATGGCTTTGTCCCTGAAGTTGTGCTCTTCCCTGAAATTGCCCGTGAGCCTGCAGCGAAGGTACAAAACAACTGTGATGAGGACAACTCCAATCCTGCATCCTCATTAATGGGCGGGTTGATCTGACCAGTTTGCCGCCAGGTGTCAAGGTGGAAGCACGTCGGTGTGGAGCTCCTACTTACCAGATAAGCCGTTGCAGAACCGGGTAGTATACTAGGCTAAACTGTGGATAGGTATTTAGCAATTACTTCTGTGCATATATTTACATAGTTTTTATCTCATAAGTTTCTTTTTTAACAAGCAGATTAGACTATTTCCACCTAGCGAGGCTGCCCAGCGCCATTTTGTCTTTAGGTTATTGTCTGTCTTTGTCTAGTGTATCAGGGGTTTCAGCTATTTATTTCATTGTTGGCAGTTGTTTAGCGAGTGATTTCTTCTTTCTTTAAAACCACAGTCAACTTTCTGCACAGCAATTACCTTGTAAGTGCTGCATAGTTATGAACTAGCATACACCTAAGCTTTGTCAGTTATTGTGCTCTGCTCTGTTATTTTGTAAATCATTTTGCAGCAAGTTACTTTTCAATCTAAATCTAGGAATAAGACACAGCCTTTAGGATGGTTAATACCAGGATGCAGGCACTAGAGGGGGAGGTTAGGGCCCTTAAGGCAGAGCTTTCCAAGCTCAAAGCTTCCCTTGCTGCACAGGGCAGGCAAGAAAAGGCAACACTTAGGGGTCAGTCTGTAGCAGGGGCATCCTACGCCCAGGTGGTCACAGGCCACCAGGTAACTGAAGCTTCCCCTGCTGTGGAGGTGGCAGGGATATCTGAAGAGAGAAGTGTTCCTAGTGAACAGAAGATTTCTAGTTGCAGCTCACAGGAGGGGCAGTGGTTTAAAGTCAGGGGGTGGAGGATTTGGAGGCGTGAGCCTAAGCAAGGGGACAGTGAGTGGCAGGTGGTAGGTGGTAGGAGTGGGAGGCAACCTAGTCAAGCAGTTCAACAGGCAGGTGTAGTAACATCAAATAGGTTCCAGGCATTGGAGGACTGCCCCCAGGATAGCAGCAAGGAGAAAGTGCTAGTCGTAAGATACTCTCGTGTGCGGCATTTAGATAGGGTATTCTTTAAAGGTTGTAGAGGCAGGAGGTGCATCACCAGGCCTGGTGCCAAGGTCAAAGACCTGGTCCCAGTGGTGGCACAGGGCACCAGTGAGAACCAGTTTAGTGCAGTTGTAGTGCAGGTAGGAGTGAATAACATGGGTCCTGCTAGGAGTGAGGAGCTGCTGCAGGACTACAGGGCCCTTCCGGCCACACTGAAGCAAAGCAATAGCAGAGTTATTGTGATGTGATAGCTATTCTGCCTAGGGCTGGAGTCTCCCCTGAGTGGAGCTCTAGGGCACTGGCAGCCAATGCCAGGGTAGGTAGCCTCTGCAATGAGTTAGGTTTGACCTTTGTTGACAAGTGGTGCAGGTTTTATGGCTCATGGGACCTCTATCAGAGGGATGGCCTGCACTTCTCCGAGAAGGGGGTGCAAGTGTTAAGCAAAGTATATGAACATGTCCTTCAGGGAAACTAGATAATGGGATAGGGAGGGAAGAAGTGGCATTGCCATCTCAGGGATATGCCAATAGTGACAGCATACGCAATAGAACCTCACAGTCAGCAAATAGGGATAGCAGTAGATCAAGGGCGCAGAATGGTAGCTCATCCAGAGATGATAGAGCTACTCAACATGAAATAGCCAAAGAGGGTTATGGAACTTTTGTTAAGTGTATGATGCTTAGTACTCAGAGCATTCGATCCAAATTTGAGGAGTTCAAGTGTTATGTTGCTGAGGAGAAACCAGATTTTGTTTGCATTACTGAGGCATGGGTCGGTGAGGGATATTTTGGGGATAACTTGCAGGACTGAGATCCAGGGATACAATATGTTTTCATGCAATAGGGGTCCAGCAGTGAAAGGGGGTGGTGTAATGCTCTATGTGAATAGCTTATGCGGTTCTCAAAAAGTAGCAGATGGGGTAAAAAATGTGTCTGTGGAGTCCAATTGGCTGGATGTTGCTGTGAGAAAAGGCAACAGCAATAAACCGAGGATAGGAGCTTTGTATCGATCAGGAACCATGCCACATTCTCAGCAACCGGAGCTCGATAAGGTGATTTGTGAGGAAATCAGTAGAAACTTTCAGAGGAAATGCCTTATTCTTGGTGACTTTAATCTAAAAGGATATGAAAACATTGGTGTTGGCTCCCCATCATGCAAACTGTTTAGGAAATGCCTTGAAGGGGACTTGTTCTTACACCAGTTTGTAACGGAACCAACCAGGCAGGGCTCATTCTTGGGCCTTGTCTTCTCAGATTTAAGTGATTTTGTTCAATACTTGACTGTAGGAGAAACTTTGGGAAGAAGTGACCATAACATCGTGAGATTCAAGGCGCAAGTAGCAGGGACAATCAAGGATAATTTGGCAAAGATTCCAAATTTTAACAGGGCAGACTTTGACTGCGTGAGAGAGGCTTTAAGTGCCATAAAATGGGAAGAAGAATTCTTTGATTTAAATGCCTGTGAAATGTGGGAAAAGTTCAAATCTTACTTGAAGGAAATTCAGATTAGACATGTCCCCCAAAAGCAAAGGCGCAAAAGAAGAGTAGGAAAGCCAGCGTGGCTTACACCAGATTTGATGAAAGCAATTAAGGCTAAGAAAGATGCATTTAGAGTATTTAAGGAAGCTTCAAATATCGTAAATCTAAGGTCGTATCAAAAAGCTAAAGATGCTGGGAAGCAGAAAACCAGAGCAGCAAAGCGAGCAAAAGAATTGGATTTGGCTAGGAACTGTACTGGGGACAGTAAAAAGTTCTTTAGTTTCTACAAGCTAAGTGAAGTTTCAAGCACAATTGGTCCACTAGAAGTAAATGGGAGTATATTGAGTGAGGATGGTGAGATGGTTGAGGAGCTGAGCAAGCAGTTTAAATCAGTATTTACAGTGGAGGATGTGACTAATCTGCCAACCGTGAACCACAGTTCAGTGACAGGTGATCAGGTACACGATGTTGATTTCATTGATAGTAATGTTGTTTTCAATTATATCAGAAAAATAAAGCCAAACAAGGCAGCAGGACCTGATGGAATGTATGCTAGGGTATTGCGGGAAGCTGAAAGGAACTGGCAATTCCACTTAGTATAATATTTTGTAGATCAGTTTCACCAAATGAAATTCCAACAGATTGGAAAAGGGCAATTGTAGTTCCTATTTTCAAGAAAGGAGAAAGAGGGAAAGTTGGAAACTATAGGCCAGTAAGCCTCACATCCCTAGTCTGCAAGGTACTCGAATCAATTATCAAGGATAGAATAGTTAGTTTTCTGGAAGGAAACAGATTGATTCAAGATACTCAACATGGGTTTAGAAAAGGGCGATCGTGTCTCACAAATCTCTTGGACTTTTTGAATTTTGCTACAGAACAATTTGATCAGGGAAATCAGGTTGATGTAGCATATCTTGACTTGAGTAAGGCCTTTGACAAGGTACCCCTTAAACGGTTAATGATGCAGCTTCAGGTCCATGGTATTGCAAGTAGCATCCTAAAATGGATAGAGTTGTGGCTTTCAGATAGACAGCAGAGAGTGATGCTAAATGGTACAAAGTCATGGCAAAATGTTCTTAGTGGAGTCCCCCAGGGGTCGGTACTGGGGCCACTATTGTTCATTATATATGTGCGGAATAGCATTGAATGTGGCCTAAGCAGTAAGGTTTTGAAATTTGCGGATGATTTGAAGATCTTTAGGGCAATAACAGGGCACAATGAGCAGGTTTTGCTGCAGAAAGACTTAGACGAGCTTGTGAAGTGGTCCTAAAAATGACAAATGAAGTTTAATTTTGATAAGTGCAAAGTCATGCATGTAGGTAGGCAGCATATGAAGTCTCCATACTTGATGGGTGGCCAAGTACTATCTGTGACTCAGCAGGAGAAGGACTTAGGTGTTATTTTGAACACAAAATTGGGGGCATCAGAATAGACCAAAGAAGCCAGGAAGAAGGCACTAAGAATGCTTGGGGCAATAAATAGGAACGTGTCATACAAAAGTGAGGAGGTCATCAGGAAGCTTTACTGTGCATATGTCAGGCCACATTTGGAATACTGTGTCCAAGCTTGGTCCCCTAGTTATGAGAAAGATTGTTGGCTTTTAGAGAGAGTACAAAAGAGGGCTTTCTTCAGGGATAACTCAGGGAAATGTTTGAGTTTAACAGAAATGATGCAGAGGTCATCAATTCAAAATTAAAGGTAATCACAGCAGGACAAAGTCTTTCTTCACCAACAGGGTAGTAGAACACTGGAACCAGCTGCCAGGAACCATTGTCAGTAACAACACACTGAACATCTTTAAAAACGGCATAGACAATCATTATAAGAATAGTGGGCTTGTTTTTCTGTGTTCCAGGGAGGGTTGATCGATAGATTTGGTGGGTACCTGGTTCAGTGTCCAAAGTGTAACCAAGAAGGGCCCTTGTGGCTCATAGTTGCACTGATATTTTATGTCTTTATGTCTTTATGATGGATTAGATGGAAGCTGAGGACAGTGACCAATCTTTTCCTGCACACAGATCAGAGCAGAACACTACGGTGTTGCTATTGAACCTGGCAGGTATTATCTGCTCCTCATTACCTCAGATAAAGGAACTAAAGAGGAGTCACATGCTGAATAGATTGCCAAGGTCCTGTTTTCCTGCCTGAAAGACAGGGATTTCGATAAGACCTTGTGGGCCATTTGAGGAGACTCAACAAATGTGAACACGGGTGTGAATGCTGAAGTAATGCGGAAGCTGGAGCTGCACCTGGGGAGAAAGCTGATCTGGTTGATGTGCAGCCTGCACACTTGAATTTCCATTGCGCCGTCTCGTTGTTGACCTTGATGCCCATACTCTGTCAAACAACATATTTTCCAATAAGATATCTCCTTGATTCTTCTACATACTTAATAATCCAAACCTCCCCGGATCTCTGCTGGACCTTCATTGATTAAGCTGCCTAACAAGGTTCAAGATGTCTCAACTGATCAACACTATGGCATCAACACTATGGATATCAACACTATCAACACTATGGAAAAACACTTTATTTAGACACCCCTCATATTGCAATTTCTTTCAAATTAATTTTGGCACCGGAGTATGACCCGCCCTAGTACCCCAGTCCCGTGGTGGACGGAGGAATGCGGAGACGCCATCCGCGCAAGAATGTGGGCTTATCGTAAGCTCAGGAAAAATAGTAATACTGGAAATATGATCGCCTTTCGGAGGGTCAGGGCTCTTTCACAACGTACTATAAGATCAGAAAAACAGCGAGGATATGTAGAGGATATGCGAGGCGAGGATATGTATGGAAAATAAACAAGCATACCCCGACAGCACAAGTGTGGTACAGAATAAAACGCATTGCAGGCCAGCACACATCCGTTCCCCTACCCGTGCTACGCATGGGTAATAGAGACGTGACCAAATATATCGATGTTGCCAACGAAATTGCTTGCTCCTTATCAGAACGTAGCCGTGGCAGTAATTGGGATCCGCAATTCTTGCGTCACAAGTCGCGATGTGAAAAGTTTCCTCCTGACTGTCACAACTGAAAATATATCGCATAACAAGCCATTCAGAATGGCCGAACTCACTTCCGCCGTGGCGAAGTTCAGAAGTGTATGTGAAGGCCCAGATAACATTCATAACGAAATGATAAAACATCTCCCTCCATGTGCGATCGAAACACTTTTAAGCATATTCAACCATCTGTGGAAACAAGGCGACTTCCCAGTAGCCTGGCGAGAAGCCATAGTGATACCAGTGTTGAAGCTTGGCAAAAGCGGACTGGAACCGCTCCACTATCGTCCAATATCATTCACCTCGTGTTTGTGCAAGTTAATGGAACGACTGGTAACTACCAGACTAACGTGGTTTTTAGAAGTGCATGACTTTTCTCAGATGCACAGTGCGGTATTAGGAAAAACCGGACTTCTGTAGACCACATTTTAACACTGGACTCAGCAGAACGTGTAGCGTTTAAGCAGAAACGGGACGTCAGCGCTTTCTTTTTTTAAATAGAAGCGGCGAATGACACGACCTGGCGCCAAGGCATTTTTCCAAAGGTACATAAATTCGGTGTCCGGGGGTCAATGGGGATCTTTATACATAATTTTCTCACCGACCGACATTTCCGTGTTCGAGGAAGTGGTTCTCCTTTCAACTGGATCGGGTGTCTGGTACGGGTGGGTCGCCTTTTAGTTCAGCCTTGTCAGCTCCAGTAGTCTACGGAGGATCCTTTCGGACCTCCGACGAGGAGGCGTCGTTGGTTGGCTCCAAGTTGCCTGGGGCCATACTGCGGGAGTAGCGCGACGGGGAGTCCTCGGTCGTAGTGGCGTCCCGGGAGACCCAAGCACGTGTGAGCTTGGGATTCCGAGTCTTGGCTGGGCGGTAGGCGTGGATGTACGGTGTCTGTTGTCTTTCGACATGCTCTTCTTGTGCGGCCTCTTCCTCGGATGGGATGCTCTCGGAGTACTGACCCTCAGGTGCCTCCCTGAAAGGTTTATACCTTGTTCTCTCGGTAACCAACCACTCCTCAAGCTGGCGTCCGTGCTCAGCTTTTCGAGCGGCTTTGTGCATCGGAAGTCTTGCCTCTGGTGCTTCTTCCGGCCAGACCAGTTCGGGTATGGCGATTTTTAGTCGGTTGATGTGGACCCTGTGGATTTTCCCCAGGCGTCACGGGTGTTCGACCAGATAGTTCAGTGACCCTATTTTCCGTACTATGCGGTATCCTGGTTTCCACGGCCGATGGAGTTTCTTGGTTTGGCCCTCCTGCACCCGCTCGTCCAATAGCAGAACTTCGTCGCCGACTTTTAATTCTGACTGTTTGCTCCGGCGATCGTGGTACCGTTTCTGAGCCTCATGGGCTTCTGATAGCCTTTTCCGCACGACTGAGAAGGCGGTACGCATGCGGTTGATGACATCGGGAGTAGTTTTTCTCACTTCGAGGGCAGGTTTGGGGTAGTCTTGCCGGTGCTCGCGAAGCATCAGGTCCAAAGGTGCGCGACAGGGTCGGAGGAACATTAGAAAGAATGGAGCTTCTTGGGAGGTTGCCTGGGTCTTGGCCCTGTAGGCGTGCATGACGTAAGGTGGGTATACGTCCCAGTCACGCTGGTGTTCCGCGACGAATACTCGCAACATTGAAGCCAGAATACGGTTGAAGCGCTCGCACAGCCCATCAAACTGCGGATGGTAGGGTGTGGTGAAGAGTTGGGTGGTCTGGAGTAGGCGGAAAACTTATTTCAATAACCCGGATCTGAAGTTGCTGCCATTGTCCGAGATGATCCTCTCAGCCAAGCCGTACTCCAGGAACTTGTCCATTAGAACCCGGGCGGTTGTGGCGGCGGTTTGATCCCGAGTAGCGATGGCCAGAACATACCTGGTTAGGTAATCTGTTAGAACAATTACATACTTGTTTCCACCCGCCGTCTGCGGCAATGGACCCAGGACGTCCACTGCCCCCCTGTGCCATGCTCCAAGGGGCTCGGGCATATTGCCAAGGGGCGCCTTCGCCTCGATACCTCTGTCCTTCTGGCAAATGGCACAGCCCTGGACGTATCGGTGGCACGTGGCGTACATGTGCTTGAAGAAGTACTTAGTTGGCAAATTGCTGAGTGTTTTCTGAACCTTGAGGTGTCCCGCGTGGGCGTCCCGTACAGCTACGGGTACCAGTGTCTGTGGAAGCACCGACCGGCGAACCTCTTCTCCGTTGATGTCGCACGCCAATTCCTCTAGTATGCCGTCGGCGGCCATCTGAACCATAGTTTCCCCATTCCATAACAATAGCAACTCGGCCCAGGGGCTTTTCTTGCTTCCCTCGGTTATGGTTTGTACCAGATGCTGAAAGTCTTGATCCGCTTTTGGGATGTTCTGCAGCTGTTCTCGATCGATCCATGGTGGTGCGCTTGAGTCTTTTCTTCCTATAGGAGCACCCTGCTCAAGGTTGACCGGTGCTGGACTTCCCTCCTCACCAGGCTGGTTTGGGCGCTCCTCTCCACCGGTCGTTGCTCCGGGCCGACCAGCCGACTCTCCCTGGTTACTGCTGGGCCCGGCTACAGTCGGGAATAGTAAATGGTCGATTGTTTCGACCGATGCCTGTCGCGTCGTAACCGCTCCGCATTCATTGTCTCCTTTCTTTGCTTGCTCGTCCATTGGTGCTTCTTCGTAGAGTCGAGAGAGGAAGTCCGCATTCTTGTGTTGTGTGCCAGGTTTATGGCGAATGTCCAGGTCGTACTCCATAAGTGCTTGGCGCCACCGCTGAAGACGTGGTGTGAGGTTTTTCGTGGTCATGAGCCATTTCAGAGCCCAGTGGTTCGTGATGACTTCCGTTCTCCGCCCAAGAATGTAATCCCAGAAGTGCTTGACTGCCCAGACGAGGGCAAAGCATTCGGACTCGCGGGCAGAGTCGTTTTTTTCCAGTCTTCTTGGAGGCGTAGGCGATGACCCGCTCCTTTGCACCACCATTCGTTGGCCAAGAACAGCTCCGATGCCCGTGGCGATCCCGTCAGTCATTAAGAGGAAGGGCTTAGAGAAATCAGGCAGCGCTAGCACCGGCTCATTCGTGAGCGCATCTTTGAGATCGTCGAATACGTCTTGCTGCAACGAACCCCATCTGAACAGTACCTCCTTCTTGGTGAGCTCCGTTAATGGTCGTGCCCGTCGGCTGATGTCAGGGACGAACATCCGATAGTAAGAGGCCATGCCAAGGAGGGATCGCACCGCTTTCACTGTTTCTGGTGGGGAAAATTTTTGATGACCTCGACGTTACCTGGATCGGGCCGAATCTCCCCCGGAGAGATTATATGTCTCAAGTATCTCACTTTCCCCTTGGCGAACACGCATTTTGAAGGTTTCAGCTTGATGCCCGCCTCGCGCAGTCGCTGGAAGATCAGCTTGAGATGTACGACGCTTTCGGCCAAGGATCCAGAAAAGCAAATTATGTCTATAAAGACGTGGCAGAACCGTCCCGTGTAGCCAAACAGAACATGTGACATCAGCCTTTGGTAAGTCGCAGGAGCATTTTTTTAGACCGAAAGGTACCTTGATAAAGTGAAAGAGTCCCAGGAAATATCTGAAAGCCGTCTTGTGTCTGTGCTGTTCAGCCATCTTGACTTGCCAGTATCCTTGCTGGCAGTCGAGGCAACTGAACATCTTCCCTTCTCCCATGGTGTCGAAGATTTCGTTCGTGGTCAACGGTAAAGAATAGTGGTCGGCTCGGGTTATGTCGTTTAGCGCGCGGTGTTCAATACAGAAACGAGTTTCCCCGTTCTTCTTCGGGACTAGGACTACCGTGGGCATATTCCGACGTGGAGGGCTCAATGACGCCTTTTCTCAGCATCGCTCGTACTTCTTGTTCGATTATTTTCTTGTGAGTGTTGGCTGATTGTATGCCGGTTTCTACACAGGTCAGTCGGTCACTAAATCAATCCTGTGCTCCAGGAGGATACAGGTGCCCAGACTACCATCCCACGAGAAGTACTCCTTCTGTTCCCGGATGAGTTGCATAAGTTGTGCCCGCGATGCGTCTGGGAGCTCCCCGGTGTCGATTTTGCCCTCCCATCCCGAGCCTTCTTCTTCCGTCCCTCGGGGGACGAGTAGTCTAGGGTTAAGTTGCCCGTCTGACAATCGAAAGATTGTGGGTTCGAGCCTTACCTGTCGCTACTCTTCGCCCGCGGCCAATCGGCGTGAGAGATTGGCGACGCTACATGACTCAACGGTCGATGTGTCGTAAAACCAATAACCAACCTTCCGTCCCTGGGTTTTTCGCTGAGTCACTGCTCTCGCTAAGGTGGTGTGCGCTCGTTGGGTGGGTGGGTGGGTGTGTATATATCCATTTCCACAGAGGGGCGACATTATGCGTACCTGATTCCTGGAACCTGGTCACATTTGTGGCTTGAGCACACGAGGAGGAAGCGTGCGACTGTTGGTTGCAGTTTAGCACTTCATCCATAGACGGCAACACCAGCCCCCTCGCTGTCCTACCGGTGGCTGTCGTTTCGAACTACTTTCTGAGCATGGTTCGACAGACATTGGAAGCCTGCGACATGCGTGCACTTGCCGTCCCCATTTATTGCCACTCGTCACCGGTCTCTGACCGTCTCAGTTCTCCTTGTCCGTAGGTGTGGGCAGTGGACAACCCATCACAACTATGCCGAGGTGTATTATGGTGGGGAGTTGGACAAACGTGTGGCACCTCTGGCTACGGCTCTACTGATGAACCATGGATGCATGTCAGCGTGAAACAGATCATAGCCGAAATACAGCGTGCGTGCCAATCCGAAGAGGATGTACGCTATATATGTGCAGGCAAGAGCAGTATCATTATGTCTGCCTTACAAACGTTGACGTCATCAAGGTCATCAATGACCATCTAGCCGGGAGGTGCATCGCTTGTCGCCATTAGGTCTCGATGTTCTGCTTTCGTACTAGTTTCACGCGTCAAAGCATTTTCTACACAGCTTCACTACAATATTTCACACATTACTGCTCTTCCTCCACCAACTACAACACCGTGACAGATGGCGGAACGGTACTTTTTTTCCTGACCATCTCTCCAAAATCACAGCTTTGTCCAGAATATGCCAAAGATGTATGTCATCAGGTTTGATCTCGTTATCACCATGTTCCTTTTTTACCAACGGTTCTAAAGACGCTACCACTACAAGAAATGTCATTGTTTCGGGTTCACACAAACAAAAAAGTCACCATCGGTCACCCTATGTTACCCTACGGAACCCCAACTTTCGTCGCTGAATTATATGCCATCCGTTATTTTCGCAATCGTTTCCTCTGTCACCCCAGGTCGTCATTTGTTCGGACCCGAAATATGTTTACAATCCTTTTCTTCACTTTCTTTTTCGCATCATTGCCATCTTTCCACTTTTGAAACACTTCAAACGCTTAATCTGATGGCGTGAAGTTCCGTCTCGTGTGGTTGGTCCGTCATTGCGGTATCCCAGGAATGAAAGAGCCGCACCAATTAGCAACAGCATCATTACAGACCCAAACATCACACAAGTTCCACAACATTTCGAAGGCATTAACTCATCAACGCACAACGCATTTGACATTTTTCACAAACAAAAATGAACTGAACACACGAACTTTTTTGCATGGCAATAAGTGACCTTATCAGGCCGAAGTGCCTTTTTCAATAAAACTCAAACGGTTGGAACACCAAATATCTTTGTCTAGTATCTGCGGGTTTTCGATTACAATGCCAAACATCCTTGCCTAGTATCTGTCGGTTATCGATTGCAACACCAAACATCCTTGCCTGGTATCTGCGGGTTGTCGATTACAATACCAAACATCATTGCCTAGTATCTGTCGGTTATCGATTGCAACACCAAACATCCTTGCCTAGTATCTGCGGGTTGTCGATTGCAATACCAAGCATCCTTGCCTAGTATCTGTTGGTTATCGATTGCAACATCAAACATCCTTGCCTAGTATCTGCGGGTTGTAGATTACAATACCAAACATCCTTGCCTAGTATCTGTCGGTTATCGATTGCATTAGGGGCGCGGAGAGCTTTTTAAGATTATAATAGTGGGGAGAATGGGCCGTAGCCGTCCTGTTTCTACACTTGAGATTACATGGGTAGTGGACGGAAGAAAAGAGAGCCTGACGTACGCGTTGTGGCCTTCAGCGACATAGGTTTCCAATGGTGAGGGAGGGGGAAGGGCAAGGTGACACTTTGGGCTCTTCCTTTCCATGCAAAGCCATAGTGTCATTTCCATGGGCGTAGTATTAGTTTTCAACAAAGTGAGTGGAGGCCAGGCCCATGTCATCCCCATGCCTTCCTGCGTGTCGCCTCGAATGGTACAAATGACGTCATCTGGGGTACACCTTTAGGGCCGTCTTATTGGTTTGCTGTATATTAAAATCAACATATTTTTAATTCAATTCACTTTCTAAATTTTCTAATATCGTGTCTGTGCTCTTAGAATCTTGAATCTTGTTCAGCTGTTATTTTATAAGTTTCAGTTAGGCTGCAAATTAGACGACCACCATCACGAAACGCAGCGTTTTAGGGGCACATTTTTCTCTCAAATTATTAGATGACGCGGTTGAGTCATAAATGGCGCAGTTGTTTACATAGCTCTCTTGTATGTGCTTCATTTCACACCTTGTGTTCGCTGTCCCCGCGTTTTAGTTGAATTTTGTTTTATTGTGTTGTGTTGTGGTGTATCTTGTGTGTAGTTGCACGGTTAGCTGTAGATTTTGCTGTCGTTAATTAGTGATATAAATTGAGATGTGTTCCGCATTAGGTATCTAATATGTTGATGCCGCTTATCCTGTAGATTTGCAGTTTCAGGTCATTTCTGATTTCACGGAATGTCTTTTTCTAGTGCAATGCTTGTGAATGTGCTGAACATGATGTGAACACTTATTTCCTCTGCAAATGCATGCTTTTCAGTTGGGAGGCAGCATACCATGCAAAAATGTCCTTGGAGCTTGGTAATATAGCATCAAAGGTAATGTTTCAAATTAAGAAAAAAATGATGTAGCATAACCTAAACTAACCTAGCTTAGCCATCTATGCAAGAAAGCAATTTATTTTTGTCAAAAGGGAAAATTTCTGAGCATTTAGAAAAATGTTCAAAGTGATAAAAACCTAACCTTACCTAACCTATCCTGAACTGTTTTTGAAGAAAACTCAAGTCAAAGAAAATCACCCACACCCCCAACTTTTTTCTAACTTCCCACAAAACCCTAACCTCTATTAACAACATAACCCCTTGTATGCTTCATGGAGGTATAATGTGTGTAAAACGTGTTCAGTTGTTACCTTAAACTGTAATAATCTATCCTACATATTGTGCTTATCCTACATATTGTGATTGAGATAGAGAAGGCGGCCTAAAATTAAGTGTCAGTATCCTAGGGTTTATTTTTCAAACATCTGGAAGAATCATCTGGAAAGAAGAGTGTTTTCAATCAACATGCTTAAGTTTCCAAGAGATGGAAATACATGCAAGACTTAGTTGACAAAGTGAAAAAGAGCTGATAGAGTTCATCAAACCAACTCATTAATTTCGTCCAACCACTTTACCTCGATGATTATGATCCTGGCTATCTGATGCAGCTGAAGCTGATGCTGCAATGGCAATACCTGCCTCTTCCGAAACCTGGTGCCATTCCATGAATTAACCTGCCTACCAGATTTGTATGACCCAGTATGAAGTGTTGAATCATGCATGTCTGTTGTGCTTGCTGTATTTTGGAGAATCGTATCCTTGTATAGCTAAATGAAGAACCAGTTCAACTAGTTTGATGCCACTTCAATTCACATGAATATAGTACGACCACCATCAGTAAACTGGGACTGGAGCGTGACGGCCTTGCTGTCGTTGCTGGCTTCGTCGCCTACAAAATGAGGCATGTCAATACAACGCTTGGCTGTTCGACGTCTGAAGCACCGGAGGAGCTCCTGACAACTGTGTCCAGCTCTTGGCTCACCACCATCGGTTGCGGCCGGCTCTACGTGCCACAGACCTGGTAGACGGTGCTGGTAGATCAGTTGAATTCTTATTTCTGCTCCATCCTGGGCCCAACCTGCACCGGCAAGGCCAGCATTGTGAGGCGCCTGGTAGGCGTCATCAGCAGCCGGCAGCCGAGGCTAGATGTCTGTGTGGCACGGAGGCTGACTCGAGTTGGGATGCATGTGCGCATCGGCTGGTTGCACTAGAATTCTGCTCGGCAGAGCGCAGAGGCGTGCATCTAGGCAGGTGCGCCAGCATGTCACCAGCCAGCGATAGGATGTCCACCCTCACTGCCGGTCATCTGTCACCGTCCCTGCTGTGTATCGTGTCGTGTCTCCCGGTTCTGCTCCTTTTCTCCGTGTTTGCTGCTGCCGCCGTGACCGCCAGTTAGCGGACTGGCGGCGCCCCCTGTGCTCCCCGTCCTGGCGGCACTTGGCACTGCTTTCGTGTCACCCGATCCTGCCGTATTGTTGGCGTGTTTTGCTGTTGCGACTGTGACTATTGACGGGTTGGCGGCGATCCCTGTACCGGCCCGTCCTGGCGGCACTTGAAAATGCTCTCGTATCGCCCGGTCCCGCTGTCCTGTTGGCGTGTTTTGCTGCTGCCGCTGTGACCAGGGGCAGACTAGCGGCGCTCACTATGCTTGCCCGTTCTTGCTGCACTTGGCACTGCTCTTGGCTCTGGCAGTGCTATGTGGCAGGTGTGACGTATGCCACTTCATTATTGCTTGTATCTATCATTTGGCCTATGAACATTGATTGGAAAGAACGACATGCAAAGTCCCTTTGCTCCACGAACTTTGATTCCGATCATTCATTCATGCTCTGAACCGGAACCAGCACAGAAGCCGACTAGGTCGACTACGCCGACGCGCAGGAGCGTTTTGGAATGATCCAGATCTAGTCCTGAACGCATTGCTTGGGAATGCCACCAATACATGTCTGGCCGCTTTTGGAGCCCCATGTTTCCAGTCCGTCCGTCGAATGTAGCCTACTAACTAGAGTGAAATTTTGCTTACTTTTGGGAGGCGTCAGCCCCTTTAAGACTGACGTGAGCCCACCTTCCCCAATATTTTCATATTTTAACATGTGGCGCTAATGTGGCCTCTCGACTGAAGGTCTTCCTGTTACCTCCAGGCATTGCGTCCCCCAAATCATTTTCTGAAAGTTCCACCCCCGTTGCTGAGCTGGCACGGGGGCTTACAGATGCCCCATAAAAAGGAATGTCTGCCTCTCACGTGCTCCCTATGGTACTGTAGATCTGATAATAAAAATTGTCACCTTCCTTCACATCTAAATCAGGGGCGTTGCCGCATATAGATGGGGATGAAAAGGTGTTTCGGTTAATTACTTTTGCCATGCAACACCGCAAGTAAATTTGATACAGAGTGGGGCTCTCCCCCCCCCTCCACCTGGTTCCATCATGGCGACGACCACACCTCAGATACGTCCTTACTGCATCCCGCCGTGGTAAGATGTTAATTATCTGCCGTATCTGACTTGTCCTACCTCCCCTTGCACGCTCTTTCGGGCATAATATGCGCATGAAAGGTATTGGAGATCCCTTCCGGGACTATGACGCTCTAAGTTTTGCACCTAAACCTCCTAAACCCTCGTTTTCTCCCCCGTAGTGTACACACGTTTCGTATCTTCGAAGCGTGTAAGCGGCTAGCCCATGTTAAGTGTGTACCCCTGATGACGTCATTTAAGGACCTGCGTAAAAAGCTGCGCAGTAGGGATGACGCCACCTGGTATATATCGCCTTGGTGGAGGCCATAGACCACCTGATCTCCCCTCCGTTGTGGACAGGATGTCGCTTCCAACACTCACACTTCTCAGAAGGCCATTTGATGGCATGTCTCGCAGGCAGTCCCAAGGGGCTCACAGCCTTTTACAGTATACTTACTAGCACAGAGAGGACTGAAAATAGTATTTGGCACCAGCTTTAGTACAAAAATTACACTTTTCTTTATGTTATTTGTCCACTTAATTTCGTTTAATCCAGACTGTTTACTATGGCTCCACGGCGCACACACTCACGGTTCAAACCATTAGCTTGGTTTGACGAGGAAGCCTTACCTCGAAGCCTGCTTGAATGCAAAATGCTAGCCAGCAAGATGCCACGTCTATTATAATGAATGCCTCCCTCCTTAACGGATTTGTAATTGCATCACGTAAGTACCGTAGGTATCGTACGACCAACTCACTGACACTTATTTGGCTCTCGGATACACCCTGACTGAAACTAAAGATGGCGTCGTTTGAACGGCTCCCGGTCATTGTTGTCAGTATTACTGTGTTACTTCGGAATTGTGCAACGCCCAATCTTTGTTTCTTATTTTCCTACCCTATTCTTTGTTCAATATTACCAGCAATGCCATTTCGTGCGTTTCATTACCAATCATATGTATCTTCGTTATCTCTTGACTTTTCCAAGAAAAACATGTCGAAGCATTGTAGTATTCGGCACATGGTCATAGGCACAAACATCTGAGGAAGCCACCATTTCACACGAGTACAAGACAAGACAAGACAAGATACGAACGCAACTCTGAACAGTTCACAACAATAGAGAGTTTTGGATATATGTTGTACGGTAACAAGAAGCGCTGTGGCCACCTAATAGTGGTGGGTAGAATAGGCATGAACACCGGGGGCAGCGTACACAGCAGGCACAGCCGCGGCAGCGTGCACGGCATGGACAGCGGGGACGGCGTGCACAGCGTGCACAGCGGGTGCCACCCTGGCCACGACAGGAGCCGTGTGCACGGTCTCCCTGACAATGGGCACAGAGGGACCCTCAACCTTCACCACCGACTGGTAGGAGGTGGCGATCGGCTGGGCGTGGACAGCCGTAGTCACAGCGACAGCCGGGGCAGCGGCGTAGCCGTGAGCGATAGCAGGGGCGTAGCCGTGGCCCAGGGCGGGGGCGTAGCCGGAGGCGATGGCAGGGGCAGCGGCATAGCCGTGGGCAATGGCAGGGCCGTAGCCGTGGGCGATGGCAGGCGCAGCAGCGTAGCCGTGGGCGATGGCAGGGGCAGCGGCGTATCCCAAAGGCCGCTTCTCGACGACAGCGTTGAAGCCGTTGTAGTCGTCGGCGGTGTAGGTGACGACGCGCTCGGTGCCGTCGGAGTCGATGAGCCGGTACTGTCCACGCACGACGTCGCCGTCGCGGCTCTCCACCTGCGAGTGGTGGTCGCCAGTGTAGCCGTCCGACACGCCGTAGCTGAAGTCGTACTTGGGGTGCGGGTTAACGTAGTCGACCACCTCGACCGACTTGGCGACGGGCGTTTCGCCGACAACGACATCGACGGGAGCCGGAGCGGCGTAGGCGAACGGAGCGGCGCCGTAGCCGAGCGGAGCGGCGCCGTAGCCCAACGGAGCGGCGCCGTAGCCCAACGGAGCGGCGCCGTAGCCCAACGGAGCGGCGCCGTAGCCCAACGGAGCGGCGCCGTAGCCAGTGGCGTAACCGTGGCCATAGGCCAGAGGCGTGCTAGGAGCTCCGCACGTAGCGGCCACCAGCGCGCACGCGGTCAACACCTAAAATACGGAAAATGTTAATGTTTCATCTGCTGATGCTGTTGAGACGTCTTGCCCATGAATGGCTTGCCCACGTCTTACAAATTGTCCGTCATAAAATAAATGATGGGAGTTTCTAGCAACGAACACAAGCAGTAATAAGCTGGCGGCGATGGGCTTAGGGGGCTGAAGCGGTGCTGGATAGCGTATTTGGCACGTTTGGTTTTGAAATCATGACTATGTTGCCGGTTCGACGATATATTCCAAGTTGGACGGGAGTTGCGCAATTTACGGAGCAGATGACGTGTTGTCGCCGAGTACACGGTGATTAGAGTTATAGGGAATGAACCTGCTTTTCGACAATTTTTATTTTGGCAAGTTCCAGGCAAGGCAATAAGAACCGGACCAAAGTGGGGAAGTTTCACGCTTTTGAGGTTGTCCCACTTAACATGACTTCTAACCAACCGACTCCATTTCGCTTACCTTGAAGAATGCCATCCTGACTATGATCTGTTGAGAACTGTACCGTCTGCGCTGCCGCATGCCGTCTTATATACCTAGCACTGGCGGCACACCCTTGAATTGGGCGCCGCCCACTGCTGCTGGGGCACCGCTGAACTTGAACCTGGACACGCCGGCCGGCTGTGGACTGACCTTGTTCCTGGTGGGCCGCCACCTCCAACTGGCCCGCTAGACTGGCAGCACAGCCGGCATCGAGCTGGCCATCGGCGGCGCCCAGGTCACTGCGTTCTGTCACACAGACCCTGGTACTGTGCAGACGTCGGGAGCTGGTGCTATGCAGACGTCGGGTGCTGGTACTACACAAACGTCGGGTGCTAGTACTGCATAGAAGTGGGGAACTGGTGCTGTACAAACGTCTCATGCTGGTGCTGCACAGACGTCAGAGGCTGGTGCTGTACAGACGTCGGGGAGCTGGTGCTGAACAGACGTCGTGGCTGGTGCTGTGCATACGTGGGAAGCTGGTGCTGTACAGACGTGAGGATCTGGTGCTGTGCAGACGTCGGGGAGCCGGTGCTGCACAGATGTCGGGGCTGGTGCTGCACAGACGTGGGGAGCTGGTTCTGTGCAGACGTCGGGGGCTGGTGCTGTACAGATGTGGGGAGCTGGCGCGGTACAGTCGTGAGGATCTAGTGCTGTACATATGTCGAGGGCTGGTGCTGCACAGACGTCGGGGGCTGGTGTTGCATAGACGGTAGGTGCTGGCAACGTACCGGCGGATGATGATAATCCGGGCATAATTCCTGCAACATTACCAGCAATGCGTACCACGTGCTATTTCGTGCGTTTCATGTACAATATAGTGAACATACGTATCTTTGCTATCTCGACATTACGAACAAAACGATGTCGTAGCATTGTAGTATTCGGCACATGGTCATAGGCACAAACATCTTAGGAAGCCACCATTTCACACGAGTACAAGACAAGATACGAACGCAACTCTGAACAATTCACAACAATAGGGAGTTTTTGAATGTTTGTTGTACGGCAACGATAATTCCTGAGGGCAGTTTCGTCCTACTGACTAGCGGACATTGTTGCGAAAATCACCAGTTGGGATCGGCGCCTCGGGGCCATGCTTCCTTATGTGTGCGATAGTCTGAAGGTTGCTGGTAATCAAATATGCATGTGGATTGCATAGCAGGCGTGGGCGTGCACATAGGTGGCCATAGGATGCCTGTCGCGCCACCAAATGGATTGTGGGAACGTTTTGGATCAGATTAGCCATGCAGAGTTGCAAAATATTGGGTGCCGATTGCTTGGTATATACATATTATTATATCCGTAAGTAGGTTGTTTTGGACGTGGTTGGGTGGACTAAAAGGAAGCTGTCTTCGAGAAGCATATACATATTATACATTATGGTTTATTATAGTTTAAATGACGTAGAGAGAAAGGCGCAGTTTTTATCTGAACGTGTTCGATTTAGGTATAATCAACCAACAAGGGACGGAGTTTGAGGAAGATGCGAAGAGTTATGCAACTGTAGGAAATGCAAATTGTTGGAATAAGTGACTTAAAATTTGTGTGAACTCACCAAATGTAGAGCCCCCACCCCACCCCTTCCCGACGAAGCACCACCTTTCCGTGGTGGGGGGATTGAGTGCCCCAATGATCCGGCGACCATCTTACCCGTGATGGGTGAGACTAAGAGTGCCTCACTCGTCCTTCCATCCATACGCGCCCATTTCAATGCCCATCTCATCTCAACATCCATGTCCTTCACCTGGCCCTGCAACACCAACTATCCCTACTATGGCCAGGCAGGAGAGGCGTGCCGGACCGTAAAGGTCGTTTGCGCCGTCTTTAAATCGAGTGTGTTTTGCAAGCAAAGCTCAGGCAAGTGTACATTAACGTTAAGGGAGTTTACGTCATAGTGTGTGTGATGTTTTAGGTGCTGAAGGCGGGGGCTGGGTGGGTGACATTTCCCGAATGTATAAATGGTTTTAGTTTTACTTTACTCCTTCGCAAGATAATTTGTAGCTGGGGTAGGGGTGGGTGATTTGAGATTGGCGCGAAAGTTGACTGCCAGGGTGCCGGCATTGGCCTACTCTTGCCGAAGAGCACCGAGGGGTCTTTACCTAGCGAACAATGAGGTAATTGTCCACACCGCCTATCACACCGGCCGCAGCGTGTTAGTTGTTAGCAGATGGTCAGTCTAAGCATGCCATGCAACGTTATCAGTGGGGTTAGAACGGTGTTTGGCGTTTCGCCTCATCTACGTCAGCTGAACCTCTGGGTAGTCGTTTTACTTTATTAGTTACAAGATAATTCGGCTCATCTACGTCCGATGGCTCCTCTGGGGTAGTCACTTTACGTTATGTTAAGTTTAGTTTGTTCTTTTAAAGCACGGTTCATCTACGTCCGGCGGCACAGCTAGGTAACCATTTATTTATAATGGGAAAGCAAATCGGCTCATGTACGTCTGGTTCCATTGGAGGATGGCTATTTGCGTGTTTCCTACGAGTTTATCGCGGGCATGCATTGCGTGTTGAAGTGAGTGTTGGTGTGGTGACTGCAGTGTTCATGCTAGTTTTGTGATGTACAGATATTGAAATAGCAATTGAAGGAGTTCTTGATGCCAAGCAACCAGACACGTTAGAAGTGACAGGGTGATGCCCTCTTTTGGCAGAAGGTCTTAAGTGGGTGTTGTTGGGCGTTAAGGCTACTGCAATCTACCAGGATGTGGCCTATGCTTAATGTGGTGTTGCAGGTGTCGCAGTGAGTTGTTGTGCATTGGCCATCCTCTAGTTGAGGCTGTGTTAGTTTAGTGCAACCGGTTCTAAGTCTAGTCAGGATGACTTCCTTTCTTCGGTGAGATTAAATTAATTTGTTCCATGTGCCTACCTTTGCAACGGTAGGCACATGGAACACATCAACACCCACGACATCAAACCAACGCGTTGGTTTGATGTCGTGGGTGTTGTTGGATTTGTGTTGTGTTGAGTTGTGTTGTGTCCAAGTGTTCTGGTGATGCTGACGAGTGTGCGTTGTAGGAGTGCCTTGCAATCGTCTACCGAATATTCCTGGGGTAAGTGTTCAATGCTAAGGCTTGCTTTGCGAGCCGGTCTGCTTCCTCGGTTCCTGGGATGCTGGCTTGGCCATGTATCCAGATGAAGGGCAACGATTGTTTTCGTTATGGGTCACGATATGTTGGGTTCTGTCAGTAGCTGGATGTGAACAGTCGTGGGTATTGCTAATTGACTGAAGGACGCATTTGGAATCTGATCAAATTATTACGTTTCTATCTTTACGTCACATGAGAATGGAGATAGCGGCCAGAATGGCCATTGCTTCAGAGGAGTAGATGGAGGAGTTATCCGGTAGACTCTTGGAAAGACTGAGGTCTGGTGCAGTGATGCCGATGCCTAACCTGACGTCGTGTTGCGACCTATCCGTGAATACGACTGTTCTGTGATTGTTGTCATCGGCGAACTTATGGAAGATGCGAAGAATTTCCCCCGATGTCATAGTGGATTTATATTCCGGAAGGAAGTACTCTACCTTTGGTTGAATGGGGTGTGCAGAATGGTCTAGTGTGCGGTCGAGCTGCAATAGTTGGCATTGTGAGGTTATGATCCGAGAGTGCGTGCGTGCGTGCGTGCGTGCGTGCGTGCGTGCGTGCGTGCGTGCGTGCGTGCGTGCGTGCGTGCGTGCGTGCGTGCGTGCGTGCGTGCGTGCGTGCGTGCGTGCGTGCGTGCGTGCGTGCGTGCGTGCGTGCGTGGGTGTGTATGCATATATCCATTTCCACAGAGGGGCGACATTATGCGTACCTGATTCCTGGAACTTGGTCACATTTGTGGCTTCAGCACACGAGGAAGAAGCGTGCGACTGTTAGTTGCAGTTTAGCACTTCGTCCATAGACGGCAGCACCAGCGCCCTCGCTGTCATACCGGTGGCTGTCGTTTCTAACTACTTTCTGAGCATGATTCGACAGACATTGGAAGCCTGCACCACGTGTGCACTTGCCGTCATCATTCATTGCCACTCGTCACCGGTCTCTGACCCTCTCAGTTCTCCTTGTCCGTACGTTTGGGCAGTGGATAACCCATCACAACTATGCCGAGGTGTATTATGGTGGGGAGTTGGACAAACGTGTGGCACCTCTGGCTACGGCTCTACCGATGAACCATGGATGAATGTCAGCGTGAAACAGATCATAGCCGAAATACAGCGTGCGTGCCAATCCGAAGAGGATGTACGCTATATATGTGCAGGCAAGAGCAGTATCATTATGTATGCCTTACAAACGTTGACATCATCAAGGCCATCAATGACCATTTATCCGGGATGTGCTGTTGTTTATCGCCATTAGGCATCGGTGTTCTTCTTTCGTACTAGCTTCACGAGTCAAAACGTTTTCTAAACAACTTCACTACAATATTTCACACATTACTGCTCTTCCTCCACTAACTACAACACCGTGACAGATGGCGGAACGATACTTTTTTCCCTAACCATCTCTCCAAAATCACAGCTTTGTCCAGAATATGCCAAAGATGTATGTCATCAGGTTTGATCTCGTTATCACCATGTTCCTTTTTTACCAACGGTTCTAAAGACGCTACCACTACAAGAAATGTCATTTGTTTCGGGTTCACACACACCAAAAAGTCACCATTGGTCACCCTATGTTACCCTACGGAACCCCAACTTTCGTCGCTGTATTATATGCCATCCGTTATTTTCGCAATCGTTTCCTCTGTCACCCCAAGTCGTCATTTGTTCTGACCCGAAATATGTTTTACAATCCTTTTCTTCACTTTCTTTTTCGCATCATTGCCATCTTTCCACTTATGAAACACTTCAAACGTTTAATCTGATGGCGTGAAGTTCCGTCTCGTGTGGTTGGCCCGTCATTGTGGTATCCTAGGAATGAAAGAACCGCACCAAATTAGCAGCAGCATCATTACAGACCCAAACATCACACCAGTTCCACAACATTTCGAAGGCATTAAATCATCAACCACACAACGCATTTGACATTTTGTACAACCAAAAATGAACTGAACACACGAACTTTTTTGCATGGCAATAAGTGACCTTGTCAAGGCCGAAGTGTTCTTTTTTAAATAAAACTCAAACGATTGCAACACCAAATATCTTCGTCTAGTATCTGCGGGTTGTCGATTGCAATACCAAACATCCTTGTCTAGTATCTGTCGGTTATCGATTGCATTAGGGGCGCGGAGAGCTTTTTAAGATTATAATAGTGGGGAGAATGGGCCGTAGCCGTCCTGTTTCTACACTTGAGATTACATGGGTAGTGGACGGAAGAAAAGAGAGCCTGACGTACGCGTTGTGGCCTTCAGCGAGATAGGTTTCCAAGGGTGGGGGAGGGGGAAGGGCAAGGGGTGACCCTTTGGGCTCTTCCTTTCCATGCAAAGCCATAGTGTAGGTTCCATGGGCGTAGTATTAGTTTTCAACAAAGTCAGTGGAGGCCATAGACCGCCTGATCTCCCCTCCGTTGTGGACAGGATGTCGCTTCCAACACTCACACTTCTCAGAAGGCCATTTGATGGCATGTCTTCGCAGGCAGTCCCAAGGGGCTCACAACCTTTTAAGGTATACTTACTAGCACAGGGAGGACTGAAAATTGCATTGGGGACCAGCTTTCGCACAAAAATTACACTTGTCTTCATGTTATATGTCCACTTAATTTCGTTTAATCCAGACTGTTTACTATGGCTCCACGGCGCACACACTCACGGTTCAAACCATTAGCTTGGTTTGACGAGGAAGCCTTACCTCGAAGCCTGCTTGAATACAAAATGCTAGCCAGCAAGATTCCACGTCTATTATAATGAATGCCTCCCTCCTCAACGGATTTTTAATTGCATCACGTAAGTACCGTAGGTATCGTACGACCAACTCACTGACACTTATTTGGCTCTCGGATACACCCTGACTGAAACAAAAGATGGCGTCGTTTGAACGGCTCCCGGTCATTGTTGTCAGTATTACGGTTTTACTTCGGAATTGTGCAACGCCCAATCTTTGTTTCTTATTTTCCTACCTTATTCTTTGTCTAATATTACCAGCAATGCCATTTCGTGCGTTTCATGAACATGTATCATACGTATCTTCGTTATCTCTTGACTTTTCCAAGAAAAACATGTCGAAGCATTGTAGTATTCGGCACATGGTCATAGGCACAAACATCTGAGGAAGCCACCATTTCACACGAGTACAAGACAAGACAAGATACGAACGCAACTCTGAACAGTTCACAACAATAGAGAGTTTTAGATATATGTTGTACGGCAACAAGAAGCGCTGTAGCCACTTAATAGTGGTGGGTAGAATAGGCATGAACACCGGGGGCAGCGTACACAGCAGGCACAGCCGCGGCAGCGTGCACGGCATGGACAGCGGGGACGGCGTGCACAGCGTGCACAGCGGGTGCCACCCTGGCCACGACAGGAGCCGTGTGCACGGTCTCCCTGACAATGGGCACAGAGGGACCCTCAACCTTCACCACCGACTGGTAGGAGGTGGCGATCGGCTGGGCGTGGACAGCCGTAGTCACAGCGACAGCCGGGGCAGCGGCGTAGCCGTGAGCGATAGCAGGGGCGTAGCCGTGGCCCAGGGCGGGGGCGTAGCCGGAGGCGATGGCAGGGGCAGCGGCATAGCCGTGGGCAATGGCAGGGCCGTAGCCGTGGGCGATGGCAGGCGCAGCAGCGTAGCCGTGGGCGATGGCAGGGGCAGCGGCGTAGCCCAAAGGCCGCTTCTCGACGACAGCGTTGAAGCCGTTGTAGTCGTCGGCGGTGTAGGTGACGACGCGCTCGGTGCCGTCGGAGTCGATGAGCCGGTACTGTCCACGCACGACGTCGCCGTCGCGGCTCTCCACCTGCGAGTGGTGGTCGCCAGTGTAGCCGTCCGACACGCCGTAGCTGAAGTCGTACTTGGGGTGCGGGTTAACGTAGTCGACCACCTCGACCGACTTGGCGACGGGCGTTTCGCCGACAACGACATCGACGGGAGCCGGAGCGGCGTAGGCGAACGGAGCGGCGCCGTAGCCGAGCGGAGCGGCGCCGTAGCCCAACGGAGCGGCGCCGTAGCCCAACGGAGCGGCGCCGTAGCCCAACGGAGCGGCGCCATAGCCAGTGGCGTAACCGTGGCCATAGGCCAGAGGCGTGCTAGGAGCTCCGCACGTAGCGGCCACCAGCGCGCACGCGGTCAACACCTAAAATACGGAAAATGTTAATGTTTCATCTGCTGATGCTGTTGAGACGTCTTGCCCATGAATGGCTTGCCCACGTCTTACAAATTGTCCGTCATAAAATAAATGATGGGAGTTTCTAGCAACGAACACAAGCAGTAATAAGCTGGCGGCGATGGGCTTAGGGGGCTGAAGCGGTGCTGGATAACGCATTTGGCACGTTTGGTTGTGAAATCATGACTATGTTGCCTGTTCGACGATATATTCCAAGTTGGACGGGAGTTGCACAATTTACGGAACAGATGACGTGTTGTCGCCGAGTACACGGTGATTAGAGTTATATGGAATGAACCTGCTTTTCGACAATTTTTATTTTGGCAAGTTCCAGGCAAGACAATAAGAACCGGACCAAAGTGGTGAAGTTTCACGCTTTTGGGGTTGTCCCATTTAACATGACTTCTAACCAATCGACTCCATTTCGCTTACCTGGAAGAATGCCATCCTGACTATGATCTGTTGAGAACTGTACCGTCTGCGCTGCCGCATGCCGTCTTATATACCTAGCACTGGCGGCACACCCTTGAATTGGGCGCCGCCCACTGCTGCTGGGGGCACCGCTGAACTTGAACCTGGACACGCCGGCCGGCTGTGGACTGACCTTGTTCCTGGTGGGCCGCCACCTCCAACTGGCCCGCTAGACTGGCAGCACAGCCGGCATCGAGCTGGCCATCGGCGGCGCCCAGGTCACTGCGTTCTGTCACACAGACCCTGGTACTGTGCAGACTTCGGGTGCTGGTGCTATGCAGACGTCGGGTGCTGGTACTACACAGACGTCGGGTGCTAGTACTGCATAGAAGTGGGGAACTGGTGCTGTACAAACGTCTCATGCTGGTGCTGCAGTGACGTCAGAGGCTGGTGCTGTAGAGATGTGGGGAGCTGGTGCTGTGCAGACGTTGGGGGCTGGTGCTGCACAGATGTTGGGGACTGGTGCTGTACAGACGTTGGGAGCTGGTGCTGTACAGACGTCGGGAGCTGGTGCTGTATAGACGTCACGGGCTGGTACTGTACAGACGTGGAAGTTGGTAACGTACAGAAGTGATGATCTGGTGCTGTGCAGACGTCGGGGAGCTGGTGCTGTACAGACGTCGGGGCTGGTGCTGCACAGACGTGAGGAGCTGGTGCTGTACAGACGTCGGGGGCTGGTGCTGTACAGACGTGGGGAGCTGGCGCCGTACAGTCGTGAGGATCTGGTGCTGTACATATCTCGAGGGCTGGTGCTGCACAGACGTGGGGAGCTGGTGCTGCACAGACGTCGGGGGCTGGTGCTGCATAGACGGTAGGTGCTGGCAACGTACCAGCGGATGATGATAATCCGGGTATAATTCCTTCAATATTACCAGCAATGTGTACTACGTGCTATTTCGTGCGTTTCATGTACAATGTAGTGAATATACGTATCTTCGCTATCTCGACATTACGAACAAAAAGATGTCGAAGCACGAAGATGTCGTGCACATAGGTGGCCATAGGATGCCTGCCGCGCCACCGAATGGATTGTGGGAACGTTTTGGATCAGATTAGCCCTGCAGAGTTGGAAAATATGGGGTGCCGATTGCTTGGCATATACATATTATTATATTTGTAAATAGGTTGTTTTGGTCGTGGTTGGGTGAACTAAAAGGAAGCAGTCCTTGACAAGCATATACATATTATACATTATGGTTTATTATAGTTTAAATGATGTAGAGAGAAAGGCGCAGTTTTGATCTGAGCGTATTCGAGTTAGGTATAATAAATCAACAAGGGGCGGAGTTTGAGGAAGATGCGAAGAGCTATCGAACTGTAGGAAATGCAAATTGTTGGAATAAGTGACTTAAAGTTGTTGTGAACTCACCAAATGTAGAGGACCGTCGAACTGACCAGATAAGGAATTATTAGGCACAGCATTGGTGGAAAATTGCACCGAATTAACGTTGCCGGTGTTTTATGACAAGGCTGTGGTACAAGCCTTTTTCCTGCACATGCTATATTAACAACTGAATCGAGAATATCAGTAAAGAAGTTTGTCACGTGATTGTTTTCATGCCAGCTGCTCAGGTGTTCCTGCCCGCTGCTGACGTTGTCTTGCCCGTTGCTGCCAGCATTGCAAATATGAACAAAAGTCCGGGATTTCATTCAAAACGGTTGGGTATGCTTCGCAATGCACCATAATTGTGCGTAAAACATATTTCTGGATAGCGCCATTTATAATAGCCGAAGAAAGCAATGCATTTCTAGCCACAGAACAAGAAGAAGTTTGGTAGTCGACACTGCCTTAAGTTTCAGTGCCTTTGCTTCACGTCCACCTGCTCAGCGTTGCTCCCCTCTCCTGCTTCACATTTGCTTGGCTTGTGATGCATGAACGACACCTCAAAATTTCCCCATCTTCTGTCTATAGTATAGTCTATAGTTGCTAATCACTACATTCGAATTTCTGGTTATGTATGTATGTTACGATCTTCTAGTCCTGGAGACTCAGTCTCCTTCCAGGCTGGTTTGTCAGTAGTCAGTAGTTTTTGTTTGCTTTTCGCTTTTTCTATGTGTTTTTTCATTATTCATGTTCAGGATGCCGTCTTCGTCATTCAGCGTTGCTGAGTCAGAGTGATGTACTAACTTGTCTTTGACGAATGAAAATATAGGCATAATCATATGAGGTCATCTGAGGTGAAGGTGGTTAATTTACCTCGAATGACAGTGGAGATGTTACTGACCTTTAAAACAGGTTAGCTGAGTATTCTAATGCACGCAACATTGGCCATTTGGGGCAGTAAGTAACGTTACTCGCCGATATTCCGCATTTTCTGCGAAAGAGGCGGCATTGTATGTTCGCTCTTACCATGCCCTAGGTCAGTGACCTGATACAACATCTCCAAATATGTTTATGCCATGAGATGGACCAAGGATGCCTCATCAGCGATGTTACGCGGCGCTCATACCACATCATAGGTCAGTGACCTGACAGCATCTCCAAATGCGTTTATACCATAAGGTCGACAGAGGATGCCCCATCAGCGATGTTAAGCGTCGCTCGCTGACGCACGCGTTTTTTTCGCAGAAAAACCTCAAAGGAGAGTGAGTGGAGGGTTCGAAGGTGGGATGAGAGTAAGTGGAGGGGGAGGGTGGGAGGAGAGTGAGTGGAGGGGTCGAGTGTGGGAAGAGAGTGAGTGAAGGTGGGAGGAGAGTGAGTGGAGGGGTCGAGTGTAGGAAGAGAGTGAATGGAGGTGGGAGGAGAGGGTGGAAGGGTCGAAGGTGGGAGCAGAGTGAGCGGAGGGTCGAAGATGGGAGAAGAGTGAGTGAATGGTCGAGGATGGGATAAGAGTGAGTGAATGGTTGAGGGTGGGAGGAGAGTGAGTGGAGGGGTCGAGGGTGAGAGTGATGCAACCGATGCTTGGCATAGCTTTTAGGACATCCGTTACTGACCTTACGGTATGCAAAGCTCACGATTTCATCTTACGTCACCGAGCTGTGACGTCAAATGATTGAAATTGCCCGGCCGTTTTTCGTTGAAATCGGAGTTTTCGGCACTTAGCCTAACTCATTTCCCCAAATTGACCAATGCTGGGTGTGGTATAGAGTGGCGTGCGACTCATTTGGCCTGATGACATATGCCATTCATCTCTTCAGGATCATTTGAGGTTATTGATACAGCTTAGCCTCAGATAATCATGTTCGTCCTACGGGTCACCCTTGGCCTCAATTTGCGCTGGCGCTGAATGTGGCGTCCTTTTCACCCCTAGCTACAAGAACACAGTGCCTCCGAGCACTATTTCGGCGATTCAAAACTGATCAAAACTTGCGCCATCGCATATGACACTTTTGGTAGGTATTTTGCATTTCGCACATCATTAGTATCCCAAGATACCGAGAGAGCTGTGTTGACGATTTGAAGTGTGGGTAGGCTGCTGATTCTACACAAGAAATCATTAAACTTGAAACTCGAGATTTTCCCCAAACATTATTCACCATTTAACCGATTTGGGAGACCAACCAGTGTTCCCAAATAAAAATCGAGTGTCAATCGCGATATCATTTCAGGTGAACACGGTGGTTTTTCATGTAACTGGTACTCTCTGTTTGGGAACGATATAGGTTGCAACATTTGCCATGCTGGAAAAGGTGGCAAGATGTCGTGCACGTATAAGGATCAAGACATTCGTGATGATATTGCTGATCTCGCCGTTTGCCAATTGATGTGAATGAAGTGTTCAACAGCTGTGCATGATGTGGGGAAACGTGCCCCCAATCCCTGCCTTCCCTTCGTGTTAGCGACACTGTTAGGCGGTTTCTCATATGTTTTCGACGCTGAAGAATGGCGAAGAATGCCAATAACCAACAATGCTCTGTTAATTATCCAATAGAAGTTGTTCCTTTTGTGGCAGTTTCTAGCATTCTGATATCATCCCACTCATGAAATCGTGTTGCAATCAATGCGTCATAATTTGAGATACCATTGCTCAGAATGATTGATTGTGATGACGGAGAACGCTAAAACCCGTGGACTCTGCAGCCATCTTCATTCCTTAAAACCACTCATCCGATCTGCTCCGAACATTTTTAATTGCGCTGGCATTCTGAACAAATGCATTCTGGCTTTAGTGGACGTTTGAGACTCTCCACTTCCGCTTCAATGGTTGTGTGGGATTGCCCATTTCTGACTGCAGTAGTTATGGGACTCTCCCCTCTCAGTGGTTGTGTGGGATTGCCCATTTCTGACTGCAGTAGTTATGTAGGACTGCTCACCTCTGGTTGCAGTGGCTGTGTGGGATTGCCCACATCTGACTGCAGTAGTTATGACGGGACTGCTCACCTCTGGCTGCAGTGGCTGTGTGGGATTGCCCACTTCTGGCTGCAGTAGTTATGTGGGACTGCTCACCTCTGGCTGCAGTGGCTGTGTGGGATTGCCCACATCTGACTGCAGTAGTTATGTGGGACTGCTCACCTTTGGCTGCAGTGGTTGTGTGGGATTGCCCACTTCTGGCTGCAGTAGTTATGTGGGACTGCTCACCTCTGGCTGCAATGATTGTGTGGGATTGCCCACTTCTGGGAAAACTCCACGTGCTGCGATGTCATAAATGCCTATGACGCTGACGGGTAGGAAGTTTCCGCCTGCAGGAAGAAGGTGACGACAGCTTAGGCATTCAACCTTGACAGCATTTACTTTTTTTTTTAGTGTTTCTTTAGTAAGACATTTAATTCGAATTCTTGCTGGGGTGGCTTTATGGACCAGGATCCTATTGCTAAAGAGAGCTTGTTTCGTAGAGCCTTGCCCCACCACCCGATCCGTGAAATCCGGTTTAACTGTATAATTAATTACTTTACCGAGTGTTTGGCGTACCGTTAGTGCGCCGGCACGGCCGCCCCCGTAACTCGTCCCCGGTCTTATCGCGCCAGTTGCCAACGGAACTCCCAGCCGGGGCTAAATGCGAACGCATGAAGCGACTCGAACCATGTCTTGTCATAACATTGGAGACTAATGCAGATCAGCGCTTCAACCAACTAATCTACCAGGGCTACTTAGCTACCCATTCAGGAGCATAACTCGTAGCGTTTATTTTTGTGAGTCGTGACAAGCATATCCCCAGGAAAAGGAATGCAGTTTCGTGGGAGAGGAGGAAGAGTTTAGCGATCGAGCAAATTACAAACTCACCACCCTCCAGAATATTGAACGGTGCACATAGAAACTGCAGCAGACAGCACTGATATGATGCCGTACTTCGATCAGTGAGCCCGCGTGTGGATAGGTCGGCTGGCTAACACCGCATTCTGCTAATGAAGTATACGCACACAGTTGCGGTACATTGCCTTGTGTTCAGCTGTATGCGGCACCTGCATAATAAGTGATCAATGCGGTAGCACCAGACAACAGACGCCAAATAAGCGCGCTTGGAATGCAATTAATCTGATAACGAGGTGCAGAAATTTGGAGAGGGGAGGGCTAGGTAATGCGAACTCTCGGCAACTTATAGCAATGCGTTGTTGTTGGTGTATGTCAGCGAGACCGATCAATGAATGAAGACTGCTTGGGGTGAAGACTAAAATTCAGAATCTGAAAGGCACAACAGAAAATTGACATTATTTTATAGCCTGAGCTTTGTGTAATGGGTTTTTGTCCTTCATACTTCCACGTGTTTGTGCCCAGGTGAGCATCCAATACTTTGCAATCGGTGTCTCAAGGTTAGTCCAACTGGGTAGCACAATTGAGCATATTGGGAAACTTGTATTTTCTGTATAATCGACTGCCGTGATTTTGAAATGAACGTAATCATTTAAGCTAACTGAGACAGGGTAAACTTTAGCAAAACTGAAATTAAAATGATATGTTCAGATTACATTGGAAGAAAACAAAAGTTCCGATCGGATGGAAGTACCCGGGTCTCCGGGATCACCCTTAGATGGGGTACCCAGGTCCCCGGGACTACACCTCGATTGAAGTACCCGCGTTCCGGCACCACCCTTAGATGAGCATGGCCGGATTTTCGGGACCGCTCTTAGATGGGAGTACCCGTTTTTTTTTGTTTATTGTCACGTAAGCACGTATACTCAGGGTCCGTTCGACGTGGGGTGTTGTTTTGTTTATTGTCACGTAAGGACGTACGCTCAGGGTCCGTTCGGACGTGGGGTGTTGTTTTGTTTATTGTCACGTAAGGACGTACGCCCGGGGTCCGTTCGGACGTGGGGTGTTGTTTTGTTCATTGTCACGTAAGGACGTACGCCCGGGGTCCGTTCGGACGTGGGGTGTTGTTTTGTTTATTGTCACGTAAGGACGTACGCCCGGGGTCCGTTCGGACGTGGGGTGTTGTTTTGTTTATTGTCACGTAAGGACGTACGCCCAGGGTCCGTTCGGACGTGGGGTGTTGTTTTGTTTATTGTCACGTAAGGACGTACGCCCGGGGTCCGTTCGGACGTGGGGTGTTGTTTTGTTCATTGTCATGTAGGGACGTACGCCCGGGGTCCGTTCGGACGTGGGGTGTTGTTTTGTTTATTGTCATGTAAGGACGTACGCCCGGGGTCCGTTCGGACGTGGGGTGTTGTTTTGTTTATTGTCACGTAAGGACGTACGCCCAGGGTCCGTTCGGACGTGGGGTGTTGTTTTGTTTATTGTCACGTAAGGACGTACGCCCAGGGTCCGTTCGGACGTGGGGTGTTGTTTTGTTTATTGTCACGTAAGGACGTACGCCCGGGGTCCGTTCGGACGTGGGGTGTTGTTTTGTTTATTGTCACGTAAGGACGTACGCCCAGGGTCCGTTCGGACGTGGGGTGTTGTTTTGTTTATTGTCACGTAAGGACGTACGCCCGGGGTCCGTTCGGACGTGGGGTGTTGTTTTGTTTATTGTCACGTAAGGACGTACGCCCAGGGTCCGTTCGGGCGTGGGGTGTTTTGTTTATTGTCACGTAAGGACGTACGCCCAGGGTCCGTTCGGACGTGGGGTGTTGTTTTGTTTATTGTCACGTAAGCACGTATACTCAGGGTCCGTTCGGACGTGGGGTGTTGTTTTGTTTATTGTCACGTAAGGACGTACGCCCGGGATCCGTTCGGACGTGGGGTGTTGTTTTGTTTATTGTCACGTAAGCACGTATACTCAGGGTCCGTTCGGACGTGGGGTGTTGTTTTGTTTATTGTCATGTAAGGACGTACGCCCGGGGTCCGTTCGGACGTGGGGTGTTGTTTTGTTTATTGTCACGTAAGCACGTATACTCAGGGTCCGTTCGGACGTGGGGTGTTGTTTTGTTTATTGTCACGTAAGCACGTATACTCAGGGTCCGTTCGGACGTGGGGTGTTGTTTTGTTTATTGTCATGTAAGGACGTACGCCCGGGGTCCGTTCGGACGTGGGGTGTTGTTTTGTTTATTGTCACGTAAGGACGTACGCCCAGGGTCTGTTCGGACGTGGGGTGTTGTTTTGTTTATTGTCACGTTAGCACGTATACTCAGGGTCCGTTCGGACGTGGGGTGTTGTTTTGTTTATTGTCATGTAAGGACGTACGCCCGGGGTCCGTTCGGACGTGGGGTGTTGTTTTGTTTATTGTCACGTAAGCACGTATACTCAGGGTCCGTTCGGACGTGGGGTGTTGTTTTGTTTATTGTCACGTAAGCACGTATACTCAGGGTCCGTTCGGACGTGGGGTGTTGTTTTGTTTATTGTCATGTAAGCACGTATACTCAGGGTCCGTTCGGACGTGGGGTGTTGTTTTGTTTATTGTCACGTAAGGACGTACGCCCGGGATCCGTTCGGACGTGGGGTGTTGTTTTGTTTATTGTCACGTAAGCACGTATACTCAGGGTCCGTTCGGACGTGGGGTGTTGTTTTGTTTATTGTCACGTAAGCACGTATACTCAGGGTCCGTTCGGACGTGGGGTGTTGTTTTGTTTATTGTCATGTAAGGACGTACGCCCGGGGTCCGTTCGGACGTGGGGTGTTGTTTTGTTTATTGTCACGTAAGCACGTATACTCAGGGTCCGTTCGACGTGGGGTGTTGTTTTGTTCATTGTCACGTAAGGACGTACGCCCAGGGTCCGTTCGGACGTGGGGTGTTGTTTTGTTCATTGTCATGTAGGGACGTACGCCCAGGGTCCGTTCGGACGTGGGGTGTTTTGTTTATTGTCACGTAAGGACGTACGCCCAGGGTCCTTTCGGACGTGGGGTGTTGTTTTGTTTATTGTCACGTAAGCACGTATACTCGGGTCCGTTCGGACGTGGGGTGTTGTTTTGTTCATTGCCATGTAAGGACGTACGCCCGGGGTCCGTTCGGACGTGGGGTGTTGTTTTGTTTATTGTCACGTAAGGACGTACGCCCAGGGTCCGTTCGGACGTGGGGTGTTTTGTTTATTGTCACGTAAGGACGTACGCCCAGGGTCCGTTCGGACGTGGGGTGTTGTTTTGTTTATTGTCACGTAAGCACGTATACTCAGGGTCCGTTCGGACGTGGGGTGTTGTTTTGTTTATTGTCACGTAAGGACGTACGCCCGGGATCCGTTCGGACGTGGGGTGTTGTTTTGTTTATTGTCACGTAAGCACGTATACTCAGGGTCCGTTCGGACGTGGGGTGTTGTTTTGTTTATTGTCATGTAAGGACGTACGCCCGGGGTCCGTTCGGACGTGGGGTGTTGTTTTGTTTATTGCCACGTAAACACGTATACTCAGGGTCCGTTCGGACGTGGGGTGTTGTTTTGTTTATTGTCATGTAAGGACGTACGCCCGGGGTCCGTTCGGACGTCGGGTGTTGTTTTGTTTATTGTCACGTAAGGACGTACGCCCAGGATCCGTTCGGACGTGGGGTGTTGTTTTGTTTATTGTCACGTAAGCACGTATACTCAGGGTCCGTTCGGACGTGGGGTGTTGTTTTGTTTATTGTCATGTAAGGACGTACGCCCGGGGTCCGTTCGGACGTGGGGTGTTGTTTTGTTTATTGTCACGTAAGCACGTATACTCAGGGTCCGTTCGGACGTGGGGTGTTGTTTTGTTTATTGTCATGTAAGGACGTACGCCCGGGGTCCGTTCGGACGTGGGGTGTTGTTTTGTTTATTGTCACGTAAGCACGTATACTCAGGGTCCGTTCGGACGTGGGGTGTTGTTTTGTTCATTGTCATGTAAGGACGTACGCCCAGGGTCTGTTCGGACGTGGGGTGTTGTTTTGTTTATTGTCACGTAAGCACGTATACTCAGGGTCCGTTCGACGTGGGGTGTTGTTTTGTTTATTGTCACGTAAGGACGTACGCCCGGGGTCCGTTCGGACGTGGGGTGTTGTTTTGTTTATTGTCACGTAAGGACGTACGCCCAGGGTCTGTTCGGACGTGGGGTGTTGTTTTGTTTATTGTCACGTAAGCACGTATACTCAGGGTCCGTTCGGACGTGGGGTGTTGTTTTGTTTATTGTCATGTAAGGACGTACGCCCGGGGTCCGTTCGGACGTGGGGTGTTGTTTTGTTTATTGTCACGTAAGCACGTATACTCAGGGTCCGTTCGGACGTGGGGTGTTGTTTTGTTTATTGTCACGTAAGCACGTATACTCAGGGTCCGTTCGGACGTGGGGTGTTGTTTTGTTTATTGTCATGTAAGGACGTACGCCCGGGGTCCGTTCGGACGTGGGGTGTTGTTTTGTTTATTGTCACGTAAGGACGTACGCCCGGGGTCCGTTCGGACGTGGGGTGTTGTTTTGTTTATTGTCACGTAAGGACGTACGCCCAGGGTCCGTTCGGACGTGGGGTGTTGTTTTGTTTATTGTCACGTAAGCACGTATACTCAGGGTCCGTTCGGACGTGGGGTGTTGTTTTGTTTATTGTCATGTAAGGACGTACGCCCGGGGTCCGTTCGGACGTGGGGTGTTGTTTTGTTTATTGTCACGTAAGCACGTATACTCAGGGTCCGTTCGGACGTGGGGTGTTGTTTTGTTTATTGTCACGTAAGGACGTACGCCCAGGGTCCGTTCGGACGTGGGGTGTTGTTTTGTTCATTGTCATGTAGGGACGTACGCCCAGGGTCCGTTCGGACGTGGGGTGTTTTGTTTATTGTCACGTAAGGACGTACGCCCAGGGTCCTTTCGGACGTGGGGTGTTGTTTTGTTTATTGTCACGTAAGCACGTATACTCAGGGTCCGTTCGGACGTGGGGTGTTGTTTTGTTCATTGTCATGTAAGGACGTACGCCCAGGGTCCTTTCGGACGTGGGGTGTTGTTTTGTTTATTGTCACGTAAGCACGTATACTCAGGGTCCGTTCTGACGTGGGGTGTTTTTGTTCATTGTCTGTAAGGACGTACGCCCGGGGTCCGTTCGGACGTGGGGTGTTGTTTTGTTTATTGTCACGTAAGGACGTACGCTCAGGGTCCGTTCGGACGTGGTAGAAGCATTCGGTACATGGCAAGCCACTCCATTGTTGATATCGTTTTCCTGCATGATAAAGAAGAGGGATGGCTTCTTAGCTCAAATCACGGTGCCGGGTTTCTAACAGTTTGATAGCCTGATTGTACGTTTGTATTTATATATAGTTCGTATATGTTGTCATCTGACCAATTTCCATTCGCTATCCTTTTGCATACAGGAAATTAATTGAATACGTCGTCCCACTCCTCCCCCTTCGCAGTGACTCTCTGTCGTCTGTCACTTTCTTCCGCACGCCTGGCGACGAGGCTTTCGAACCCTCTCCACTTGCAAAGATCCAAGACGTGGGAAGAAGTCGGAGCCGGTGATGCTTGATAGCTGTTTTAGATGCAGGGAACAGTGATGTGGTTTAGCAGCCATGCGAGCCATAAGTGTTCTGAGGAGGTTACATCAAGTCACGCATATACCCGACTGTGTATCAGTGCATATCACTATAATATAAGGCCTCATTTGAAGTAGTGGCAACCTTTTTATTCAATTCGTTGCATCCATGATCATTTTCATTCAAAATTATACTGCGGGCATTATATGCTGTTGTAACCAATACTTATGTTATTGTGTTCCAAGTTGGATTATCAGTTGAGCTAATTGCTGCTTGGGTAGCAGTGATGTAGCAGGCCGGTCTGTTGTGGCTGCAGTCCACCGTGCTAGTGCGGGAGTCCGTCTGTGGTGACGTGTTGCCCCTCTGGTGCGTTGGGCTGCAGTCCACGTGTAGTGGAAGTCCGTCTGTGGTGACGTGTTGCCCCTCTGGTGCAGGCCGGTCTGTTGTGGCTGCAGTCCACCGTGCTAGTGCGGGAGTCCGTCTGTGGTGACGTGTTGCCCCTCTGGTGCAGGCCGGTCTGTTGGGGCTGCAGTCCACCGTGCTAGTGCGGGAGTCCGTCTGTGGTGACGTGTTGCCCCTCTGGTGCAGGCCGCCTGGATCCTCAAGGCGCGCGCACTGACGCAGCAGGTGTACATGGACGACATCGAGGCGGACGAGGACGGTATTGCCGACACCGTGATGGATGACAACGCCATCGCCCAGGTGGCGCGGCCCGGCACGTCACTCAAGACCCCCGGCACACAGCGCGGCGGTACCAGCCAGGCCTTCAGGTGACCAGTGTCTCGGACACGGCCAGGTGACCAGTGTCTCGGACACGGCCTGGTGACCAGTGTCTCGGACACGGCCTGGTGACCAGTGTCTCGGACACGGCCAGGTGACCAGTGTCTCGGACACGGCTGGCCGTCACGGCCGACCGTCTGGCCCACACCTCCCGCCGTCTGGCCCACACCTCCCGCCGTCTGGTTCTCACCTCCCGCCGTATGGCCCTCACCTCCCGCCATATGGCCCTCACCTCCCGCCGTCTGGCCCACACCTCCCGCGCCCTCCTGTGGTCGGTGTGACCGTCATCCTCGACGCACCTGGTGTCCATTCACTCTTGGGTTCAGACACAGGCTAAATATTCCACATAGCCGCTCATGGTGGAAGGAGGTTCATGCGTGATGTTGAGACGTAACGTTGAAGGACGTATGTTATTGCTGGAACGTTTTGTTCCAGTTCCCGAGAAATCCGACATATTTCGCCATGTATTTTAGTACCCATCTCTCAGAGACATTATTCCAGCTTTGCTCATTGCCATTGTCCTGCTGGATCATTCCATACAGAGCGCACTGTGGCTTTAGGAGACGTCTGTTGTTTTTACTTATGTGTGCTTGGTACGCTTCCGTTCACTTTATGTTGTATCAAACTGGCTTAAACTCTCCATTCCCGTGGCCATTTTCACGTTATTAGCCATACTTTGATAGTTGCAAAGGAGGACCCTGCGCCTGGTACAAAGGTCAGTGCCATAATGTGTGCTTTTTGTGTTTTATTGACCTTTAGGGGCGTGCGCTGGCAGGAGACTGTGTTTACGGCAGCATTATGTCAGTTACGAGCGCCGCCGGCTGCTTGGCAAGGTCCCCGGTGTTTGCCGGCCGGCTAAGGAAGGCATGGGTCGCCACTTATCCGCCGCTGTAAGACACGTGAAGGCGGTTGGAGGTCGTTTTGCTTGGCGCCTGTCAAAACAGCCGGGAACGCTGCATTTGTTGCAGAAAGTGTGCTGTACTCGTGTGGTGCGAGTACTTTGACTTTCCGTTTTGCCTGATCAGTAAATCAACCCCTCGATATGAGGGGTGTCCGGATTACATTTGGGACTAATTGGGTAAGTTCCTTGAGCATGGGATCCAGTGTGCAGTACTTCCAAGCCGCCCCAGCTCTCGTCGCCGAGGGCGGAGGCCATCCCCAAGCGATTTCGTGCAACTACTGGAAAACTGCGCCTGGAAGCGCTCCGAGATTTGTCGTGGCTGATGGTACATCATTTGCAGACAGTTCTCGTTAAGCATTCCTCTGATGACGGAGAGGACGTCATGTCTGGAGTCGGCTTTAGTGCGTTTTTAGCGAAATCACACTGCAGTCTGGAGTTGTACATGACTGTAGTTTGTTTTACTGCAGTCAGTGTTTCCCAGACGATCGACACTTGATGTTTTTGTATGTTCCTGGGCAATCTCCTTTCACCGGTGTTCTTCTTGACCACTATGGACCTGGTGTGACTTTTGTCGAGAAAAACTTCCACTCACTTTTTTCTGTTCGAATTTCAATTGAGCGAGCATTTTCGCCGTGGTTACTCCACAGCAGTCCTTGTTATATTTTCACTGGCCGTAGTACATCCCTCGCGGTATGACATGCGAGGCCGCGAGGGTTGGTCCTCTCCTGATCCGAAAACCATGCGTCATGCAGACCAAACGAGGTTTTGATTTTTGCGCAGCTAGACCAAATCTTGCGGTTATTTTGCGGCACTATCTCAAATACAGTTTGTGTGCGTGCGTGCGTGCGTGCGTGCGTGCGTGCGTGCGTGCGTCGTGCGTGCTGCGTGCGTGCGTGCGTGCGTGCGTGCGTGCGTGCGTGCGTGCGTGCGTTAGTGCGAGTGTGTGCAGGTGTGTGTAGGTGTGTTGAGTGTTTGGTGTGCGTGTCTACAGGCCGACCAGCCAGTCAGGTCGACCCATCTCCGGCATGGTACGGCCGGGCACTCAGTCGTCGCGACCTGGCACCATGGACCAGGCTCTGAGGACTGCTCGCACCGCCCGCACCGCCCGGCCCATCTCAGCCACGTCCGGCCGCACCGTCCGCATCGGTACGTCTGGCCTGGCCTGGCCTGGCCTGGCCTGTGCATCCTTGCCTGCGCTTGCTGGCCCCATGTGCTGCCAAAGTACGGAGTACCACAGGTTTCTACCGCAACACCGGCTTTATCTCAGCTACTACCAGAGAACTGATGGTACAATTCAGAGTACTTTGACGATAAAATAGTTGTTGCAGTACTGTTACTGCGACTTGGTTTACTGACCGATGCATAACCAAGTGCATGCTGCCACTTCGACCACTTTCTCTTTTGGTGAGCGCAGTTGTAGCACTGATTCGTATCTCAGTGCACGCTGCCACTTTGGCCGTCACCCCATAACCTGTCAGTGGGGATGGGGCTGATTGATGTGGAACGAACGTCGCTGAAGCCGTGACCGACGACCGGCCGTGATTCGGCGGCTCCGTGACCTTTGACCCGACAGACGCAGCAGTGCACGCGCTCACGCGTGCGCACGGGAAGCTCGGATCGAGCCACGTCGTGACGCAGGGTATCATTTGCGTTCTGTCTGGCCGCGCTGCTGTGATAGACTGATGCAGATGCCAACATCAGAGCCTGTGCTGTGCTGCGTTGTAGATCACGTGAACCTGGCGCGGTCCCGAGCCGCGGACAAAGAGCAGCCCTCACCATGCGCGCCACGCAAATTGCCGTAATGTGCTCGTTTGTGTGACACTTGCTGCCGCCCTTCCCGGCCGCTGCCTGGTCTCTCCCAGCCCCAGCCTTGCCTCTCTGATGAACCACTTTCTGGAGTGTATGCCGGATAATGGAGTGCAGTCACACGCCGACGCCGTCGTACACTGCGGTGCATGTCATCCATGCACCATTGTGGCAGCGTACGTCATTAATTTTTGCCAAGGACTGGTGGGACGAGGCCAGCAACTGACGTTAACCTCCGGCGCTGTACAGGCGTGAGAGCCGTGTCAGCCGGACCCCCGCTTACAGCCGTGTCAGCCGGACCCCCCCCCCCCGCTGTACAGACGTGAGGGCCGTGTCAGCCGGACCCCCGCTGTGTAGACGTGGGGGCCGTGTGAGCCGGACCCCCGCTGTACAGACGTGATGGCCGTGTCAGCCGGACCCCCGCTGTGTAGACGTGGGGCCGTGTGAGCCGGACCCCCGCTGTACAGACGTGAGGGCCGTGTCAGCCGGACCCCCGCTGTGTAGACGTGGGGGCCGTGTGAGCCGGACCCCCGCTGTACAGACGTGAGGGCCGTGTCAGCCGGACCCCCGCTGTGTAGACGTGGGGCCGTGTGAGCCGGACCCCCGCTGTACAGACGTGAGGGCCGTGTCAGCCGGACCCCCGCTGTGTAGACGTGGGGGCCGTGTGAGCCGGACCCCCGCTGTACAGACGTGAGGGCCGTGTCCCCACCTGTACAGACTTGAGAGCAGCTTCAGCTGAGCCCAGTGTTGCCGCCCGAGGCGGTGGCCGGGCCGGGGCTGGGGCCGGGGCCGGGGCAGTGGCCGGGGACCGCCGATTGTCTCCGCCACGGTCCGCAGCACATTGGGCGTGTTTCCAGAGCGGCCATAGCGCGACCGTGGGGAGATGATGTGGTGGGTGGTGACCGCAGTGCTGAAGGTAGCCAGGAGGGTGGCCGCCTCCGCTCATGTGTGTACAGGAAATAGTTGTCACCCACGTCACTGGTCTAACACACGCATTGATCGGACTCTGATCATAATGTGGTGGGTGGGGACCGCAGTGCTGAAGGTAGCCAGTAGGGTGGCTGCCTCCGCTCATGTATGTACAGGAAATAGTTGTCCTACCCGCGTCATCGATCATGGGATTCATTCATCACACATATTCATCGGACTCAGAGAATTAGGCACTTGCGAACTATTGCACCGAGCTTAGCGAAATATACCAATAGCGTGACAATCTTAAGGCCTGGAAATATCAAAGTCGTAGGCTAAATAGACCCAGGTCAAATGAGATCATATATCCAAAATGGTGGTAAAATAGGCAGGGTGGGTACCACTGGTTGAAGGGCCACAGCAATGCCTTGATGAATTTGTGCAAAAAGTGGCACTTATAACGAGCTTCATTATCTGTAAGCGTTGCTAACTACGCTCGGCCAATCAGGTCAATTGGTGTACATTTGATCAGTTGTCCGCAAGTAGTCCTCGTGGCGGAGGTGCAAAAGTGTGCCAGTCAGATACCCTCTCTTGATATCAAAGAGGGTATCTGTTTTGCTACCTACCATGTGCTACTCTACCTGGGCCAGTAGCGCCACAGAGGCGGGTACAGGGGGTGGGGAAGCACTGTGGGCATGTATCCGTTCCCCACGGAAAGGTGGTTTTCCATGGTTGTCATAGTTTCCATTGGTTGTCATGGCTGAGCCTTTCCTTTTCATAGAAAGGAAAGGCCCAGGCGCCCCTCCAGAAAGCTTCGAGTGCACCCGCCACCCTCCGCTCCAGGGATTTTTCAGCCAAAGGCTCCCTTCTGAGAGGAAAAGGCGGCTCCTAAAGTCAGCAGGCGCCCGTTTCAAACGAAAAGGTGGTACTTCAGTATGCCTCAGTGCATCCCCAATTCCCCGCACAACGAATTTTTCCCGCCGAGGCGTCGTTCCAGGGACTTTCGCAATGTGGCACCCCTCTGAGGAAATGGTGCCCCTCCAGAGAAGTGCCACCCCCTGAAAACTTTTGGATCCACCCCGCTACAACTTTTCCAAATTAATGCATGAAATTTTGATAAGCATCTTCCTGAACATCAATTGTAACGCAATAGGGGCTACTGATGGCCTCGAGAAGATTGTGCTACCAAGGAGTTGCACATTACCAGATCAATCTGCTACCCTCCATCAAGGGTAAGAGGACACTTTTTGCACCTCTGCCTCGTGGTATAAATGATGGCGGGGCATAGGCAGTGTCGTTCCTCGGTAACTTGTTGGATGATTGAGGTCAGTGAGAAACCCACACGGACATATACAGGGGCTCAGGGTGCATGCGTGAGAGTAGCCTCCTGCGGCTTGAGAACGAGTGTGATATAATGTAAGGAATGTGGTTATTACCTTTAATGTGCACGCCATACATTTCTGGTGTATTCTGTACTGATAAATGACGACACATGACGAAAATTTCCGCACTGCTCTCCAGATCACGGCAAGACCACGCTATCAGCACCCTCCGCCGACCACCGACCGCCGACCACCGACCGACCACCGACCGACCGACCGACCACCGACCACCGACCGACCGACCGACCGACCGACCGACCGACCGACCGACCACCGACCATCGACCATCGACCATCGACCACCGACCGACCGACCGACCGACCGACCGACCGACCGACCGACCGACCGACCGACCACCGACCACCGACCGACCGACCGACCGACCGACCGACCGACCGACCACCGACCATCGACCATCGACCACCGACCGACCACCGACCACCGACCATCGACCATCGACCGACCACCGACCGACCGACCGCCGACCGCCGACCGCCGACCACCGACCGACCGACCACCGACCACCGACCACCGACCACCGACCACCGACCGACCACCGACCACCGACCGACCGAACACCGACCGACCGACCGACCACCGACCGCCGACCACCCGCCGACCACCCGCCGACCACTGACCACCAACCGATCACCGACCACCACCGACCGCCGGCCGGCTGGTTGGTGCCGACGGTTCAGGGGTCCCGCAGCCTGTCTCCTCACCATGGTCAAAGCTGGCCGCCGATTTGCACAACCTCGGACTGCAAAACGTTCCCGAAGTGTTAAGTGCAGAATGGAACGAAAGCGCAATGTTGGAAGCCGATTGTTTTAATAATGTTGCAAAGAAAGCTGATTGATGGACAATTTTGGCGCCTCTCTTCCTGCTCATACATCATTGTGCGTGGGAGGATACAAAAGGAAATATATGTGGAAGACGCCACCCATTGTTCATTTCAATGAGATTTGTTTTCGGCTCCATGCTAATTGTCATCCCGTAAGCCGTGGTGTTAAGATGAACTATGTGGCGCTTGATTGCATGCTGCCACCACATAACTCTCAAATGGTATCAAACCCTTGTAATTGGATTTAAGACGAATGCGCCGCATCCCAAGCTGTGGTACAACTACACCTGCTGTTCGTGCCGTTGTTTGTCGGTAGTTCTCGAGCACCGCCACCGTTGATTGAGCACTGTCTGTAATTTATTGGGCTCATTAAGCCTATGGTGAGAATTGGTAGCTTGTCGGCTGAATACCGTCAGCACAACTACAACAGAACACGAACAATTATCATTATAAAGAACACAGGCATGAACAATTATTGCGTAGAACAATGATTACGAATATATTTATAAATTCGTATATATATATATATATATATATATATATATATATATATATATTAACTTTAACGAACAATTCTCAGACACGAAAATATATTTTCATAAAAGGTAGCCGTATAGCAGCTCCCACCGCTCAAATCAACCATGCTCTTTCACAATACCTCTATACTCGGTTTGGATGTGCTTATTCTCAACGCAATGACGTAGGTAAGCGGAGGGATTGGTGCGGGCAGCGAGCGGTCATCGTGGGCACATAGAGTTCTGTTCACACTGCAGCAAATGCAGGTGCAGCTCAGTTGGTAGAGCGTCGGACTCTTGATCGCAAGATTGTGGGTTCGAATCTCACAACCGACGGCATTACCGAGTCCACCCGCGACCAATCGGCGTGGGAGGTTGGCGACGCTATATGACTTAGCGGTTGAATGCGTCGTAAAAACCCAATGTTCTTCTTCTTCGGGCGCCATTCGGGCTCTGCTATACTTCCTATGCTACTCTGCTATGCTACCGTCTTAGGCTGGGGTTGAGACTCGAACAAGTGAACAATCGAACATGTAGTTTAACAAACAAATCTGCGAAAATGGCCTCCAGCCAGCCAGCAATGGCCTGCCGCCAGCCAACAGTGGCCTGCAGCCAGCCAACAATGGCCTGCAGCCAGCCAACAGTGACCTGAAGCCAGCCAACAATAGCCTGCAGCCAGCCAACAATGGCCTGCCTCCAGCCAACAGCGACCTGCAGCCAGCCAACAATGGCCTGCAGCCAGCCAACAGTGCCCTTCAGTAGCCTTCAGTTCTTCTCATCTCCCACATCTATCACGTCACATATGATGTCATAGGACGTACAAATCGACTAAAAGATCACATGACTCTAAATGCCCTCATAGCTGGCGTTTCAATAATCGCGGAAGTTAATTTAATACGGCCACGAAGCTATCATTGTTCCGAATCAAGGCGATTTTCATACATGAATCGTCAATGTTAAGAGAGGTCATGTGCTGCTATGATGAGTTGCACATACCAAATTTGAATACTTCCATTTGTATGCGCATAAAATATTCTACAATGGTTCAACCACGTCAACAACGGCATTTATCTGGTCGTTTCGATGGCACTGTGGCTCTATCGATTGTGTTTAGGTATGATTCGCCTTCGATTGTAAAGTATGTCTGGACGTTCAGATCGTTTACACGATGATAAATAACTACCACGTGGCGTTTGCAGACCTGTACGAGTTACATCAACTATATAGCCGCACGGGGAGTTTGTGGACCTGTACGAGTTCCATAAACTATATAGCTGCACGTGGCGTTTGCAGACCTGTACGAGTTACATAAGCTATATAGCCGCACGTGAAGTTTGTAGACCTGTACGAGTTACATAAACTATATAGCCGCACGTGGCGTTTGTAGACCTGTACGAGTTACATAAACTATATAGCCGCACGTGACCTGCAGGGGTGAGACAGTTGACCAAGCTGTCACCCCGGTGGGCGACGGCTTGGCGGAGACTGACCGACTGTCACCTGACCACCTTCACATGTTCTAGACATTGCACAGTGCTGACGCGTCAAAGCCAATGTTGATGCCATGGTCGCATTTTCACAAATCGGAGAAATCGCTTATGACGGCTGTCGAGTGATCTGTGGATTAAAGAAGGTGATGAAAAATAAATTTTATCCGTCACCTGCGTCTCGGAGAATACTGAAACATGCTACTCACGCACATGGCTTAGTTGTCAACCTGTCGACTGTCGTCCACCTGACCATTGTCCCAGAAGATGTCCAACTGAAGCATGCTCATCTGCTCAGAATCGGTAAATTTACTGAAAGCTGCGTCGCCAGTGCAGCCGATTCGGCAGGCGGTGGTGCAACTCCAAAGGAGAGGAAATCAGTAATTGACCACTTGGTGCACGTGGTGGCTGGCTGAGGTGACGCAGCAGCTGACGACTGGCTCGCCGCCGTCGTTTTGGCAGCGTCCCGCGCCACCAGCCACGCCAGCCGTGGGCGCGGCTGCATCTGCTCCAGCTGCAGCTGGCCCTAGACGTGGCCAGTTGCTGCAGCTGCACTGAGCAGGCCTCGCCGTAGGCCCGCCACCATTCGCCCGGCACGACCGCCGCCGGCCGCCCGCCGCAGCGTGACCTCAGACCGACCTCGTGCTGACCTTCCGCACATGCTGCAGGCACGGCGTCCATGCTGTCGTCCGTCGATGGGCCATTTATCAACCTCGCCCGCCTCAACTTGAGCAAGTACGCCAAGGAGCCGCACCTGGCCAAACCGCTGTTCGAGTATATCTTCTACCATGAGAATGACATCAGGCACGTGAGTGCTATTTCCGTCGGTGCAGCTGTCATCGGGTGGCAAAAGCTTCTTTTTTATTGAGATGTACTATGCTTTGATCAGGCACAATATTCTCTTCTTTAGCAGGTTGACAGCACTGAAGGCAGCCGCGGACAGTGTTGGTTTGGTATGGATTTCGATGACTAGGCGTGAATCAGCAAACATAGCCAAGCATGACTTGGCAGTAAAACCGGAGGAGATAGCCCGTCGAATTGCCATGACTCGGGGGGGGGACTCGAGGAATGTAAGTCTAGCCGAGATCAGTGGACGCGTTGCCTAAGATGCTGGCGAATCAGCCGATCTCTAAAGTGGCATAGTTTATCGTAATTAGCATACCAGAGTAGTGCAGTCTATCGCCAGTGATGACTATGCCGGCGTGAGTCTGCTCCAGTGCATAGACCATAAAGGCGTCCCAACCGTCACGGTTTTCATAGGCTCGCCAGCCACTTACCCTGGGGTCAGGCGCGGTTCGGGCGCACCTCAGGCATCCGAGAGTTGTCGATTTAAGCCTGCCAGGATCCGCACCATCCGCTTTTTTGTTTGCTGACAGCACCTTTTCTGGGTTGATGTTTTCCTGTTTTGACCCGTTATGCCGCGATGTTTTTTTTCAGCCACGCTGTATTTGCAGCGATGAACAGGAGCATTGGATCGTGCGTGGTTCTTGGTGACACTATTATATGGGATGAGATCAGGTGCTATCGGATGCGATTCTATTTCTCGGTCTGTCTTACCAACATTGGCACGGTGAACATAGTAGCTATGTAATTCAGCTGAAACAGGTGCTCGCACCGGTTAGATATAATTAGATAAAAAGGAAAACAGAAACCATTAGCTACTAGGAATTGCCCAATGTGCACCCCACATGGCCGCGCTACTGGAGCCAGATGGTCCTCCTCGAGCTCTAATGGGGACTGCCCCATGTATAACCCGCATGGCCGCGCTACTGGGGCCAGATGACCCTCCTCGTGCTCTCGCTTATGCAACGCCTGCACTAGCGCTTTATTCTGGTATAATGCAAGGCACATGAGAATGTTGTTGCGATGTTCCGTCATACAGTTACCATTAATAGCAATTTTATATTTGATGTTGTCGAACTGCAATGGCCCTGCATCGAAGTCCCAAATTAATAAAGTTCCCAGGGAGTTAAGCTTAGCTTGACTGAGCACTCGACCAAAGAACTACCAGTTGGATATTGGCCTACGAGAGTGAATTTGAATGACGGAACATCTTGCCATTCAGCAGCACTTCATGTGTTAATGTTCAAACCGTTGTAAACTTACAATACAAATACAACCAATGCATCCGAAGTCACGCTAAATACGTACCGGCATGTTTTTGCATGAGAGACGATATTGCGGACTCAGGAACTCGCCGCTGTTGCTGTTCGAAACAATTTTGCCTCGTTTGTTCACCAGGACCACGCGATAACTATAGCGTTGTTCGATGGTGGTCCATTGGATGTTCAGCAGAGGCCACCGCAATCGTTCACCAGGACCACGCGGTAACTATAGGGTTGTTCGATGGTGGTCCATTGGATGTTCAGCAGAGGCCATCACAATCGTTCACCAGGACCACGCGTTAACTATAGGGTTGTTCGATGGTGGCCCATTGGATGTTCAGCAGAGGCCACCGCAATCGTTCACCAGGACCACGCGGTAACTATAGGGTTGTTCGATGGTGGTCCATTGATGTTCAGCAGCCATCACAATCGTTCATCAGACCAGCGTTAACTATAGGGTTGTTCAGGTGGTCCGTTGATGTTCAGCAGAGGCCACCGCAATCGTTCACCAGGACCACGCGGTAACTATAGGGTTGTTCGATAGTGTTAGAGGGCATGTTCAACAGTATTTTCTCCTTTCATTCACACAATGCATGGTAGCTTTCCCGCAAGGTGCCACAAGTATGATGACAGTGCCTTGTTTGAGATCGATCTGGGCAAGTGCTGAGCATACCTTGCAGTGAACATCTAACAAGCGCAGTATTGAATTTCCAAGACTATCCTTGGAGCATTTTCTCGTACTTATTGGTTGTGCGTCTTGCACGTATTGTCTGATGACTAGAAAGGCCAGGTGTAAATAAATCAGCGGCAAGGTCACACAATAACTACCGTAGAGACTCACCTCGACCTCAAATAACCTCAATAGAATGTCAACAAGAAAGCGTTCCACAACAAAGCGTCCAGCATTGGCCGTTCCCCTGGAGCGTGAAGCGTGGACAAACAAGCGCGGACTCCTCCCCTGCCAGACTGACTGCGAGCAGCAATTTGTCAGTAACGTACCGTATAACAGTCCACCAATTTCCCCCTGGGACAACACCAGCCTCTCACCGGCCAATGATCCCAAAGTTTTATCAGACAGTCCTTGCATTGACTAATTGGACAACACTTCCATAAGTATAAATTGTTGTTGTTCTCGCCCCCCCCCCCATATCTTGCTGCCGTTCCATCCGCACATGGCTCATCTCCTTCTATCCACATATTTTGTCCAAGGCTCGAATAATCAATGGGTCCGAAATCTTCGGACTGGCTACTCCCCAATTCATCCAAATACACATTCGCTCCGCTCTCATTTTATTTGCTGTACTTCTTCAAGATTTTCCAGTGTAGTTCGCTGACAGCGTGCCGGACTGTCCCTGCTGGCAGTTGTGGTGTCAGTAGTGCACCTCCCATGACAGCGTGCCGGACTGTCCCTGCTGGCAGTGGCGGTGTCGGTAGTGGTCTGTGTGGCACCTCCCCTGACAGCGTGCCGGACTGTCCCTGCTGTCAGTTGCGGTGTCGGTGGTGGGTTGTGTGGCACCTTCCCTGACAGTGTGCCGGACTGTCCCTGCTGGCAGTTGCGGTGTCGGTGGTGGTCTGTGTGACACTTCCCCTGACAGCGTGTTCCACTCTCCTTGCTGGCAGTTCCGGTGTCGGTGGTGGGCTGTGTGGCACCTCCCCTGACAGATATGCTGAATATAGGTGCTGTCGGTGCCGCTCACAGGTGTACAGAGTGTAGGTACCGGCAGGACTGCTGACAGGTATGCAGTGTGTAGGTACCGCCGGAACCGCTGACAGGCGTGCTGGTGTGGGTACCGGCAGTACCGCTGACAGGCGTGCCGGATGTAGGTACGGCCGGTACCACTGACAGCCGTGCTGGGTGGGAGGTGTGGCACCGTGTGACTGACGGCTCCGCCGCGGGCCGTCCGGCTCTGCCGGTGGCTCGCCGACATCCGGTGTCGGCCGGGACCTTGGCGAAACGGCTTGTCATTACTAACTCGCGCGCTGCAAATGCCTCCTGAAATCCACTCCGGCATCCACGCGTAATTACGTTGTGGTGGTGCCGGCACCGGGCGCACGCCGGTGTCAGCGGTGCCAGGTGTGTTGTGCCTGCTGCTGCTGCTGTACCTGCTGCTCTACCATGGATGACGGCTGCCAGTCTCAGCTGTACCTGCTGCTGTACCATGGACGTCAGCTGCGGGTCTTAGCTGTACCTGCTGCTGCTGTACCATGGACGTCGGCTGCCGGTCTCAGCTGTACCTGCTGCTGTACCATGGACGTCAGCTGCGGGTTTTAGCTGTACCTGCTGCTGCTGTACCATGGACGTCGGCTGCCGGTCTGAGCTGTACCTGCTGCTGCTGTACCATGGACGTCGGCTGCCGGTCTCAGCTGTACCTGCTGCTGCTGTACCATGGACGTCGGCTGCCGGTCTCAGCTGTACCTGCTGCTGCTGTACCATGGACGTCGGCTGCCGGTCTCAGCTGTACCTGCTGCTGCTGTACCATGGACGTCGGCTGCCGGTCTCAGCTGTACCTGCTGCTGTACCATGGACGTCGGCTGCCGGTCTCAGCTGTACCTGCTGCTGCTGCACCATGGACGTCGGCTGCCGGTCTCAGCTGTACCTCTGCTGCTGTACCATGGACGTCGGCTGCCGGTCTCAGCTGTACCTGCTGCTGCTGCTGCACCATGGACGTCGGCTGCCGGTCTTAGCTGTACCTGCTGCTGCTGCTGTACCATGGACGTCGGCTGCCGGTCTCAGCTGTACCTGCTGCTGCTGTACCATGGACGTCGGCTGCCGATCTCAGCTGTGCCTGCTGTGCTGTACCATGGACGTCGGCTGCCGGTCTCAGCTGTACCTGCTGCTGCTGCACCATGGACGTCGGCTGCCGGTCTGAGCTGTACCTGCTGCTGCTGTACCATGGACGTCGGCTGCCGGTCTGAGCTGTACCTGCTGCTGTACCATGGACGTCGGCTGCCGGTCTCAGCTGTACCTGCTGCTGCTGTACCATGGACGTCGGCTTCCGGTCTCAGCTGTACCTGCTGCTGCACCATGGACGTCGGCTGCCGGTCTGAGCTGTACCTGCTGCTGTACCATGGACGTCGGCTGCCGGTCTGAGCTGTACCTGCTGCTGCTGTACCATGGACGTCGGCTGCCGGTCTCAGCTGTACCTGCTGCTGTACCATGGACGTCGGCTGCCGGTATCAGCTGTACCTGCTGCAGTATCATGGACATGGACGTCGGCTGCCGGTCTCATGTAGGTGTGGTTTGTTATCGGCTGTATGGCCATATAGCCAAAGTTGTACATTCTTTGAACGTTTTCAATCTGGAGGTGATTATTTTTTTTCGAAGGCCAAAGATGGTAGCCTTGTAATAGTTTCAGTCCTTCGCTGTACCTAACTTCCCCACCCTGCCTCACTCCCTTCCTCCCTCCCTTACTCTATCTAGCTTCTCTCTCTCCTCTCTCTTCCTTCTTCGCTGTACCTAATTCCCTTTGCCTCCATTACTCTAGTTAGCCTCCCTGCCTTTCCTCCGTCCTTCGCTATACCTAACTCCCTTTGCCTCCCTCACTCTAGTTACCTTCCTTGCACTCCCTCCGTCCTTCGCTGGTTCATCTTTGGTCATCGTTCTCGTATCTAACTCTATGATGCGTACAGGAAAAGACAATCGACACGCTTTAAGACATACATTTCATCTGAGTCCAATGAACACAACATCACAACATCACAACATGCACGGCACAACATGCGCAATATACACAGCAGCTCAACAACAGCAATGCAACAGCCCCCGCTGCCACAACGCTGCAGCCGCATCTTCCGCTTCCTCCCCACCCTCACGACTCGGAAGCTCCGCTCCTCACGACTCTCCCCGCCCTCACGACTCGCGACAGCTGCCGCCTTCCATCCTCGCGCACAGCTGCCGCCCCCCGCCCTCCGACTCCCGCTCCTTCCCCGACTCGCGACAGCTGCCCTTCCTCACTCGCGACAGCTGCCGCCTCCTTCCCGCCCTCACGACTCGCGACAGCTGCCGCCTCCATCCTCACGACTCGCGACAGCTGCCGCCTCCTTCCCGGCCCTCACGACTCGCGACAGCTGCCGCCTCCCATCCTCCGACGGAAGCTGCCGCCTCCTCCCGCCCTCACGCTCGCCCCCCCCCCTGACGAGGCACAACCTTTCCGTGGCCGGGGGGGGGGGCGATTGAATGCACCAATGATTCGGCGGACCAGTCCAATGGTGAGGGGCCAGACTATGAGTGTCTCACTTATCCTTCCATCCCTACGTTTCCATTTCAATGCCCATCCCATCCCAACATCTATGTCCTGTACCTGGCCCTGCAACACCAGCTCTCCCTACTATGAGCAGGTAGGATAGCTTCACCTGTCCTGGCCGCCCGCTCAGTTGTATCGGGATAGTCGGGCCCCTTCGGCTCGTCCCCCAGGGCTGACGGAGTCCTGGTGGTTGAATTCCACCGTCTCACGGCGATAGTTGTGACGTGGGAGCAACACGCCTCTTTGGTCCCGATATCCCGGAGGGGCGGGCGGGCCCGTACGGACCAAGCAACATTTCGCCTCGGGCTGGGGGCCTGTTGCCTGTCGGCCCGGCCGGCTGGGGTCAAGGGGTGGTTGGCGCTGTAGCTTGGCTGGGGTGGTGAGTCTCTCTCCCGGCCGTGCGAAGGCGCCGCCTGCCCCGTGTAGTTCCGCATGTGTTTGGCGTCCTGCTGTCACGACAGCAGGCGACCCACGTAGGATCCCGTATGGTGCAACGTCGCGCAGAGGCGAAACAAAACACTTACATGTCTTCTTCTAACACGCAAATCTACCCTCGGCCTTGTCTTGACTCGGACGATTCATCGTTCCCGTCTTCGCCATCCCATTCGCGAATCTCCTCTAGCCATTCTATTAGGGATTCTCGTCCCGTCTAGGAGGACACTAGAAGCAAATGTCGTTACGTTCTCGTTACGCGATCGAAGGGAAAAGCGTGCAAATGACAGTGCCCATGACTATGAAGACTCATCGCGCCAAAAACTGCTCAAGAGGTGTCAACGCTTGCCACGACCTACAAGGCGCGACACGTGAAGACGTTGTCCGCGGTCTGGCAGGCTTCGGTGTCCTGGAGGCCAGGAGATTGAAAACAAAAAAGGACGGAATTTTATACGACACAGCCAACATCATACTCACATGTAATTCTCAAACACATCCTACCCATGTGAGGATCGGGCATGTTAGGTTCAGGGTGCTCGCTTACAGACCCATCCCGATGAGATGTTTCGCCTGCCATAGGTATGGACACACCAGCCGCCACTGTCGATCCAAGCCGAAATGTCCGCAATGCGCGTCCTCTGAGCATGCTGAGAATGCCTGCACAACTGAGACCTTGTGCTGTCCCAACTGCAAGGGTGACCATTCTGCTCGTGACCGAGGATGTCCGGTTTTTAAACGGGAGCAGGACGTTGCAAAATTTAAGTTTGATAGGGGAGCATCATTCCGAGAGGCTCGAGAACTGGCCAAAGCGATCACCACCACTAGCTCTTACTCTGCTGTGGTGTCAGCTCCGCGCATCCCCTCCAATCTCAACCATCCCAGGAAGGAGCAGGCGTATCCAATGCACCAACATCACGAAGTCACGAAGCTGTGATCGCCCAGGCAACAATGTGCTGGACAGGATGACAGCGCAACACCTGATTGATATGCTGAAGGACTGTGGTCTGGCTATCGTCCAGGTAAACTCAAGGGAGGAAATGCCGGCCGCAGTAGTTGGGGTTGCTGCTGGTTGCATCGTGTCTGCTCGTTCTGTTTCTGTTCAGTCGCGATCTTGTTACAATGCTCGGGCGCAGCTCCGTCCTGAGCAGCGCACGGTCGTCTGCCAGCAGGCTGCTCCCGCAACTCAGGGGATTGAACCGACCAGGGTTGTATCCACTCAAACAACAAATCCCGCAGAAGTCCCTAAGGTACCGCCCACCGACTATTTCATCTCTTCGATCGACCAGCTCATTGCCGTCACTGAGAATTCCGGTGCGAAGTGGAGCTCCGGACCTGACCTCGCCAAGTCGAGCAGAGCCAGCCACCAGTGTGGCACAAGTCATCGGTGGGAAAAGCGTGATGGGAAAACCTCCCATGACCTCGGGGCTCGGTGCGAGAGAACGCTCTCCGTCGGCGCCTCGCGCACCACCTGGCCTCCCTAGGAAAATAATGGGTCCACCTCCACCCTCAGTCCCATTAACAGACCCACCACTTACACCACCTACAAACAGTAAGCGGATGCCCATCTCGCCACCGACCGAAGCGAGTCCCAGGTCCCGTCCCCGCGCTGAGTCGCCCATATCGAGGTACATACCTACCTGGGCACCGAGACGTGTGGGATGAACGACCACACTAACGGGACTATTTGTCAACCGCACCACATCATATTTCTTAAACCGCTGACAACGGAAAACAAGTTTTAATTGAGAGAGTATGCGGGGAGAGTATTCATTAATAAACTTGTTATGGGCGCTATATGACCATTGCAGTCGATGCGCCCTTTAAACCCAAATAACGAACTAACTAACTAAGTGACAGCTGCGGCCTCCTCCCCGCCGTCACGACTCTGCGACAGATGCCGCCTCCCCGCCGTCACAACTCAGCGACAGCTGCCGCCTCCCCGCCGTCACAACTCAGCGACAGCTGCCGCCTCCCCGCCGTCACAACTCAGCGACAGCTGCCGCCTCCTCCCCGCCGCCACGACTCTGCGACAGCTGTCGCCTCCTCCCCGCCGTCACGACTCTGCGACAGCTGCCGCCTCCCCGCCGTCACAACTCAGCGACAGCTGCCGCCTCCTCACCGCCGTCACGACTCTGCGACAGCTGTCGCCTCCTCCCCGCCGTCACGACTCTGCGACAGCTGCCGCCTCCTCCCCGCCGTCACGACTCAGCGACAGCTGCCGCCTCCCCGCCGTCACAACTCAGCGACAGCTGCCGCCTCCTCACCGCCGTCACGACTCTGCGACAGCTGTCGCCTCCTCCCCGCCGTCACGACTCTGCGACAGCTGCCGCAACCTCCCCGCCGTCACGACTCAGCGACAGCTGCCGCCTCCCCCGCCGTCACAACTCAGCGACAGCTGCCGTCCTCCTCCCCGCCGTCACGACTCTGCGACAGCTGCCGCCTCCTCCCCGCCGTCACGACTCAGCGACAGCTGCCGCCTCCCCGCCGTCACAACTCAGCGACAGCTGCCGCCTCCTCACCGCCGTCACGACTCTGCGACAGCTGCCGCCTCCTCCCCGCCGTCACGACTCAGCGACAGCTGCCGCCTCCTCACCGCCGTCACGACTCTGCGACAGCTGCCGCCTCCTCACCGCCGTCACGACTCTGCGACAGCTGTCGCCTCCTCCCCGCCGTCACGACTCTGCGACAGCTGCCGCCTCCTCCCCGCCGTCACGACTCAGCGACAGCTGCCGCCTCCTCACCGCCGTCACGACTCAGCGACAGCTGCCGCCTCCTCCCCGCCGTCACGACTCAGCGACAGCTGCCGCCTCCTCTCCGCCTTCACGACTCGCGACAGCTGTCACCTCTTCCCCGCCCTCACGACTCAGCGACAGCTGCCGCCTCCTCACCGCCGTCGCCGACTACTGTTGTCTTCTCATATCGGATACTTTTACGACAAAGGCCATGACGTTGTGACGGCCCTTGTCGAATCCCTGTTGACTTTCGAGGAAGTCTGCCACCTCCGCCTTGGTTCTGATGCGTCAGGCAACGGCCATGGCCACTGTTGCCTTCTCGGTACTCGGTAGTTGCCGTCTTGACCATGGCAATCCCCTGCGGGAGACCTTGCTGCCTTGAATCGTCCTGAAGGAGAGCAGTTCGTCGTCAGTAATCACGTCCGACTCTTGCTCCACTTCCGCGCGGTGCAGTTCGGGACACTCCATCATGGAAGGCTTGGGGGGGGGGCTGGGCTGGTTTTGCAGGTGTGATGCCGGCGGCTGTTCCCTCGCCGTCGGCGGGTTCCGCTGGCTCGGCAGGTTCCAGTGGCTCGGTGGGTCCCACTGACTCGGTGTAATCCGCTGGCTCAGCGGGTTCCAGTGGCTCGGCGGGTTCCAATGGCTCGGTGGGTTCCGCTGACTCGGTGTAATCCGCTGGCTCAGCGGGTTCCAGTGGCTCGGCGGGTTCCAATGGCTCGGTGGGTTCCGCTGACTCGGTGTAATCCGCTGGCTCGGCTGGTACCAGTGGCTCGGTGGGTTCCGCTGACTCGGTGTAATCCGCTGGCTCAGCGGGTTCCAGTGGCTCGGCGGGTTCCAATGGCTCGGTGGGTTCCGCTGACTCGGTGTAATCCGCTGGCTCAGCGGGTTCCAGTGGCTCGGTGGGTTCCGCTGGCTTCTAGGCGTGGCTCTCCCTCCTGCCGCAGAGGCCGAAGTCCGCAGGGCCGTGGTCGCCCGCACCAGCCAGGCCACGCGTTCCTGGACGACGTATTGTTTGCGTGCGGTTTGTAATGAGTGCCGGCACACCCATGCCAGTTCTCCTGTGGTTGTACCCACAAGTTGTCCAGTCGCGGTCAGGGCGTGGCCGGTGGTCGCGTGATAGCGCCGGCTCCAATTGTCACGAACATACATTTGCGTAGTCGTAGTGGGCGATTATTGACACTTCCTCGCTGCACGACACCTGTTCCTCCCACGGGTTGAGCCCTGGGTTCGGAGGAGCTGATTGTCCTCTTCACCACGCCGCACCAGCACGTGCCGCAGATGTCTCAGGAAAATCGTGGGGCCTGTTGGAGCCCCGAGGTGATCTTGGGGGCAACTTCTCTGTACACTCGCCATTCTTCCCCTGCGTCGGCTATCGGGAGCTGACGGGAGTTTCACTCCCCTGGCGCAGTCGACGACAGTGACAGCACCGGAAGGCCTGTTCGCATGCCCGCTGCGGCGGAGGCGGCGAGATGCCACGGTTGGCGGTATTCTGCTGCGAACTTTCTCAGGTGCCCTCCGTTCTCCAGAATCGCATCCTCAGTTATTCTGAATGGCGCGACCCATTAGCTTTTTCATTAAGATTCGCTCCGCGTGAGAGAGGATGTTCTCGGTGCTGCGGCGCCTGTCTCGCGTGGCGGGCGCCATCGCTAGCTCTCGGTGTTGCGGCGCCCGTCTCGCCTGGCGGGAGCCATCGCCAGCTCTCGGTGCGGCGGCGCCCGTCTCGCCTGGCGGGCGCCATCGCTAGCTCTCGGTGCGGCGGCGCCCGTCTCGCCTGGCGGGCGCCATCGCCAGCTCTCGGTGCGGCGGCGCCCGTCTCGCCTGGCGGGAGCCATCGCTAGCTCTCGGTGCTGAGGCACCTGTCTCGCCAGCTCTGGCTTATGCTTGTTCATCGACACCGCCATGGCAGTATGAGCCATGTCGAGGAGGGTAATCCACCCGATGCCAGTGGGAGTATCCGAGAGGTGTCCCTTAGCGTGCCGCAGAAACGCCGGGACGGCGAGACACGCTCAATTTGCCACACATGGTTTATCGCTGTATTTGTGGCGTATGGTGTGCGTTGTTCGCGACATCATTCAGTCCAGATTCGATGCCGGCGCGCTTCATCAGGCTCACAAGGTTGCCCACAGAGGCGCGCATGTTTGCTCGCACCTGGCAGAAACTTCCCCTGTGATGGAAAAGCTCTAGCATATCGCCGCTGATGGCCGTCGAGTTTATTAGAGCAGGATTAGCCCCTGGCGTCCGTCCCGCTGCAGGTGATCGCGCGGGAAGTCTCGGCTTCATTGTCCCCCAGCTGCTGGTGGACTTTGGCCTCCTAGATGATGTCCAGCGCTGCGGTGGTTTCTAGGCCCAGGGAGACCATTGTGTGCGCCTGATCGAGCAGGTCACGCCGAGCGGCTGTCAGCTGGTGGGCGGAGGCGCTCTGGATGATGCCAGGTCAATATATGTGCAAATATCTGCCGCTGCGGGGCTTTTGCCAGGGCAGAGAGCTGCTGTTGACCACTGGAATATCAGACTTACCCTCACCTGATGCTACTAGTCACAAATAGCTAAAACCGTCCTAAACGCGCCTCGCTAAAGCGTACCGGGAACGGTGTCCCGAAAATTTTCGTGAAAACGGCTAGTGGCAAGTGCAGTCTTCATAGATACACAAACTCGCTATATGGTCTCCATACAAGGCCTCCGAACAACCTGTACGGGGTGTCCCTAAGCCAGGCGTCGAGGTCACACGATGACGACAGATGTGACACATAGCTAGCAGTACGGACAAAGAGCCACACAGAACATCGAAAGAAAATGTGAAAATTGGACGTGCACACACGCTGCAACGGAATTTTCGCGTCGATGAGGAGTAACGCTGATCAACTAAATATAAATGTAAGCAATTATCAGGAGGGTGTCGCCATTTCAATGGCAGTCAACAGCAGCTTACTAACCGGGCTTTTTTAGCGAGGATTTCTGTTCCGAACTTCCGCAATTGGAAGTTCCCACACCGTTGCTGCTATGGCCGTTGTGCCGTCTGTACGTGAAGTGACTTGTGCTGTGGATGCATATTCCTGTATGCGTGTGTCACAGGCGGGCGATCTCTGTGACCTGTGTCGCAAGCTGATGTTCTGTGCGACCCATTTCGCAGGCGTATGATTCGTATTGTTGTCACGTGACCTATGTCACAGGCGTTTAGCATGCGTAACCTGTTCCACAGGCAGGTGATGTTAGTCACAGGCGTGCGGTCTTTGCGTGACCTTTGCCACAGGCGTGCGACCTGTGTGACCTTTGTCGCTCGCGTGTGATTTTGCACTGCAGGGCCGTGGCATGTGCAACTTTTGTTACAAGCTTGTGACCTGTATCGCAGGACAAGTTAGACATATTAGACTGATGTTGCAGGCCTGTGACCTGTGCCACAGACTTATAACCTGTGTTATAAAGTCATAAAGTATTAAGGCTTAATAAGAGCCACAGGGGCCCATCTGGGTTAAGCCTATCTAGAAAAGGTACTAGAATTGTACATACTCTCACCCCAATCAATCCCTTATCCCAAGTTCCTAGGAAGCTATATACCCCAGCCTATCTAGCACCACTTACTTGCTACCGCATAACACCCTCAACAATCACAAGCTCCTCCCATCATACCCATCGTGCCACCATAGACAATCTCATCAGCATCACATCCCGAAGGAAGGTGCCGAATCCACTGCTAGGCACACCCCACACAAATTCATAAAGCGTTCAGACTTAATAAGATACTCACTTGCTATTGCATAATACACTCAACAATTACAAACTCCGCCCATCATACCCATTGTGCTACCATAGACAATATCATCAGTATCACATCCCGAAGGAAAGTGTACCATGTGTCACAGACGTGTACCATGCTAGGCTGTCGTCGCAAGCGTGTGACTTGTCAACTGTTAGACTGCTGTTGCAGGCATGTGACCTATGTCACAGGCGTGTGACCTGTGTTGCAGGCGTGTGACCTATGTCACAGGCGTGTGACCTGTGTTGCAGGCGTGTGACCTGGCGTCACAGGCAACACAGGCGGCTGAGTACAAGGACTGGTGGTGGAAAGTGGCTCTGGGGAAGTGCTACTATCGGCTTGGAATGTTTCGCGAGGCTGAGAAGCAGTTCAAGTCAGCTCTAAAACAACAGGTGATAATTTCCCTGCGTTCCAACCTCAACAGCCGATGTATTTCAGCGTGAACAGCTGGATACATTACAACTGAAATGTTTGGTTTCAGTGGTCGGCCATTTTGCCGTGCCGATCTTTGTTGACGCATTGGCGACCAGTAAGCCGCCCTGCTGAAAAGTCACCAGCTGGGCACAGAAATTGGCAGGCCTTGAAATTTTGAATAAAATAAACGTTTGAAATATATCGATGCAAAAATTCAAAAGTTGTAAAGCGTTTTACTCCATGCGACGTATAATTATGCTCCAAATAGTTTCCTGTCAAGTCCACGCGTAGAAAAGTAAAATTCCATCCCTACGCTGTGTGTATTCAAGATGAGGAACAAAAGCTACCACGTAATCATCTGGAACACTTTCTTGTCTCAATGGTCTTCAGTGAATCCAATTTTTGATAGATACAATTGCAGAACGGTATGTTTTAATAGTTATAGCTGGCAATAGTATAACAACAGTGTTTATTGGTTACAACAGCAATGTGTCAGTCACCAATACTGTGTGACATATGCATTTTCTCTCTGGCATATGTAGTCAAGAACCGCGCTCTGTCCCCAATTGGTGTGTGGAATGTCCTGCTTGATGATGTTTGGTGGTGCCAGTCTATCTGTTGGTAGCGTGTTCAGGCTAAATTGGCGCCACGCCTCCACACGGAATGTCCGGTCGGGGTAAACACCGCGGTGTGAGGTCCAGGCGATTCCATTGCCATCACCGACACATCAACACGTTGTGCGTGAATCAAAAGGCGGCCAGAAGATCGTGTGCTTACTTATTTAATAGTGCTGTACTCATTCGTGAGCATCTGAAAAGTGATGACACCTACCGAAAATTCCCGCTCAGACTGTGCGGAGAATGTGCGTCAAATATTGGTGCTTGCTTGATATAGACGTTCACGTGAAGTTCCATCAGGCTACTAATGGCTCATGCGTATGCATGTAGCTGGGAAGTTAATAATGTTGATAGGAATGTGAAAGTGAATGCTCTTTTGCTGTGCCCCTGGCAGCATTTGTTTTGAACGCCCGATGTTAATGTGCCAGTGGGCGTCGGTGGTGGTCGGTGAAGCGGCGCCGTGCTCTCGTGATGGCTGCTGTGTAGCCAGCGGTGGTGGTCGGTGGTGGTCGGTGAAGCGGCGCCGTGCTCTCGTGATGGCTGCTGTGTAGCCAGCACAGTTGAGATACGTCGTTAAACACAAATACCCGACTATGCTGCGGCTCAAGATACGCCAGCTGTATATGCTGCATGCATGCGGCAAGAACCCGCGCCGCTCAGTGGGATTGAATAGGCACACACACATACAGCAGCAGCCGCCTACGACCGTTTGGCGCGGCGTTCCGGTGTATTTTCCGCCCAGGTGTGTCGGTGACGCGTGCTCTGTGTCACTGGTGTGGCGCTCATATGCTGCAGGCGTGGTTGATGCCCCACGCCAGCAGTCGCCAGACACAAGGCGTGGCACACCAAGGTCACGCCTGGTAATTGTCTCTTTCACTTCGAAACGTCGTTGGGCGGCCCATTTTCCCGCTGTGGTCAAGGGGACATGACTTGCAAGTGTTGAACTTCCTAGTCGGTCAAACGCTGGCGGCTGATATTGAATAATGGCGTGTAATTTGTGTCATGCAGGCCGTAAATGCGCCGCCGCGTGGCCCCGCCCATGCTTTCCACTCGAGGAAGTGGCAAGGTCGCCGCGCACAGTGTGACCTTTATTCGCTCAGCACGGCGGTCACTGTGTTCCGGCCCGGACAAGCCCGGCTCACCGTTTCTCCGTTTTGTCCGAGAAGCCAGACGGGAAGTGTTTGAGGGCAGCCTTCCGGCTAACTGGCTACCGTTAACATGTGTCAGATTGTGACGGACGACGGCTTACTACACAATGCTCTGTGGCCTGACCTTCCCGAATATGAAGCAGCATCCTTTGCACTAACGACATTCGTGCCAGCCAGTGTATCAGATAATACGTGGCCACTTGGCTATGATTACTCATGGTATGACTTCGTTTCTACTTTTGAAATAATTCGATTTCGTCGTTGCATGACTGCGAAGAGGCTGTTGTATCTGGCCAAACCCTTGGGCAGTGGGAACCGGCAGTGGGTAGGACAGACCTTGGGCGAGTTTAACATTGACACCCAACTGGCGTTGCATGAGAATGATCAACTTCAAGATGTCTTTCGCCCTCCCCCTCCCACCGCAAGAAGGACGGTTCTTGCGTCTCTGACCAAGCTGATCAGAAGTGGCCAGAACTGGCCACTTATCTGCGACATCCACTGTAGAGTTGGTGGAATTGTTCGCGGACGACCTGAAGCGTTCCTTAGGAGAAGTGCCGCGGTCTGGCGTGTACTGTAGGTGGAGCTGACTGAGGTGCCGTCGTGTCTGGTCTGGTGTGTACGGTAGGTGCCGTCGTGTCTGGTCTGGTGTGTACGGTAGGTGCCGTCGTGTCTGGTCTGGTGTGTACGGTTGGTGCCGTCGTGTCTGGTCTGGTGTGTACGGTTGGTGCCGTCGTGTCGGTCTGGTGTGTACGGTAGGTGCCGTCGTGTCTGGTCTGGTGTGTACGGTAGGTGCCGTCGTGTCTGGTCTGGTGTGTACGGTAGGTGCCGTCGTGTCTGGTCTGGTGTGTACGGTAGGTGCCGTCGTGTCTGGTCTGGTGTGTACGGTAGGTGCCGTCGTGTCGGTCTGGTGTGTACGGTAGGTGCCGTCGTGTCTGGTCTGGTGTGTACGGTAGGTGCCGTCGTGTCTGGTCTGGTGTGTACGGTAGGTGCCGTCGTGTCTGGTGTGGCGGGTCCTCGTCACGGTACCGACACAGTACACACCTACGCTGCCGTCGAGGGCATGTGCCGAGGCCGCACCGTGTCTGGTCTGGCTGATGTCACACCGTGGAGGTGCGTCGTGCCTGTCGGTGTGCCGTGGAGCAGCGTGACGGATGTTGTGTGCCGCCTGGTCCGGACCGTGACCGACGTGTCTGGTCTGGTGTGTACGGTGGGTGCCGTCGTGTGGTCTCGTGTTACGGTAGGTGCCGTCGTGTCTGGTCTGGTGTGTACGGTAGGTGCCGTCTGTTGGGTGGCGGGTCCTGTCCGGTACCAGTACACACCTACGCTGCGTCGAGGGCAGCCGAGGCCGACCGTGTCTGGTCTGTGTGTCGGAGGTGCCGTCGTGTCTGGTGTGGCGGGTCCTCGTCACGGTACCGACACAGTACACACCTACGCTGCCGTCGAGGGCATGTGCCGAGGCCGCACCGTGTCGTGGCTGATGTCACACCGTGGGAGAGGCCCGCGGGTGGCGTGAGCAGCGTCACGGATGTTGTGAGCCGCCGCCGGACCGTGACCGACGCGTCAGGACGGTGCCACACCCCCGGCCTGACCGGTGCCCATGTCGGGGCACCAACAAGTCAACGTCGCAGGCCGGTGCGGCGCCAAGGCAACTTCACGCATCGCCGCTTCTTGATGTTGTCAACACGCCAATTTGCTCAGCCCGGCTTGGCCCTTAGGCCCGTAGGCGAGTCACATGCCGTATCCATGACGCCCGGTAACTATCAGGACCCGTCAAATTCGCTATGGATGTAGTCAACACTCAGCCCGGCCCGGTCACATGTAAGATATTTATAGCAATTTCAGGTTATCATGATGTTCATTTTCTTCTGTAAGCTAATATCTCTGGCCTTGAAACGCTGATTCGGTGATCATGCCCCAATGTCGTTCGTTGGCGCATTTCACTCTCCATTTTCCAACAGATACATTGGAATCATTTCTACCAGAGCAGTCCACAAAGGTGACGGGTGGATAGGTTGCCTGAGCCATGCCTGATACGTACATCTTGCCCATAATATACGAGCAGGTATCACACCCTGTGGAACTGCTGCAACTTACTCTGCTAATAAGACAGTTTTATCTGAGTGAACCTATCCAAGTCAAATCTAATGACCACTGACTGAAAACCACTGAATAGACCCTGCACCGCTGGGAACACCTAGCACACATTTATGGATTAATTGTAAACAAAATACGGTGATTGCTCAGGTATCGTCCAGGCGGACGTCAGCCCAAGTGCAGACACCCTCCGTAATAATTTTCCACGAGCCAATCCAAGCCAATCAACAATCAAACAATCAAAGAGTGAATGGCCAAGCCAGCAAGACAATCAACTATATTAACTCATCTAAAACCTAATGACTCTAACCTAACACGTCTTACCTAGCTCTACCCTGCCAGAAGCAGTTTCCGCAGTTGTGTGTGTCTGAAGAGCTTGGAGAATCTTATCTGCAGTCAGATGGGCGGTGGCATCTCCTTGGACAATGCCATATGCTCATATCTTACCCTCATGCCCACCTCTTATTGCTTGACATGCAAAACTCGACGATATGCACACATCACTGATGTAATGTCAAAAACCTCCTTACTGCTATCTCCTTACTGCTTGATATGTATATCATGCGGCTCAACGATCTGAGTGTATCACTGATGTAATGTCAAAAACCTCCTTACTGCTATCTCCTTACTGCTTGATGTGTATATTATGCGGCTCAACGATTTGAGTGTATCACGGATGTAATGTCAAAAACCTCCTTACTGCTATCTCCTTACTGCTTGATATGTATATTATGCGGCTCAACGATCTGAGTGTATCACGGATGTAATGTCAAAAACCTCCTTACTGCTATCTCCTTACTGCTTGATGTGTATATTATGCGGCTCAACGATCTGAGTGTACCACGGATGTAATGTAAAAAACCTCCTTACTGCTATCTCCTTACTGCTTGATATGTATATTATGCGGCTCAACGATCTGAGTGTATCACGGATGTAATGTCAAAAACCTTCTTACTGCTATCTGCTTACTGCTTGATGTGTATATTATGCGGCTCAACGATCTGAGTGTATCACGGATGTAATGTCAAAAACCTCCTTACTGCTATCTCCTTACTGCTTGATATGTATATCATGCGGCTCAACGATCTGAGTGTATCACTGATGTAATGTCAAAAAAGTAGCTGCATCTTTCCAATAATTATTGGGAATGCCAACTATCCTCAGGGCATTTCATCAAACACATGGGAATGCATATTCACCCACAAACTAATCAAATTCCACTCGTGATTGTCTCTCCACTGACCATTCTACAACGGTACGGAAAGCATGTCAGTCAAAATGCCTGCATACCATTTGGCTTGCGAAACACAAGAACTACGAACCAATCGCTTGTGTACCTAAGCACGTATGTCAGCTTAGTTCCGAACAAACGTTTCAATCGCGGTATGATACACAGCCGGCGCACTGAAAACTAGAGGTCAGTTGGCAGCTTATGCGAAGAACTGCCATCAGCTGGGCACGAATGTTGTCAGGTTATGTTGGCATCAAATGGAAACAATATTTTTTTTCACTTGCTTTTCAATTCCACGGTGCGCTTGCTGCTCATCCGATCCCGGATTAAAAAAAAAATTATGTTTTGATGCGCTTTGGATACGCAAGATCTAGGCGTGGTGTAACCGCTCACGTGACCTTCGATGTGATACTGACTTGATTGAACACTGTCCGAATACCACCTTTCTCGGGTTTCCAGTGAATGTTTGCTCTCCAATCTCACAAGCCTAGCAGCAAGATAGAGCGAGCAGGCGTGGCATAATGATAAATATACAATCAATAATTGGCAACAATCTGAATGCATTTTTTAGATGATACTGTTCAAATCAGCAGAATTAAACGTAGAAAAGCCCGCAATTATTGCTCAGTTTACCGATCACAAAGGAGTCCCCGCATACCTCTTCGAGCTCGAAGTAGCTGCGATCTTGAGGAGGGGGGGGGGAATTGCCGCTGTAAACACAGTTATTGTGTCCGAAGTCCCCCAAAAAAACTGCCTCTCGCTGCCGATTTCAATGTCAATTCTGCACATTGGAAGTTATGTTGCCGAATTATGTGGTTTCCATTATCAGGTAGTTTATGCCATCTCGTCCTCAATATTCGAAGGTCCTGCTGAACGATTATATGCCCCTAGAAAATCGCATGGCTTCATTTCCAATAGTTCATAGCTTTACTTCGCTTTTGCTGCGAGAAATACACAGGTGAGTTTGTAGGTAGGTATAGGTAGGTATGTCGTACATATTTATTCAGGCGGAGGCTGTGCAAAAATGCAGGTGATGATAACCTTACGATCAGATGTTTGGCTACAATTGTGAATGCTAACTGATGTACAGGTCCGGCTATTTTATTAGTTAGGTAGTTGCCTACCTGCCAAAGTATGTAATCTAGGCATCGGGAGTATATTGTAAACCTTATGGGTCACACCATAAAGCCAAATGCATGGTAACATACATATGAGCAGATCTGGCACTGAATAGACCCTGTCTAGACCCAGCCCACTACTCAGCACTAAGCCTAACCTAAGCCTGGACGCCTGATGTGTAAGGTTATGCCAAAACTTGTTCTACTAATGTGTATTTTAATTCAATGCAACCCATCTTAATCTGCCTACTCCTATCCAAGCTCTCCCAGGGACACTTAGAATATGTTGATTTAAAAAAGTTTATAATTAATACTCATGTTAAGATATGAGCAGACATCATATTATCATCTGAATATATAATAAGTTATGTGACCATATAGTCTACCAGATATGCATTGGACGTGCATGTGTAGTCTTCATGGTTATGTTATGTTATCAATGATGAGATAAATGGAAATCACCGGAAAATAACACTGGGATTTGCATAATATGATGGCGTTTTGCAGTATTCATCTGATGTGTAATTGAGCTTGAATAATGTGCTATTATTTTATGAACGACCTGTTGATGTTCATTATGTTTTAAGGTGTTTTTTTTTGGGGGGGGGGGGAGGAGGTTGGTTTAATTGTTACATTCCGTATAATCTTGAAATTAAGATAAATACAGTAGAAATCAACAACGTGGATAATTAGGTCCGGCCCGGCCCGGACCCGTTCATGTATGTAGAATGCACGGCCATCAGCCTACCGGTTTCCAGGCCAGGGCCAAAGCCCTTAGGGCAGCCCGAGACAATTCGAACCTTGCTCTGCGGGCTCATTAAGTAATGCAGTGTAGCAGTTGTAATGTACTCCATGGATGGTACGGATTAATTCAACTGTAACCGTACTATTCTGCGAAGCGATTCTATTCAATCGCTGGAACGAATGTTATCACTTTCAATTCACCTCTTTTCCTCAGCATTTTCCAGGACGGCATGCTGGATGATCGACAAAGTACACCTGGGCTCGGACGGGTCCGATCTGTATAACCACTGATCAGCTACTCGCGTGAATGTGAAGGCCGATGGTGTGAACGCTTCCTTTGTGTGCTGCTGCCAGCCATATACAGGAAGGCGTCCTATGGATGCCGGTGCCGCCGTACAACATTCGGCATGTGCTTGCTCATCAGCGATTCAGCGGTAACCTGTTGTGTGCCGTATCCGCACGGTATCGCCAGTGACTGACAACGCCGCTGCCTGTCGGTGCCGGCAGTGTCCTCGGGTGCAGGTGTTGGGTGCCGGCAGTGTCCTCGGGTGCAGGTGTTGGGTGCCGGAAGTATCCTCTGGTGCAGGTGTTGGGTGCCGGCAGTGTCCTCGGGTGCAGGTGTTGGGTTCCGGAGTGGCCTCGTCAGGCAGACCTCGTGCAGTGTTTGCCGCAGTGTCCTCGGGTGCAGGTATTGGGTGCCGGCAGTTTCCTCGGGTGCAGGTGTTGGGTGCCGGCAGTGTCCTCGGGTGCAGGTATTGGGTGCCGGCAGTGTCCTCGGGTGCAAGTGTTGGGTGCCAGCAGTGCCCTGGTGCAGGTGTTGGGTGCCCGGCAGTGTCCTCGGTTGCAGTGTTGGTTTCGGCAGTGTCCTGGTGCAGGAGTGACCTCGGGTGCAGGTGTTGGGTGCCGGCAGTGTCCTCGGGTGCAGGTGTTGGGTGCCGGCAGTTTCCTCGGGTGCAGGTGTTGGGTGCCGGCAGTGTCCTCGGGTGCAGGTGTTGGGTGCCGGCAGTGTCCTCGGGTGCAGGTGTTGGGTGCCGGCAGTGTCCTCGGGTGCAGGTGTTGGGTGCCCGGCAGTGTCCTCGGTTGCATGTGTTGGGTTTCGGCAGTGCCCTCGGGTGCAGGTGTTGGGTGCTGGCAGTGCCCTCGGGTGCAGGTGTTGGGTGCCGGCAGTGTCCTCGGGTGCAGGTGTTGGGTGCCGGAAGTGTCCTGGGGTGCAGGTATTGGGTTCCGGCAGTGTCCTCGGGTGCAGGTGTTGGGTGCTGGCAGTGCCCTCGGGTGCAGGTGTTGGGTGCCGGCAGTATCCTCGGGTGCAGGTGTTGGGTGCCGGAAGTGTCCTCGGGTGCAGGTATTGGGTTCCGGCAGTGTCCTCTGATGCAGGTGTTGGGTGCCGGCAGTGTCCTCGGGTGCAGGTATTGGGTGCTGGCAGTGTCCTCGGGTGCAGGTGTTGGGTGCCGGAAGTGTCCTCGGGTGCAGGTATTGGGTTCCGGCAGTGTCCTTGGGTGCAGGTGTTGGGTGCCGGCAGTGTCCTCGGGTGCAGGTGTTGGGTGCTGGCAGTGTCCTCGGGTGCAGGTGTTGGGTGCCGGCAGTGTCCTCGGGTGCAGGTGTTGGGTGCCGGTTGTGCTTGATCCGTCGCACCGCTGTTTCCGTACACGGCGTGCTCGTACGTGCCGACCTGTCTCAGTCATCAAACGCTTGCAGCGGTTAGCCTGTGCCAGCCAGGCCGCCAGGCCGCCACACCCGTGCTGGGGGCGGCAGTCGACCTCACGCGTACTGGGGCAATGACGTGCCGTGGGCGACAGCCAGAGTGGGGCCACCACCGCAGCGCCAGGATAACCGCAGGCGCGCCGGCACCGCCGACCGCGCGCGCACCAAGCGCTCATTATTCTGGAGGCGGGGCAGGTGCACGTACGAGCGGCCTCCAGGCGGCGCCGCTGTTCCGGTCCGCAACAAACGGTGCACGGCACACTGGCCGCTGGGTGCCGGCTGCTGGCTGCCGGCGGAGGCTGCCCAGTGTGACCGTATCCACTCACCCCTCCCCGCCCCTCCCACTGGGCACTGGGTGCGGGACTGAGTTACCGTATCCATTCACCTCTCCCGTCCCGCCCCGCCCCGCCCCGACCACTGGGCGCTGGATGCCGGCTACCGACGGAGGCTGCTCGGTGTGACCGTATCCACTCACCTCTCCCGCCCCACCACTGCCTGAATCTGATCATCTTCTCTGTGCTATTTTCTCCGCCTCCTTCATCCCGTGGTCTCGACATGGCTAGAGACTGAGCCAAACGCCACAACCACCACCGCTGTGCAGCGTCCATTGTGACGACTGAGTAGACGAGTGGCTGAGGTGGTGGTGGGACGGCGGCCAAATGTGGCCAGACGGTGACACAGATCGACTGTGTCCGCTCCTGGGTCAGAGCCTGGCCCGCTCCACGTGTCATGGGCCCGGCTGCACACACAGCTGCACATGAGCGTAAAACAACGAGACTTCCTCTGGGCTGGCATGATCAAGTCCCATGCCGACACGAGGTCGGCGAAGCTGCGTGTACCCAGCTGCAGGGTTCAGTGGACAGACTTAAGCACGATAGCCACGTGTGACATGGGGCCATGTCAGTCAGCACCGAGACAGTGCATCAGTATGTAGAAGCTGTTTGGGATTTGTGTTGAGCACAACCCAAACACCAGACACACCTGGGACCCAGCCGCGCCCTGAACTGATACTGACGCCGCACGCTTCCCGACTGAAGATACCTTGACTCTCCGCGGCGTGATTGCTCGGTATGCCGTGCGTTGTATGGCACGTTGTACGTTTGTTTATGGCATACCGTGCGGTGCGTGGCACGTTGTGCGCCTGTTTACGGTATGCCGTGTGGTGTATGGCACGTGATTGCTCGGTATGCCGTGCAGTGAATGGCACGTTGTGCATATGGCTGCGGTATACCGTGTGGTGTATGGCACGTTGTATGTCTGTTTACGGTATACCGTGCGGTGTATGCCACCTTGTACGTCTGTTTACGATATACCGTGCGGTGTATGCCACCTTGTACGTCTGTTTACGATATACCGTGCGGTGTATGATACGTTTTGCGTCTGTTTACGGTATACCGTGCGGTGTATGCCACGTTGTGCGTCTGTTTACGGTATACCGTGCGGTGTATGCCACGTTGTGCGTCTGTTTACGATATGCCGTGCGGTGTATGCCACGTTGTGCGTCTGTTTACGGTATACCGTGCGGTGTATGCCACGTTGTGCGTCTGTTTAGGATATACCGTGTGGTGTATGGCACGTTGTATGTCTGTTTACGGTATACCGTGCGGTGTATGCCACCTTGTACGTCTGTTTACGATATACCGTGCGGTGTATGATACGTTTTACGTCTGTTTACAGTATCCCGTGCGGTGTATGGCACCTTGTACATCTGTTTACGGTATACCGTGTAGTGTATGACACGTTGTACGTCTGTTTGCAGTATTCCGTGTGGTATATAGCACGTGATTGCTCGGCATACCGTGCGGTGTGTGGCACGTTGTGCGTCTGTTTACGGCCGTCCAATGCCGACGTGGCAGGCAATATCACGACTCAATTGTCGGTGTACAAAGGCGAACGAGCGGAACAAAGCGCGTGCTTTTGTGAACGGTAATCGATGCCCTTGCTAAATGGTGTTGTTAAGTGCCGCGTGTGCGCTGGGTGGCTGTGTTGTGGCGCAGTGTGCTTCCTTACAGCATGTCGCTAGTCCTGGTGTTGCCCAGGTTCTCCGCTGCTGCGGCTCTGTTGCCCGCACACATATACCGAAGCTAACATCCGGGTTCGCTCCAATTATGTTCGAAAAGAGTCAGCTTTGTCATCTGTAACACCCTGAATTAATTATAGGATGGGTTCATGAAAAACGGGGTTCGTGGTTGTAGCGAGCAGTACTGTTGAGCTATCAGCTGTCATATGAGACGGTCATCTTAGAATGCCCGTCATCGTATTATGCTCGGTCACAGCGTGTTATTTTGCGTTGCAATGCTAACTTCTGATCCAGTTACCCCGACCTTGAACCCTGATCCTACCTGCGCTGTAGATGGGCTCTGATATAGATGAGTGACCTCACCTTGCAATTCGCGCCCTCCTGTTATCCTATTCCTGTCATTTGGTGTTCACTGATGCGCTTTACTTTCATATTATCGCGATGACACTCGAAGGGTCACGCCATAAGACGTGTAATGTCAGGACATGCATAGGTAGTTATGCAATTTTGATCATTATGCCAGTGATCAGTAGGACTGGCTTCAGGTGTGCATTGTACTACTATTCGCTGAGCACCTTGGGCGACCTTGGGCTTCTATTTCCTAGAGCCCTAGCACCGCGATATCCTTCCAGACGTCTCTGGAGTTACTGCAATACTGCAATTTTCTGAACTCGCAATGGCTGTCGTAGGGGATGCTCGTTGAGAATCAATGTGCTTTGTTAATTCGCCTAATTATTTTCATTTAAAAGTTAGCTTCAGACTTATGACTGTACAATTTGCATGGAAAATTTACATATATACGTCCGAAAACTGTAGTACCGGCTATTTTCCCGAATTTCTTGAGAGCGATATCTTATGCGGGCTGGAACCAAGCCCGAAGTGTCTTGTGGTGAGTTCAAATTCATCCCACTTCATCACCGAGGCGAAGAACTTCAGGTGGTACAAATTATGCTTGATGATCCTTAATCCTCGCGCCTCGCTTTGAGGAGTTTTCCACTCCTTTGAAGTTTGTCTAATATGAATGCCATTGAGTGCCATTGAACTGGAAATCATCGATCGGGTCGTTGGATGAGGCTTCACGCAACAAGCTTTGCTTAGCCATATGACCCTGGTTCATAAAGCCATCCCCACCCGAACAAGAATTCGGAGTAAGTCTATTAAATATATATATATATATATATATATATATATATATATATATATATATATATATATATATATATATATATATGCAATTACAAATTATCTCCTAATATTGCTGCATGTTACAAGTCAATGTCCGGTCAGTTCACAGATATATGACTTGAAACTTGCCGAGTGTGCAGGTATCGTAAACGCTCTGTGGAATGAAATAAAACAATAATAATACTGCGATGTAAAAATGACTGAGCGAAGGGCAATTGTGTCTGCCGATTTTGATTCCAATTTGATTAGGGTCCCCAAGGTTTTTAATTGCTGTATTTATGAGGAGAAGTTCAAACAAACTGAACAAACCGGAGTTTTTCCTAAGAATGATCAAAACGTGAATTATTTCGCTTAGCATTGATCACACCCACTGCATTATGCGCACCGATCAATCAATCCGTTTTGACACTACCGACATCTTGCCATCTTGGTCATTAGGCTAAGGCGTGGCCAAGTTAACACCAAATGTTTCACTTGTTAGGAATTCTTGGAAAAGTCCAATCGCTTCAGTTTGTTAGTTTCTCATAAAAGCATAACACACCTGTTTTAGGCGTGAAGCGGACAGTGCTCTATCTAGAGTGAGATATGGCTCAGCATTTGGGTCTCCTGATTCTTTAAGCTGATCATGTATGCATCAACAAACAAAATTGGCGTTCGCTGATTTTTTGGGAGTGTTTGAAGCATGTCTATGAAAACACAAGGTAAATGTCTCGATCAGGTTCTGCTACTATCAAAAGACATCAAGCTTCTTAACTAGAAAGGTATCTCGAAAATTCCAGAATACATTATTATCATTGCGACTAACAAGTAACTAATAAAGGAACTCAAATTCAATTCGATTTATTTAGCTAGTATATACCATCCTAGCATGTCATAACTTTCATAGGCTGATGTCAAGCTTCCTTCTTCTGGTGGTTCTGGTGAAGTTTCCTTCGGACAGTTCCGGTCTCTTCAGCTCAAGAGCCTCAAAACCAGCAGCAGAAGCAACTGCTTTTTGCTCTTTGCTCTTCATGTATTGCCAGCAGTTCACACTGCGGCGCCCACGCAGCTTCTCTCTGGCCCCCAGCCACCCTCTCTCTGGCCCCCAGCCACCCTCTCTCTGGCCCCCAGCCACCCTCTCTCTGGCCCCCAGCCACCCTCTCTCTGGCTCCCAGCCACCCTCGTCTGATGCGGGTGGGTGTGCCGTATGCTGCTGTTTTGACAAGTACCTATTATATATCATCTTGCTGCATAAAAGTAACAGCACCTAGCATGACACGCAACTATGTACTAGTCAGTGAACACGAAGGAACTGTGCTATCTATATATAGATACGCCACAATTAGAGCCTGTGACAAGCCAGGCCGCAGGATCCATGTGTCGTGCTCGGCCTCCCGTTAACCAGCTACGCCCCCCCCCCACTGTAGCTGCTGGCCATTGTCGCACCCAGCCTTCACCAGGGCATGTGGGCTCTCCATGGTGCCGTCGGTCCGTGTCCAGGGTCAGCCTTCACCAGGGCATGTAGGCTCTCCATGGTGCCGTCGGTCCGTGTCCAGGCTCTGCTTACCAGCGCCGAGATCCTCCTACCCACGTCCGCGTCTTCTTAATCGTAACGACACAATGGCTGCCTTTGAGGACCCACTTGTTATGCTTTGGGTCTTGACAAGTGGGTGATCCAGGAACTGCCAGCGTTGGTGTTCTGCTGGTCGTGGCTGCCTCAGTGTGTCTTCGGCACAAGGGGAAGCCCGATCATCTCTCTGGGATCCATCCATTATCTCGCCTCTTCTGTTGCACCGCGCTCAGACCGTTATCCATCTCTATATAGGGCTCATTTTGACCCATCCATAATCCTGCCTCCTCTTCTTTTCCACTGTGGCCCGACCGTTCGCTGGATCTCCCTCCCTTCCTCCCTTCCTTCCTCCCTTCATTCCTCCCTTCCTTCATCCCTTCTCCCTCCCTTCCTTCCTCTCTTCCTTCCTCCCTTCCTCCCTCACTTCCTTCCTTCCTTCCTCCCTTCCTCTCTGCCTCCCTTCCTCCCTACCTCTCTTCCTATCTGCCTCCCTGTCTCCCTTCCTCCCTCCCTTCCTCCCTCCATACCTCCCTCCATCCCTCCATCCATCCATCCATCCATCCATCCATCCATCCATCCATCCATCCATCCATCCATCCATCCATCCATCCATCCATCCATCAATCCATCAATCCATCCATCCATCAATCCATCCATTCATCCATTCATCCATCCATCCATCCATCCATCCATCCATCCATCCATCCATCCATCCATCCATCCATCCATCCATCCATCCATCCATCCATCCATCCATCCATCCATCCATCTCTCTCTCTCTCTCTCTCTCTCTCTCTCTCTCTCTCTCTCTCTCTCTCTCTCTCTCTCTCTCTCTCTCTCTCTCTCTCTCTCTCTCTCTCTCTCTCTCTCTCTCTCTCTCTCTCTCTCTCTCTCTCTTCGCTATTTTTTTCAGTTCACAGAGGCGACAATTTCTCCTGCGCTCGTACACTTAAGCACTGGCAGTATAAGGTTCTACACCCACAATAGCAACACCACTATCAATATAATTGTCACCCATATTTGTTCTTCTAATGGCCACCGAAGGTAGAGTTTAAAACGAAGGAACATGATCTCGGATATTTATGAGTGCATTAGATCGTTGATTTGCTGGGATTACTGTAAGTCTGGTGCCACCAATGCACCACCAGCACTTCTAAACATATGTTTTGGTCCGTGACGTTTCATGAAGACAATAGTCTCACCTTGCATTATGGCAACACCGGTACATCTGGGAATTGTCTGCCCATGTTGTGGTGAGCTCACTGTTGCTTACCGGCTGCTCACAGGCTGATCACCACATCAATGGTATTGTGAGCGGCCGACAGAGCTCAGCGCCGAACCTTTCTCAGCCACGTGGCGCCATCTGTTCCCCTAACGAGGATGCCGAATGCCAGTCGACAAGCTTGAGGTGTGTATAGGGGGCGCCAGCACATGCACAGCAGGATTCCAGGACAAATGTACGTAAGGACAAATGTATGTATGGCAGATGTACGTAAGGAAATGTACGTAAGCGCAGATGTACGTATGGTAATTGTACGTAAGCGCAGATGTACGTATGGCAAATGTACGTAAGCGCAAATGTATGTATGGCAAATGTACATAAGCGCATATGTACGTATGGCAAATGTACGTAAGCGCAGATGTACGTATGCCAAATGTACGTAAGCGCAAATGTACGTATGACAAATGTACGTATACGCAAATGTACGTAAGCGCAAATGTACGTTAGCGCAAAAGTACGTATGCGCAAATGTGTGTATGTGCAATTGTACGTATGCGCAAATGTACGTACATTTATGCATGCGTACCTTTGCGTTTACGTACATTTGGTTAGGTACATATGCCATACGTACTTTTGCGCATACGTACATTTGCGCTTACGTACTTTTGTGCATACGACATTTGCGTTTACGTGCATTTGCCATACGTACATTTGCACTTACGTACATTAGCCATACGCACATCTGCGCTTGCGTACAATTCCATACGTACATCTGCGCTTACGTACATTTGCGTACCTACAGCTGCCATACGTACATTTTTCCGGTTACAGCACAGCAGCCCATATCGAGGCGGGATCAGTGTTGGGCCCAGCCTCAGAAGATCCGGCTTACAGACAGTCCAGACTGCTGCCACAACGTGGATGAAGTGGAGTGGTACAGTGATACGTTCGTTCTCTCCGACGGTGGAGAGATAGTGTTTTGCCGAGTCCCCGGGGGTTGTTTGCCACGCCCGACCCATAATTCACTCAGTCGTCGGTGGTAGGCAAACACGCTGACGCATTTGCATCGTCCTTCACACCTCGAAGATAAGCTTATGACAAGCTACTCCATCTTTTCAGATGACACCATAGCGTATTATCAGACGTCCTTGCCGGTTGATATATAACAACAACAGATTGTATCCATTCGCATGGTTGGCTGCAGCTGTACAATCCTACACTTGGCGCGGGAGTGCGCGTGCACCTCAACAGAGCGCCGCCCGCTGTATGACTGCCACTGTGTATGCGCATGGCTGTGGCTGAGCACGCGTGTGTGCGTGTGGCGCAGCCGACGGTGACCAGCGCGCTGTACCTGTGCCGGGTGTACCGCTGTACACTCGGCTCGACCGGCACATCGCCACCCTGCACGTGTGTCACAGTGAACATGTCCGCCCTGGACGTGTGGCACAGTGAGCATGTCCGCCCTGGACGTGTGCCACAGTGAACATGTCCGCCCTGGACGTGTGTCACAGTGAACATGTCCGCCCTGGACGTGTGTCACAGTGAACATGTCCGCCCTGGACGTGTGTCACAGTGAACATGTCCGCCCTGGACGTGTGTCACAGTGAACATGTCCGCCCTGGACGTGTGTCACAGTGAACATGTCCGCCCTGGACGTGTGCCACAGTGAACATGTCCGCCCTGGACGTGTGTCACAGTGAACATGTCCGCCCTGGACGTGTGTCACAGTGAACATGTCCGCCCTGGACGTGTGTCACAGTGAACATGTGCGCCCTGGACGTGTGCCACAGCCGACGGTGACCAGCGCTCTGCACCTGTGTCGGGTGTACACACGGCTCGATCAGCCAATCGCCGCCCTCAACGTGCTGCGTCAAGGCCTCGACTCGTTCCCTGGCGAGGTGTCTCTGCTGATCGGCATCGCCAGGTGAGGTGTCCCTGCTGACCGGCATCGCGAGGTGAGGTGTCCCTGCTGACCGGCATCGCGAGGTGAGGTGTCCCTGCTGACTGACATCGCCAGGTGAGGTGTCCCTGCTGACTGACATCGCCAGGTGAGGTGTCCCTGCTGACCGACATCGCCAGGTGAGGTGTCCCTGCTGACTGACATCGCCAGGTGAGGTGTCCCTGCTGACCGACATCACCAGGTGAGGTGTCCCTGCTGACTGACATCACCAGGTGAGGTGTCCTGCTGACTGACATCACCAGGTGAGGTGTCCCTGCTGACTGACATCACCAGGTGAGGTGTCCCTGCTGACTGACATCACCAGGTGAGGTGTCCCTGCTGACTGACATCACCAGGTGAGGTGTCCCTGCTGACTGACATCACCAGGTGAGGTGTCCCTGCTGACTGACATCACAGGTGAGGTGTCCCTGCTGACTGACATCACCAGGTGAGGTGTCCCTGCTGACTGACATCACCAGGTGAGGTGTCCCTGCTGACTGACATCACCAGGTGAGGTGTCCCTGCTGACTGACATCACCAGGTGAGGTGTCCCTGTGACTGACATCACCAGGTGAGGTGTCCCTGCTGACTGACATCACCAGGTGAGGTGTTCCTGCTGACCGACATCACCAGGTGAGGTGTCCCTGCTGACTGACATCACCAGGTGAGGTGTCCCTGCTGACCGACATCGTCAGGTGAGGTGTCCCTGCTGACTGACATCACCAGGTGAGGTGTCCCTGCTGACCGACATCGCCAGGTGAGGTGTCCCTGCTGACTGACATCACCAGGTGAGGTGTCCCTGCTGACTGACATCGTCAGGTGAGGTGTCCCTGCTGACCGACATCGTCAGGTGAGGTGTCCCTGCTGACTGACATCGCCAGGTGAGGTGTCCCTGCTGACTGACATCGTCAGGTGAGGTGTCCCTGCTGACCGACATCGTCAGGTGAGGTGTTCCTGCTGACCGACATCGTCAGGTGAGGTGTCCCTGCTGACCGACATCACCAGGTGAGGTGTCCCTGCTGACTGACATCGCCAGGTGAGTCAGACTCAGCACGCCGGTCGGTGTGTTCATGAACACTGCTGATCACGGGCATGCCAGGAATTCTTTTACAGCTCTAAGCGAACCCTTTGGAGCTCCGGCAGTGCAATTTTGAGACTCCGGCGGTTAAAAAGAATTGTGGGGATACTTTTGAAATCCGGGACAGCGTTTCAGGAAGGTAAGGGTTTCATTGAATTCTGGAAGGAGCCATTCGTGCTGCGGGAGGAACTGCCCTCCCGCCCTCCTGGCTAACTCCTGATTCCTGGTGGGTACATGCAATCCTGAGAAGGCTGTCGTGGATACAGCTCTGGCCATGCATCGCACTTGGTTTCAAACGCAAACTGTGTGCTCAAAGTTCGGCCACACTAGGACAGGAACAAGAAATTACAATAACTCATTACTTAAGAGGGTCATCACAAGCTGCTTCTTACAACAGTCTCACAGTCTACCTTGCCCTCGCCCGTCTAGCGCCCCTAATAACACTGCATACTAGTACCCGAGTGATCTTCCTTGTCCTCGCCCGTCCAGCGCCCGTAATAACACTGCATACTAGTACCCGAGTGATCTTCCTTGCCCTCGCCCGTCCAGCGCCCGTAATAACACTGCATACTAGTACCCGAGTGATCTTCCTTGTCCTCGCCCGTCCAGCGCCCGTAATAACACTGCATACTAGTACCCGAGTGATCTTCCTTGCCCTCGCCCGTCCAGCGCCTCTAATGACACTGCATACTAGTATCCGAGTGATCTTCCTTGCCCTCGCCCGTCCAGCGCCTCTAATGACACTGCATACTAGTATCCGAGTGATCTTCCTTGCCCGTTGGACGTTGTGACGTTGTGACGTTGTGACGTTAGCGATCGTGCGTCAGATAATGACGCATTGTAGCCCCGTCAGCGGTACCTGTTGGCCCAGATTGATGTGTAGATCTGCCAGTGAACTCATCGTGGGAGCAGAGGAAGGAGGCGGCGGAGAAAAAGAGAGAAGGTAGACAGACAGGCATATGATGAGTGTGTGTGCATGCGCGTTTGCGCGCGTGTGTGTGCGTGCGTGCGTGCGTGCGTGCGTGCGTGCGTGCGTGCGTGCGTGCGTGCGTGCGTGCGTGCGTGCGTGCGTGCGTGCGTGTGTGTGTGTGTGTGCGTGCGCGCGCGCGCGCGCGTGCGTGTGCGTGTGCGTGTGTGTGTGTGTGTGTGTGTGTGTGTGTGTGTGTGTGTGTGTGTGTGTGCGTGCGTGCGTGCGTGCGTGCGTGCGTGCGTGCGTGTGTGCGTGTGTGCGTGTGTGGGTGTGTGTGTGTGGCCGCTATGCACTAACCAGAGGCGCACGTCTGTGCTGACTCGCCAGGATACACGAGGGCTTGAATGACATCACTCGTGCCGCCAAGTACTACCGCGACGTGCTGCAGTACGACGCCACCAGTGTCGAGTCCATCGCCTGCATCGGCCTCAATCACTTCTACAGCGACCAGCCTGAGGTGGCGCTCAGGTTCTACAGGTGAGATACACCGCCACACGCTACAGTACCGGCCTCAGTCACTTCTACAGCGACCAGCCTGAGGTGACGCTCAGGTTCTACAGGTGAGCTACATCGCCACACCTTGCAATCGTAAACCCTGTGTTACAATGATAGTCTGGTGAGTTTTGACCATCAATTGGACACCATAACCTGACTCCAGCCATTTTATATTGTTCAGTTTGTAGTGAAAGCAATTGAAACACTTTTTGTCTTGATTGCCGCCGGTCTTGACTGTGCTTTCGGTTCCGAAATTTGCCACCTCTAGTCGGCATTCATCTGTTACGGCACGTAATTACTTCATCTCAAGGGCAGACATGGTGAAACCAAAATCCGCAATGTTATTCCTTACTCCCGTCTGTAACGTCACGGTACCCATCCCTATCCCCACCTGTCACGGCACCTGATGTGCTTCCACATTGAAATGAGAGTACAGAAAATCGTGTGTGTGTGTGTGTGTATGTATGTGCGTATGTATGCACGCATATATGCATGTATGTACGTATGTGTGTATGCAGGTATACATACATACATGCATGCATGCATGTATGAATGTATGTATGTATGCATGTATGTATGTATGTATGTATGTATGTATGTGAAGACCGCTGGCAAACTGCCTGATGTGGCACAGGTGGCGCTGTTGTCTGGCGTAGGTGGCACTACAGTGCCCATACAGTAAGTGCACGGGTGCATGTCTGCAGCAGTGTCGGCATGTGTTCATTCAGAAAGCTTGGCCCGTCAACCGACGTGACACATAATTAACTACGCTGTGGCCAAGTGTAGTGGCAGTTTTGTCTGGCGTGAGTAGCGTAGCCATGCGTCGGTCATTGGCTGCCCGCACCATTAGCCGCCCTGCTGATTGACAGTGAACGTGATGGAAATCGAGTCGCTGGACAGTACAGAGCCAGCCCAGAGTCGCCTCATCTAGCTCGCAAGATTATATTCTGCTAGGGTGTCAGATCAGGGTGGTGAACTTGGGCAGCGTTACATGCCCATATGTTGTGGTACGGACTCGCACACTGACGTTTTGCCTGTCGTGAAGTTTTGTTTATATCCGGCCATTTCAATATGTTGTATCAATGTAATTATTTATCTCACAGTTGAACTCACAGGAGACAAATCTTCTAGCTTAATGAGCAATATTGGATGGCATGATTAATTTAGAATATCCCTCACGCCCATGACAACATTATTCATTGTCATGGTGTAAGAAATGTGTTGTGTTCCAAGCGGATCCACAGGAGGGTAGGGGGCACTGGGATATTTCGAGGCTACATTGGTAGACAGGGGTGCCAAGTCCATGGCAAGTTGTGAAAACAAATTCGTTTTGCCTGTCAGTGATAGTCTAGGGTTTGTCTCGCTTGTACGATTACTGGTTCTCAATTTCAACTTCTTAAATACGATCAGTTCTGAAATCAAACACCCGTCAATGCCCTTGCATTGACCGCGCTGATAATTAAGTAATACGGCGAACGCTTGACCAACAGTTTCAACAGTTTCCAACAAAAGGTTCCTCGAAATCTCTACGGGAATCCGTGACGGACAACCGTCCATTGTCTGCATGTCTGCTCACATTAACCCTCCCGGCTACATCTTACCAGCCTCGCCGCCCAGCTGCGTCTAACCCTCTCCGCTACTCTGCCCTACAGGGTACTGAACTCGACAAGTTAAATCGTGCATGGCAGGACTCGACTAGTCTGGATACATAGGAACCAAACGCATTCCGAAAGAGGAGTCCGAAGTTGACTTCATGACAGTTGGTTCGATTGCTTTATCCCTCCCCCTTCTTGGTCAGTGAAATAGGCCCGCACTGTAAATATAATTCGTCGAACCGACCGAAATCTTGGTCGGAAGAAGTACGTTTTTTTCTTTTTCGGTTGGTTAATGCCGTGTTATTATCCTGGAAGAGCGTATGATGGCAGTACGTAGGCAGACGTGGGTGGGCGTGCTGATTGAGCGTATACCCTGTTGGCAGACGTGGGTGGGCGTGCTGATTGAGCGTATACCCTGTCGGCAGACGTGGGTGGGCGTGCTGATTGAGCGTATACCCTGTCGGCAGACGTGGGTGAGCGTGCTGATTGAGCGTATACCCTGTTGGCAGACGTGGGTGGGCGTGCTGATTGAGCGTATACCCTGTCGGCAGACGTGGGTGAGCGTGCTGATTGAGCGTATACCCTGTTGGCAGACGTGGGTGGGCGTGCTGATTGAGCGTATACCCTGTTGGCAGACGTGGGTGGGCGTGCTGATTGAGCGTATACCCTGTCGGCAGACGCCTGCTGCAGGTGGGCATCTACAACGCCGAGATCTTCAACAACCTCGGTTTGTGCTGCTTCTACGCCCAGCAGTACGACATGACGCTCAACTGCTTCCAGCGGGCGCTGAGCCTGGCAGACGACGAGACCGCCGGCGATGTGTGGTACAACATCGGACACGTGGCGCTGGTAAGGAACACAGTGACACTTGATGCTCGTCAGTGACACAGTGACACGTGGCGCTGAGCCTGGCAGACGACGAGACCGCGGGCGATGTGTGGTACAACATCGGACACGTGGCGCTGGTAAGGAACACAGTGACACTTGGTGCTCGTCAGTGACACAGTGACACGTGGCGCTGAGCCTGGCGACGACCAGACCGCGGGCGATGTGTGGTACAACATCGGACACGTGGCGCTGGTAAGGAACACACTGACACTTGGTGCTCGTCAGTGACACAGTGACACGTGGCGCTGAGCCTGGCAGACGACGAGACCGCGGGCGATGTGTGGTACAACATCGGACACGTGGCGCTGGTAAGGAACACACTGACACGTAGCGCTGGTCAGTGCCACAGTGACACGTGGCGCTGAGTCTGGCAGACGACCAGACCGCGGGTGATGTGTGGTACAACATCGGACACGTGGCGCTGGTCAGTGCCACAGTGACACGTAGCGCTGGTCAGTGCTACAGTGACACGAGGCGCTGAGCCTGGCAGACGACCATACCGCGGGTGATGCGTGGTACAACATCGGACACGTGGCGCTGGTCAGTGACACAGTGACACGTAGCGCTGGTCAGTGCCACAGTGACACGTGGCGCTGAGCCTGGCAGACGACGAGACCGCGGGAGATGTGTGGTACAGCATCGGACACGTGGCGCTGGTCAGTGACACAGTGATACGTAGCGCTGGCCAGTGCCACAGTGACACGTGGCGCTGAGTCTGGCAGACGACCAGACCGCGGGCGATGTGTGGTACAATACCAGTCCCCTGTAGCAGCTGTGTGGTACAGCATCGGTAGCAGCCGGTCCCGCCTGCTGTACTTGCGGCGTGTCGTTGCCGCGGAGGAAGTTGTGCAGCGTGCACGCGGTCTAGACGATAAGTTGGTTGGGTTCCCCGCTGCAGCCTATCGGACGTCGGTAGACACGTCGGCACTGAGCCGCGATGCAGCAAGCGTGCTCCGACGTCTGGAGATTGTGGCTGGAACAGCAGTTGCACTTCGACGTCCGGCGATTGTGGTTCGGGCCGTAGTTTCGGATGCGCTTGCTATCGGCAGTGAGTTGTGATTCGTGGAATGACCTCACTGGATCTCGCTGCTCCGGGAGCACTGGAAGTCCACCGCGGAGCTGAGCTCACAGCATGATTTCGAGATGGCACGCCTCACAGACGCCTGCATCGCTTTCTTGGTCGAGGCTGCCAATACTGATGAACCTAAAGCGGTACTTGGTGTCCGCAATAGTCGATGCTGCACGATATTGCGACACGATGCTGCAGTACCCTTATAATCGTGGTTAACGAAGCCGCTGTTGGCTGACTTCTCTGTCAGCACATGTTTGCCATCAACCGCTCCCACGCAATTCGGGAACTGCCGCGCTACAACGAACCCCAGCGCGTGCTCCTGCCACTGCGCCGGTGACTGAGCGCCATCAGCTCCGGTCCCGTCTCCAGTCGGACGGCTAGGCACACCTGGGCCACTCTCCTGCGGATGGTCGTGTAGCCAATGTGGTACGACTCCGCCATAGCTTTCATGGTTTCTGCAGCGGTCAGAAATCCGCATTTAAGCACATTTTCCCTTTTAAAAAGGAGTCAAAATTGGTCCTTCAGGATTCGGCTTGAGCATGAGGTTGCATGGTGATGGTATGCACGTCAGGTTCAGATAAATGCACATTAATGGTCGCAACTCTGTGATGGAGATAGCAAAGTCAGACACAGGGACATTAGTGGTTACAGAGCTGTGTCAGGGATGGCAGGGCCAGTCAGATGGCAAGTCGGATCAGACATGGACGTAGGAACAGGAAGGGGAAGTAGGGGGCTAGTCTCCCAATGTATTATTATTATTATTATTTTATCATTGCCTTAGCTCCAGCAAAAGCAAATCCTTACCGAAGCGATGGTGCGGGCGAGATCCGACTTCGTATCAGCGTCCATGACTTCCCGATCCTGCCCTGAAGTGCCAATACCTCGTTGAACTCTCCTACAGACATGCGGAGGTATCGCCGGTGGCCAACTGGTTCAGGCATTTCCTTGACTTGAGTGTGAAGTTCTCTACACTCCGCCCTACACGGCAGTATCGGTCCTGTCCAGCAAGGCCTTGTGTCACGCTGCTCGCGCAACAGCAACAGTAAGCCCAGCCTACGTCGGAGGTCCATAGAATGCAACGCAGGAGTTACGAAAATGGGCAGAAAATTGTGAAATAACAAATATAAATTGGCAAAACCGTACCATATAGCGTTCGAGATAATCACTCCGTATTTTCCGTGACCATTTGAACCGTTGTACCGTTCATCGCGTGAAACAGAAAAAAATCGTAATTGTGAAAACGCAAAACACGTAAAAACGCTTGTTTTCCGGAACGAAGACTGGTATTGATTGGAGTGTGAACTTTGTGCTGATTTCAGAATGTCCTGTCGATATTGCCCTGGTATCCATTTCAATGTTGATACCAAGCTGCAGAGAAATAGTGCTGGTGAATCCCCGGCTTGTCTACACGCCCGGCAACTGTAGGTAGCAATGTCCAATAGTTTATATTTGGTTGATTCAGGAGTGCCGCGGCTGGTTGTGTAAGTGTACGCTGTATGATAATAGTTGTGTAGCACATTCACTAGTACTTCTTAGTGCGTATATAGGTACATGGACGCGTAATGTTATAGTGAAGTAATTTATAGTAGGTTAATTTAATGGCACTTGCAGTGCAGTGTAAATATTGGTCTCATTTTTAGTCTTGTGCTCCTGTTCGACTTTCGTCTGGATAGTTTTCGCAAGTTTCTTGAACGAATTAATCCTTGAACATCTGGGGACCTTTTTCCTCGAACACAAATTATATTATTTGGTGTGTCACATGATTTGGTAATCTCCTCGTTGCCAGTGCTGCTTCCACTGCGGTTTGTTGAGACCTTGCTAAGTTGTCCATGACTGTTTCCACATCCACCATTGAGTAGGCGACAGCTGTTGAGCTCACCCTGCTCAGTCAGCTCATCGGCATATGTAATGTCTTGTCGACGCTGTAGCGGAGCGCACCAGCGCTCTCCGGTCGACTGCTGTGCGCAAGTGCCGCCGTCTATTTAGCGGAGCGCGAGTGAGAGCGCTCGCCGGTCGACCGGCGAGCGCGTCGGGGTCACCAGATCACGTCTGGGTCACCCAGATCACGTCGGGGTCACCAATGTAGCGCCTAGGTGCGTAGGATCTGGGAATGCCACTAGGGAGAAAAGGTACCATGGTAATGGATGAAAGGTAATGCTGGCTAGTCTGAAGCCAGGGAGGTACGTTGGTAGTCGTCAGGTAACGGAGGAGAGGTACCGTGGTAGTGGTCGGCGTGGGTTCGGATCACACCGCTGAATGTTGAATTATCATACGTTATATTACCACAAAGAACCGAAAGCACGATGAAAATCAATGAATCACAGCCACGAAGGCTCGCGCGACCTAACCCACAGACAGTCTGGAGAAGAAGAGAGCGCTCTGGCGGACAGCTCTCTAACCACGTGCGGCGCAGGCGAAGAAGCGACCGGTGGCACGTCCGCGGCACACTTCGCACACTTCGGGCCAACAAGCACGTTGGCTGACCATAACATTCGGCGAGCACGATGGTGCGCTCGGCTACAACGCCATTGCTGATATTCTGATCAATCTTGTTTGCACGATGAGTCAGAGAACTGCACTTCAAGTGGTACTGAGTGTTCCTCAATACTGAGTCTGAGTCAACCGGTGTGCCTTACTGACCTTCACCCATGCCATATGTCCTACTCATTCAGCCTTCAGAGAGGTAATGTTTAGGTTGAATGTTCACCATTTTCAGGCCACTGCGAATTATCCGGTACCGGCGAAAGAGAACAGCGGATTCCAGTGGCGGAACTTCGTATATAATTGGAGTACTCGAGCACCCCAACTTTCTTTTGAACACTGCCAACTTTCTTGGGAGCACTACCAACTTTCTTGGGAGTACTACCAACTTCCTTGTGAGCACTACCAACTTTCTTGGGAGCAATGTCAAGTCATTAAGCACCCCCAGGTTTTGTATCACTCATGGGTAGATGAGCAGGTTGATGGATTACATGGATGTATGCTAGAGGTATCGCAATGGTCCAGTTAGTTGCAGCATTTGGCTTCTTATGTGGGTTATGCTAAACATTAGTTCGAAAGGCTATCTGGGAAAGCATTAATTCTGGAGCTAATAATTATGAGAAGTTAAAATATTTACAGTATATCTTTCATCAAACAAGTGACCAAAATAGTCCATAAAATAGGTAAATGTACAAGTTAAGCATCATCTAGTTTTCAGCTGCAAACTATACGCATTCCCTGCGGCTGGAAACTGAGCCTGATTGATGCCTATTTGTGTGGCATAGGAGATTCAATTTCTACCATGAAAGGTGCTGCTTTAAATCTAAATTCAGCTTTCATTCGAGATACATACATCTCCCCTGCTACGAACATTTTAGCTAGGTCCATCACTACTGATCGTGCAACACTACTTGTGATCCTGTCGTTTACAAAGGAACATATTGTAAAAAAAAAGGGTTTAAAAAAAAAACACAACACAGGCAGGGGCGTCGATTTGTATCCTTTTGCGGGGGCCATGGCCCCCCCAATGCTGATCTTGGCCCCCCAATGTTGATTTGGGCCCCCAATAACCCATGCTATTTTTATGCTGATAAAAAGCTAAAGGAAAAAAAGAATACAAACAGTTAGGTACATAGAAAACTTAGTTGATGCTAACTAGCACATTTTCTACTGAAAAAGAACAGATTTGGATTAGATAGTGGACTGAGTATCCAACTTTTGCTACACAATAACAAATTATGTGAAAAAAACAAAAGAACTAGATTTCCCTCCACTGTGGAAGGAAGACTTACAGCATACAATGTTAAGATTCGATGATGATGCATTTTAAACCAGATTGTCTTTTAAAAAATGTTAAGACACAAAACAATAATTGGATTGTCATGCCGATGTTTGTACACACCACCAATGGCAAAATCACATGCATATGAGCTTAAACAGGAAAAAAATCCATTCTTAATTTCCAGTCATTGTCAAACTTGCATTGTCCAGTGAAATACAATGACAATCATCATTGAGATTGTGGATATGCAAACTATAATTATCTTCAGCAGCCCACCTATCACACCATCAGCTTGATATTTACCTAGGTACCTACCTACATGCCCAATGACAATGCATGCATTAAATATTGATATGGGGAAAAACGAGAGCCATGTGTGGGCAAATCTCCCAGCTTATGATACCATGACAGATAAAAGTCAGCAAGAAGCTGCATGGCCACTGCAATATAATTGGTATTCCTAAAAGAATAAAAAAGAAAGCTATGGCTCACATGACTTTTAAGCAAACCTTAGTCATCCACGACCAATGCTATACAAGAGAAATAGCCTTGACAAGCCCAATGTCTCGTACGCCGCAAAAACACCATTATTAAACGCCGCAAAAATACCATTATTTTAAAAGGTACACCAAAGTCGCATTCAAAGCTTGATGACGTCACAGGTTTTTATTCGTATATTGCAGAAATTGGTAGCATCAGGCAAGTTTCAATTTAACTGCATGGGGGAGTGACTTTTTCAGGCGTACCGGACCACAGAGGTCATTTGCGCCACCTTTGAAGCGAGTACGTTACATGTCTGACTATAAAAGCGGGTGTTTGCGATCAAGGTGCAGGCATGTGGACGTTTACGTAATGGGAATTTTACGTTATAGTTTGTGTGATATTTTAGGCGCTGAAGGCGGGGCTAGGATGGGGACATCCCCCTAATGTCTAGATGGCAGGGGCGTCGATTTGTATCCTTTTGTGGCGGCCAGGGCCCGACCAATGTTGATCTTGGCCCCCCCAATGTTGATTTGGGCCCCCCCAATAACCTATGCTTTTTTTTATGCTGATAAGAAAGCTAAAGGGAAAAAATGAAAAACCCCATGCTGAGTAGAAACATTGATGCTATTTTTATGCTGATAAAAAGTTGAAGGAAAAAAGAAGTGAAACACCATGCTAGGTACATAGAAAATGTAGTTGATGTTAACCAGCACATTTTGTAATGAAAACAAACAGATTTGGGTTAGATAGTGGACTGACTCTCCACCTTTTGCTACAAAATTCAAAATGGTGTGCACAAAAACCAATTGTCATTGTCAAACTTGCATACAATTCAGTCCCGTGAACAACAATCAGTTATCATTGAGAGTGTGGATATACAAACTATAATTAACCTCAACAGCCCACTCATCACACTATCAGCTTGATATTTACCTGGTACCTAGGCACCTAGGTACATGCTACAGAAAGACTTAGAAGAGCTTGTGAAGTGGTCCAAAAAATGGCAGATGAAATTAAATTTTGATAAGTGCAAAATCATGCATGTATGCAGGGGCGTCGATTTGTATCCTTTTGTCGGGGCTATGGCCCCACCAATGTTGATCTTGCCCCCCAATGTTGATTTGGGCCCCCCCCCCCAATAACCTATGCTATTTTATGCTGATAAGAAAGCTAAAGGGAAAAAATGAAAAACCCCATGCTAAGTAGAAACATTGATGTTAACCAGCACATTTTGTACTGAATAGAAACAGATTTGGATTAGATAGTGGACTGACTCCACCTTTTGCTGAAAAATGTAAAATTTTGTGCAAAAACAAACAAAATAGCTGGAATTCCCTCCACTGTGGAAGTACAGATTATATCTTTCTGGGTTGTTTGGCTGGTTATTTGGGTTTACGGCCGCATTGACTGCGTTGGTCATACAGCGCCCATACAACTTTTCTTGTTCCCACCTTAAAGCACAATAATACCCAAAAGTTTCCGAAAAAAATGTACAACCATGTGCACAAAAAAAATATTTTTTGTATTCAATATCAGCTTCGGTTAGGTTAGGCTCGGTTATGTTTCTTTTTTAAGGTTGAGAATTTTCAGAAAATAAATTAAGTGACATTTTCATTTAGTTTAATTTTTTGTTCTCAAAAGATAGGTTAGGGTAGGCTAGGTTAGGTTTTGTTGCATTAAAAAAAAAACATTTATGTTTATGCTATGCTACCGAACTCGAAGCTTTTTTGGCATTATTTTGCTCACAACCTGAAAAGTAAGCACATAAAATAAGTGGGTCCAATCATCTTAGTCACCTTCATAAACATGGTATTCTGCATATTTTTTTTTGTTTTAAAGGAAAAAAAGAACACCTTAGACTGCAAGGTTACCAAATAATTTGCTATTTTTGGGGGAAACTTTTTTGGATAAAAAAAAACGTTTTCCAACTTGAAAAGCCTAAACTAACCTAACTTAACCAAACCGAACCCATTTGCTTGCTATATGGAGGAAAATGTGTGTAAAAACATGTCTTGTTACCACCTTCAAGCACAATAATACCGATTTGGCTAGGTTAGGCTAGTTTAGTTGCTTACCTTGGAAAAATTGTTCAATCATTTTCAAAAATAAGATAAAATCGGAAATTTTCCTTCAAAAGCAGCTGACATTAGGTTCGGGTAAGTTGGGTTCGGTTGTTCAATTGATAACATTTTCAGAATATATATTGCTTAATTTTTGTTTCTATTTTTTTTTTCTCCAAAGCAGGGGCGTCGATTTCTATCGATAGACACTAGCGCGCATTAAATGTCACAAATCGTGATGGGCGTTCCTCAGAACATCCAAAATCGTAACATCCAAAGAAAAAACTCCAGTTACAGAAATTCCAGCGCCTAAAGTCTAAATTTGAGGTTACAGTTGACAAATGTGACGGAGGTAAGACATTTGTGGTGCAATTGCGCGCAGTGTTTAATCCGGAGGCCAATCTCATGTGACGTCGTACTGATTCGTTTTTGTACTTCGCACATTCTGATGTATCTGCGGATTGGTGTGATTTTAAATAGTGAATAAATAGCTTGCTGATCTTTAATTCCCAAAGAAACAGTAGTTGAAGAAGTTGGCAGGTAAGCTTGAAAAAGTCCAGTCCATGCTTTCTTTCTGATTTGTGCTCAAGGTTTCCATGTTAATATCACATAACTACCACGTTTGTCTTCAAGAAGAGCTGTTTTTAGTTTACTTTTATTAATATTTTCATTCCACTGCTCTTAGTGCCCTTCCTGCCCAGGATTGGGGCACCTAGTGTTGCATTTCCGTCCAGAGGTTGGCACACCATTTGGTAAATTTACAGCTTAAGGTAATTTCTGATTATTTTTTTTTCCATGCAATGTTTAGGAATGTGATGAACATGATGTTACTGCTCACTTTGGTAAATTTGTGTTTTAAGGTGTTTTATGAATTCGTGGAATGTATCATTTCAATGCAATGTTTATGAATGTGACTCAGATGATGGGACCACTCATTTTCTATACAAATGCCTACATTTCAGGTTGTGAGCAAAATAACACCAACAAAAAGCTTTGAATTAGGTGACATAGGATAAAGTATTTTTTTTTGTAACTAAAAAAAATGCAACATAACCTAACCTAACCTAGCTTAACCTCCCCTTGGAGAAAAACAAAACCAAAACATCGAGTTGTCAAAATTTCAAGCAATGTATTTTTTTTACAATTAAAAAATGTAACCCAAATTAACCTAATCTAACATCAGCTGCTTTTAAAGAAAAAAATATTTCTTTCAAATTTTGGAACAATTTTTGCAAAAAATGTCGAACATAAAACACTCAAACTAATCTAACATCACCAAACATAGCCCATTTGTTTGCTTTATGGAGGCAAATGTGTAATAACTTGCCTTGTTACCACCTTAAAGCACAATAATTCTGGTTAGATTAGGTTGGGTTAGGTTTTATCATTTGTAAAATTTCAAGAAAATAAATTGCTAGATATTTTTCCAATCTTGTTTTTATAGTTGTTTTCTCGAAGGTCAGGTTAGGCTAGGTTACGTTAGGTTATGTTTAATTTTTAATGTATTTCTTTTAATTCCTATGTTACCTAACTGAAAGCCCATTTTAATGTTATTTTGCTCACAACCTGGAAAGCAAGCATGTGCACAGAAACTGCATGTTTACATACAAAATATTAATGAAACACAAAAGCACAAATTTAATGTCCTTTCCTCTGCAAATGCATGCCTTTCAATTGGGAGTAAAAAATAACACCAAAAAAAGGGTGTGGAGTAAGGAAATATAGCATGCAAATAATGTTCAAGATGTATGATAACCTTACCTAACATAGTTCATCCTCCCATAGAAGAAATTAATTGTTTTTAATTTACATTTTCGAGGCATTTTCTCAAATATTTTCAACTTAAAAAACCTATCCTAAGCTAGCCCAAACCGTTTCTTTTTTTTGTAGGAAAATCATTAACAAACATTATTTATCCACAAATGATTTTTTTTTATAACTTACAACAAAAGCCTAATCTAACCTGACAAACCTAACCCCTTTGTATGCTTCATGGAGGTAAAATGTGTGTAAAACTTGTCTTGTGGTTACCTTAAACTGTGATAATACCTGGCTTTTTGGGTAATTTTTCAGCTCATGGTACTCTCTGACTTCTTTGAATTTCTTTTTTAATGCAGTGTTTGTTAATGTGCTGAACATGATGTAACCGCTCATTTCCTCTGCAGATGCACACTTTTCAATTGTGAGGAAAAATAACATGGAAAAGGGGGCATGGATTTGAGTAATATAGGATGAAAAATAATGTTCAGATAAAAAAAAATGTAACATAACCTAACCTAACCTAGCCTAGACTTCCATGCAAGAAATGATTATTTTGATGCCCAATTTCCCCCCCCCCCCCAAAAAAAAAATTATTCTCAAACATTTTCAACTTACAAAGTCTAACATAACCTAATCTAGCTTGAACCGTTTTTGAAGACTTTTTCATTTACTAACTTA